>OX411552.1:22406110-23606110 GCA_948146395.1 Fragum whitleyi
GACGGAGGGCATTTGTCTTTTGTCACAGTTCTCATATTGCCTTTTTACTTAATACTCTTCAGTAGTTGTCGCCTTTTGAATGCGTGTACATTTCAAAGTCCTAGATACGCCACTGTATCGTATGCTATTTATAGTTGTGTTACCTAGTGATCACGTGACTTCTCGCTGCACGCTTTTTCACACAATTCACTTAGCCCAGTCAATGAAAATTCCATTTTAGGAGACTTATACGCTAGATCGACTTTGTTTATGTTTTTATTCGAGTGAGTTTTTTTACTAACGTTACAAGAAGGATTAGGTAAGTAAAGTTATTGTTATTGTTTGCATCATTGATAAAGATTTGCATTAATTAGTCAAAGGAACAAGAATAACAAACTCTTATTTTAAATGACTAAATAGGTTTAAATCTCACTGAATGTCAGACCATACAATAGATATTGAAAATCTTAACAATCTTTAGTATGAATGCTAAACTATATTCATTTCTCGTTAAATTATCCATTAGTATGAATCAATCTACTCAAATTCTATAGATCGAAAACAGAATATCAAACATGAGAACCTTCAGTAATGAAAATGATAAACTTACAAATGTGTATATTCTGTTTTGATCATGCAGAACCATGGCCTACAATGATTAATTTGCCAAATTTATTTACTTAACAAGAAAAATTTGGAAAAACAATTCAATTAATTTTTTAACCAATCAGCTTTGAAATACCATCTTAAATAACCCTAATCCATTGATTAACAGAACATAAGGTAATGCATTATAATGTATCCTTAATAGCTTATGAAACGGGTGGGAGGGAGGGTTTATTTCAAATAATCAAAGGCACTACTGGTCCGACAAGAGACGTTCAAAACTGTGACCATAACCCGCGAAATTTAACATTATAAATGCAAAGCGGAGGAATACATTTTTTCGACCAATCAGATTCTCGTTATGACCAATTACCTGGTTTTACGAGGCACGCAAAACCGGGCAAATTAGTCAAAGGAACAAGAATAACAAACTCTTATTTTAAATGACTAAATAGGTTTAAATCTCACTGAATGTCAGACCATACAATAGATATTGAAAATCTTAACAATCTTTAGTATGAATGCTAAACTATATTCATTTCTCGTTAAATTATCCATTAGTATGAATCAATCTACTCAAATTCTATAGATCGAAAACAGAATATCAAACATGAGAACCTACAGTAATGAAAATGATAAACTTACAAATGTGTATATTCTGTTTTGATCATGCAGAACCATGGCCAAAAACAAGCCTCTCCCTCCCCCAAAACAAAGCAAAAAATTGACATCAAGATGAAAGGGTGAAAATTAAATATGAATTTATACAAACGAAAAATGTGTTCTTCAAACAGTATTCTGTGCTACTATTAATGAAGAAGCGTTCTCCAATGAAGTGTAATACCTTCATCAAGAAGATCACAAAGTGCAACAAATATATAACTGAAATCTAAATAAGATAGATTACACATTAAAGTCATTATTACCCCCAGAAGACAAAGAAACCCTGGAAAGTGTCAAATACCACTATCAACAGGATTCAAGATCCAAAGAAATATATATACCTCTGCATCTACAATAATTAATAATTTACCCCTCCCCACTCCCTTATCCATGGACAGCATCAAATACCTCTGTCAACAGGATATAACCTCCAAAAGAGTCTAATACCTCTTTTAAGAAGGAACCCCCTTCACTCATAATGAACAACTTAATGACAATCTATCTATGATTTCAACAAATGTGCAATAGTAGTAATAAAAAACATTCTGAGTTTCCTAGTACCTTCCGTATTTAGATGTAACCCCCCATCTCTTACAGCAAACAAATTTCGTAAAGGTTTACCACATCTAAAGAAAGGGCGATAGGAATGAATAAATTGTACTCCCATCGTGTCACTTAATCGTTTTAATCCTTTATTTACTTCTTTGACCTTAGAACCAAACTTCTCATGATCAAGAGGCCTAGGCAAAATACTAGAAATCACTATTTTACAACATGACAAGCGTTTTATGATACTAATCAAATTTGTAAAAGAGGCTAAAATTTCTTGTGATGTAAGACTAGTGATGTCATTAGTGCCAACATGTAATAAAAGGAACTCAATGTCTAGTAAACTAGGATTCCTTTCTATTCTGCTTGCAAGCCGTGAGATATTAATCCCTGGGAAAGCAATAACTGACGTGAAATGTATACCGTCCACATGCTTCGCGATGGAATCAGAGATAATATGAACTCTGATGACATTATCTGAAAAACATGATTTAGAATAAAGAAGATTTAAATTATGAAAGCCATATTTTCCTTTTTCTATACCTTTACAAGGCATTAAAAATAATAATAATAATAATAAATGTGTTTAAGTTCGCAAAAATTTGGGATTGAATAATTTAAATATACAAAAACAAAAGCTTAAGGAACAGAAAACATTAGTTCAAACTGCTTCAAACATATTTTGTAAAATTGATAATTTATCCTACCAAGTGAGCTCTAAATAGGACTTGTATGCGTCAGATTTCCAATCTCCCAATAATTGTATATGCTCAGCTGGTAACTTAGACTGGAAAGCTAAGGTTGCGAATCCTCTTCGGAAAGAATGAGTACTAAATTTTGAAACGTCAAAACCCAGACATTCAATGCAAGATCTAAGCTTGTTTTGGAACATTTTATAGGTAATGCATTTTCCATTTGCCAGAACAAACAATAAATCCTGATTAGACTGAATTTTAGGAATAATTTGCCTGTAAGCTTCAACAGGACAAATAGCTTTATTTTTTAATGTAATCAAGGGACTTTTCACCTCTCTCTCTCCAAATTGTTTGGTTTTAGACCAGTCAAATTTAACAATTAAGAAGTTACCGTGATCTTCAATGTCCTTTTGTCTGATAAATTTACCTGTACTTGTTTCCAATTGCGTATTAGGTACTAGATTTGATTTTCTAGCAGCCAAAAAAAAGGCGAACAGAAATAGACACCAATAAACTTTATCATCAAATTTAGAAAAATTTAAGGCATTCCGCATTCTAAGCAAAATATCAATTGTAATTGGCTCTGCCCTTTGAACCATATGTGGGTTACCTCTTGACAAACCTCTGAGCGTTAATAAAAGAGAATATTCTGCAAAGGATGAAATATCAGCACCGACTATTGCATGTAGAACTTTGACACCAGCTATGTAATTTCTTATACTGTCTACTGACTTAAAGGATCTTGAGAGAAATTGTGCATATATAGCAAGAGTATGAGAAGAAGCAGGAAGGTAGGATACTCCAAGATAAAAAACAAAATAATAAAAACGATCTCCACTGTACATATAAATTTGCATGTGTGCCTTCAGCGAAGGCAGACCTAGTTGACATCTTCATATGTCTTCTCAAAAGTCTTAACTCATCTCCTGAAATCGATAATTAAGAAGCTACCAAGAATGTGAGAATTTGAAATCCTCATCATTAATTATGCATTCTCTTAGCATTTGATCACTTGTGAAATTTGAGAAGAAAGTGTAACTGAATTTGTCATCTAAATGCCATCTTGACAGACTGTCTGACAATCTATTCTGGCTTGCTTCTAAATAATTAGCTCGTGTAGTATATTGTCATGTACATGTATGTATGTAAATGCGCATGCCTAAAATGTAATTGATCAGCGTCCCTCGCGCACTCACTTTTGGAATAGATTTCATAATGGAAACACGCTTTGTGTATTTTGTTATCGTCCAAAGTCACAACATGGTGTCAGAAGTTAAAAATTAATTATTCTGGACATTCTGCTTTTACGATCATTGCGAAAAGAAAAACATGGATTTATCAGGAATTTCACCACCGGTTATGGACTGGGACAATTCAAACCTTCCGGAAACTTGGGAGAAATTTTTACGTCATGTAGAACTTATCTTCAAGAAAAGATCGCATATTTGTTAATATGGGTCGGTGACAAAGGGAGAGACGTATGTCAGTCGTGGTCGCTTGATGCAGAAGAAGCTAAGCTCCTCAAGACATATTACGATAAATTCCAGGCTCACGTTCAACCAAAACTGAACCCTGTATTCGCACGATTTCGCTTCAACAACGAAGTTCAAGGATCGGACTTAATCGATAAATTTGTAACCCGACTACGGCTTCGAGCCAGAGACTGTCGATATGGGGGTATAGAAGACGAACTAATACGAGATAGAATTGTTTTTGGAACTAATAGTGCGAACGTGAGAGAAAAACTCATAAATGAGGGAGAAAAGCTCACTCTTGACAAGGCCATACACATCGCTCAAAACTTCGAATACTGCAGACAACAGATGGCCTCCATGAACTTGGTCGAAAGTGCCGATCGTTCCGCCGTCGACGCTGTAAGGAGCCGCAAACAAATTACTTCGAGGAAGGGTTCTAGAAAGCAGCCGTCTAAACCACCAACCAAACACTGCGGGAACTGCGGGAAAACACACGATAATGAACAAAAACTCTGCCCAGCGTTCGGGAAAGAGTGCTATCAATGCCATAAGTTGAACCATTTTCAATCAATGTGTCGATCGAAAATTGTGCATGAAATAGACACAGCCGATGACTCTCTTGGTGCCAGTGGCTGTGATCAATATTTTTCATATCAGGGATTTATTGATACAATTGAGACTGGTAGGGTAAGCAAGTTTTCTTCACATTCTACAGACCGTGCATTTTTTACCCTATCCCTTGGTCCCCATAAAACCCCTGTAAGATTGAAAATTGACACAGGTAGTGAAGTCAATATTATTTCATGCAAAATATTTGAACAGTTGAAGGTTCAAACCCCGCTAGAAGCCCCTGATTGTAAATTAACGTCATACTCAGGAGATGCTGTTAAGGTTGTAGGAAAGGTCAATTTGCCTTGTTTTTATAAAGGAAAAACGAGCGATACTTCATTCTATGTTGTGAATAGCCGTGCTCCAGCTATCATAGGTATGAAGTCATCGATAGATTTAGGTCTAATCAAGCTCACATATCATATAGATTCTTCGCAACAGTCAGGATCGAACCTGAGCAAGCAATCTGTTATGAGCGAGTATAACGATTTATTCAATGGGATAGGCTCAGTCCAAGGCACCGCTCGATTACATTTGAAAGACGATGCAATTCCAGTAGTTTGTTCTCCACGTAGGGTGCCAGAAGCTTTAAAATCGCGAATCAAATCCGAACTTGACCAAATGGAAAAAGACGGTATTATAGTTAAGGTCGATGAACCCACAGACTGGGTCAATTCGATTGTCGTTGTAGAAAAGCCGAAAACAGGTAAACTTAGAATTTGTTTAGACCCTAAAGGGTTAAATGAGGCTATTCGCAGACCGCACATGCCAATGCCTACTTTAGATGATGCCACGGTTGAGCTGGCTGGTGCAACATGCTTCAGTATTTTAGATATAACGCATGCTTACTGGAGTATTAAGCTCGATAGAGACTCATCGATGCTTACGACATTTGCAACCCCATTCTGTAGGTACCGTTATTTGAGACTACCGTTTGGGATAAAATCAAGTGGTGACATATTCATTCGCAAGGTCAATGAAATTTTTGAAGGGTTACCAGGAATTAAGGCATTAGTAGACGATATTCTCATTTTCGGTCGCACGCGAGCAGAGCACGACGAAAATTTGCAAAATGCATTACGGCGCGCACGAGAAAAGGGTATAAAATTTAACCCAGATAAGTGTATCATTGCTGTCACAGAGGTTCCATTTTTCGGTCACGTGATCACAGACAAAGGGCTAAAGCCTGATCCAGCTAAGGTCGAGGCTATTACGCAGCTCGAAATCCCGGACAGCCGTGCCAAATTAGAGACATTCCTGGGCATGGTTAACTACATGCAGAAATTCGCTCCAAACCTGTCAGAATTGACAGCTCCCCTTCGGAGCCTTCTAAAAAAGGAAATGGAATTTCACTGGGATAAACCACAGACCCAGGCATTCCAACAAATTAAAAACGTGATTACTAATGCGCCGGTTTTAGGGTATTACGACCCTAGTAAAGAACTTGTCCTTGAGACTGACGCGAGCCAAAGCGGGCTAGGTTGCTGTCTTAAACAGGACGGAAAGCCGATTGCATTCGCGTCGAAAAGCTTGACAAAAAGCGAAATTTTGTACGCTCAGATAGAAAAAGAGCTTTTAGGAATACTTTTTGGGCTAAAGCGATTCCACCAATTTACATATGGTAGACCGGTTATATGCCATTGTGACCATAAGCCGATTTCGTCTATCATGAAAAAGCCGTTGACAGCAGCCCCACCACGGTTACAACGAATGTTGCTTCAGATGCAGAAATATGACATCATCGTGAAGCACGTGCCTGGTAAGGATATACCCGTCAGTGATTGCTTATCGCGACACACCGTTAAGGATACTTGTCCTAATTTGATTGATGGTCTTGATTTACACGTTCATGCTGTTAAGCAACATCCTTTTGTTACGGATCGTCGTATCGAAATCGTAAAGTCTGAAACAAGAAAAGAATCTCAAATGATCAAATTAAAGCAAACAATTCTTGAAGGATGGCCGTCAGATAAGTCAAAATGCAATCCGTTGATCATAGAGTTCTGGAATCACCGCGATGAACTTGCGGTCGAAGATGACCTGGTTTTCCGAGGTCAATGTATTGTCATACCAAAATCTTTGCGACAAGAAATGGTTAAAAAGGTGCACACTTGCCACCTCGGTGTAACCAAAACTGTCCAACGCGCAAAAGATAGTATTTTTTGGCCTGGCATGCAAAAGCAAATAACAGACTTTGTACTGCAATGCCTAACTTGCCTTACGCATAGAGATTCGAACGCGCGGGAACCAATGGTTTCTACAGAGTTTCCAGATAGACCGTACCAAAAGATTGGTACTGACTTATTCCATTTGGATGGAAAAGATTATCTGCTTACGATTGGTTACTACAGTCGATTTTTTGAGGTCGATTATTTACCCGACACACGTGCCTCTACAATTATACATAAATTGAAGGTACATTTATCACGCAACGGAATATGCGATATTCTTGTTAGCGATAACGGACCTCAATTCTCGTGTTCAGAATTCGCCGAATTCGCGAAAGAATGGAATTTTAATCACACGACGTCATCGCCATTCTATCCTCAAGGAAATTCTATGGCGGAAAAGGGTGTCGGGATCGCGAAAAAACTCATGAGAAAAGCAAAAGATACTGGTCAAAATCCTTACATAAGCTTTCTCGAATACAGAAATACACCCCTCGACTGTGGGTACTCGCCGGCACAACTTCTTTTTAACAGAAGAACTAAGTCCGTTCTTCCAATTACTAGCAAGGCTTTAAAACCGAAACTCGTAAATAACAATAAGCTACGCGAGTCAATGATTCATTTGAAAAATACTCAAAAACGGGGATATGACAAAACTTCAAAACCATTGAAGCCTTTAAACTTACATGACTCAGTTAGAGTTCAATTTGGAAAATTTTGGAGACCTGGGAAAGTTATGCAAATTCACCCAAATAGGTCATATACTATAAAGACTAGGGATGGTGCTATGTATCGCCGGAACCGTCGCGCCATAATCAAAACAAATGAAAACACCCTTGACATTAAACCGGCTGATTTTAACATTTTGGCACAGCCATCAAATAGTTTCCCAAATGAGCCCCAAATTGTTGAGAGAAATCAAAAAGCCCCAGACCCTTTGCCACAAAACCCATATATCACACGGTCTGGTAGAGTAGTGAAAAATAATCAGCGCTACAACAGTGCAGAGTGGACAAAATAAAGTAAACAAATCAAATT
Source organism: Fragum whitleyi (assembly GCA_948146395.1). NCBI lineage: Eukaryota > Metazoa > Mollusca > Bivalvia > Cardiida > Cardiidae > Fragum > Fragum whitleyi. The sequence goes on from OX411552.1 coordinate 22,413,893, forward strand.
GAGTTGACAGGATTCATGAATGAATTTTAGGCATACTTTTATTGATGTTAATTAAGCATGTAATTGAATAATACACTTTACCGTATAACATGTTTTATTTCAGAGACTAGAAATTTAAACTTGATTTCAACATTAACATGGTTTTAAAATTGTTTAACACCAATTTTCTTAAAAGAAGGGAAATGAAGTATATTGTCATGTACATGTATGTATGTAAATGCGCATGCCTAAAATGTAATTGATCAGCGTCCCTCGCGCACTCACTTTTGGAATAGATTTCATAATGGAAACACGCTTTGTGTATTTTGTTATCGTCCAAAGTCACAACAGCTCGGACTTGAAAATCAAAAACAGAAGCTACGAAGCAAATTTCCCTCATACATTTTTGTAAAAAGGGGCACTTTGCTTTACCAGAATTTATGACGATACATGCTGCTTGATTATCACAGTAAACCTGAATCTTTTTTCCTCTAAATGAAGGAGCCCATAAATGGAGACAAACCACTATTGATAGCAATTCCAGGGCACTGATGTGTAAATTCTGCTCAGTGATAAATAAAGGAAACTGAGCATGGAAATACTGATATCCACAAATCCCACCGCAACCAGACAGACAGCTGTCCGAACTGAAAATATAATCAGACTCTAACCATTCCCCATGATCTATGAGTGAAATCCCATTAAAATGGGGCATACTGATTTCCCACCAATCAATATCTTTCCTAACATCAAAAGGAATCAAAAACTGGTCACAGGTTGAAGTTTGAGAATAACACTCTCTTAACCAATTTAAAATTCTGTTTATAAAAATCCTGCTTGATCTCACACAAGTACCGACAAAATTTAATTTGCCCAAAAGCCGTTGAATTTCCTTCAAAGAAGCACATTTTTTTTGCTTCCATGAGATAACAAGCTCCTTTATTTCTTTCAATTTTTCAGATGTGACGGACATAGTCATGTTTATACTGTCAAAGAGAACCCCAAGAAAAACCATTGTTGTAGAAGGCTCGCATGCTTTCTCACAAGCTTCTTCTAAACCACTCAATCTGAAGATTTCTCTAATTAAATTAAAAACAAAAAATGCTATAGAGGGATCTTCTACACCTCCAAAATCATCTAGATAGTTTAATACAGAAACTCCTAAATTAAAAAACATGAAAGAGAAAGCATTTGTGACACGCTGACAAATGTGAGCAGATGACCGCAAACCCATGGCGAGGACAGTATCCATAAAAATATGATCATTCCATTTAAAAGCAACTAAATTGTAATCTGAAGGGCATATACTTATTTGTCTATATGCCCTCCTTAAATCTAGTTTGAACATAAGACAACCAGTACCTTTTTCTTTAACTAAAGAAGCAAAATCTTCTATTTTTGGAAAAGTGAGATGTACTTCTTCATTTAAATATGTATCTTTCGGAACATGATCATTAATGCTGCTACCATTCTTAGGAAAGCTCAAGTCTAAAATAACTCGTCTTTCGTGAGGATTAGCCTTAGGTACCGAATTAAGAGGTGATATTTTCACACCTTCCTGAAAAGGATTTTGCTTAAAAGGACCCATTATGGCCCCATATGAAGCTTCTTTATAAAGATATTTATTTATTTCATGTGGAAAATCCAACGCACCTTTATGATTTTTTTGTGGATCTTTCAATTCACTTCTCCTTTCGTTATCATCAAAGTTATGTGACACACCTATAGGAAAACCAAAACGTAATAAATCAAGGACAATCAAATCATTATACCCATGTAACATCCTTTTCATGAAATCAATGTTGAATTTGAAATTTACAGGAATTTTACATTTAACAAAATTATAATGTCCTGATGATTTAACAATATTATGTAAGGCCAAAGCATTCAAGGAATTTCTGAATTGTTGTGATTCAAACTTCTCACAAAAATGACATGCGTTTTGCAAACACAAATTATTAGAAGTTTTCTGCTGGGAATGATTGCAATGTTCTGGTAATTTCTCTTTCATTTGAATGTTTGAATTTTTAACAGACAATTTGTCTTCTTTTGAATTGAACTTGCAATAACTTGGCATAAATATATCAACAATCTTGTTTGTCTCATTCAACCTGTCATATTCAAAATTTTGTCATGAAGAAGCATGAGGACAGACAGATGAGCATTCTGGATGCTGTAATTCTTTCTTGTCCTTTAACCAACAGGACGCACAAATGTGTTTTGCCCACTTATTTTTTCCTTTAACCTGAATGATATGGGAATCCTTAAACTGACATTTATTCCTTTGAAATCTGGAACAGAACCAATTTTTTTCAGCCATTGAGGGAGAAGAACTACCCTGAGAAAAATCCATCCTTGGTTTAAACTTATTACAAGCTGAAGCCAAGACTGTGTTCTCAATGTAATTAAAATCATCTCCCCAGTTCCTATATCCTAACTCGATTTCTCTCAGAATGGCTGCATAAAGGGATTTCAATACAGAAAATTCATAAGCATTATTCAAATACATAATTCTTTTGAGTAGTTCTGTGCGACCATTTCTTTCTTTAGAAGACAATTTCGACTGAGATATGATTTCCATTTCACCCGCTACAAACATATTCAATGACAAATGCTGAAACTCAATTGACTTATTGACAAACTCAAATCTGAGATGGGATTGAGGATAATTCTGTGGATTAATAACAGTTTCATCTGCTTTTGTACATATACCAGACTTTTTGGCCACATTTGCACTTGTACTCGACTTTTTCAAGGAGTCTTTGCATTTTGAAGGGCTTCCCAGTTCTGAGTCAGTACTCTCTTTATCACTGTCTTGACCCAATAAGGCTAACTTTTTCAGTTCTTTATTAACCTTAGCCGTAAGGACTGCATCCTTCCTTAAAGAATCAATCGTTAATAAGTTACCTTTCTCCGGTTGAACATTACCACCAGAACTTGTACCCGCACTTAACTCCAATTCCGCCCGGCGAACCTGTTCCCTTAGATCCCTCAATTCACGTTCACGAGTTATCTGAACTAGACGATGTTGTAACATGGATTTTTCGTCTAAATAGGCGTCTTCTCCGGGTATAGAACAAGAAACTCTGTTACTTTTACCATCCGAAACACTCGGAAACCCAAAACCGGAAGCGGAAGAATCCGAAACGATAATGGCTGGTGCCCGGCTCCCCATCAATTTATCTTGACCGCTAGCGGACCCATCTTTTACGGGGCTCCCCAAAGGGGAAAAATCAGCCTGAGTACGACCCACCTCATTCAACATCTTATAATCTACCCTTTCTTTGTCTCTACTAGATTTTCTGTCTGTCATTTTGAATTATGACGGTCAGAAACAGAATTTAAAGTGAATACCAGCACAGCCTTCTCCCAAAGGTACCCCAATCACTGAAAATAGTCCTTCACTGTATGGTGTTTTTATCCATTATTCATTAACTAAAAGCGTAAATTATAAGACAAAAGTTACAGCTAAAACTTCTATCCTGTTTCATTTCAAATAATCAAAGGCACTACTGGTCCGACAAGAGACGTTCAAAACTGTGACCATAACCCGCGAAATTTAACATTATAAATGCAAAGCGGAGGAATACAATTTTTCGACCAATCAGATTCTTGTTATGACCAATTACCTGGTTTTACGAGGCACGCAAAACCGGGCACATGAATATTGACCCTTGGCTTTATTTTATTGCATTTATTGGTTCTTTACACACCATCTTATATCATGGACGGTGCTGTTCAAGATCGAATAACACTTTGTGACGTTCAATCAAGACCAGCACCATCCGCTATTTTATTATTATTATTATTATTATTATTATTATTATTATTATTATTATTTTTCTTTTGAATTAGGCTTACTAAATTGGAGAGATAGACAACAACAACAACAAAAATAATACGGATCAGGGTTGGGGCCTGATATAGTCCAAATATTTAGACGTCTACACATGCACCATTCTTTATTTGATATTCGCTATTCTGACATTTCATGTTTTACCTTTGTTATTGCAGTGTAACGTCTAAAAGTATCCTTAACTTTTCCCGTTAGCAAAAATCATTTCGCGATTTAAACAACTGTGACAGTGAACAACACGACAGATCAATAACATATAACTTCTGAATCAATTCTTACTTGTCGCTCGCCTTAATTTCCACCGAGTGTGTCAATTTTCAAGGAAAAAAGTTTTCGCTTTCACTTTCACAATGCATTTCCAATTGTTTTGTTCCAAAGCAGATTTGGGAAAATAAAAAATGGACGGCAACATAATTTTTAAACGAAAAAATAATGCGCGCAGAAACAGTTCATAACAATTCTTGAATTAAACTAAATTTTTTATTTGAGGCAATTTCATAGTAAAAGACATTTATTTTTGATTCTGTAAGGGAAAAAACAAGTTTGAACGAAAAAATATATCGACGGCCACGGGTCAAATCAGCCCATTTTAAATTATGCCTATGATAAAAATTTGCATCTAAACATTCTGCAACAATATACGGTATAATGTAATAAATAAATAAGTTGGTGCGGAGTATGTGCAGTAAACGATATCTTCATTAAATATATTTTTCATGTTAAATTCGCTTTGTTTTTGTGATTTTTTAAAGTCCCGTTTACGAGAAAAATGTTCGTAGATCTACTGATTAGAAGAGATTCAGACCTCAGATTGCATTGCTATTTTCAGACTGGTCGCATCCGAGTACAGAAACGATTGCAAATTTCTCGTGAGAAATTAGCACAGGGATTCTCTCACACTTCAAATAATAGTTTCTTCACTGCTGTGGAAGAAGATACTTTGAAACTTAACTAGCGTTGTTATATCCTGATCGCCGACAATGTTGATTCACAGACACATTTTTTGTGACACTTGACACATACAAACACAATATATGTAAATATATACTCGGTTAACTTCTTTAAGTCGGGATTTACTCCGATCATATTGCAATCTTACTTGAACTTAAACCGTCAAGTAGTAGAAAGAGTAACATAGAATGTTTGTATTTGTGAACTGTTTTAATTAGCCAAAGTTCGTTAACTTTGAAAAAAATGTAACCGTGTGAGTCTGAAGCCCTGTGATTTTCGCGATATATTCAGTCTACTATTATTTCACTGACATAAATTGCTGGAAAAAAGCTCGTCGTTATTCGGTTGAGTTCGGAAATAAGTTCTGATGACATGGACGCGATCGAAGAAACCTAGATTTATCTGTTTATAATATATTATAGGCGTCCGCGCAGGACGAGGTCTTAAACCTATAAGTACCTGTTTTATTTCGAAGGTCCGTCCTTTAGAATCTTTTTTATAAGATTTTAAAGATAACTTAAGATATTTTGGTTGAATTTTCTTGACGGTGTCAAGGCTGTTCGTTTATGCTACTAACTTACATCTGTTGGTAGAATAACGAGAATAGTGTAACTTTGTTTAAAATTTGATGACCATTAAGCAATTAAAGCCTATAATTTATTTATTCGTCAAACTTAATTTGTAAAAAAATGGAAAATTAAAAATAACTGACAATATACATAAAAGAGAAATTATCAGAACAAGATCATTAATCTCCAAGAAATAGTTTACCCCTTACATTTTCGAAATATCTCGCTAAGCCAAGTTAACATAACCCACGGACGCCGTACGATATCGCAGCTTATGTTTTTTTTTTAATTTTGACACCTAACAATTTCATTATCTACAGCATATTCACAAAATTGTGTGGTGCCCAAACGGATTTTATAACCCTTTCATCCATGAATCAATGTGTGCACGTGCAGCGATTAGAACGGTCAATCGCAAAGATCGCAAAGTAATCGCGGTGACTGTATGATTTGTCATCTTATGTTAGATCTACTTTAGACCATGCGGCTCCTGTACTTTTTCCCAATGGTGCCTATGCGGGGATCGTAGAATAATTATGTGGTAAAGATTTCTAAGCATAGAGTCGACAGTGACCGTGCGATGTCCGTGTGGCGATTTTGTGATGCCTTAACGACGTGGTTTCGGGCCTCCATGCGATCTTGTGATTAAAAAAAATAATATAAAATTGTTTAGCCTTTTTTCTACAAAACGTAATGTCTTCAGCATCTTTAAAAACGTCCTATAACCACACGGAACTCCTTCGTTGCCACAAGGGCTCTCCATGATCTCTGGGTTTCGGCGAGTTCCAGCGATAGAATATGTGGCGTCCAAAATTGAGACTGATCTAATGTTTACAAACAATTGGAAGTTGTCACGGTGCATAATTATACTGTTCCTTTATATCCATGTGCCATCTTTATGGTGTATTCTGAGATAATGGTCAAAATTATCAAAGTTGGCAATTACGGGAAATAAACACCATTTGTTAACAGATGCAACATGAAAACATAACCATACGCACCGAATACGCAAAAATTTTATTTAGTTGAGAGATGATGATAAAGTAAAAGGTAATTTGGATAAGATAAGTTATATAAGAAAACACACAGTACTAAATTTAAATGTACTGAGAAATTACATTTGAAGCGATTTCTTTTAATTTAACTAACAATACGGGACTAAATTTGTTCGCAAAAAGATACAAAACGTTTTCTATTGGGAAAAGAAATACTCCAGGACTAAAATATGTGCATATACCATTTTAAAATGCAATTTCGTAAATGATAAGAAACACCCCGGAACTTAATCAAGCATGGACTGTGTATAGTCAGGCTCTGTGATTCAAGTTCACAGAAGACGACTCCTCGCGAAAAAATAAATCGGGACTGATTCTTAATGCATGAACGAGTTTTAAATAAGTTTTTTATAGGATAAGAACCTACAGGGCCATAATTTAAGAGCACAGAACACTAGCACAACGAAGCTATAGACAAGTTTCATTTCATGAAAATTGTAATAAATCGTAGCACAAGAAGAGCATTCTACAAGTCTTTTTCGTCAGAAATTGTAACAGTCGGATAATTCACAATCCAAGTATTCATTTTCTTACTGTATTAAGGTATTTTCTATAAATATACATGTATCACATTCAATACCAGGCAAAAATTCTGAAGAAAGAAAAATGACGAAAACTAGCATAGACGTAACAATGAGAAAATATTAGAATAAAACCCCATATCAAATCAATTTAGGTATTTTCATAAAAAAAACACAAAACGCTTTAGTAATTTTCGTAGAAATAATTGTTTAAAAAACTACACTTGGGCCGTTTCGACCGAATGCAAAATCAGAAATAGGCCCTTCTTACAGTTTTCAGAAACAGCTAATGGCCCTTTTAAACCAAACTACGGACCGTTTTTTACAGAATAACGGCCAGTTTAACTAGATACTAAAAGGAATTGTAGATCGGTAAGTAAAATAGAATTAAAACAACAGAGAATCTTATAGAAACAGACAGGTATTAAAGTTGCATTTTTTGTGCCCGAGGCATATATAATGGAATAGAACAGACGATGGATTTAAAAAAAAAATTAATATTTTCTTTTCAACGCATTCAGCCCAAATTTAAATATTCTTTTTTCCTTTAATCGTGTTACTTTTACCTAATTTTGTGTCATACATAATGACTGTGTAGACTTTATTTTTAATACACATTTCGGTTAAAATAATTCCAATCAGTGGTTTCATTTCCACGTGCTGTTTTTGTTTACTTAATTGGAATGTTCGGCATTGTTCGACAGCGGAAAACATTATTTAGAGGGTTACTGAGTTTCAATAGGGATTAATTAATGATCTTTAAGTTCACTTCTCGACGCATATTTCATTGTTCCTTGTATATATATACAGGTTGCTTGGCATTTCATTCTTAAAGCATGTGTATTTTGTGTCCAAACAGCGAACCGTTTCTTCATCGGGATTTGCACATGGACACAAACAGGAAACTGATAAGACCCGACATACACGATAAAAGTCAAAATGTAAAATAACGTATGTCGGGTCTTATAAATAGGACTAGGGCCTGATAGTGCAGATCCAGACCAGTTGGCACAAAGCCACAAGATCTGTATCCTCACTAACAGAGTCAGAATCAACCATAAGCTTTCAAAAACTCTATAATCATCAATTTAATAAAGGCACAGGAAACTTCGTGGAGAATTGGAAAATAAACAAATGAATGCAATTAGTAGATAGGCCTATGTAAATAAATAAATCTACACTGCATAATAATTAGTAATTGATATTTACAACATATGTGATCTGTCAGATTTATGCATTTTTTTTTTTTTTTTTTTTGCAAATTTTCCAATCGATTGGTTGATTAACTGATATTTTCTATTTCTTTTTCCAAAGAAAAAAAAATACAAGAACTGGTTGATTTAGGGTATTGTCATCTCAGTTTAAAACCTAATTGTATGGCATGACAATATACTACAATGTACTATAATACAACATACACAAGCCCATTTCTAGTTAATAGGCATATTCTACAATTTGGTTATCACACATTCAAGGAAAAAACTTAGGCAAAAATAAAAATTTCATTAATTTTCTATAGTATTTACATTTGAACAAGAAAAAACAATTGTAAAGTGGTTGGCCTTTAGAATTTTGTCATATCGGTTTTGAAACTTCATAGCTACAGCAAGCTTGGGTGCAGCTATCAAGTCCCATACCCTCAATGACAACCTAATTGCAGTGTAGTTGTTTAGCAACTGGTACACATACTCATGACTTCCTCAAGGCAATTCTTTTAATAATTCCACAGATACAGATAGCATGTTTTAGCAATTGTTCATGGTTCTATGTGTTAAACAGGGTAGCACATAATCAATTTAGATTCTGAAGTTTTGTTGCTTGTCTGTTTTTTTCAATAATAATTAATATATAATATATATAAATCATGGAGGTAATTGGGGTGTGATAGGGGTTTAATTGTTATTACATTTACTTAGTAATACTTTAAGAAAGGAGCTTAGTTGTTTGAGCTTTTTGCTTGAGTTTGGGTGAAAGAGATCTTTGATATTATTTTCGTATCGTTGCAGCTCTGGAAGATATCTTTGACGGTCTTCATTGAGGAAGGGACAGTGAAACAAGTAATGGATTTCAGAGCCAACTGCATTTAGGTCGCAAAAAGTACACAGTCTGTTTTCTATGAGGGTTCCATCATATCGACCTGTTTCAATAGGTAGACGATGATTGGCTGTTTTAAATTTAAGAATTGGTAGGTACTCATTTCTATCTAAAGTTCTCAGGTATTCTTCAAAAATATGATGTTCTTTAAAACTAAGGTAAATTCTTCCTTTATTTGAGTTTGTTAATTCTTGATGCCATTTTTGCCTGAATTGGTCTATAAGTGTCTGTTTTAACATTTTATGTATATTTTCTTGGGTGATAGTAAATTGGTTCTCCCATAAATCTGGTCTTCCTGCAGTAATTAAAATTTCCTTTATTTTATTTGGCCACTTATAGTTGTATTGGGGTTGAGACACCATGTATTCGTATACTTTGAGAGATATTTTATCTGTATTTCCCACTATTAGTCTATTCCAAAAGGACAGCATTCTGGTCATTATAGTTATAGAGATAGGGTAATGTCCAAGTTCCCCATACAGAAAGTTGGAAGGGGTTGATTTTCTGCTTCCTGTTATTCTTTTTAAGAATTTTAGATGTATTTTTTCTAACATTTCAGAATTTTCGAAACCAAAGACTTCAGAGCCATATGTGAGAATCGGGACTACCGTGTGGTCAAACAGTTTGAGAATGAGGTCAATGGGGAGATCAGAGTTGTTGGTTTTGGTGAAGAGAAAATGTAGAGCCTTATTTGCTTGCTCTGAGATGTGCTTGCGTGCTCTTAGGAAAGATCCGTTGTTGGAAAAGGTAACACCAAGGTAATGATAAGAGTCTTGAATTTCTAAGGGTTGATCACCAAATGAAAAGGAAAAGTTTGTGGTTGTTCTAGCACCAAAAACTAAAACTTTAGTTTTATTTGTATTAACCTGCAGATGCCAGTTTTTGCAGTATTCAGAGAAAATGTTCAAGCAGTTTTGAAAATCATTTGCATTATCAGACAATATAACAGTGTCATCTGCGTAGAGCAAAACAAGTAGTTTAAGCCATAATGTTACATCTGTTGTTTCATTTAGCTCAACACTGAGGGCACCATTTGACTCTAAGTATGACTGTAAATCATTAAGGTAAAGGGAGAATAGGATTGGTGACAGATTTTCTCCTTGACGTACACCTATCTCGGATAAAAAAGTATTGGAGATAGATCCGTTTGATTTTATACATGATTTGATATTTTTATACATATTGATAATTACTCTTAAGAAATTTCCATTTATGTTGTTCAAAATTAGTTTGTGCCAGAGGCCAGTTCTCCAGACCTTATCAAAGGCTTGTGAAAAGTCCACAAATGCTGTGAAAAGTTTCTTTTTCTTTTTCTTGAGTATTTCAAATAAGGAGTGGAGAGTGAAAATATGGTCACAGCATGATTATTTTTTTTCTAAATCCGGCTTGATTTTCTTCTAATATTTTATTTTCTTCTAAATATATATTAAGTCTTTCATTAAGGACTGCAGTAAATAATTTTCTCAGACAACTTAAGACTGTGATTGGTCTATAATTGTTAGTGCTCTTTGGATCTCCCTTGTTTTTGAAAATGGGGATAATTGAGCCTTCCAGCCATGTCTTTGGTATTATACCATTGATAAGCACCGCATTAAATAGTTTACAATATAATTCTAAGAAAATATGTTTTGTTGATTTGATATATTCATTTAGGATTTGGTCAAAAGGACTATGTGACTTTGAATTCTTCAAGTTGTTTATACACTTGAGGATTTCACTGTCAGTGATTTTTGCATTCAAAAAAGTATTTGTATTATTGTTATTATCATAGTCATGATTAAATCTATCATCTTCAATACAATTTTTATTAATTTCCTCAAAATAGTCAAAAAATTGTTCACTAGTTGGTTGTTCAGTGCTTTTTTTCTTTGGTTTAAGATTTTTGAGAAATTTCCAATACTTTTTAGGGTTTTTGTCATTCAACTCTCTTAACTTTTTACTTTGCCTATCTTTGTCTAAGTTTTTGAAGTGGTGAATTTTTCTTTTGTATTCTTTGTTTGTTTGTCTAAGTTTTAATTTGTTTTGGAGAGTTTTATTTTTAGAGTATTGATCCTTTGCTTTATGATATTTCTCTCTAGCTTGGTGGCATTGGGGACCAAACCATGGCTGATTATTTGGGTATGAGAAAAGAGGGCAATGACCTGAATTTCTGTTGGGAAAGGATACCTCTGCTGAATGTTCAAAGACTGACTGGATTTCATTGGTTATGTGTTCAAGTGTACACTGTGATTGCGGGTAGGTATTTAGTTCATTAATTAGGCTTTGCATTTTGTTTTGATCAATATTTTGTATAAATTCAGATTCGAGTGAAGGTACCCATTTTGGACTATTTTCTGTTCGTGGGATATCATTTATTTTTGGATTTGGCTCTTCAACTTAGATTTCCCAAACCAGAATATTATGCCCGTCAGAGAGGAGTGGGTCAGTTTCTATGATTTCAAAATTGTTCAAAAATTTGAAACAGTCTGGGGTGGAAATGACGTAATCTATGATGGATTTATCTCTGAAAGTAAGCTCTCCCACATCTTTATCTAAGAATACTCTGCCATTTAGAATAAACAGATTGTTATTTTTACAAATATCAAGGAGTTTAAACCCGTTTGCATTTGTACATTTATCTTTCGATTTCCTTTCCAGGTCAATGGACAGGCCTTCCAGAATCTGGTATTTATGGAGTTCCGTTTGGACGTCAAGATCTATTTGAAGAGACTCATTCATGTGGCTGTCTGATTTGACAAAATCTCTCATAGAACCTACACGGCAATTTGTATCACCGGCTAAATATACGTATTTAAACTCTGAACATTTTTCGAGAATTTCATTTTCTAACATGGAAAAGTGCTCCTCTGTGAAAAAACGGGATGATTCTGGTGGTACATATAAAGAGCAAAGTATTATATTTTGTTCTAGATTAACAGACTCTTTATCTATGGATAACCACAGACCATATTCAGATGTGTTAGGGATAAGGTTCACAAAAGGGGCCAATTCCTGTTTAACGTACACCCCAATTCCTCCAGATTTGCGTTTATAAGACTGGATTCTACATTTGGAGAAAAATATATAATTATCAATATCGACAATATCTGAGCAGATGCATACATTCTAAAATTCTATTCAGCTCATTTCTTGTGGCTAATTTAAAACTGGCATTTAAACGCATTTGAAACACAAATGTAACCAGCAAGATCAATATTCCTGTTCAAACATGTTACTGCCCCTTTGAGATCCTATCATTTCAAAAAATATCTCGAACTATTTTGAATTCAGGCATCATAAATATCTTTCCACAGGTGTTATGTTGGAATACGTAGCAATTCCAATATTGATTTAACAAAACCGCAAAATGAACCCAAGATAATTTTATTCCGTTTTTTTGATAACATATATTACATGATCTCTACACCGGATTATTTCTAACATAAACTTGTTGTGGACGATCAATCAGTTGTAATTGAAAATTTATTTATTATACATGTAATTTAAATGATGTAAATAATCATTAAAGACCTCGAAATAATCTATTAGTTGCTTTAACTACAGGAACAAGAGGGCCGTTGGCCCTGGGTCGCTCACCTGAGAAAAAAGCTTCATTACCTAGGTATGTCCATGTAACCACAGAAAAAGAGATTTTCACTTATTCAATCAGATAACATTTGAAATAATCCTCCCCCCCTCTGCTCCTCCCCTGGTCATTATTTATTTAAGCTTTTTTCATAAAAGGTCTGTGATCAGCTAATCTATGCCAGATATACAGGCTGAGTCTGAGACTTTTAAAGTTTTCTTTACTGAGTTGATCAATCCATGTCAAATATAAAGGCTGTAGGGATTCAAAATTTTCAACAAAGCACCCCCCTCCCCCAAGATGCTCTGCACCTGGTGAATCTACAGTCATGATTTTAGCTAATTCAATTAATGTCCATATGCTGATCATTCATACCAATTTTCAAGTCTGTAGGACTCCTGGTTCATTAGAAGAAGTTTAAAGATTTCAAAAATGATCCAAAGTACTACCCCCTCCCCAAGACACTCAGCACCTGGTGACCCAACAGTTCTGATTTTAGCTATTTTCATTAATGTCCATATATTGATCACCCATAACAATTTTCAAGTCTGTAGGGTTTCTGATCCAGAAGAAGAATAAGGTTAAAGATTTCAAAATTGATCCAAAGTACTACCCCCTCCCCCCTAATGCACCGCATCTGGCGACCCTACATTCATGATTTTAGCTATTTTATTTTTGATCCATATGCTTATCATCCATGCCAATATTGAAGTCTATAGGGCTCCTGGTTCATTAGAAGATGAAGGTTAATGTTACAAAATTTTCACAAAAGTACTCCCCCCTCCCCCCTGATGCTCCGCACCTGGCAGCCCAACAGATATTATTTTAGCTTTTTTTAATAAGGTCTATGAGCTGGTCCTCCATGCCAAGTTTCAAGTCTGTAGGGCTTGTGGTTCAGAAGAAGAAGAAGGTTAAAGATCACAAAATTTTCACAAAAGTACTACCCTCTTCCCCCTGATGTTCCGCACCTGGTGAATCTACAGTCATGATTTTAGCTATTTATATAAAGGTCCATATGCTTATCATCCATGCCAATATTCAAATCTGTCAGGCTCCTGGTTCAGAAGAAGATGAAGGTTAAAGATTACAAAATTTTCACAAAAGTACTCCCCCCTCCCCCCATGTGCCCAGCACCTGGTGGCATTACAGTCATGATTTTAGCTATTTTTATTAAGGTCTATGAGCTAATCCTCCATGCCAAGTTTCAAGTCTGTAGGGCTTGTGGTTCAGAAGAAGAAGAAGGTTAAAGATCACAAAATTTTCACAAAAGTACTACCCTCTCCCCCCTGATGCTCCGCACCTGGTGAATCTACAGTCATGATTTTAGCTAATTATATAAAGGTCCATATGCTGATCATCCATGCCAATATTCAAATCTGTCAGGCTCCTGGTTCAGAAGAAGATGAAGGTAACAGATTACAAAATTTAAACAAAAGTACTCCCCCCTCCACCCCTGGTGCTCCGCACCTGGCAGCCCAACAGATATTATTTTAGCTATTTTTATTTAGATCTATGAGCTGATCCTCCATGCCAAGTTTCAAGTCTGTAGGGCTTGTGGTTCAGAAGAAGAAGAAGGTTAAAGATTACAAAATTTTCACAAAAGTACTACCTTCTCCCCCCTGATGCTCCGCACCTGGTGAATCTATAGTCATGATTTTAGCTATTTATATAAAGGTCCATATGCTGATCATCCATGCCAATATTCAAATCTGTCAGGCTCCTGGTTCAGAAGAAGATGAAGGTAAAAGATTACAAAATTTTCACAAAAGTACTCCCCCCTCCCCCCTGATGCTCCGCACCTGGCAGCCGAACAGAAATTATTTTAGCAATTTTTATTAAGATCTATGAGCTGATCCTCCATGCCAAGTTTCAAGTCTGTAGGGCTTGTGGTTTAGAAGAAGAAGAAGGTTAAAGATAACAAAATTTTCACAAAAGTACTACCTTCTCCCCCCTGATGCTCCGCACCTGGTGAATCTACAGTCATGATTTTAGCTATTTATATAAAGGTCCATATGCTGATCATCCATGCCAATATTCAAATCTGTCAGGCTCCTGGTTCAGAAGAAGATGAAGGTAAAAGATTACAAAATTTTCACAAAAGTACTCCCCCCTCCCCCCTGATGCTCCGCACCTGGCAGCCCAACAGATATTATTTTAGCTTTTTTTAATAAGGTCTATGAGCTGGTCCTCCATGCCAAGTTTCAAGTCTGTAGGGCTTTTGGTTCAGAAGAAGAAGAAGGTTAAAGATCACAAAATTTTCACAAAAGTACTACCCTCTTCCCCCTGATGTTCCGCACCTGGTGAATCTACAGTCATGATTTTAGCTATTTATATAAAGGTCCATATGCTTATCATCCATGCCAATATTCAAATCTGTCAGGCTCCTGGTTCAGAAGAAGATGAAGGTAAAAGATTACAAAATTTTCACAAAAGTACTCCCCCCTCCCCCCATGTGCCTAGCACCTGGTGGCATTACAGTCATGATTTTAGCTATTTTTATTAAGGTCTATGAGCTAATCCTCCATGCCAAGTTTCAAGTCTGTAGGGCTTGTGGTTCAGAAGAAGAAGAAGGTTAAAGATCACAAAATTTTCACAAAAGTACTACCCTCTCCCCCCTGATGCTCCGCACCTGGTGAATCTACAGTCATGATTTTAGCTAATTATATAAAGGTCCATATGCTGATCATCCATGCCAATATTCAAATCTGTCAGGCTCCTGGTTCAGAAGAAGATGAAGGTAAAAGATTACAAAATTTAAACAAAAGTACTCCCCCCTCCACCCCTGGTGCTCCGCACCTGGCAGCCCAACAGATATTATTTTAGCTATTTTTATTAAGATCTATGAGCTGATCCTCCATGCCAAGTTTCAAGTCTGTAGGGCTTGTGGTCCAGAAGGAGAAGAAGGTTAAAGATTACAAAATTTTCACAAAAGTACTACCCTCTCCCCCCTGATGCTCTGCACCTGGTGAATCTACAGTCATGATTTTAGCTATTTATATAAAGGTCCATATGCTGATCATCCATGCCAATATTCAAATCTGTCAGGCTCCTGGTTCAGAAGAAGATGAAGGTTAATGTTACAAAATTTTCACAAAAGTACTCCCCCCTCCCCCCTGATGCTCCGCACCTGGCAGCCCAACAGATATTATTTTAGCTATTTTTATTAAGGTCTATGAGCTGGTCCTCCATGCCAAATTTCAAGTCTGTAGGGCTTGTGGTTCAGAAGAAGAAGAAGGTTAAAGATTACAAAATTTTCACAAAAGTACTACCCTCTCCCCCCTGATGCTCCGCACCTGGTGAATCTACAGTCATGATTTTAGCTATTTATATAAAGGTCCATATGCTGATCATCCATGCCAATATTCAAATCTGTAGGACTCCTGGTTCAGAAGAAGATGAAGGTAAAAGATTACAAAATTTTAACAAAAGTACTCCCCCCTCCCCCCTGGTGCTCCGCACCTGGCAGCCCAACAGATATTTTTTTGCTATTTTTATTAAGGTCTATGAGCTGGTCCTCCATGCCAAGTTTCAAGTCTGTAGGGCTTGTGGTTCAGAAGAAGAAGAAGGTTAAAAGATTACAAAATTTTCACAAAAGTGCTACCCTCTCCCCCCTGATGCTCCGCACCTGGTGAATCTACAGTCATGATTTTAGCTATTTATATAAAGGTCCATATGCTTATCATCCATGCCAATATTCAAATCTGTCAGGCTCCTGGTTCAGAAGAAGATGAAGGTAAAAGATTACAAAATTTTCACAAAAGTACTCCCCCCTCCCCCCATGTGCCTAGCACCTGATGGCATTACAGTCATGATTTTAGCTATTTTTATTAAGGTCTATGAGCTAATCCTCCATGCCAAGTTTCAAGTCTGTAGGGCTTGTGGTTCAGAAGAAGAAGAAGGTTAAAGATCACAAAATTTTCACAAAAGTACTACCCTCTCCCCCCTGATGCTCCGCACCTGGTGAATCTACAGTCATGATTTTAGCTAATTATATAAAGGTCCATATGCTGATCATCCATGCCAATATTAAAATCTGTCAGGCTCCTGGTTCAGAAGAAGATGAAGGTAAAAGATTACAAAATTTTCACAAAAGTACTCCCCCCTCCCCCCTGATGCTCCGCACCTGGCAGCCCAACAGATATTATTTTAGCTATTTTTATTAAGGTCTATGAGCTGATCCTCCATGCCAAGTTTCAAGTCTGTAGGGCTTGTGGTCCAGAAGGAGAAGAAGGTTAAAGATTACAAAATTTTCACAAAAGTACTACCCTCTCCCCCCTGATGCTCTGCACCTGGTGAATCTACAGTCATGATTTTAATTATTTATATAAAGGTCCATATGCTGATCATCCATGCCAATATTCAAATCTGTCAGGCTCCTGGTTCAGAAGAAGATGAAGGTAAAAGATTACAAAATTTTCACAAAAGTACTCCCCCCTCCCCCCTGATGCTCCGCACCTGGCAGCCCAACAGATATTATTTTAGCTATTTTTATTAAGGTCTATGAGCTGATCCTCCATGCCAAGTTTCAAGTCTGTAGGGCTTGTGGTCCAGAAGGAGAAGAAGGTTAAAGATTACAAAATTTTCACAAAAGTACTACCCTCTCCCCCCTGATGCTCTGCACCTGGTGAATCTACAGTCATGATTTTAGTTATTTATATAAAGGTCCATATGCTGATCATCCATGCCAATATTCAAATCTGTCAGGCTCCTGGTTCAGAAGAAGATGAAGGTAAAAGATTACAAAATTTTCACAAAAGTACTCCCCCTCCCCCCTGATGCTCCGCACCTGGCAGCCCAACAGATATTATTTTAGCTATTTTTATTAAGGTCTATGAGCTGGTCCTCCATGCCAAATTTCAAGTCTGTAGGGCTTGTGGTTCAGAAGAAGAAGAAGGTTAAAGATTACAAAATTTTCACAAAAGTACTACCCTCTCCCCCCTGATGCTCCGCACCTGGTGAATCTACAGTCATGATTTTAGCTATTTATATAAAGGTCCATATGCTGATCATCCATGCCAATATTCAAATCTGTAGGACTCCTGGTTCAGAAGAAGATGAAGGTAAAAGATTACAAAATTTTAACAAAAGTACTCCCCCCTCCCCCCTGGTGCTCCGCACCTGGCAGCCCAACAGATATTTTTTTTTTGCTATTTTTATTAAGGTCTATGAGCTGGTCCTCCATGCCAAGTTTCAAGTCTGTAGGGCTTGTGGTTCAGAAGAAGAAGAAGGTTAAAGATTACAAAATTTTCACAAAAGTGCTACCCTCTCCCCCCTGATGCTCCGCACCTGGTGAATCTACAGTCATGATTTTAGCTATTTATATAAAGGTCCATATGCTGATCCTCCATGCCAATATTCAAGTCTGTAGGTCTCCTGGTTCTGAAGAAGAAGAAACTTAAAGATAACAAAATTTACCCAAAGTACTACCCCCTCCCCCCTGGTGCTCC
This sequence comes from Fragum whitleyi, assembly GCA_948146395.1. Classification (NCBI taxonomy): domain Eukaryota; kingdom Metazoa; phylum Mollusca; class Bivalvia; order Cardiida; family Cardiidae; genus Fragum; species Fragum whitleyi. The sequence continues at coordinate 22,431,930 of OX411552.1, forward strand.
GCACCTGGTGGCCCAAAAGTTATAATTTTAGCTATTTTTATTCAGGTCTATGAACTGATCATCCATGCCAAGTTTTAAGTCTGTAGGGCTTGTGGTTCAGAAGAAGAAGAAGGTTCAAGATCACAAAATTTTCACAAAAGTACTACCCTCTCCCCCCTGATGCTCCGCACCTGGTGAATCTACAGTCATGATTTTAGCTTTTTATATAAAGGTCCATATGCTGATCCTCCATGCCAAGTTTCAAGTCTGTAGGGCTCCTGGTTCCGAAGAAGAAGAAACTTAAAGATAACAAAATTTACCAAAAGTACTACCCCCTCCCCCCTGGTGCTCCGCACCTGGTGGCCCAAAAGTTATAATTTTAGCTATTTTTATTCAGGTCTATGAACTGATCATGCATGCCAAGTTTTAATTCTGTAGGACTACTGGTTGAGAAGAAGTAGAATTTTTAAGATTTTCTTAAAATTTCACCTTTGTTGCCATAGCAACCAGAGTTTTTCATGGATTTCAATTCTTTTAGCTATTTTTGAAGGGGACCACCTAAGCAACATTTCTGTAAAATTTGGAGTTAATTGGCCCAGTAGTTTAGGAGGAGATGTCGTTTAAAGAAATTGTTGACGGACGCCGGACGACGACCGACGACCGACGGACGACGACCGACGACCGACGGACGGACGCCGGACGAAAGGTGATCACAATAGCTCACATGAGCACTACGTGCTCAGGTGAGCTAAAAATAGGGCAGTGAATCGCGTACGAATTTGTTTTGTGTTTCGCTTTTTCCTTATATGGTAATTACGTGGTCTATATGGCAGTCATGTGATCTGTACTTCCCGAAATACTTCCCGATCATGTCAACCGTTTTGGAACATCTTCGACCAATGTACGATCGGAACTCGGCGTACTTCGGCGTACTTCCGATGTTGATCGTTAAATACTGGATTGATCAAAGGTGTTCCGATCGCTGTAATGCGTTCAAGATGACAGTATGATCGCGAACATTTAAAATGATTCTCACATTTGTATATATCTGAACTTGCTTAACTAGGCGTTATTTTCTAAATATGACTATATCATAATGCTTGCTATTATACATGTAATCTCGGCTATTTGCGCTTTCTTTGCGAAAGCGACATAGATTTGTCTGTCAGATCTAAGTTTGGGATGATTTGGATTTCCAAAACCACAACATTGTGGGTACGTACAATACTTGGTGGAATGTCCTTGCCTAGTCAACTCTTGAAGAATTCATACAATTTATGCACAATTAAATTTGTAACGGCCAAACTTGAGACTATTAGACTGTATAGACTAAGGTCAGCCTACACAGATGAACAGTTTGATTTAATGCTACATTCACTGCCTGCTTTGTACTTAATTATAATGGGAAAAACTTGAGCCAAACTCTTGCAGTGTGTCTAAATTAGCTTATAGCTTGAAATGTCATTTGAATTCAGCAGGGTAAGGGTTGGTAGATAATTAGAAATCAAAATTTCTTTGTCGATAGTCGGTAAACGCTTTTTTCATGAAAGCAATCCATATCACCAAAGATATAACACTGGGGGCAAGTAAAATGTCCCCTTTTATATGCCGCCGAAGGTGGTCGTATATTGGTATTATTCTGTCTGCCCGTCACCCCGTCCGTACGTGGAATAATTCTGTAAACCTCCACCTTCATGATATGGTCGATTTGTATGAAATTACCGCAGAATGTTCCTAGTCACCTACCCTTGGGCATACTTTCGGGGTTCTTTGATATATTTTGCCGTATCACGGATCCTTTATACAATTTTGTGGACGCAACTTATCCAACTTCTGGTCGGATTTCAATTAAAAAAAAAAAAAAATTCTACAGAATATTCCAGTCAGTTGACCTTAGTAGGCAGGTTTTGTGATATTTTCCGCGTTATGGAAAAGGGGCCTTCAATGCACAAACCTTGTTCACGCAATTTTCAGGTGTGCAAATATCATTTAAACGCAATTACTCCTACAAATATGGTTTGATTTGTATGAAACTTTTACGGAATGTTCCTAGTTACCTCATCTTGTTCATTTGTTCTGTGCAAATGGTCGGGGATTTGCAGTATCTTGCTGTGTCCTGGAAAAAGATGCCAAAAATGCCAAATACCATGCGCTTTCAAGCCTTCTACATTAAAAGTCAGATTTCATTTTTATAAAGAATGTTTCCCGTTACCGACCTTAAGCATAATGTTGATGTTTTGTTATATTTATCCGTTTCACTTTAAAAGGGGCCTTGCAACATTCTGTTGATTTCATACAGGCACGTGATTTTCCACTTGTTTGGACAATTATACATGTTCACCATACTGAGGGTATGTTCTTCAGCTGTTTACATAGATACTGTTTATAACATGATAATGTAAGGGGCGGCTGGCATTCGACGCATTTCAACATCGCAGTACTTTCAGTGCTTTGATTACAAGACGTCAATAAATATAAACCCATTTGTTCCCTTATCCAAAGATTAAAAGGTTTGCGAAACCATGCGGGTATCATTTTCAAACGTTTAATAGAACCATTTAGACTCGTAATTTTTTATTTGAAAAAAGAAAGAGGATATTTTTAAGCGAAAGATAATTTTGTTATTGCAAAGACCCTGTTTTCCTACAAATAATTGTATAGCTTTATTGCATGATAAAATATAAACGTGCCTTATGTTTGTGGGTTAACCCACATGCACTATACAGCATTATTGGATCTGAGTATTTCTACTTAAAATAACATTCACTTATTACATCCATGCATTGAAGTAGAAATTGAATTCACTTGATAATATTGAGTTGTTATCATAAATCATAAGGGTGGTGGGGGGGGGGGGGGGGGTTACGTAGGAATGACCTATTTTGAAAATTGGTTTCTTAAAAAGACATATTAATTTAAAATAGTAAACCTCCTGTAATACATGTTTACAATGAAGTACACCCACTAACCGGTCCTGCGTTCAGCATCACAAAACTGGTGACAACTGATTGCCGATTATTCCCGCTTTGAACGCAAGTGCACGTGCATAATCGGCAAACAGCTTGCACAGTTTTGGATACCCTGAACGCACGATTATATTATTGATCGGCAGAATAGCTGTGATGGCTTAACAGTAGGACTATTCATGTCCCCCTTCAGTGTTTTTGCCTATTAGTATGAAGTTCGACCCAAAAGAAAGTCCCTAGGTTTGTATTTTTTTTATTGAATTTGCCAAAAGTTCACGAACGTTTCGCATCCTGAACGCAGGTCATTGTTTGATGAATCGTGCGACATAGAGGATGATTCTGTCTGTCTATCTGTCTGTCTGTTCCTAGAGACCGAATCTAGGCTACTGCCTCTGTGGCCCTTTTCTTGAGTATTTTGATGAACACAGCTTATGTCTTGTCCGGTTTCACGAATTTGTATATAAGGCAAAATATATTATGAGAAGTATATCATGAATGAATGTAGCATTATTGCAAAGTAGATGGTTATACCTTCCAATCTACGGTGTTTTTGTAAAACTTTGATCTGCTGTCTAAGAATTAATCGACGTAATAAAAAGCACGTTAGATTGTCTTATTACGACTCGGTCTAATCTTAGCGAGGGTAAAATACAATGAACAAAAATTATTGTACATGTACACAGAGCCCAACTTAATGACATAGCGCATAGATTTTTCTTAAAAAATGAAAGGGGTCAACATTACGTTGTTTCAACTGTTATGGCTAGCGTCGTTAAAACACAGTCTGATGAACTCTAAATGTCAGAAAAAAAAGATGCCATGCTTCATAAACAGCGATTTATTAATTAAATGAATGTTTCGTTAATCAAAAATTTGCAGAAAAGGCTTTATTTCATGATCCAACAAAATACGCGCAAAATATAAAACATATGCTTAAATGATAAAAGACGTTTCTGAAAGGAAACCGAATTTTTACCATTTTTTGTGTTTTCCTATTGGATAATCAATACAGAAAGGCTCTCATGCAAAACTTTTCTATATTTATGCAGCGTGAAAAAAGTTAAAACGTCATTAACGTCGTTGAGACCAAATCAATGTTATTTGTGAACCAATGCCGGTGATTACAGTCCTAGGACCGATATTGCTAAGCAACAGTATATTCAAAACATTTTCTTTTAAATTTCACGCTTTATTGAACAAAACAAAACCGGACAAAACTTTTGCCCTTAAGTATACTTTGTCAAATCGGACAACATTGTTTGGTGACTTGAATAAATATTTGTTTGATACCTTCTCTACGTATGTCTACAGGTAATACTCCAGCCGCATAGGCCTAATTTCATCTGTCGAAAATCAATCTTAAGGTTTTAAGCTCCACTGGCCGAATGCCAGCTAGCTATTGTGATGGCAGTGTGTCCGACCACCAGACCTTCCGGTCATCCGTGCGTAAATTTTTCTTTCAACATCTTCTCCTTTCAAGCAACGGGCGGATTTTAACAAAACTTGGAAGAAATGCTCCTTGGGTGACCTTCTTCTTAAATTATAAATTATGATTTACCTCCAAAAATGGGCGTGGCAGGACGGGGCTTATTTTCACTTTATTTCCATTTTGAAATCTTTACAAATCTTCTCCTAAAAAACCATCAGACAAATTTCAATGAAACTTGAGACGGATGTTCCTATGGTGACCCTTTGCCTAAATTGTTAATGCATTTGTGATTGACCTCCAAAATATGCGTGGCAGGGCGTGGCTCATTTTCACTTTAAAATATTTAAAAACATATCACCCAAAACCATCGCGTCAATTTCAATGAAACTTGGCATGAGCATTCCTTTGGTTATCCTTTACCGTAAGTGTTTAGGAAATTTGATTGACCCACAAAAGTGCGCGTGACAGGTCGGGGTATTTTTGTACTTTAAAATCTTTAAAAATATTCTCATCCAAAATAAATTGGCCGATATCAATGTAACTATGCAGGAATGTTCATTGAGTTACCATTAACTTAAATTTGTAGAAAATTTGATTGACTCCAAAAAATGGGCGTGGCAGAGCGGGGCTTATTTTCACTTTAAAATCCTTAAGAAATTTCTCTTTCCAAACCACGGGGTTGAATTCCATGAAGCTTAGCAAAAATATTCTAATTGAATTGTTCAAGAAATTTGATTGACTCCCAAATGTTTGCGTGGCAGATCGGGTCTTATTTTGACTTAAAATCTTTAAAATCTTCTTCTCCTCACTCATTTTGTCTAATTTCAATGAATATTCTTTAGGTGCAAATTCAATTAAAACTGGTCAGGACTTTTTGGTTGGCCAATAAATTTGGGTGTGACTGGGTGGGCTTCTTTCTTTTCACTTTGAAATCTTAAAAAATCTTCTCCTCTCAACCAAACGGATTAATTGATTTAAATTGGTATGAATGGCCCTTTACTTATATTGTTCCTGAAAATTTGTTTAGAATTGTCTACTTATTGAAATCACCTTTATGTTGGTAATAAGATGGGTAAATGAAATGCAAGTTAATGGTGATGAGTATTTTGGTGCATTGTGAGCCAGACCCAGTAGATCAATATAGTTCTAAAAAGACTTCAAAGTGTTTTGTTTAGTCAAAATAAGCTTTGTTTAATGACATTCTGGAGATGTAAAAGCTAGAGGAGCGATACAGGCCATCTTGTTTCTGATAGCATATGACAGTTTCAGAGGCATAATTCGAAAGATGTAAGTCTTGCTATTTAGAAAAAGAACAGTGTTGAAGCAACCTTTGTTTTTTGTGTCAAATCCGGTCCATCAACAACACAAGCTTCATATTGGCATGTTTATTAACTTTTTAAACACTGAATGGTCTTATTATTATGTGCCATGCCAAATAGTTTGGGATTAGAAGATTTTTTTTATAAGATTTCGATCTTGATTTCAATGTAAAACTAGGGAGCCCACAATATCGAATTGTTTATTTAAGTTTTTTGTCCAATGTGTTAATTGAAATATCGTAGGTTAAAGCTTTATGGGGCGTTAAGTAAGATATTTAAAGATTTTGTCCTTCGTGTCTTTGTAAAATTCGGGATCCCAAACCATGAGGCAATTTTTTATGAAGGATCCATGGTTTGAAGAACATTTGTAGACAAGGAGTGGGGCATGATTCATGTCAAATATGAAAGCTCTATGCTTTATGATTTGGGAGAAGATTTTTCGACTCTGTTGCCATGGCAACCAGAGTTATGCACGCAATAAAGTTCTGAAAAATATTTTGAAAGAGCACAAAATCGGGAATGTCTGTGAAGTTTGGCTGAAATTTGCTGAATAATTTGGAGAATATTCCTTTTAAATTGTAGACGGACGGACAGGCGGAAGCGGAACATTGATCGCTTACATCGCAGTTTGTGAAAATATTCTTGGACCATGGAAAACGGTATTAGGATAACTCTATCTCAGAATCATGAAAGAAAGAAAATCAAATTGGATTAAAATAATTTTTTGCAAAATAAGATAAAATATACAAAATGAAATATTTATAATACATGATCTTTTGTAAAACCAGAACAATTTCTAAAAAAATTTTTCCTCATCTAACTATTAGCCCTGTTTCGCAAGTTTTAAACTTGATATAAGAAAGCTTTAATTACAACCAGGGAAATATAAAACACCTGGCAGCGTTGATCTCAGGCATATTTACAAATACTTTGTAGATGCTTTTAACTATAAAACTTAATATAAAACTTATCCTGCTGGAGTTAAATTTGTTTTGAAACGAAATGAGCCTGTGCGTGAGATTTCCAACAATTTCAAATTTGCGCAGAGTCTGACCAGGGTCTTTACTATGTGCTTAAAGTAACAGATAGTGTCTCAAAGTATCTGTAGACAATCGTGTAACTTTATATTTACAGTATGTGGCTTTCTACGCTACTCAATGTTTGCACTTCACGAAAATTTCAAATTGTTGGAAATGTCACGCTCAGGCGCATTTGCCAGTTTGGACATTTCAACTAGACTCGCGTAAACTTTTCCCACAGTAAATAAACAGAAAGTAACCAATGTATGCTAACCTGAGATCAGTCTAAACGTCCGTGCAGGCTGATCTAATACTATACAGTCTGTCATGGCTTTGCATACACCAGAAAAACGTTGCGAATTTTAAGACGGAAACAAAGATTTAAAATACCCGGTAAACCAATATGGAATTCCAAGATAATTTCATTATGCGTTAGGGTATAAAGAATATCATGAGACAATGAGGTGATTATAAACTCGGATTGGTCTTTGAAGGAGTAGACAGGGATCAGTCTGTTGGTTCATACGGACTTGGAGCAACCTCACACAACAATTGGAGAAACGTCGTCACCTTGTCTGGAAGATTAGAGATAGGATTTGTATTAATTTGGACCTGTTCGCTTACATATTTCAAGGATGTGCTTTATACCACTCACCGGTCGTATAAAAGCTGCACATTGGTAAAATATGATTGCTAGTTGTTTTCAACCAATCAGAATTTTTGTTTCAAATGCAGCGCTTGAAACAACAACCATGATTGGCTGAAATTAATTTCCGGTTATCATATGTGCAATTTGGCGCAGATCCTTATCATTTAGCAAGCTACAAAAAAAATCGAAAAAGGAAACTTTATGTCGAAACTTCCGGAAAAAAGTATTTAAAACAATTAAACAAACAACACAACACAGGAATGATAGCATTAATTGCATTAAGACCATTCTAATTAGATAATGTGGCATTTAGTAAAGAAGAATCAAAATAAAACTGAATGATAATAGTAAATCAAAGTGCTGTCAGCACTGTAAATCGAGCATCATTGTGAGGCTGGGATAGTGCAATAGTTCGTCAATCAAAAGGGCTCAAATTTGGGCAATAAAAGCTGGTAAAATATTTGCCCAATTTGTGGGTTTTTTGTCTTAATACTCCATCTTTTCGAGGACATAGCCAGCTAATCCAACTGGAGTTTACAGAATTATTTTCACTCAACTTGAGAGATATGTCTAAAAACATTTCCATTCAGCTTGGGACTGAACCCAGTTCAACTAAGATTGATTATCCAACTTGCTTCCACCTGCGCTATACGGTCAGACGTCAAGGGGGTAGAACCGGCATCAATTTGATGCCTGAGGGAAGCATTTATATAGAGGCAGATAATCGCAAATTCTGGTCATGTCTCTGCAGTGTATAGGCACAGTAACAGTAGAGATGCCCAAATTGCACATGAAATTTCAACAAAATTATTCAGCCTTGGTCCAGTGGGCTGGAAAAGCCCTTTTTCGCGCAGAGAGCTAAGTTAAAACACAATGGGGAACGATTTTATCCAGTTAACAATGACGCAATATCGGACAAACAATATTTCGTAGGTGTTGTTATAAATCTCGTAGCTACGGCTTGAGTAAAGCAGTAGTTACGATATTTTTTAACAGCACCAACGGTTTATCAAAACGTAACGGTAATCGTAGGCCTTAGCGCAGTTTGTAACGCACCTGCCTCTCGTTCGAGAGGTCCCGGGTTCGATACGCGGCCGCGGCAAATACCCTTTCAGACAAAAATGTCGTCCATCAATGGTGTGATATCGCGAACCTATGTGGTGGAGCAGCTGGAGGCTTGGTAAGGGTGTTGTTGAAGTACTGGTTTAAGAAACAATAGGAATCCATAGTTAGGTGATCCAGCCGCTCAATATGACCACATCAGTCGAAAACGGCGTAAACCGTTATAAACCGATCAAAATCAACGCAATGGCAAAGAAATCTGTGCTAAAAAGAGACTAGGATTAAACCATGTCAACTATAGAAGCAGACGATTCCAACAGACGACAAATGAAGAAAGAACTCGAGACGAAGGAAAACGGAGAGGAAGGAGGAGTAAGGAATTGTTGTTGTTGTTCTTTTATGAAATATAAGAAGTTGTTTCCCCTTTTTCACAATGTATCCCCTCCGCAGGGATAGACATTGATTACATTTAATAGTTTTTAGAACAACAAATTAGAACAGCACGAAGATAATTTCAATTCCTTTACTCAACCGAAAAGCTTGTAAAAATCGCTGAAAATACTTATCGGTAATGACTAAAAACTAAAATTACATCAAATTATGTATAAGGCTCTTTTTTTGTCGCAAAAAGAAGAAGAGATAAAAAAATGAAGATTGTAATTGAAAAGGCCGTTTCTGATTTGTGTCTTGAACAAATAGCTCAGTGGATAACACGCAAAATGTAAGTGTCAAGCCTCGGTAAGCGTGGATTTTGACCACGTGATAATCATAACAGAATTTGATTGGTTGTCAGCCCTACAACTGGTAAATGACCGTTCGAGAAAAAAATTAGAGCAGTAATATTGTACCTGCTACAATTTTATTATACAGTTAACCTATTGTACGTTTCAACTCCTTTACTCGAACGAATCCTTGCTATAAAGACTGAAAATACTAACTGGTAATTACTCAAAGCGAAAATTACATCAAATTTTGTATTAGCCTCTTCTTTATTTGTCGCAAAAGTAAATAAGATAAAAAAGTTTGTAGATTGTGACTGAAAAGGCCGTTTCTTCGGTGTTTGAAAACACATAGTTTGGCTCGAACACATTGATGAGAAGATAAAGGTAAAAATGTAGTGTGTCCAACAGATTGGATGTCTGGAAAACGGTATATATAAATCCGAGCTTCCCGGCTCGATTTAAAAATTACCTGATGAATAATAGAAAATCGAGAAAAATATTGTGACTATAGAAAACTTCAAACTGCTTTGAAAATCACCAATCATTTTGGTGAAAATTTCTACATTACATGTCGTTTGTCTTTTTAATCAGAATAAAATGATTCTATTTCAGATATACAGAAAAACTTACCAAAACATCCCCTATCTAGTTTAAAGACCACGAAGGGAAAGTAGAGAATAAGTCCTCCGACAATGAAAAGTGCTGCATAGAGAAGTTCTATCTGCGGATTATCTATAATCGGTCCTATCACAAGGTATATGGCACACAGTACAAATATTATAGGGATTAAGATGAACACCTGAAATATGATTTGAAGAAAGAATTTAGATTCCTTGTTCTCAACTCGATATCTCAATGTTTTGAGTGAAAAAAATCGTAAAAATGCAGTGCACAATTCTGCTTATAAAATGTTGAAAAAATAAAATACTAGTAGCATTTATAAATAATCATAAAAAGAACACTGTCCGATTGACTTGTAATCTTAATTTCATCATCAAATAATCAAATCTAAGATAATTACACCGACTGTCGCGCATTTTGATTCGCTGAAAAAATAGTCTCATTTCTCAATGAAAACGATTTTGAGTACAAAGCTATTCTGTTATCTTCCGCAAAATGTTGTCCCGTCAGAAGTCTCCTTTATCATTGACATTTTCCTTCATAATTTTAAATTATAAGATATGAGGAGAATATTTATTGATTTCATAGAGGTATAAAAGTAAAAAACCTTTTCATATTAATTATGAATCTGCTTCTCGTATTCATGAAGCTTGGTTTGGTTTTTAGTTTCAAACCTCCATGAAATCAACATACACTCTCTTTATCTCTTTAGGCTAAAAGTATCTATCTTTTTATTAACTGTCCCCATTGATATATGTCGTATTTATTGTAAGAAACGAAAATGACGATAAAGAATCACAATCTCAAATATTAAATTTATTTTTCTATTTATAATGAAATTGGAAATGTGGCGGATAGATCTTGTTTGCAGGCGGAAAACCCCCAAGGGAACCTCAGCCTTGCTGGCTGCAGCTAACATGAAATTAAACCAGGAGGACCGAAACCACATGTGGCACCCACCACATGCCCCTACTGCACCTCAACACCCATTGAGGCTATATGCATTGAGGGAACCATGGTCCTCCAACCAACCAACCCACCCACAGTACAAAACCCATGTGGGAGGGGCTCCGAAAACCACCCAAAAAGTGCAAACCATATTTGGACAGCAAGGAGTCTACGTATTGACTGCAAGCCAGCACAAGCTTTAAAGTATACACAGCCTTGACGATTTCATACAACACACAGCTTTGACAATTTCATACAACTTGGTACCCCCAGGAATTTTCCGCCCGTAAACAAGATAAATTAATCAGTAGCAACACTGAATTGACAACCAAATATTGTATAGTGAGCGCTCTTAGTTTAAGTCTATAATTAAATAAATTTTGAATTTCTCGATCGAATCTTGTGACCTTCCAAGCTGTCCTTTGCAATCTGAAAATAGAATAACAAATTGAGAAAAGGAATAACAATCCAAGATAAGGGAGGGCGGGAGGGTATCGCAAAATAAGCTAGAATTTTTCGAGGCGGGCAATGCTGTTAAACGGTGCTGTGTGAGAATCACTTTCACATGTTTACCAATACGACACCCCTCAAACCCTCACCCCCGTCATTTTCGCACAATAAACTGGACTATTTGTTAGAAATAGTCTGTTTTATTGTAAGAAACGAAAATGACGATAAAGAATCACAATCTCAAATATTAAATTTATTTTTCTATTTATAATGAAATTGGAAATGTGGCGGATAGATCTTGTTTGCAGGCGGAAAACCCCCAAGGGAACCTCAGCCTTGCTGGCTGCAGCTAACATGAAATTAAACCAGGAGGACCGAAACCACATGTGGCACCCACCACATGCCCCTACTGCACCTCAACACCCATTGAGGCTATATGCATTGAGGGAACCATGGTCCTCCAACCAACCAACCCACCCACAGTACAAAACCCATGTGGGAGGGGCTCCGAAAACCACCCAAAAAGTGCAAACCATATTTGGACAGCAAGGAGTCTACGTATTGACTGCAAGCCAGCACAAGCTTTAAAGTATACACAGCCTTGACGATTTCATACAACACACAGCTTTGACAATTTCATACAACTTGGTACCCCCAGGAATTTTCCGCCACACGAACTTGTTCGCCCCAAAATTCCGAACAGAGGATGCTTGCTTATGAGATAAATAAGTAGCAAGGTTGCAAAATGAGTTACATTTGATAGTGCAGTTATCTCACAGTGCATAAATTATATTCCAACTTATATTTCATTCTTACTGACAAGTATATTTTATCACAGTTTTGCATTCCTAGAGGTTACATTTGTTAGTCTACAATTTGCCTGTCTTTTGCAGCCATAGAGTAAAAATTCATATAGCACCATTTAAGGAAAACCACAGATACATGTATTTCAATGCTACCTATATCTTTATACCCAAATTATCATAAAACTACAAAGGAGTCTGTTCTGACCATAAGGCTACATTGTTATTGGCGGCAAATCTTATCACCAATATCGCTACTGATGGGTTTTATGTTTCAGCAGCCGTGATATGACTGTTGAACGTTAAAAGCGGTTTTACTCCTTCAAACAAACAGAAAAGCACATTTACTTAATCAATATGGTGCCTCTGTTCACTGCTTAAAGGGAATATTGTTCCTCTTTAATTTCATGGGTAACAAAAGCACACGAATAAACAAAACCCACTGTATTATGACTGGAATAGTTTCATAAAAGCATAGACATCATTTCAAAATCTTTATTAAATCATTGTGATAGGTAAGTCCCGACTGTACTTCAAAAAAAAAAAAACAAAAAAAAAACAAAAAAAACCCAACTTTAAATAGTAAAATGGATTTGGCTCATTAGAACCTAGATGAATAACCAAAACTCAAGAATACTGAAGTGTAGGCACTTCAGTTGGAAAGCTTTGTGTAACTTGGCCAATCGAAGGTTTTTTTTTTTTTTTTTTTTTTTTTTGCAGCTGATCCATTGTGCTTTGGATGAATCTCCAACCAATGTTGTAAAAGTTATCTGTAGGAAATCCATACACCTGAAATATACTAATGCAAATATTATTTACAGAAAAACAGTCCATTAAGCCCTGAACAAATCCCATGTATGAGAAATGAAAGCTTTAGTATGCTTAAACCACACCAGTATTAATATGTAGAAGAAATAATGAATTGCAGTGAAGTACAATTCAATTTGAATTTGTATTTTTGATAAGTACCTATGATTGTTTAGCTACAGTTATGCATGTTTCTAACTTCTATGTTTGATAAAAAGAAAATAGGTGTAGCAGAAGTGAAGCATGTTTAACATATTTACTTTATATAGAGGCATCTGCTGCCAATCTCCGCAAATATATTTTTTAAGAAATGTAAACAAGTAGCAACCCAAGCAGCTGTGCAAGCATGTGATATCTAACCAAAGCTGGAATTGATTACATAAGGTGCGAAATCATTGCTCAAAGAGATGGCCTTGGTTGAGAGGTGGGGCAGCGCATTCTATGTCAGAAGGCGAAAGTTTGATTTGGGAGCAGCTACAAATCTAGGTTCCTTGGTCCCTACATTTGGCTGGAGTACTGGTTTATTTCCAAGAATTGATTGATTGAATGGGGTTTTACGCCGCTTTCAACATTATTTCAGTTATATCGCGGCGGCCGGAGCACCTAACAATGGATTCCTGGTATTTCTCACGCCAGTACTACCATTACATCCTTTCCTAGCCTCCGACTGCTATTTCACATAGGTTTACGATTATCTACCCATTGGTGAAAGACAAACGTCGGAAAGGATATTTGCCGCCACCGGGGATCGAACCCACGACTTCCAGATTGGAAGTCTTATGCCTAACCAACTGCGCTATTTTATTTCCAAGAAGCAGAATCAAGACTGATTAATCACAATTACAATCTTGTACCCCTAAATCCCTATTCAGGTTACAATTATTGGTTTAAAAACCAATACACAGCTATTGATAATATTTCTATGGAATGTAACTTCAGTCAGTGTGTTTGCACTCTCTTTTTACCTCAATTTGCTGGCTGCAGCCAATATGAAATTAAACCAGGAGGGCCAAAACCACATGTGGCACCCACCACATGCCCCTACTGCACCTCAACACCCATTGAGGTCATATGCATTGAGGGAATATGGTCCTCCAAGCCACCAACCAACCCACAGTACAAAACCCATGTGGAAAGGGCTCCAAAAGCCGCCCAAAAAGTGCAAACCATATTTGGACAGCAAGGAGTCTATGTATTGACCGCAAGCCAGCAAACACTCTAAAGAATACCTAGCCTTCATGAATTTATACATGTATGCCATGACTATGAATACATAAAGTGTAATAATGGAGAGAGGCCATCATACAAATGCCTATTAATACATTGTTTGATTCCTAAATTGCTTGAGTCATTTAAGGGAGTTTACAATAACAGATAAATCACTTTAAAATAAAGCTTCTTCTTTCTTGCTACTATCTCAAACAAAAAGTGCAATGAAATTTTTGAAAAATTCACAAAATCTCAAAATGTGACCTCTTACCAACTGTAGCCAAACTATTTATTTTAAGATTCAAAGAAAAACTGCCAGTTCTACTGGCATGTCAGGTAGAAATAATACTGGAGTGATAATACCCAAAAGAGGGCAGATCAAATTGAATAGCAAGTCTAATAATACATGTACACAATGTGTTCATCTTTCTCATCTGATAGAATTTAATTTGGTCTGGTTTAAAAGCAATTGAAATAGCAGCAAGTTCTTAAAGTCCCCTTTAGAAAAAAAAAATTCTATTGAAACATGTTTTGAATGTATATTCTACTTTAATTTTTTAAAAAATTATTAAGCTGGTTCATTTGATTTATTCAATGACTGAGCACGGTAAACATAGACCATAAAGAAATCCATCAAGGAGGCCAATTATGATACCTCCCTTGATCTTGGCCTAGCTTTTCAGTCTGTAAATGGCTGTGTTAAGATAAGACCCATGACCCCGTTTTGGGTTTTTGTGTGCTATAGTTGAAAGGTATCTATTTATACGTACCGCCTGACTCCCCTTAGTGGTATTATTGGCACTGACCTCAATGTCTTGAGGATTTTTGAAAAATCTTACAGTGTAGAGTTTTACTTTACATGAAAATGAAGAAAGAAAACATCTAGAATTATGTTTTCTTTTCCTGTATAAGCAACTAGTAAATGAATTTAAAGAAATTACTGACTTTTCTAAAATTGCCAACTAGCTTCGTCTTACCATCCTTGAAAAAGTGTTTGTGTCGCAAGTTGTGCAAATCCGATTGTTAAAAACTATCATGTGGACTAACTTTGTTAAAAATAGTTAAGAGAGAGAAGTATTGGGACAAATTCTCTGTCATAGCCCCAAACCTTTTTCAATCAGACCCACAAGTCCAATGAGAAACTCCAGTCAGGATAAGAGTGACCACCCTAATGCACGATATAGTAAATTTTTGATATAAATTTGTTGAATATTATTTTTTTTATATATATTTTACATTTGATAACATACCACTGCAATAGAAAATGAAGTAAATATTTTGGTGTTTACTTTTAATCAATCCACACATGGCTATTATCATTAAGATGCAAAACTCTTTGAGAAAAGAGGATACGTTCTATTGATATTCTGGTAATTTTTGCGATTATTGGAGACCTTTTAAAAATACATATTGTACAAGCACTAAATCGACTAAACCGCTTTTAACAGGTCATTTGTAGATAAAGATAACTTGTAAATCGAAATAACAACCGACCAATAACGAGTATTTGCCACTCGTTAGGACACGAAATTCCAATACCTTCGCCCGTTGAGTTTTATTCCCTTAATTGGATTTGCTTATCTTGATCAACGGAGTAAGGTAAACAATTAGGATAGATAGAGGGCATTGCTTTCATAAATTACGCTTTTAACGGTAATAGCCATGAAATAAGCCTTGCAAAATCATTATCCGAATATAGTTTGTCCGAAGACAACAACACTTTAAACGGGGCTCGTCGAAGCAATTTTATCGCCGAATACGAGTACTTTAGAACCAGCTATGCCTCTTATTAACCGTACAACGCTGCATAATTATGAAAAACATTTATTTTCGCCTAAAATCAAATCGCAAAGGTCGCTTTTTCGCAAAATAAGCTAGAATTTTTCGAGGCGGGCAATGCTGTTAAACGGTGCTGTGTGAGAATCACTTTCACATGTTTACCAATACGACACCCCCCAAACCCTCACCCCCGTCATTTTCGCACAATAAACTGGACTATTTGTTAGAAATAGTCTGTTTTAATTAAGATACCAGGGCCCAGTTGTATAAAAGATAACCAGTTGTTGAATTACCGGAAGTTGATTTCGACCAATCAAGTTTTTTTTCAATCGTGCAGATTGAAACGAGAAATCAGATAAATTAAAATCTACCTCCGGTAATTCAACAAAGGTTTTATAATATTATATGCAGATAGAAAGATAAGAATACCGAATAACATCACGGCACATAAATTTACCAATCATGGAATTTTCATAGAAGGGATGAGTCCTAAAATATGCTCACTTTATAATGTGATATTTTGATATCCGAATTTCAAAAACCTTTTAAAACCATTTTTTCCATATTCAATGGACATCTAGATGCACACCTACTTGATCATAGAGAATAATATGTCAGTGTCTTACAATATCAATGTTATCTGGTCGAGGTTGGGAGAATTTATCATGACGAGACTGTGCCGAGTCATGATAATTTCTCACAGCCGAGACCATATAACATTGATATTTTAAGACAATGACATGTTATTCTATTTATCATGCAATCATTTTTCACCGCTTAATCATAGCTTAACCTTAAAAAATCAAAAAAAATTCGCGTGAAAATTTATACAAATTGTTTCTTAAATAGACTGCCTGAAAACATGTCATGTTATCAGACAGGCGATATCAGGTCAATACAGGTTTCGTGGCATGATAAATTATATTACCTTGATGGGTCTCTCAGCATCAGGCATTCTAAATCTGAGTACCAGTACACAAGATACTGCTAGACCGTAAAATATCCAGGAGGCAAAACTGAAGAAATCTATCAGGGCTGCTATGTCTGCTGGTATCACCATTAATACAGCGATTAAACACTGAAATAAAACAGTCAGGGTGAAGGTCGCAAACATTTTTCTCTTGTAGAGGAACTGTTTATGGCCTCTTAGGTCTACTAGACAATGGTAAAATGTCACAATTCTAGAAAATGCAAATTATTATTATTTGTATAGAAAGCTTCATTCTATATATACATACATCGTACGTTCTTATCCATATAGACGATAAAATGATAATAATTCCTGTCCGCATATTTTATTGACAGAGATCTCAATATATATATATATTTTTTTCAGATTTACTTAGCTTTAATAATTAAATTATGAGTCAACTAATTAGATATTATAGAAAACCGAAAACCGAAACTAAATCAAAGGTTTGCTAGAACAAGTCAACTTAAAAACAGCGGAAAAAACTAGTTAACAATCAGTAAGGAATAATGTGGTTGCCATGGGATGGTGAACAACTGTCCTGCCCGCAGATATTTGACTATAGCCCCGGATAAGTTTAATTGTAACAGTCGACTTTGAACCGTGATCTTGACCTTGGTGCTATCTGGAAGTTTCTTTCAAATAGCACATCTGCTGATGATAAAGAATTATAGTGCCAGGTTATTTTAAAATTTATCCTGACTTTGACCTGTGACCTTGTCGTTGGAGCTATCTGAAATATATTTTCAAATAGCACATCCCTTATGAAGAAGGAAAAAAATGCCATTTTTGAAATCCGTCCATAAATGAAGGCTTAATTGCCAGATAAAGACAGAAGCACTGACGGCCCTTAATGTACGGACACCCACAGCGAGTTCCATTGTAACAACTATACATCCACAATTTCAAGTTAGTGATCAAAGGTAAATTTTGTCTATACAGTATATAGACAAAATTGACCTTTGATCACTCAAACTAGTGGATCTATATATCCCGCCCATCGAGGGCTTGACAAAAAGAAGAGTATATGGGTTTAAACAAAAGAACTTATTTCTTTTGGCGACTGGCTATTTCTAGATAGTTTATACTAATTTATTTTAGTTCATTTGCGACGATATCTTAAAAGCTTATATAATCGCTCTCTAACACTCAATCCTGATGTCTTCACGTCCATGAGAGGGAGACAGTGGTTTAAACCCACTCCTACCCATTATTACAGCTGGGTGAACTGGGACTGGCTATTCAGCGTTTTGCCATTAAAAACACCCCGGCGACAGTGGGGCTCGAACCACAGACCTCCAAGTCACGGGTCGAGCGCATTAAGCACTAGGCCATCGAGTCTAGTTACCGTAAAAGCTCCAATAGAATACCGGGTTTCTATAAGAATCTCCACATTTCCACTAGAAA
The DNA here is from genome assembly GCA_948146395.1 of Fragum whitleyi. NCBI lineage: Eukaryota > Metazoa > Mollusca > Bivalvia > Cardiida > Cardiidae > Fragum > Fragum whitleyi. Next base: position 22,450,069 of record OX411552.1, read on the forward strand.
GGGTGGGTTTTTATCAGGGGCTATGCTACATATAAACGGCTCAGTGAGAATCTGTGGTAACTGCCTATAAACATATATGCAGTTACAACTGATTTCCGGCTGAGCCATCGATATTTGTTAAGACGGTGAAAAAATTGCCAAAAATAAACATAATTCACGCTAAATTTCAACATTTTATTCGGGAAAAGGTGTAAAAATCTCTACTGAATTTTTAGCGACCTTGATTTTGTTGGTATGGGCCTTTATCAGAGGCTCCACGATTGTGTAAAATCACATCAAAAATGGTCGATTTAAACCTCTGAAATGGGGAATGAGGTTTACTAGAGCATTGGGTTCTATTAGATTTTTTACGATATCAATAGGCACGCACTAATGAAACAATTGTCTTAGCTAGCTAAAAAAAAAGAACCTACCGTTAAAATAATGGATGGTAAAGGTGTATATCGTTTAACATGAACATATGACAATACTTCTGGTAAATGGCCTTCTCGACCCGCAGCGTAAACCAGTCTGAAAAATACAATATATTTGCGCTTATATATTCTTAATTTGAAGGCAGAAAAATGATGTACCATGAGCCTTGAAGAATTTGAACGATTTTGGACGCCAACAGACGAATTGCAAATGAGCAAATAGTGCGACATATTGAACAATTCACATTAATCTAGAGCCCCTGTTTAACAATCAATTTTATGTTCGATGCTTTCGAAAGATATAAGTAGGCCTACTTAGTTTTAGGATCAGAAAATTTCAAAATAACTACAACAACACGTATATTTCTTATTATTATTTTAAGTACCAACGTTTCGGCATACGCCTTCTTCAGAGTACATAATAATTGAACTTTTTTTTTTTTTTTTTTTTTTTTTGTTTTAGGATCAGGACACATTAAAATTAGCATGCCGTTTATGACAAATTCCTGATGTACGCAAAAATGTGGCAGACGATATGGGCTAAGATCAGACCTCACATACGTACAGTCTAATTTTAGCCTTAACTGCATGCTTTATACTTAATTATTGTGGGAAAACAGTGAGGCAGATTGGCTAAAATGCACCAAAAATGGAAATTTGCAAAAAAAAAAAAAAAAAAAAAAAAAATGCAGCAGGATAAGAGATAATACTTACCTTCCAGAAGCATAACATAAACCATTTGCAGCACCAAATGTTGAGAATAACACAGCTATTGGCATAATGATGTAAGCTTGATCACCCAGAACTTCTTTACCCCAGTCCTGTAATAGATAGCATAGAATTAGCTAGGAGTTTGGAATTTACACGCACTCACAAGACGACCGCAAAAAATAATACATGTATTCTATATAAAGTCGACACGTGGACTGTAAGCTGTAGTTTCAATGTTATGATCATTCATTAACGACATTTTTCGAAAGAGGAATTATTTCTATTACGCGCTTGCGTAATGTGCGTAATGGTAGTCACGTCCTTGAATGGTAACATAGGCCCTTTAGGCCTTCCGGGATAACGCATCACGTAATGCGTGTATGTAGGCCTACGATTGAAATGCTTAAAGATCACAAGCCAGTGGTTCGTTTGTGTTTGTTCGTTCGTATATACATTTTTGGTCCCAATTTACCCCTTCCTTATCTTTGTAAGAAAGTCCGGTATAACTCGCATGTCGGTGGTTCGTAGTTCGTAGTCCGTATTATGTACCGAAAGATTTTTTATAACACGAATTAGTAGATGACAGAGAAAAAAATAAAATAAGAATAAACTTGACTTACGACAGCTACAGCGTCTGACTCGAGTAATCCACTTACAGACAGTACAGTAAGATATGAGATATTTGTGAGGAGATATACAATGGTAACTAACACAACACCAATCCAATTGGCTCGGGGTAAATCTCTAAAAATCAAAATATTGGAAATATGACTATAAGGCTATCACATGGATTATAAATCATTTGAGCCTTTGCGTGAGATTTCTAACAATTTCAAATATGCGCAAAGCAAAGACTCTGACAAGCCTATGCATCCGCACAGTCTGACCAGAGTCTTCACTATGCGTTTAGTAGATAGATAAGGTCTCAAAGTATCAGTAGACCATCAGGTAACTTTATATATACAGTATGTGGCTGTCAACCCTACTCAAAGTTTTCACCCCGCGAACATTTCGAATTGTTGGAAATGTCACGCACAGGCTCATTTGAAGTGATCTCAAAAGGAAACCATGTAAGAGACAATTGAGATTAAAAACGTTGGTTATTTGTTCATGTGTTTGTTTGGAATGGTTTTTTAATTGCATATATTTTTTTTATTTATAAAAACACATAATAAGGTTATCTCCTTTCAAAAAAGAAAAAAAAATGATGCAGTTCCAGAATAATATAAGCTATTACTGTTTGCATTTTCTCACTTCAATAAATTATCTTATTTAAATTCAATTATATTTTCACATAACCGATGTTCTGGTTGAACTGGTCAATAGAAATTGATAAGCAATGACTGAAAAATTCAACAAGTACAGTTAAGAACATACTGGAATTGAAAAGGTTAATAAATGATTTGATCGATTTTGGAGGGATTTGAAATGAAATTGAATGAGTTCGATGGGTGAGTTTTGAGTGAAATTCAAGGAAGGAAAAATAATATCGATAATTTAATCAAATTTGTAATAAATTACTTCCCTTCCCCTCTTTAATTAAATTACCGTACTTTTCTCCGTTTTTGTCTTCACTGACAAAGCTAAAAATCCACAGCAGCCATTAAAATCGTACAATAATTTGATCGATTTGAAGGAAAAGCGGGCGGTTTTAAACAATTTTGAAGCTTTTTTTGAAAATGATGATAGTGAATTTTGGAAAAAATCGTATGAAGATCTGAGCGAGTGATTTGGAATGATCTTCAACCGAAACGAGTGTCGTTTTCTCAATGACATCGACTCTAAGTTTCTTTTTGTTTTGCTAAAATGTCTACTCTTTGGAAATTCAGTTTCAGGGCTGAAATCATGATTTATCTTAAAAATATACAAATATCCGCGTAATAACATCCCGTATGATATTTTTTATGATATCACATAGTTAGTTGTAGAACAATGATATAACGCGGTTATTTTTAGAAACTTGCATTTTTGTTAGAAACATCGACTAAAACGAGACAAATACGGGTTATTAGATAAATACAATACAAACTGAGTGTATTGTATGAAACAATATCTAACTCGGTTGTGAGAATTAATAATTGTCTCGGCAGAGCCTCGTCAATGATCAATTCTCCCAACCTCGTTAGATATTTTTTTTTCATACAACACACTAAATACGTATTATATATTCGACCTGTCGTGGACATATTTCTAATACCTGTATGGGTGCGTTAGTTCTTCTGTCAGAAAGTTTAGTGTATTCCTGAAATAAAAGAGGAAATATTAGTATAGTCTTACTTTGTTTTTTTAGGCTAATAATTATAATGTACTCCGTAGGTACGTTAAATGAAAACGAATTTTGACCTTAGATGAAATTTGAATTAAATCATTCTGAACTAAATATGCATTTTTCGAGATCTACTGAACTTTGAAAGCTCTTTTGGAAATTAGGCAAATTGGTCGATTCAACAAGCCTTTGCTTTCAGCTTCATTGCAATTCAGTAACGTTTTTCAAAATTAAAAACATGTTAATTAAAAGGCTTATAATATCATTTAATATATATTATATTATATATCGACTTTTTCTATCATAAATGATGCATCGGAGTACTAGTTTTTGTATCACATTGTACCGATTCTTTAACATATGTGACCCGTCACGCGAAAAGGGACCCTCTTGGAAGTGCGTAAAGTGTCGATCCTAGTCAGACTGCGCGGGTTGCGCAGACTGACTAGGGTCGAAACTTTTTGCGCCGTGCTTATTTTCTGAATCTAGAATGTTCAAGCTACCTCCCAGTGAAAGAATATTTGAAATGCGACCTCTGGATGACCTATGCTTGATCAAATCTCTTTTTCAATAATTCATTTTACAGAGTTCCCAGATGGTCCCTTTTCACTTGACGAGTCACATATAAATTACGTGATTTACCAGCCGTCATAAGCCCACATGGCATCATAGAATGAGAGTGCTATTGTAGAGGGGTTACTCAGCGTGCCTTCAAAACCTCGCTTCATAGTACTAGTATTGCCTGGAACAGATGAGTTTTGATAGAAGACCGGGAACTTCGGTCTGGGAATTTGATATTAATATCACAACAAGTTCGGTGTTTGCCACGGACATTTGAGCCTGTGCCTGACATTTCGAACAATTTAAAATGTCGTGAGTTGCAATTATTTAGCAACCTCGACAGCCCCATGATGCAATTAGAAGATCACCCGTCTGTTTAAAGATACTTTGAGACCTTATCTATCTGTAAAGCCTGAAGTGGAGACTCTTGCCAGACTGTGCTAGCGTACAGAATGACAAGAGACTTTGCTTTGGGCATATTTGAAATTGTTTGAAATATCAAGCACAGACTCATTTTATAAAAAAATCTACGATTACAACTTCCAATTTGGTTTTACTGTAGGTTATTTAGATTTTGCTATAAGTCAAAGATACGTTAAGTAAATATTATATTAAAATAGACAATTGGGAATTCGTATACTTGTTTCTGCTTTGTTACTGTAGCTATGGTGGCTTGTTTGTATTTCTAAATCTACAGTGTAAGTTTTTTTTCCATTAAAATCTTATTTTGTTTTTTCTGAAAAAACGATCATAAGTAATAACAATGAAAAATACATTGACCGAGTCAATTAAAATCTTATTTGGTTTTCTGAGAGGAGAATATTTCAAAAACGATGATAATTAATAACAATGAAGGATTACCTTGACCGAGTCTGACAAATCCACCCACAATGATTATTGCGATTGCGGCTAGTTTACACACTGTGAAGAATATCTGTACGTTAGACGCCCATTTTGTGTCATAGCAGTTAATAATACAGATCGCCACTGAAAAAAAAAGTTTGTGACATGTCAAGTTATAAAGGGACCATTAAAATAATCCGTTAAACGAAGTTTTGGTAAAAAAGATTTGTTCCAGTACACGTCAACACGATGTCTAATTCTAAAATTTGTTATACAGAAAAAAAGAATAATCATTCTAGATTAAGAAATCAGACAAGCGTGTAAAGTATCGACCCAAGTCAGCCTGCGCAGACCGCACAGTCTGACAAAGGTCAATCCTTTACGCACTGCTCTTTTGCCTCACGGGTCAAATATATACAGAATGCAATATGTTGTTGATGACGAGATAGAATTAAGCAATATCGTCAGCATTTAGATTTAAGCAAGAGAACAAAATATCAACCTGATTTACAAAATAATGTGTGTGTACACACAATTCATAGTTTAAAATCTGCAACCAGGAAGTGTTTGTTTTACATGAACAAACTTGAATAAAAAATCCTCTTTTGTATAATATCCTTCGAACTGATTAAGAGTCTACAAGATAATTCTTAATCTTAGTAACATGTCGATTAAGTATCTAAAGACAAAAAGCCATTTAGCAGACTCGAGAGATTGAAATTTAGTACAGTTAATAACATCGAGAAATTAGTAAGGTGAACGATTTTTGAACGATTTCGGAATGATGTTGAATGAGCGACAGGAGCTAGTTTTTAGTGAAATTTAAGAGAGGTAATCCAATATGTATTTACCCCATTTAATAAAATATGCATAAAAGTTATATGCATAGCTTGCTCTATCTTCAAAAACCAATAAGACGCTTAAAATTTCAATTATGTTAGTGAAATCATGATTTGGTTCTTGCTTTATTAATTCTGAATGTAGTTGTTGATCTTATTTTTTTAAATTACTTTGAGCGTTTTCGAATGGTTTGAGAGAGTGTTTGGAATGAATGAATGGAGCGCTGAGTGAGCGATTTAAAATAGTTTTGATTGAGATGAATGTCAATTTCACGATGTAACTAACTGTAAGATGCTTACTGATGGCTATAACGGCGATGATTTTCTCCGGGGGTTGTGGAGTCCCACAATACTCGAAAAACGTCGTACAGTAGGATGCAAAGGTCATGCAGATGATGGCTACAGCTGATGGCTAAAAACACAAAATAAACGTAAATATACGCATTCGATGAAAAGACGCGTTCGATGGCAAGACTCGCAACATAAATTTTAAAGCCAAATTAGATCTCAACATGTTCTGTCAAAAATCTATCTACAAATTTAGTATCAACATGTCGTGGGTTCGGTGCAAGACTCTAGTAAGTGTATATACAATGTATTTACACTTACTACAGTCTTGCACCGAGCCCTCGATGTGTTGTCAAAAATCTATCAAAATTTTGCCTTTAAAAGAGAGATTTGCTCCAAACGACCCGGGCTTCCGAAATTCCAAATGGTTGCAGGATATATCTTTTAGACCCGCGTTAATCGCTTCAACGAATCAATATTTTGAATACCATCAGATAAATTCAAATTCTAAATTATTACTTAAGCTTTAACCAACCTGAATGACAATAGTTCGAGTCCAAGCGTACAAATAGGCTAGTAAAGGTACAAAAGCTTCGTAAATGTAAACGTACTCCGCCCCCGATTTCGGTATCATAGTCCCTAGTTCTGCATAGGAAAGCGCTCCTGTAAAAGTAAAGGATTGATTATGTATATGTGACCCGTCACACGACCATCTGGTTACTCATTTAAAATGAATATTTCAACAGGAGAATTGGTCCAGCATAGGTCAACCAGGAGACGCATTTCGAAAACAGAAAGTTATATTCAGACAAGAGGACCTTTGGCCCCTGTCCGCTCACCTGAGTCAAAGCACCTAAGGGTAACTTGCATTACTTTTGATTCAGATGATAAAGTTATTGAACTGTAACAAATTTAAGTGTAAAGGAAAATATTCTTATGGTCAGACAAGTAAGATTCTACAGTCTCAGTTTTACTATTTCTGTTTGAAAATACAAGATCAAAAATGGAACTGTTATCAGTCGTTTTTTTGCATGATCAGTTTACAAGAGAATATCTGGGATAACTTTAGTAATGCGCACCTGGTAGCCCAACAGTTATCATTTTAGCTATCGTGGCCGCACCTCGTGGCCCAACAATCATAATAGCTGTTTAAATTAAGTTCTATGAGCTGATTATTCTATATCAAATGAAAAAGCTCTAGGAATTCTGGTTCAGCAGAATTTTTAACAATTGTTAAATTTACCACAAAGCACTACCCCCCCCCCCCCCCCCCCTCGGGTCTCTGCCCCTGGTCACAAAACAATCTTGACTATATCTATTTTGATTAAAGTATATGAACTGATGACTCATGCCAAATTTAGAGCCTGTAAGATTCCTACTTCATCATCAGAAGAAGGTGTAAAATTTCAAATTTGACCCGAATTCTACTCTCTCTTTACATGGTAGCCAAACATTCATGGTTATAGCTATGTAAATTAGGGCCTATGAGCTGATCATCCGTGTCAAATATAAAGGTTGTTGGGATTCTGATTCAGAAGAGGAAGGTTATGGATTTAAAAAAACTATACAAATCCTCGTTCGAAAAAATGTCGTTGATAAATGATCATAACATCGAAACCAAGTTGTTTTGATTATTCACCAACGCTAAAATCATAGAAAAGGGGAGCGAGCGGGGGACATTCATCTTTTGTCACAGTCCACATATCGCTTTCATCCTATATATTCTATATTGGTCGACTTCTGAGTGCGTTTAAATTTAAAATCCTATTCACGCCTTTGTTAAGTATCGAAAATAGGCAATCTGCACAGTCTGATTAGGATCTAAACTTTTCGCAACTGGCTGATTTTTTTTAGCTCACCTGAGCACGAAGTGCTCATGTGAGCTCTTGTGATCACCTTTCGTCCGGCGTCCGTCCGTCGGTCGTCGTCCGTCGTCCGGCGCCCGTCAACAATTTCTTTAAACGACATCTTCTCCTAAACTACTGGGCCAATTAACACCAAATTTTACAGAAATGTTCGTAAGGTGGTCCCCTTCCAAAATAGCTAAAAGAATTGAAATCCATTAAAAATCCTGGTTGCTATGGCAACCAAAGGTGAAATTTTAAGAAAATCTTAAACATTCTTCTTCTTCTCAACCAGGAGTCCTAGAGACTTAAAATTTGGCATGGATGATCAGTTCATAGACCTGAATTAAAATAGCTAAAATCAGATTGATTACTGTATGTCATGAGAGAAAAAGGAATTCCACAATTTATACACAACAATGAACTTTCATTGGGAACTTCAAAGAGTGCAAACTCTATGATAGGGTCACATTTGGTCAACACCTTGGTATATGGAATAAGAATCATTATAAAATCAAATGTAGCTAAGTAGGTAAGAGGCTGTCGCCTCTTACCTATACTTAAACACAACGATGAACTTTCATGGAGAACTTCAAAGAATGCAAACTCTATGATAAGGTCACATTTTGTCAACACCTTGTTATATGGAATAAGAATCGTTATTAAATCAAATGTAGCTAAGTAGGTAAGAGGCGACAGCTGAAACCTTGTTTTACGAACTTCCAATTAGGTCTCTTTTCTCATGACGGGTCATAGATCAAATGAGCTGAACTTAGTCTTTATAAACAGGTGTTCCAAAAATCGATATAAATGTATATAATTCATTTTTATTTTAACAGTTTTGGTCACAAAACTTAGTTGCAACAACAACACTTCGGTCTGACTGCCTTCAAGATGATGTCAACGTTACCTTGACGTTATGCATAACGGCTCAATTCATAGGATTCACCTGATGAAGGCAGCTGTTCCGCTGAAAGCTAGTGTATATAGATATTATTATTATTAAAATTGATTCAATATTGTTGTTCCCGTCGGTGAGTAGCCTAAATAACAGAAAATTATTTCTGTATAATGACAATATGTCAAGACTCTATTTGAACGTCAAGGATTTACAGAACCGACAATAAGCTGGCAATGGACAACCAGTGTAGTCAACAGTTTGACATTTTAAAACTTAACTCTAATTTTACTGAAGTCGGTGCACTGGGACCTGTTTTACTAAATATATTTCGATAATTTTTTGCGTAAGTCAAAAACTTAAGTTGTTTCTATAGTGGTAATTAAATATGGAAATCTACCGTGCATCATCTCATTGGAATCGTCTTCTAAAGACAATTCCAATGAGATGTTTCAAAGCAGAATCTAAAACTGAATGAAAAAAATAACCAAGTATGATTTGTGATTTTGATCAGCGATTAATTATTTCGCAAGAAGTTTAGTAAAACAGGCCTCTGCTGTGTTTCAAGTATGAACTTTGTACTTTCGCTAATCGTTCCCTTTGGTACCGAGCTAAGCTAGATCAGTTGATAACAAGATGGACTCTAAATCCCTGGGGCCTGTTTTACTAAACTTCTTACGATCATTTTAAACGTAAGTCAAAAATTAAAGTTGCTTCTACAGTAACAATTAAATATTGAATTCTGCTATGCATCATCTCATTTGAATCGTCTTCAATGAGATATTGCAAGGCAGAATCTAACAATGAAAACACCAGGTACGATTCGTGATTTTGACTTACAATTAATCTTTTTGAAGAAGTTTAGTAAAACGATTCCCGGGATCTTGTCCTCGATCCAAGACTGTGCAAACCTTCATTCGACATTTTGCAAAAGTATCCGCACCTCATTATGCACACAATTTGTCTTCTACCTAATGTGCGGTTTATTGATTGATTGAATGAAGTTTAACGCCGCGTTTAACATTAATTCATGTTATAGTCCGTGGGCCAGGAGGGGTCACCGTGCACCACCCCCCCGTGCCACCCCCCTAAGGCCTCTCCAAGAGTGGTATGGAAATGTTTATAGGACCTCCCTGAGTGAGAATCACGATGTTCACAGGTGGTAATTTGGGTCCCGACTGCCATTCCGAGTGGCTTTCTAGATGACAGCCAAGAATAAATTTATTTTAACTTTAGTACATTATAGAGGGATTTTGTTCATGTTTGATATTTTTGAGAGTCTAAAACATGTATATTTTGCGTTCTGGTAAAACCTTAATTACTTAAAGTGGTTTTAAAAATCCCAACATCCGAAATGGGAGATGGCAACCAGTTCTAAATAAGATTTATACTATTTTTTCGATGAATGCAATGACATAAAAGTATTCACCATGAACTACACCATAGATCATATTGCAAAGTGCTATGATATTGTTGATAGGACCTTCCCAAGTTCAAATCAAGTTTTTAACAGTCGATTTTATGGGTCCTGACTGCCTTTCTCAGTGTTTTTCTAAATGGCAGCCACTAAAAATACAAATTAACCAGGAGACACTAAACGGATATCACTTGATTTCAAATCATATTTAAGGACCAAAACGTGTTTTTTGTTCGTTCTTGGTACAATATCTATTAGTTTATGTTAAATTGGATATCCCAACATCCACTATAAGAGATGGCAGCCAGTTTAGGTTAGGAATTTTGTTATTTTTGTTTCAATCTGGGAAAGACGAGGGTTCACCTTGTTCTTTGCCAAACAATCCTCTCTGATTGTGCCACGAAATTGTAAATTAAACATTCTCAAGGTTAAAACAAGTTGTTTACAGTAGATGTTTTGAGTCCAAATCACCTTTTTGGGATGTTTATCTAAATGGCAGCCATTGCAAATACAAGTAAATGAATTTGAACAACTTGTATATGAGAAACCTATGTTTTTCTTATTATCTTTAATGACAAAAAAATAAATATTTAGTGGTCTTGCTACATGCTGAAATAGTTAAAGTCTTTTTGGAGATCAAACATCCTTAATGGTAGATGGCAGGCAGTTTTGAATATGAAATTTGCCTTTTTTTAAGTCCATCATCAGCATAAAAGCCATCTTTGATGGGACAAAGAAAAAAGTTGTTCCGATATTACTCAGTGAGAATAAAAAAGTATTAATCGATGTTTTTGGTGTTCCGACTGCCTTCCGAATGTTTTTTTTTAGATGGCAGCCAAGAAAAAGTATAGATTACATGAGAATCCCTTTGCAAACATTGGTCTATTTTTTATCTTATTTTCAGGACCAAATCACATAAGTTTATCGCAGCTCTTATTATTTCTTCAATTTAGTGTCTAATCTAAAAATCAAACATACTGAAATGAAGATGGCAGCCAAATTTTAGCACTTACTTAATGGTTAATTATGAGTGAATACACATGATTGGGTTTATATCGATGATATTAAGTACTGCTTTTACTATCAGTTCTGAGTCATTCTATAAGTACAGCAGGATTGTCTTTACCCTTTTGGAGCCTCTAATGCTTATTAGTATATCTACTTGTATTATTTTCATTTCCCTTTCAATACCCTCATATTGATCATGATGTTAGTGCATGTAATGGTGCTGCAGTCCAATGAAGAAGCGATGCACTTAAAGTCACGTGATTTCTTTGTCTGATTGCAGCAGCATCCCGCGCCACGTCTTCAGTTGCATTTATGTTCTTTGATAATTAGCACGCTAATACTACGTTTCAATTTTTCTTTTGTTATTACTTACTCTAATTTTAATTTGAAACTCTTTAAGAGTAGCGAAACTTGTTTAAAATATTCACTGACAATTTTGCTACATTATAATAACTCATATTATCAATACATTTGGACTTTATCTGGATTTACGTGTCGAGGAATTGTGATTTGTCGAGGAATCGGGACCTTTCTTTGTTGTGTACGGAACATTAGAAAAATAAACAACTATAGACGCATTTGAATAGAACATTAAGCGAATAAGTGGATTTTAATTGGTAACTTAATCATAACCTGCATACACGCGAGCTTAGGTATGACATCACGACGCTCGGTGGGTTCTGCGAGGAACAAGGAAAGCAGACGACGTCTCAATCCTGAAACAATGGACTCGCCCAGGGTGGGACCGTATGAAAGATGGGATCGAGAAAATCCCGCTAATTGGACTATAAGGGAGCTGAAAGATAGACTTTGGAAGGATTTAGGAATACGCGCTCCAACCAAAAACGTAACAAGGTCGTTTTTACGTCAACTTTACGAGGAAAACAAGGGCACTACTTTGTCTTCCAGACTGGATGCACCGACCGGAACTACTTTTTCAAGTGCCGACCCCATACATGCCTCGAGATCGGAGACTTCGGACGCCCGAGGACTGCCGAATAACGGTCGTGAATTTCCGGGAGATCAAGACAACAACAATCGGGACAACAACAACCAGAACAACAACAACGCGGAAGGGAATCTATCGTTGTTATCGACGCTTGGTAGCGTAACTCAGTGTTTCAACGCTCTTCAGGCGACTGTTAGTCAATTGCTGCTACCGAAGCAGGATTCTTCTGACTCTTACAGTCTTGGGAAATGGTATAACAACCAGTTGCAGTCTCAAAATGCTCTCTTTCCCTGCGAACAGACGACTCGGACGGGAATTCGATCGGACTCTGTTTCAACTGTCGACATAATTTCCCCGACGTTACAAAAGCAAATCGTTGAAGGTAGGGACATTAATCTTGCCTCTTTATTAATCCCAAATTTTGACAGCCCGCAGAATCATACACTTGTAGCTAATAATCTAGAACTGAACTTTTTAGGACGACCAGACCCCCGTCTCTCCAGACAATTATCACTTTCCGAGTTCATCAGGGCCTTCGGAAAATATAAAAGAGTCATGTGTACTGCTTTTCCAGACAGAAAGGAAGAACTTGACTGTTACCAGGACGATATTATCGAAATCTCAAATTTTTATGGTCCTAAGTTCTATGACTATCACAAGATGTTTAGTGCAAAAGCTGCAGCACTTCTTAGAGAGAAGCATGTGAAAGTAGACTGGGGTCAGCGTGACAGAGACCTACTTGCATTAGTTAGCGCTGGTGTAGAAGTCCGCGCCTGCCAACTATGTCACATGATTGATCATCCAACACAATTCTGTCCTCTTCAAAAAGTAAATAAAACTCAGAGTGACTTTGGGAAGACTTCAGACAAACTGGACAGACAGGGAAGATCTCGCAGATACCATGAAGGGAAAGAAATCTGCAATAATTTTAATGGCCCTCAGGGGTGCTTCCGAGTTCAATGCCCTCTCAAGCATGTTTGTTTAAAATGCAAAGGGCTTTCACATGGGATGCATCTCTGTCAAGGTAAAAAGATACAATCAGACACTAGAGCTGAATCGAATTCACCAAGTTCAAAACAGACTCTGGACAAAAACAAATGACAGAATGACCCTCAAAACTACAAATCTAATAACAGGACTTATCAATGGAAAGCTACAACACCTATTAATATTGAAATTTTAGAAAAAGAGTTACTCAATCACCCAGACCAAGAATTTGTGCAATACATATGTAATGGCCTTCGCTATGGTTTCGACACAAAAGTTTCAGACTGTGAATTGCCCATTTTAGAATGCAAAAATAATTTGTCAGCTCGTAAAAATCCTGGGATTATTGACCATCTTATTGAAAAAGAGTGTAACAAAGGGTTCATGTATGGTCCTTTCACAAATCTACCATTTGACAATTATCGAGTAAGCCCGTTAGGACTTGCAGTTGGGAAATATTCAGGTAAAGAACGCCTTATCCTCGATTTATCTGCCCCTCATGATGACAAAAGTGTAAGTATTAATGACCTGATAGACAAGGACTCATGTTCTATGACATACGTTAAAATTGACGATGCCATTAAGACCATCATTGACTGCGGAAAGGGGGCATGGTTGTGCAAATTTGACATAGCAGATGCTTTCAAAATTTGCACAATCAAACCGAATCAGTGGCCTTTATTTTGTGTAAAATGGAACAACCTATACTACTTTTGGACCAGACTCAGCTTCGGATGTAGATCTAGCCCAAAAATCTTTGACTCTATTTCACAAGTAATCTGCTATATAGCACACTATAACTATGGAATCGAAAACATTCTTCACCTTCTTGATGATTTTCTAACTATTGATCGCCCAGACAATATAGGAGAGAGGAATTTGGCAGTGATGACTATGATCTTTAATATGTTAAACGTGCCTTTGTCAGAACACAAAACTGTTGGACCTTCTACTTGTCTTGAATATTTAGGTGTTATTTTAGACTCAGAACGTATGGAAGCTAGGTTGCCTTTAGACAAAATTAAACGAATTTGGGAGTTCATTGACTCACTGCTAACAAAATGTTCATGTACAAAGAGACAGCTGTTGCAATTATTAGGACATCTCAATTTTGCAACTCGTGTGATACTGCCAGGTCGATCATTCGTGTCCTTTTTGATAAACCTATCAACTACAGTTAAGAACCTACATGACACAGTGTTTTTAGATAATGAGTGCAGAAATGACTTGCATTTCTGGTTAAAATTTCTTAAACAATGGAATGGTGTCAATCTCTTCTATTACTCAGAACCAATTACAAGTGACAATTTGGAATTATTTACAGATGCGTCCGCCTCTATAGGGTTTGGGGGCTATTTTCAGGGAAAGTGGTTTGCACAAACATGGCCTAACGAACTTCCCGTGGTAAAGGGAAAAATGTTATCTATCGCGTACAGAGAGCTGTACCCAATTGTTGTAGCTGCAATACTGTGGGGGAAACATTGGTCAAAAAGAAGGATTGTGTTTAGGTGCGACAATAAGGCTACCGTTGCTATCATAAATAAAGGACGATCAAAGTGTCTATATATTATGCAACTCATGAGAAGATTAACATGGTGTGCCTGTTTGTATAACTTTACTTTCAAGAGTACCCACATTGCAGGCGTTTACAATTGTAAAAGTGATGCTCTTTCCCGATTACAGATTCGCCGCTTCAGGCTCCTCGCTCCAGAGGCGGACAAGGAACCAACCCAGTGCCCACAACATTCCGATGTCACATGGAACTGGAAAAAACTGTGAATGACTTGTGGTCAGCAGCTCTAGCAGATAAAACAAAAACTTCTTATGCAACAGGGTTTTCACATTTTCAGCGTTTTCTTGTTCTTCACGGGCTTCAATGTGACATGTCATTCCTTCCCAAACTTACAGAGAATATATTAGTCTACTTTGTGGCCTACTGTTTCAAATCATTAAATTTACAACATTCTACCATTAAACTTTATCTTAGTGGTATAAGATATACTTACCTTCAGAGAAATAAACCATCTATTTTGGACAATTTGCACAAAAATCCTTTATCCAGACTCGAACTTATCCTTAAATCCATTAAAAAATTACAACATGTTCACATTAAAACCCGTTTACCTATTACAATAGATATTTTACATAAAATAATTTCTGTTTTAAATAAGAATATTTTTTCAGTCAATACTAGACATGTAATGAAGTGTACATCTATAATAGCTTTCTTTGGCTTCCTAAGATGTGGGGAATTTACAGTTTTGGACAAGAAAAGATTTGACCCCAACCGACATCTTTGCATTGGTGATGTTCAATTTTATTCTAACTTCTGTACTCTACGGCTGAAAGAATCTAAGACCGACCCTTTTAGAAAAGGAGTTTACATCCAACTGCATTACCTTGATTCAGAACTGTGCCCATACTCAGCATTAAAATTTTACCTAATTTGGAGAAATCAGTTTAAAATTCCATCCTCTCCTTCTGATCCACTCTTTTTATGTGATGATTTTTTGCCTTTAGATAGGGCTACATTCATACATTATATGAAATTAGCCTTAAATATATCTGGATATAACCCTGATATTTATAATGGTCACTCCTTTCGTATCGGAGCAGCTACCAGTGCAGGTCAAAGAGGCATAGAAGATCACATGATCAAAACATTGGGTCGTTGGAGTTCTGACAGCTATTGTAGGTATATACGTACTTCTCAAGTCAGCATACAACAAGCCCAAAGCAGACTGAGCTCTAAAAACTAGTCAAATCTTAGCATGTGGATGTAACTTCAATATATGTTTAATAAACAGTGTTGAAGTATGGTAAGCTCCCTAGGTCGCAATATTGAGGTTCCAACCAATTTAAATGATCTGTTCTTCAGCAGAATGCAACCTGCCGTGATATCTCTTTACCCCCCCCACAATTTGTTGTAACTTATGGAGTTTACCATACACTCATTTTGCTAGTGCTATTGCTTCAATATAGTTTAAAGGTTTTGTTTCTATCAAGTTGAATGTCATTCATTCAAATAGAAATATTTTAAATTAAGTTGAGGATTTGCAATTGAATTTTCTGAAAGATTGGTTTCAACTGAAATTTAAGAATTAATATGTTTGCGTATTTTTAACAAAACAAGCTCTATATAACTAGCTGTTTTGCCTACAAAATTTTCTTTTCCTCATTCTTTTCCTCTCCTAATAACGCTCTCTTACTTCCGTCTCTATATATATATTCCTGGGGCGTCAACTCAACTAATACTTTGTTGAATTTCCTTTTTTTTTTTTGGCGGTTCAATCTTTGATACCAAAAATTTACTACCCGTTTAGGGCTTCACAGTGCCCAACTTCATCAACCAACCCCTCAGTGCCACTCTTTGGCTTTAGATGGCAATATACCATCCCCTGCATTGATTAAGAACATCCCTGTTCCGACTGTTTTTCTCAGTTGATTGTAAAGAATGGGTATTGCCCTTCCTTTACCAATCAACCTCTCTAAGCCACTCTTTGGCTAAGATGGTTCAATACCATCCCCTGCATTCTAATGGGAACATCCCTGTTTCCAAGTCTTTTCTTGATTGATTGATATGGAGGGGCCAAAAATGGCACTCCTTACGCAATCAACCTCTTAAAAACCACACTAACACTATGATGACAATATCATCCCCTGCATTTACTAGAACATCCCTGTTCTGAGTCTTCTTAAGGCGGTTGCTATGGAGTGATCTTGCCCTCCTTCAGCAATCAACCTCTCTAAGCCTCCCTCGGGCTTTAGATGGCTCGGCGCCATCCTCTGCTTTTCCGTAGAACACCCCTGTTCTAGCTTGTCTAAGTTGGTTGATGTAGATGGAAGAAAAACGCCACAAAATTCTGTAAAATAATGAGTCACAGCATAGCATCAAGCTGTGATCATAAGAGTTGACTCTCTAGGGCCAAAAATGTTAAAGATTATGTATATTTTGAGAATGTTGATTGTATGTTTGTGTTATTTACTCACATATATGTTTAATGTATAACTATGTTGATAATATATATGATATTAACTATTAGGGAAAATACTTGTTATGTTATTTCTTAATCATTTGATATAACCAGTAAGCTCTGTCTATGATAATAATGTTTCATGCAACTTATGATAAATTATAACAGACATTTCAAAATTCAAACAGACATTACATATAAGAAATATACATGGGTGATAATAGTATTCTCACAATACAATTATATCCATGAATTTTCTTATATCCCTACAATATCATTATATTCAGGGTTTGCTGCACAAGGGATTATACTTGATAACCAATCAGATGGAATTTGCATTCAGCTAAACAACAAAGGTCGGAAAGAGGAACCCCTTAATTTCAAGTCTCGTCCAATTATCGGAAGAAGCCGGTAATCGAACCAAGGATCAACAACAATAGGCGTTACTGGTTAATATTTTACAAATTTGCCTAACTGGAACTAGAACATTTATCGATATAAATGGTTAATTATGAGTGAATACACATGATTGGGTTTATATCGATGATATTAAGTACTGCTTTTACTATCAGTTCTGAGTCATTCTATAAGTACAGCAGGATTGTCTTTACCCTTTTGGAGCCTCTAATGCTTATTAGTATATCTACTTGTATTATTTTCATTTCCCTTTCAATACCCTCATATTGATCATGATGTTAGTGCATGTAATGGTGCTGCAGTCCAATGAAGAAGCGATGCACTTAAAGTCACGTGATTTCTTTGTCTGATTGCAGCAGCATCCCGCGCCACGTCTTCAGTTGCATTTATGTTCTTTGATAATTAGCACGCTAACCACCACCATCCCCTACCACTCACCAATTAAAACACAATTGTAAGAGAGTCAAGTTTTGTAAAGTTGCAAAGTCAATTCTATTGCGGTTCAATCTTTGATACCAAAAATTTACTACCCGTTTAGGGCTTCACAGTGCCCAACTTCATCAACCAACCCCTCAGTGCCACTCTTTGGCTTTAGATGGCAATATACCATCCCCTGCATTGATTAAGAACATCCCTGTTCCGACTGTTTTTCTCAGTTGATTGTAAAGAATGGGTATTGCCCTTCCTTTACCAATCAACCTCTCTAAGCCACTCTTTGGCTAAGATGGTTCAATACCATCCCCTGCATTCTAATGGGAACATCCCTGTTTCCAAGTCTTTTCTTGATTGATTGATATGGAGGGGCCAAAAATGGCACTCCTTACGCAATCAACCTCTTAAAAACCACACTAACACTATGATGACAATATCATCCCCTGCATTTACTAGAACATCCCTGTTCTGAGTCTTCTTAAGGCGGTTGCTATGGAGTGATCTTGCCCTCCTTCAGCAATCAACCTCTCTAAGCCTCCCTCGGGCTTTAGATGGCTCGGCGCCATCCTCTGCTTTTCCGTAGAACACCCCTGTTCTAGCTTGTCTAAGTTGGTTGATGTAGATGGAAGAAAAACGCCACAAAATTCTGTAAAATAATGAGTCACAGCATAGCATCAAGCTGTGATCATAAGAGTTGACTCTCTAGGGCCAAAAATGTTAAAGATTATGTATATTTTGAGAATGTTGATTGTATGTTTGTGTTATTTACTCACATATATGTTTAATGTATAACTATGTTGATAATATATATGATATTAACTATTAGGGAAAATACTTGTTATGTTATTTCTTAATCATTTGATATAACCAGTAAGCTCTGTCTATGATAATAATGTTTCATGCAACTTATGATAAATTATAACAGACATTTCAAAATTCAAACAGACATTACATATAAGAAATATACATGGGTGATAATAGTATTCTCACAATATAATTAAATCCATGAATTTTCTTATATCCCTACAATATCATTATATTCAGGGTTTGCTGCACAAGGGATTATACTTGATAACCAATCAGATGGAATTTGCATTCAGCTAAACAACAAAGGTCGGAAAGAGGAACCCCTTAATTTCAAGTCTCGTCCAATTATCGGAAGAAGCCGGTAATCGAACCAAGGATCAACAACAATAGGCGTTACTGGTTAATATTTTACAAATTTGCCTAACTGGAACTAGAACATTTATCGATATAAACTGTTATAGTCTCTGAAACTAGTTGGGTGGGCATGCCATTCTTGTGGAAGGGGGGTGTATCAAGTTGTTCACCATATATCCCTGATATCAATATTCTGTCTCTTTCGTTTCACTTGACGGACTAGGGTAGTTTTAAATTGTCTCCGAGAAAATACGTGGTAAAATAGAATTTGAAATATGAGATGGCAGTCAGGCCACAATTTGAATTCCTCTTATTTCTGTAAAAACATCTTTATGTGTACATGTTTCTGTCGAATATGTAGATGCATATTGGTATCATTTTCTCCATCTGTCAGTCCGTGTGTTTATACATAGGTTAGTTCATTTCTTGTTTCGATTAAGAACATCGTGAAATTGACAAGGGCTAGTAGCATAGTTAGTAGCCTTTTGAATGATTTGAATGCTTTCTTTTTTATCGACCTTGAGCATAATTATACAATATAATGCCGTATTGTTATATTAGAAGATACGTTTATCTTCAGGACCAATCAGGAGCTTCCAAAACCACGCAAGCTCTTGGAATTATTAAATGATTGGAACATTTTGAATGATTTCGGAGTGGTTTTGGTCGATTCAATATTTTTTTTAATGATTTTGAGGTATTTTCGAGTAAGTGTTTCAAAAATGCCATGAATGGAACGCTGAGTGAATGATTAAGAATAGTTTTGACTAGACTTAGTGTCAAGTACACAATGCTTTTTGACTGCAAAACATTATGGATTTTATAGACATACTTTCATGAAACTTTCACAGAATATGACAAAACTCATTTTTTTTGATGATTGTTTATGCCGAGTAACAGATAAAGGGGGCTTGATGTGAAACTTCTTGTCAACACATTCGTCTTGCATTTATTGATGGGTTTGCATGAAACTTTCACAGGATGTCCCTCATCATGTGACTATGTGTGCGTATCAACTCCCTTGGATGACACCATTCCAAATCATGAAAAAGCTGCATCTAGGGATTTTTCTTCTTAAGGCTTTAGATAATATGACATTTATTAAAAAAAGCTATGACAACAGGCCGGGTAAAAATACCGCATGGTTCACGTTAAGGGAAATGAAGAAAATTTATGTACAGTCGATATTGCTCAAACGACCGTTTCTATTATGCGACCACTTTTATTGAAAGACCATAAAAAAAACCTTTTCCTTCACCGTATTCAAAATTTCTGAAAAAAGGACATTCAGAAAAAAGTTGTTTATTTCTGTTAAATCTAAAGTATTAGAATCCATAAGAATCGTCTCAATATAACGTTTCTACTGGGTTCCAATATTAGAGGAATCACTAAGAGTTATGCGACAGTCTAAATATGAAATTATCATATTCTTATTTCTTATTGATCACAAAATATTGTAGTAAAGGACCATTCCATTCAGTTACAATTTTTTGGCTGTCCCTTAAGTGATCACTCAAATCTGCCCTGCGTTCAGGATGAAAACGTAAGACGTCGCGCACGGTAATGCGGCACTAAATTGTAACGTCAAAATAGCGAGCGTCGATTAAGTAACAGCGTCAGGCTTTTTTTGTCGAAGACGTTTAATCAAAATAGTAAATTGCTCACCTTCTTTAAAGCGATAGGAATGAAAGAATACACGTTATTTAAGTTTAACTACACAGGTTTATTTAATGGTCAATTATTATCCTATTGTTATTGCAATGATCAATTCGAACCAACAGCATATAAAGTGATGTCAGAATTTCAAACCTATTTGTTGAAGGAAAATGACGCATCCCGCCATTATTTTTTGGAATGTTTGGAAAGTTGTTGCTAAGTTTGCTTCCAACTCACTATCCTTGTAAAAGTGTGATGTATAAATTGGCCATGGTTTAAGCGTCATTTTGATATAAGATATAAGAATGGTGAGAGTAAGGCGTCTTGTTATGATAAGTTCTAAAACACAAGGGTTAGCGTTTTTCAAAAAATGACGCAATACCGTGCGCGACGTCTAAGCGAAGCGCTTTCGAAATGATACCTCGCTTTGCAAGCGGGATATCATTTCAAAGCGCTCCCGAAACGCTTTTACATCCTGAATACAGGGCAGGTTTTACTTTCAATGATGCGCTGAAAGATAATTGTAAGAAATGTAAACATCGCAAGTTGTATTTTATTATTTGATACATCATATGCCTAAGTGTTTTAAATTTGTGAGTTACAAAGTTGATAGTCAAAGTATGCACGTAAATTTGTGACCCGTTACGCAAACAGGGACCATCTGGGTAGTGCGCGAGGTGACGAACCCCGTTAAACTGCTCGGACTGTGCAGACTTGCTAGGGTCGAGACTTTTTCGCTATTTACTAATTTTTGAATCTAGAATGATCAGTTTACCTTCCTTTGAAAGAATTTATGAATTGCAACCTCTGGTTGACCTATACTGGAGCCAATATCTTTTTAAGATATTTATCGTACACAGTTCCCAGATGGGCTTTTTTAGCGTGACATGTTACATTTGAATTTTGAACTTGTAACTTCTTCTCACGCCACGGGACTGGATCTTATGATGTTACATTCATCAATTCAAAAAGTTTTCTGAAATAAACGTATTAATATAATCTTAAATATTTAATTAACCTTTGAGAGTAATATGAAATGCTAAGAATGATGATAAAACACCTTTGTCACTTTCCAAAGATGTTTACCAAGTACGTCAATCTTCAATCTAGTAATGGCTCGTGGTCATTTTTGAAAAGATTAGAACATTTTTCCTTGTAAGTAAACTACCTAGGTTTGACATTTCTATATCTGTCATACTCAAAGTTTGAAGTACGCTCATGACAATAAATTTACAATCTGGCTGAAATATGACCCCTTCTTATACCACCCCAAAAACAACTACTAGTGATCAAACTGTCCATATTTTGCCTTTTCCACTGTTTGTTTTAATTTGGAGCGCTTGTAATAGATTCACAAACATGACAGATCTGAAATGTGCGTTATGTATAAAGAGTTAAT
This sequence comes from Fragum whitleyi, assembly GCA_948146395.1. Taxonomy (NCBI): domain Eukaryota; kingdom Metazoa; phylum Mollusca; class Bivalvia; order Cardiida; family Cardiidae; genus Fragum; species Fragum whitleyi. Next base: position 22,472,132 of record OX411552.1, read on the forward strand.
CAGATTAAGGCCAAACAATAATCAATGTTAGTTATTCATGTTAGATGAAAATGGGTAATTCATGAAATATTTGAATATTAATCTTTCATATTTGTTTTCTAAATTGCACTTTTGCCATTGAACTGCCTTGAATTTCGAAGAATAAAAGCGAGCTAAAAGTGAATTATTGAAATAGAAAAATGAGCCCGTACGTGAGATTTTCTGCAACTTTAACATGGCCCAAAGCAAAGACTCTGATCAGCCTGTGAATCCGCTCAGTCTGTCCTGAGTCTTCACTGTGCACTTTGTAAATAGCTAAGCTTTCTAGGCTGCTCAATATTCGCCCCTTACGCACATTTCAAATTGTTGGAAATATCACACACAGGCTCAAATATAAGCTTTAGAAGTGGTGAAAATACTTTGCTATATCGTTAAGCACACATCATAATCTTGATGTATGAAACTTAGTCTTTTTACCATTACGAAGTTTTTTAAAAAAAAAAAAAAAAAAAAAAAAATTCTGTGTATCGAAAAATATTCATATCGAAAATACCTAAGTACGAGGGTTGATCCAAAATTTCGTATAATGGGGTTCTAAAACTTTAGAAAAGTTGACAATCAAAACAAAAATTATACATTCCTTTAAATGCAATATCTGTGTAACAAATGTGGGAATTTTCGAAAATGTAAGTTATACAGCGGCTGTAAAGTGACTAATCTAATACGAAGACCCCGAACTAAGGCGGGGGCGCAAGAACGTCAAATGCGACGTCATTATTTACTCTTTTCTATATAGTCTCCATTTGCTTACACGCCTTTCTATGCCTAATAAAAAACTTGCAGAAAGTATCCACATTCCATTTGGAATTCAAATTAGAGTACAATTAAATATGAATAGTTTTTCTAGTGAGGTGGAGACCCAGATGCAGGACCTTTAAGTTTGGAGAGTAATGAAAATCAATAAAGACAACTTCATTCTCTTTAAACTCCTTTATACCTTTCTTAGTTCTCTAATAAAGCCTGGTGCTCTTAAAATATACAAGGTAACTCAGCAAAAACTTCTTTTTTTTAAAAAATAATAATATTTTTCTTAAATATCTGAAAGGTTAGGGATGGCGAGTATCTCATGATCATTAAAAATTCGAAAAATAAACGGAATGCACAATCAGGTTGCTTTTCACTCGAATATCATATCTTATTTAAATTATCATGTGTCCGTAAAAACTCTTCCAAAAATGTTTAAAGTATGACAATTGATTCTCTATTTGGCCATATTTATATCTAGCAAGAATTTTCAAATAAAGTGTAGGAAAAATTTCATAAAATTTGATTAATGCAACAGATTTTCATTATTTTTTACGATCCCCCGCCTAAGCATACATATATTACTTTGGTAACGAAATCCAAAGCCGCTTTATATGATTTCGCAAAAATAATAACATTTGTACTCTTCGAAGATACTGAACTACACACATGACAAATTATACGCTGAACAAGATAGAAATGCCAAAGTTATAAGCCTTTTATACGAATTTCTGGATCATCCCTCGTATGTCCTCTCGGTCTTTGTCAATCATCGCGCAATGACTATACAATAAAACTTGTTTAAGCGACCACTAAAAGGACAACCAATAAGTGGTCGTTAAGAAAATGACTGTTTAATTCACGTGTTTTTTTCCTTTATTTTTTTACAAATAAGAAACATACCTTTTGATTGAATTTGCATTATATTGCGAAATTCTCAATATTTCTTGTTGTTTAAACTCAATAGTATCCTCTTATTGAGACGATTCTGGTGAGTGTGCACATTAAAGGATTCATTTTCAATTATTTTTTGACCATCAATACCTATTTTTCAAGATATTTTGATTTAAAAAGAATGGGATTTTGAAAACGGTCGCTTAATATAAATGGTCGTTTAATAGTCGTGGTCGCTCGAGCAAGATTAGCTATATTTGGTGTTTTTCGCTATTGTCAGGTTTTCTGAAGAAAGATTTGTCATGATGTTATAGGTCTACTTAAAATAGTATTCAATGATATTCCCAAAGTGCGAGTTCAAAAGTCTTTAAGAACACAAGAAAAGTTCATTTTTAAAGAGAAAGCGTATTTTAAAGAAGCAAACATGGATAATTTAAGGTTTTAGATAGCAAGTATATATATTTAATTTACGATGCCACTCTATACACTGTTAACAAATACAATTTTCAAGCCTCTCTTAAGCAGATAATGAGCATATAGTCTACTTATGCCGGTAAAGATATTGATAAATAAGATGAATCGGTTACAACGAACGTTATTTCATTGTCCGAACCGATTCTTTGAATAAAAGGGCGATATCGTTTGAAACGATTTTAGAGTATACCGATGTATTTACTACGGTCCGATGAGTGTCCTTTTATCCGGAGTGTACACGTGTTTTTGTTTTCAACCCATTTGGTAATAGTTATTCTGCGTTATTAATGAACTGGCAAGGCGGGGCTTAGCCGTGACGTAAATTGGCGAGTTAACTTTTAAATATTTTGGGTTCATTGACAAGTAAGTCGGCAATAGTTGTGAACTCGTGCAAATAACTGTATCCTAAAACCAAAAGGATTCACGTGCTTAGAGAAAGTGAACACATTTCATCGTTGAGTTACCAAAGCCCTGTAACTTCAGCTTGAACAAGCTGAAGTTACGAGGGTTTGGTTACCAAACAACGCTTTACGGTCTTCAGTTAATTATGTCGACTATCTCTAGAAGATAATAATATTGAATAAAAGCTGATTTACCTTAACCTTAAGTGCATCGATCCGTTACTTAGGCTCCGCCCTGCCAGGTGAAAAACCGTGGACAATAAAGCGACGGTCGTCTTTACTTTCTCAACAATGATTATAGCGCGGTTTTATTGACCCGATCTGACCCTTATTATTTGGATGAATAAAAATCAGATTATTCCTACTCGGCTTTACACGTGCTTTCATAGGAATAAAGAACTAGCGGTACTGAATGTAATTTTTATTTTGTAAATTGATAAGATATGCAGGTAATTGTTATTTAAGCATTATTTCCACAGAGGTCAAATTAGGGTCAAATAAACCAAGGTATACTGTTCCACATAACCGATCATTTATGTAGAATTGGCTAGTGGTGGCTGGTTAGAATATTTAACAATCAAAGATTGGTAAAATTGATGGAAAAATAACTGTTGGTTTGTTAATAATAACAATCATTTGGTATTTTCAACAAATCCGGTTTGTTGCTGCACTTGTACCAAATGAATCAAATGCCCGTTTGACTAATTTCATTTTCGTGTTAGAATTTAACCAATGTTCAACTTGCTTGGGTTGGTATAGATCTTCACCCATCATGCATTTATACAGAACTAATTTCAAATTCAACGTACAAGTCCGAAATTAACTAGCCTGTAAATGTTGATTATATTTAATAGTTATTACTCACCAAACAGCGAAAGAAGTCCACTGGCACCCCATGCTATAAGACTGAGTCCTACAGACCCAGTCCCTTCCAGGACCCCTTTAGGAGAGATGAAAATACCCGACCCTGTAATAAAAACATGTTAATATTAGCACTGAAAGAAGTCCCGGCGTTTCCCATTAGACTGAGTCCTTCTGATCCCATCCTTTCAAGAAAGTGCACGTATTCAAACATTACCGAAAAGTAGCCGCTAATGAACATTGTTGTTTAAAAAGCAATGGTAAAATAGAAATTTACGATGAGATGTTTGGGAAAAGATTTAAAACTAAATACATATACAATAGCTTACATTGAAGACTTCGTACAAGAAAGCACTAGACATCTATCAATATTCAAAATGTCCACAGACGATCAATGACACACCGTAGTCGATCTATCAGATTGGCAATATGATTGATTGCGTGTAAATTCAGTGGGACATGGTCAAATCGCCACATTTCATCTAAGAAGCGCCCTCCCCAATAGTAGCACCGCTACATCTTTTTTACTAAGAAACCCCACTTTAAATGCAAAAATTTTAACAACCTTTTGAGACTTCTTCTCTTATTTGAGATGAATTTCCTCTAAACAATCATTTATATGATTGATTAGAGGAAATTCACCTCAAATTAAAGGGAAAAGGGCCTAAAAGACATCCATTTTAATGTATTTAAATCAGAAAATGCATACTAAAAATAGGCTCCCTAACCATGTTATGTATAGCTCCGGGAGCGTTTATTAGGAGAAATACGGTATAAGTTCAATATTATTGACAATAAAGGTGTTCGAAATTGGGCTCCATAACAGAATATAAAGAATATCTTTAAAAAAAAATCTTACCAATGATACTGCCCACGATAAAAGATATTCCACTCATCAATCCCACATTTCTTTTCATCTTGACTTTATGAGGGGGCCCAGGCGGCCCTTCCTCGTTTGTCGTACCATAAGTGCGCTGGCGGAGATCTGAAATAAAGTAGGCATGGTAACGAAAATGTTGATTGGTTATTCTACTTTAGAGCGAGGGTGAATGAAACAATCATAGAACAAGCATGGTCAGACGAAGTACATTCTAAATTTTGTGCAGGAATCACACATTTTATTCTAATCTGAAGTGACGAACTTTTTCAAAAATAAACATTTAATACCTGGACTGCATTTCTGTTTTCTGTATAACACAAAGACAGACTTTCTGAAACCGTTTCTTACCCGCATCCATTGTTGGCCATGAAATTTCAGTATGGGACTAGTCATGGTGTGGATGGGTATAAGTGGGCGATAAAATGTACAAACATATCGTTCAAAAAGACGTGATGAGATTTATCCCACGAACCAACGAGATCTTGGATGCGTTTCTCTCCTCTGTGCCTACTCTCTAGGTTGTGTTTTCATTTATCGAACGAGAATAATCGCACGTATTCAATGTGTAGACCCGCAATTTAGAATGAGTGATCAAAGGTCAATTTTGTCTATACAGGTATTCCTTGGCTAATTTCACCCGAGACTCTGGGCCAACTTATTTCTTAACCCGGGCGGGTACTGTTGCTCCCAATATCAGAGTATCTCTCAGAAAGCGGACTACCAGCTCTAGACTGGTCCACATATCGACTATCAGGCTATTCTGATATTCGACAATGAGACCAGTCTACACCCGACCCGAAAGCGGGCGAGAAATAAGTTGGCCCTCTGTTTATTTTCCGTGAGTGAATTCGGATAATCGCCGATGATCGACGAATTCCGCCAATAAGCATTAAGATTTAAATGTTTACTGGGACACAATTGGTACTCAGACCTGTGATGTAGAGGTTGAGTCTTCCGCCTCTGATACAAGAGAACCCAGGTTCAAACCGAGTAAGAGACAGTATAATTTTCTGCCTCAGGTTTTCTATTTTTTCTGTCTTACAATCATAAATGTCCTTTTTAGAAGGAGAGTCTATTGGGGTTTATCTACTTTATTTAAATTTTGAAACCATATCTTTTTTATATTGAGTTTACTTTTAATACATAAAATAACAACAGTAGAGTTGGCTTTGCTGATGCAAGATACCTTTGTGATAACTTTCGCAACGGTTTAGTTCCTTTTGGCAACCGGTTGAAAACTAGGCTTATGGGGAAATTTTGCTGTTTTTTTTTTTTTTTTTTTTTAAATTAGGAAACATCTTTCCCCCGCGGTTTAAAACTAATTAGTGCAGTGTATATTTCACTTTTATACAACAATAAAAGAGCTTTTGCATCTTAGACATAGCGATATCAATCAGCAGAAAGTGGTCGTTTAATGATAAAAAAAATATTCCCATAGTGTGAACTTGTAATAGGGGCGAAGAAAAGTATGAGAAAAAACAAAAAAATACAATAAAATAAAGCGCCTCGGAGACTTGAACTCACAGATGTTAGATTTGAAGCGATACACCCCATCCGACTGTGCTAATATTTCTTGTTCTCACTCAATGTTTAAATTGCGTTTTTATAATCTATCGGTTTGTGTAATTAGAACTCGGAGATCTTCCGAATATGTACGGAATATGCACAGAGTCTCAGGCGAAATTAGCCAAATAACATAGACAAAATTGATCTTTGATTACTCACTTAAAGTTGTGGATCTATAGTTGTCATCAAATAGTACCAGTAAACATCTTTTAAGGTAGTGGTCCCGTAATAGCATGCCAAACTTTTTCAGAAGTCATGGCCTTTCACATTGTTAACCGAGGTTTCCTAATGAAGTCATTAGGAAACCTCGGTTAACAATGTGAAAGGCCACGAGTCCAAAAATGTTGCGGGACTATTATGAGTCCACTACCTTTATGAGGGAAGGACAGTTTAACAAAGTCTACAGTCCTTACTCCGCTTGCAAATGTCTCACAAACTTTACGCTCTGCGGTATCCGCCTGTCTTAGCTAGATCGATAACGTATCCCTCCTTTGGTAATCTGATGTTGGAGGCTCACCGTCAACATATCAGAGAGGGGGGGGGGGTGGGTTACATTTGTGCAGCTAGTCTAAGAAGACCAACCACTGTTCAGGATGTATAGAAGGCAACACATGATCGGTAAGCTAAACTCACATTACTAACGTATCCGAAAGATTGTTCAAAATCTCAGAGGCTTAATCGAAGACGCACTGAAATTGCTAAAATCAAGCAATTTTAGATAAAACTTTGCTAATATTCCTCGATTTTTCAAATAGAAGTACCATTGCTTTCCTTTCCGTTTTATTTTCCCTACCACGTTTTAGCAGCTGTCCCATAGCTTGCATACACTTTCTGTTATTAACACAAAGTTATACAGATACAATTTGAATTTTCAATATAAGGATGAGAATTGAAAGTTATTTGAAATCCTGTGAAATGTGACCCACTTTTATTACTTAATATAACAACTGGGGTCTATAATCATGATAATTAGGCAGATAAAATTCACTACGTGAACTGCTGGCCCTCAATTGGAATTTATTAAACATGTAAATGTGAGGACCAAACCATTGCAATTGAAACTGATTTAAGCAATTTGTGATATTCTGTAATGAGTTTTTTTTATACCTTTCGATGAGCTGATGACTTTAAACCATTGTCAAACTGAATATTCAAACTTAGCTTGAAGTATAGAGTCTTTAGTCTTTACCAACCGACTTTTCCTTTTCAAATTGTAAAAGGTTTGAAAAAATTAAAAAGGTATACCAACTCACAATAAATGCACCCATTGCTTTCAGCACTTTGTTTTAAATGCAATATTGTCATATTTTTAATTCAGCATGATCAGGGTGAATACTGTAATGACGTACGATCGGGTTACTTTTCTGGGGTTTTGGACCTTTGTAAGTTCCTACATCGTGATTATGAAAATACGGCTTTCAATTTTACTTCAAATAAAGCATGAGTATGCTCTACAATTTTTCAGAATAAGACTTTTTTTCAGAAAAATCTGTTTTCGATCTAGTATAAGAAACTGGATAATTTCGGCCGCCCGGACCACATACTACCAGCAGTCATAATTATACCAAACGTGGAATATGATCCATGCGTTCAGAAAAGAAAATGGTCCGCTAACGTTAGCCATCTTTGTTTGCTCTGTTTTTCAATTTATCAGATTGTCGCTGAATGTCGCGAAAAATAAGAAAAAAGTTGCTAACGTTCGAGAGCCATTTCCTTTTCCGGACATGACATGATTTCCTATGTAGAGCTAATGCACATAATTATATTGTAGATCATGGGCATCTTGTTACATTTTTCAGTTGGAGCATTGGCGGCGGCTGGAGCACCCGTCAATGGATTCCTAATATTTTTCGCACTAGTTTGTACCCTTAAGGTAGTGGACCCGTAATAGTTCCACAACGTTTCGGAGGTACCAACCGAGATTCCCTAATGATTTTCATGAGGAAACCTCGGTCAACATTGGGAAAGATCATGAGTTCCGAAATGTTACGGAACTATTACGGGTCCACTACCTTAAGTTAATGATGATGCGGCTCACGATCATTCAAAAAGAACCGAGTCTTAGTATCTGATTGAATGCATCAAATCGCGCGCGCAATATATTGCATTTTCTCTTTGAAATACTGCATTTCCTGTCTCGAATAACGCACGATTGCGTGTGGACGTATTGCTTTCTTATTCAGTTTAGCTCATGCATGGAGGTATTTTGATACGAGATTAAATATCATCCAATATCTATAAAATTATACGATAAAATGATAGATTTTAATGTAAAGATAATATAATTAGTAAATCACTCACTGAAAGTTTGTACCTAATAATAAAAAATAAATCTTAAATGGATGTCATTTTCTGAAACGCAATGTTAAGTAAGTAGGCATATACAATAAGCTTGAAAACTTTTGTATTTTTAAGTCAATTTCAAATGCCTAAATGAAATAGTTCATTAAAACAATGGCTATGCTACATTGCCGTATCTCCGTAGTTTTAAGTCCAGACCGATTCAGAAACATTTATTCTCATCTATGGTTGAAAAAAGACAGTTGTCACGGTCAAAGATGAGAGATCTCTCTTTCACGCTTTTCAATGGATTATCGAAAAATAACGGGAGGTTATCGATTTAAAAACATACTGCCAAACATCGAAATAATGAAAGAAAATTATACCCTGCTTTCGTTCATTTTGGTTTACTATCGTTTCTCACGCCATTACAATAACAATATTTCGATGGCTGATTGCGAGACAAATGTAACTGCCTATAAACATATAGGCAGTTACAACTGTTTAGCGCTGAGCCACCGATTTCTTCTGCACCACCAGATGCTCATCCCATTATAAGGCTTAATACATGTACTTATCATAGGTCTATGCATGGGAGACAAATGACTCGTGTCATATTGATTTTTGTCAAATATCAGATTAAATTTTGCCGTGCCGGAATTCAAACTCACGACCCCCAGACTGACAGTCCAATGGTTATAGCTAAATTCCCCCATTAAATAAACTGGACTGTACAATGTTTTATTATGACTATCCCCATGCTTAATGCTGTAAACATTACTGGGTGAATCATGAAAGGTTATGTTGTGTTATGCTAAGCTAGCCGGACTCGATATTCCGACAATGAACACATTTGACTGATTGTGTAGTCTAGCAAAGATCTTCCTCGGTTACCAAGGTGTCTCCCTATTTGCTACGCTCCCTATTTGCTACGCTATGTCGAAATAGCGTAGCAAATAGGGAGACACCAGGGTATTCGAGGATGAGTAAGGATAATACTTTCCGTATCGTGAGTTACTTCATCTTCGCAAGCCAAGGGTTCTAACTCCACAATGTTCCTTAAGAACATAATGTTCGTACGGAACATAGTGGAGTTAGTTCGTAAGGAAAATAGTGGAGTTTGAACCCTTGGCTTGCGAAGATGGAGCTACTTGGATGGACACAGTATCGCGTGAAGAGTCTAACGTTTGACAAACGTAAATCAAAATGTACGCAATGTCCTACATTTGACGCGTTATCGAGACTACCGAAATATCCGGGGTTGTGGCTTTATGACTCAATGAAGTAAAGGTATGTCAATAGATGAGCTCTAAAATAGCGTAACTACAATTATAAATGGGTTGTAGCTACGACTTCGTGTAAACATAAGAATGATGCCGTACCCAAAGCGAACTCAACATTATTCGTAAACAATGACAAAATAAGGACTCAAAATTCAAGTCATTTTAAAATCTACAGTAACAGAAAAAATTACGATGAAATGGGCTTTGAGCACAAAATAATTCGTATAAATGTTCTCATTGTACTTTTTTTTCACTAAAATCATGGATTTTAGAAACAAATTTTAAGCAATTCTTTTTTCAACCTCTTTATTGATCACAAGAAGCACACATAATAAGAGCATCTCCCCCAGATAACAACGCTTTTAAGTACTGAATATCAAGTTGTTGTTTTTTATGTTAAAACCACGTAAATGCGTTATGAAGTAAAGAAAATCGACGATTTCTTAGTCGGAAAGGGGATATGAATAAAATACACTTAGAGTTATATCCCTTGATAGTATAAGTTGTTCTTTTGACACCGAGCATGTGAACAAAGTTTCAAGTGAATGACTTAGGTAACTACAGAGATATCACAAAACATCTTAGATTTTGCACTGTCGACAACGACTTCAATGCCATATTACCCACGGGTTTTCTGCGAATCACCCGGGCAACAATGGAGCTGGCAATGGTTTCACGGGCGAAAATAGAATTGCCCGCTATAAATGTATTTTGAAACAAAACCTAAAATGGTAAATGGTGGTGTTCTCCTTGATTATCTTAAAAATCACTTACACAAGTATACAACTAAAGTGTTTCGCAGGTACGATGTTAAGATAGACTACCCAATCATGTAATTTGACCTATTTGTCTAATCTAAATGGTAAACAAAGTTAGAAATTCCTCATATCTGAAGCTTTTAAAAAGGAACTGAAATCTAAAGGCGAAAATTTGAAAACCGCTTTAAGTGAGTCCATATTCGATACAAATATTGGCAACTATATTGACAATCGTTAATATTGTCCACACACGATTGAAAATATTGCCAATCATTTAGAATGGAAATAATGGACACTATTTGAACCAGTGCATGTCATTTCCAACAATTTGACATGTGCGTGAAGGGCCAACATTAACCAACCTTGACTGTCATGTAGTATAATTAGAAGTTTGTCTGGCTTTCTAAAGACACCTTTGGACCTTATCTTTCTACAAAGAGCTAAGTGAAGACCCTGGTCAGACTGTGCATATGCACAGGCTGGCCAGAGTCTTTTCTTGACGCACATTTGAAATTGTTGGAAATGTCACGCACAGGCTCATTTATTTTTTGTTTGACATTTTCGTAAATAATATTGAATGTTAGTGAGAAAACTCTGAACATACTTTTCGAAAACATGCATTGAATTTTTAGAACTGCTCTGCAAAAAGTGCAATTTTCCTATTCTTCCTATCTGTATCATAGTTTTCTATCTTAATTCTTAAAAGAAAATAAGTAAAGATCGTGGTTTAGGTCTGTAGCAGTGTTGGATCCAGAGGGAGTTCGGTGGTCTGAACAAAATCCCCTCTGTGACCCGAATATTTATTTTATTCTCATAAGGAAATTTGATCTAACTTGGGTAGTAGTTGGAACATGAAAACCTGGGTTTTTATATCGTCTTAAAAAAATAGGGTCCCAATTACTAGCTAAGGTTTCAGAGTTGCGGCTTTAAACATATACCATCTAATTTTAGCTATTCCCTATATTTTGTGCAAATATTGAAATATTCTCTGCTGTAGCTAGCCACACAATGTATATGATAGATATTTACCTTTAAGTGATCAAATTGAGAAAAGAAATGAAAACTTTTATTAAAAGAATCTTCTATTCTTTGTTGAAGTTGATTTTCTAGGAGCCCTGTTGACTTACATCACACAATTTGAGATAGATGGATCGATACTCCTTAAAGACAAACCTGCATCATAAACCCCTGTCGAAATTCGTATGTATTCATATACATGTATATTCGAACCCATTTACAGAAATTAAGAATCAGCTAGTGTGCAGCAAATTTACTTTATATAATTATTTCTTAATATATTTCCATATCTTATCTTGTCCATATTTAATTATGCATACGTATTTGTTTGATATATATTTGAGAAACCCCTTTATTCAAACGGCAATTGGCATTCATTCATTCATTAATATTATTGTACATTTTTCTTGTTCTCTCAAACTATGCCCTTTGAAACAAAGTAACAAGAGGACATAAATCGATCATCAAAGTCTCTTTGACCCTGAGACATCACATTAATAAAATAGGCATAAATAAACAAGGGGAAAAATCTAAATAAACTCAATACCATGGAATGTTTTCCGCAAAGAGTAAAAAGGATATGCCTGGGTACAGCCCTTACATGAACATACGGTAATGTAATAAACAAAACTTAGAGCATTAAATTCAATGGAACTATTATGAAATGCCCCTGCCTTCTGATTTCAGAGAACACGTTTTTAAGATTCCCCCTTACTGTCTATGTAAAATAGGATGGGTTCATTCAGAGCCTTAATATGACCCAAGGGGCATGACACGAAAACATTGGTAGAAGTCCGCTGAATGATATTTAAACAAAAAATGGAAGATGTCTGCCTTTTAGCTTCAGAGAAGAAGATTTTTGAAGTTTATTGCTCTTTGAATCTATCAAAAGTGTTGCACCCGGGTTGAGCTTAAATATGACCCCAGGTTTTGATATGAACAAACTTGGTAGATACCCACTGGATGATGCTACATACCAAATATAAAAGCTGTCTGCCTGCTAGTTTCAGACAAGAAGATTTTTGAAGGCTTTCCCTTTTCACCTTTTTGTTAAGGGTTAAGGGATAGTTAAGAGTAGATTTCATTTCTTTGACAAATTTAGTGGAGCTTGACCCAAGGAACATGCCTGCCAAGTGTCATCAAGATTTGCCCGCCGGTTTAGGAGGAGAAGATGTTTAAAGCATTAACGAATTAACGACGCACGGCAGTCATTGGACGCCCACAAAAGCTCACTTTGAGCACATCGTGCTCATGCGAGCTAAAAAAAGGAACAGAAGAAAACGAAACAAGATAGATAAATCAGTCTTTAATAATCGATCTATAATGTCTGGAAATACACAAAAAGAGCAGAACACTGTTAGCCCAGCTGTATAAAACATCGTACATGTTTATAAATTTAAGACGTTTTAGGCGATGAAGTGAATATTTTCAAATATCAATGTAGGTGAAAAAACAACAACTTCATATTGTTTGAATACTAAAAGCGGTTTAATCGAAATATATACTTAGTTCCAGAAGAAAGTGTGTACTTTTGAATTTTGAATATCTCTGAAATTACTCAAGAGTATGTGATAGCGATATTTGAAAACAAAATCGCGCTATGAACAAAAGTTTTCTGCTAAAATGAGACGTTTGGTTTTGTATGTTCTGCATGTACATCACGCATTAGACGAATAATTGGTCTGATAATGTATTCACCTGAATCTTTGCGGCTTTCCTAAGCATTAAATCACATCTTCAATACACTTTTGCAGATGCTACAGCATGGTTTGACTACCAATAAACGTCGTTGAACAAAATCGAACCTTGTCAGATTTAGAACGTCATTAAAATTGATTGAGCATTCATGTTCCAAGAGAAATCGAGGTCGTCATTTTGTAAGGCCTTTGATAAGTTAATCGAGATGTCATAGAACGCCATAGCACCATTCAACGACAAGTTACTGGCCTAATTACCAAGTAATGTCTAACGTTGTCCTACAAGTAACATCGCATAAAAAATATTGTTTTGAAATGGCTCAAAATGGCTTTTAAAACTTTTTAATGTAACATCATCACACTGCTCTTACCAAAGAAATAGTTGTAAGGAGGTCAAACTTCATAAATTTAAGTTCTGCCTTCGCGTATGCAGCATGCGATACTTTATCCAAAACTGATTTGACTTTTAATTTCAAAAAATTCTTGACTAAAGTATGGTATCAAATAAATTCCATGATATTCCTCCAACTTTGTAAAAATCAAGAGAAATGCAACAAGTGAAAGTGCTAACTTTCTTATGACTCTCAGTATATGATTAGATTTTCAGTTTTATACATTCATGAATAAAAAAATAGCTTTTTTATCATTATTATTTAAATATTTATGATGAATATCATTATATCAGTACAATAACTCAACGTGTAGGGTTGAGACATTTTATTAGGAAACTTCTTTTTTCACAAGCATAAAATAACAAGAACTTTCGGAGGACAGCGAAGCTCGACTATTCTTAGTGCTAGACAGTAACAGCAAATCAATATCGACATTGTAAAATTCTATTAAGTTCAATATCAGAGTAATGAATATTTGTCTAAAGGCTGGTATGATGGTCACAGAAGCATGTGGAAAGTTTCCAAAAAGGGTTAAAATTCCACTTAATTCAACATCAGAGTAACAAATATCTTTCTATGTGCTCATGTAATGGTCACAGAATCATGGACAAAATTTCCAAACAATTACTTGAGAAGTAACAGATATTACAGATATAGTTCAGTTGCACGTAAAAACTTAAGCACGATTTCTAAGCCCGAAAAGGGTTAAAATTCTTCTGAATTCCATGTCAAAGAAAAAATTCTGTTTCTAGAGGCTGATATATTATGGTTACAGATGCATATGCAAAGTTTCAAAGCAATAGCTTTAGTAGAAACAGAGATTTGAAACAGATTTACGTAAAACCTTAACCAAAGCATTGCGCCGACGCCGATGCCAACGTCAACGCCGGGAATAGCCGCCCTATTCTACGAATAGTCGAGCTAATAGTAACGTGCTCAATATTTCATTAATGAAAGTATGAATAGAATTTTTCGACAATTCGAGATTCTGGCTTTGACTGTAAAAATAAAATCGCTGTAAAGGTGTCACATAGTTAAGAAAGGGTAAAATTAAACATTTACCTGTCATTCTCCAATCTCGAGGTTATCCAACGAGTTACAATGTTTAAATGAATGAATGCACTACCGGTGGTTGAAGTTTTAATCTCGATCAGTTAACGTCTGCTCCCTCATGCTTGACGGCAGGTAAATTACGTCTTATCGCGGTCCATTGTGTGGGATGATGATACATATCACCGGTCGGTGACCGAAACGTAGTAACTACAGCTTTTCAAGCTGTAGTTACGATGTTTGATCACCCAATCTCCGATATCAATGAATTGGATAACTCGTAACATTCGATATATAATGGAATACGACTACAAATCCCATCGGGATTTCATTGTATTATTTGGTAATGCTCATCTGTGCTTTCCTGTCGTCCCAATGCGCAGACCGGGACGCCAGGAACACAATCTTCAATATTTCGATGCAAGAAGCTTTTTCAAGGCGAATGCATAGCGTCGATGAAAGAGAGAATTTTTCGAGGGATCAGAGCAAATCTTTTACAAGTGCCTAGGATGACCTGTCGTTTTACAGAATTGATTAAAATAACTGAATTACTTCAGGTCCGGGGTATTGCGATAATCTGGTTATTGGTTTATCTTTTAAGCTTTTAAGAAACCATATAGAGACAAGGGGAAATATTTGTTTATCAAAACTTACATATTTGATAACTCTTGATTAGATAGGTATTTCATTAAAACCAGCTGTGGTCTGCCTTGAAGACAAAAATATATGCAAAACACTTAATATAGGGTATCCCGCTTTTGACGTGTAATCAAAAGCAAAGAGGGGCATCATTTTTAAATTATCGCAAGGGATTTTTTGTATTCTGAACGCAGGAACGATCTTACCTGTAAATTAATTTGATAAATTGACTTAATGGAGTTTTACGTCGCTTTCAACATTTTTTCAGTTATATCGCGGCTGGAGCACCTAACAATGGTTTCCTGGTATTTCTCTCACCAGTATAACCATCACATCCTTTCCTAGCCTCCAGCTGCTATCTCACATAGGTCTACGATTATCGACCCATTGGTGAGAGACAAATAGTCGAAAAGAATGAGTGCCGCCTTCGGGGACCCGTAAATTAAAACCCAAATCTAAGTTCATGAGAATTTGATAATTTTCTTTTGCAATGCACCTAAACTAAATTATATGTATGTAATAAACTGAAAGTTTCGAAATTTCGGTTCGGGACCTCTACTTGGTCGAGTCATATGGCGTCATATTTGATAGCTCAATAATTCTATTAGACTGGTTGATGTTTAGAGGTTCTGGAGAAAAAACAACAACAAGGAAATATACCATAAACGACATGGCTATAAATACCAGTGTTGCTTAAAATGACCTTTTCAACTTGGTTTTATTGCGGCTCATCTTTTGTCAGATAATTGAGTTTGCCCATCAGCGTATATAATTAAGAAATCTCTGTTTACACCTTGTCACGACCAAGTGTAAAACGAGAGTCAATTTTACCTGAATAAATTTAATTAAATGTACAAGAGCGGTAAATAGTAGCAATAAATGACCATCACATAGGCGTATCTAGGACTTTGAAATTGTTATGCACTCAGAAGGCGACAACCAAAGAATATATAGGATAAAGACGATTTGAGGACTGACAAAAGATGAATGCCCTCTGTCCGCTCCCTTTTTATGCTTTGGGCGTTAGTGAATAATCAAAACATCGAAACTACAGCTTGAATAAGCTGTAGTTTCGATGTTTTGATCATTCATGCACGATATTTGTCGACATAGGATTATTTCTTTTACGCAATTGCGTAAATTGCGTAACGGGATTTACGCCCTTGTATCAAACTCCTTCTCATAGAAGAGTAGGTAACGTTACTATATTGACTATTGCCAACCAAAATCTTATAACTACAGCTTACATAAAGCTTACGTTACGATATTTAGTTCGCCAAACGACTATATGACAAACAAAGGAAATGCTTCTACAATGAAGATCATCTTTATGAATATATTCTTTTAAGATAATGCAAGCAACATGTACGATTCTAACTAAGTGCTTAAAATGCATTTGACTATCAACCTATGGATTTACAAGTACATACTTAAAGTAGCTGCTTCTCTTTTGGTGTTAAAAATATACAAGTACCTGTACTCTGTTTTTCGGCACAATTCCTTTGGTAGTAAAACCCAACGAAGTTTATGCCAATATTTCAAAAATCGCTCGAAGGTTCTCTGAGATTGGTGGAACCTTTAACATCTAAGACAAGAATCGCATAATGTTTGGCTAAATGGGTTTTAGACATCGCTTTTTATAACAGTCTTTCAGTCATATTGGGTCAGCAGAATAAACCAAAATTAATTCCTTGTGCCTGTTTTACAAAACATCTGACGATCATTTTTGCGCAAGTCAAAAGTTAAAATTGTTTCTACAGTAGTAACTAAATATGGAAATCTGCCATGCATTATCTCATGGCGATTCCAAAGATATATTGCCAGGCAAAATCTAACAATGATGGAAAACAAGAGGTACGATTTGTGATTGTGACTTCAGATTCATTTTTTCGTAAGAAGTTTATTTAAACGGGCCCCTGGTATTTATCGCACCAGAACTACCAAAATATTCTGTCCTTGCATCCAGCTTCTATGCCACTCAAGATTAAGGTCACCATGGTAGGAGACAAATGAAGGAAAGAATATGTATAATATAAATGATTTGTTTGTTTGAATGGGGTTTCACGCCGCTTTTAACAATCTTTCAGTTATATTTCAGCGTTTGGAGTCCCTAACAATGGATTCCCGGTATTTCTCACACCAATACCACCATTACATCCTTTCCTAGCCCCAAGCTGATATCCTACATAGGTCTATGATTATCAACCCTTTGCTGGGAAACAATTAGTTGGAAAGGATAAGTGCCACATACTAAAAAGGAAATTTATATTCGTTGTTTCTTCTAAATAATTAAGAAAATAACCTCCGCCCATAAAGGACAAACCTTTCATGCGATCACATAAATTTGTCTGATACAGGGTCATATGTGAAATTTGATTGCTATCCATCCATTCCGAGAAATTTTCACTGTATGACATAAAGAGAAATGAAAACCTCCAATAAAAGACACATTTTTTGTCCAATCTAAAAACTTAATGAAATCGGATAACAGAAATATTACAGTGAAATTTGGTCGATATCCATCAGTTAGGTTCTGAAAAAATGACTATATAACATAGAGAAATGGCCTCTGCCTAAAAAGCCATTTTTAAAATAAAAACACAATTATTTTGAGCAGTCCATTAAGCGTCACAAAAGGAACATATTTTGTGACATATTTTTCATCTGATCACAAAAAAATTATTTATCTGGTAAAGGATCATCAAGAGATCATTTCAGTGAAATTTGGTTGAATATCAGGTTCTGAGAAAAGTAATTTTTAACCATAAATGGAAATTAGCTATGCCCATTAAAGCCATGTTTTTTCATGGGTTCATAATATCTTTAACAACTTTGGAAGAGGGTAACCCAAGGATATTTCCTGTGAAGTTTGAATGAAATTCATCCAGGAATTTCTGAGATTTTAGGGAACATTTTTTATCAGACTAACAAATGTTCGAACAGGTGCATGATGGACAAAGTGCCATGACAATAGCTCCAGTAGCCTTCGGTCAGTGAACCTAAAAATGCTACTGGAGCTAAAACTGAAGAAATTTCTTGTCACTAACAATTTCTTCAATCTCATTTTTTCAAACATGAAAGACTAAGATTTCTCAGATCTAATTGAATCAAAACAATCCTTTCACTTGGATTAGATTGAAACTTTAATCATTTACTTATGGATTCAAATAAGAACAACACAAAATAGCATTTACAAAATACATGATTTAATGTAACAAGTTTTGTGTCTACAAGTCTTCTCTACAAGAGTTGTACCTCAAACAAGGTAAACAACATCCCAAAACAAAAAGTCTTCTACATGATTATCAACTTTTGATTTTTAAGGACACCAGATGCCTGTCAATATTAATGATGGAAATATTGAACCTATTAATTCATTAAATCTTCAATTATCACCCACACACTACTGTATTTTTAATAAGGTTGGGAAGGATCAGAATGCAGCCATTATGGCTAACCATGATATGACTATTTTTACTGTTCTTGTTATCTTAGTGCAAAAATTTATTAGCTAAACAGATTAATTGTTGGGGACCAAATACCTCAATCACAGCTATTGTGATATTTGAGACGCTCACCAACATTATCATAACAATATTGCCGAATTGATTCCATCTTATTAACATTTTACAGCAAACAGATTTTTATTTAATTGTCTGGTTTACAGACTTCAGTTCATTCATTTATCTATTTTTTCTTAATTTATCTTTCTTGGTCCAATAATACTCGTTTAAACTTCATCTTCTGTTGAACATATTGTATGTTTATAACATTCATAGTTTTGAATTATTTGTTTGTTTGTTTAAATGGGGTTTTACGCCACTTTAAACCATGTTTCAGCTATAGTTTTGAATAAAGGGTGTGTATAATATTGACATTCACATTGATTGACAATATTTTCAAAATATTGCCAATCAATGGAATTGACAATATCATTCATTATGTTGAGATGATATTGAAGATGAATCAATATTTTGATTCAATATTACAGTCAGTAATATTGCTAGTTTATTGATGGGCCCTTTTAAGCATGATTTGTGAAGGTCAGAAAAGAAACGTAAATGTATTTGTCTTTATCATACTAAAACAATATTTCTGACAAATAGGCAAGATTTCAAAACAAACAATTTTATGTGTGTTAACAATATCTTCATCAATTACCACTTCTTGGCTTAAACAAAGGGAAGGAATGACTTCAGACACAAAATCATGATCTTTAATATATTTGGGCAAAATCATTCTTCTCATCAATGATTCACCATGAAAAATCTGTACAGTGTTACCAAATCATGAGTTGGGTTGTGTGGTAAATTATGAAAAAGTTTGAAATCATTCATATACAGTCGATATTGCCAAAGCAACCACCTTTTTATTAAATGACCACTTTTATTATGTGACCATCATAAAAAGTCCCTTTACTTCAAAACTCTGAAAAGGTGGATATTTTTGAGGAAAAAATGTTCATTATTACATCTTATGTGGTTGTAACCTATTAAAATTGCCTCGATGAAACGATTCCATTTGGTTCAAACATCATAAGATTCAATGAGAATTATGTGACAATCTATGTGTACTATCAAATTGAACCATTTTATACATTTAATCATGAAATATAAAATTAAGCCACCATTCCCATAATCACTCTTTTTGGTGGTCTTCTATGTGGTCGCTTAACACAAGTTTTACTGTACATTTGTGACCAGTCACGCAAAAAGGGACCATCTGAGTAGTGCCTAAGGTGTCGACCCTAGTCAGACTATGCGGATTGCACAGACTGACTAGGATTGAAACTTTTTGCAATGTGCTTATTATCTGAATATAGAGTGATCAATCTACCTTCCATTGAAAGAATTTTTGAAATGCAACCTGTAGTTTACCTAAGCTGGACGCACATCTTTTACAAATATTCATTCTACAAAGTTCCCAAATGGTCCTTTTTTGCCTGACAGGTCACAGATGGGTAGTAGATGATACCTTCTATGACTAAATGGTTTGGCAGTAATAAATCCATCATATGGATTATATGAACACATTTTACTTTTCAAAATCGAAGTTTTGCAGCTAAGACAGTTGTGAGAGGCTTAATAGGTAACATATCATCATAAGGCTACCAAAACCTTGCTGAAGTTGCCAGGTTTTGGAAGCCAAGTGACAATATATTAAACAACTTTTTCACTCTAAATCTTCGATATACATATACTTAAATGCATGATCAATATCAATTTGGTAAACAAAAGACCTTTAACCTTTGATAACACACACTCCCCCAAATGACAAGAAAATATAACAAGATGTGTTTGTGAAACACAAATGCCCCCAAAATGCATTTTTTTAAAATTTTTGACCTTGTCACATGAACTTGATCTTAAATAAATCATTTTATCTTAAATAGCCTTAAAGTAATAGGCAATGTTTTGTTAAATTTTGCAGACGAACCATCAGATAGATGAACAGATGCACAACAATAAAACAATTTGCTCCTGATCTTTCATTGCAGGGGCATAAAAAGAAAATTTGCTATTACAGCAACTTCTCCTATTCTCCCAAAATTTTCAACACTATTTGGCACTAATTTTTCACTTCAAATACAACTTGATCTGTGAAAGCAAATTTTTACAAATTTTCTTAAGCCTACATTTTGCACTGGGTATGGCTTTTGTGAAACATGAATGCCTTCAAAAAAAGAAGTTTTAACAATTTTGACCTTAACAGAAGACCTGTATCTTGTTATCTGCAGTCATGCATCATTGAGATGTATCCTCATAGCAAATATAAGCATTGTGTCTTAAATAGCCTTGAAGAAATTGATTATGTTGAGAAATTGTTTGGTTAAGCTTTTGTGCTGTCAGACAAGCAACAGAAAGTCTCCAATCTATCAAAACTGAATAGGGGACACAAAAAAGCTATGTATTCAACTTTGCTCATCTCTTTTAAGCCAAGCTTTCTAACAATGCACAATTAGTCAACATTTTTATCTTGATATGAAATTGAAACAAACTGGTCAATCAACATATTCCCTTGAAATTATAGCCTCTTTGATAGAAAATGAGAGAAATGACCAGAGAAGTAGAAACTTATTCATATGTTTGTTCTTGCATTTGCTAGCTCCAGAAGCCATGGCAAAATTATGTATGTTTTTTACATTATCATTTTCTTTTTTTTCAAACAAGAAGCCTTGTATCATTTTCAACAATATTTCAACTAAATTGAAGTGGAGGGCACTCCTAAACATTGATTCACAGTATATCTAATACCAGTAAAAACACTTCTTATTCAGCTTCTAATCCAATTTGAAAAACATTTTCACATATAATGGAGACAAATTTCTGAAAGAATGAAAGCCATGGCCCCATAATATACCATCCAACACAAAACCAACTTTTGCCAAAATTCATTACTTACGAAAAGTTGCAGAGCTAATACGGGTCCACTTTCTTTAGTGATAATTTATTGACAGGAAACATTCATGTTCTACACAAGCTGATAACTTACACAATACAGTCTAAGATACACCTTTCTTAAAATGAGGGTTATCTCTTGTCATGGTTCAAAAAGAAACAGAATATAGTGGAATCCACTTAATTGTAATGATGATATATACAGTACACCACTGTGTATAATGCACAGGTGCATTTTTTTCTCTTTATACATTAAACTAACAGAATGAGATTGTTAGAACATTTGATCAATACATATAATATATTAGTCTGCAATAAAAAAGTTACAACATAGATCTGCTATTTGGTGATCTGTCAGGCTAGAGTTTATTCGTCGTATCACCAGAAAATCAATTTAAGAATTTTTCAAATTAAGTTTTAATTTGCAGTTGGATTTAGCCTCATAATGCTGAGCCTGGGACATTCTTGTTTTGATAGGAGACATAGGGAAAAAGTAAACTTGCAGTTAAAAGCAGTCTATAAGCCACTTGTAAAGAAAGTTATATATATCAGTTAGTTTCAGTGGGCATATTTGACCCTAAAAACAGGGTTTTAACCCCCAAAATATTTGAAAACATCATATTTTGATTGATTGATTGAATGGAGTTTTACGCCGCTTTCATCATTTTTTCAGTTATATTGCGGCAGCTGGAGCACCTTGCAATGGATTCCTGGTATTTCTCTCACCTGTACAACTATCACATCCTTTCCTAGCCTCCAGCTGCTATCTCACATAGGTCTATGATTATCAACCCATTGGTGAGAGACAATTAGTCAGAAAGAATGAGTGCCGCCCCCCGGGATCGAACCAGAGACCTCTAGATTGATAGTGCAACGCGTATCATATTTTGACCACAAAATTTTCTGCCTGGGTTATTTAGATAATCTAATTTTCCAGTACTGCATCTTGATACTGCTGTAAAACTAAAAGTGTTTAAGAAATAAATGTATTTTTTACATCTTTAAAAGAAATTCGTATTTCATGTGAATCTCTAATAAAGATATGGAAATATCTAAAGAAGTCAATTAGCAAAACTAAATATCGGTACAATTTCTTATAATCCATTTAATTCATTGTTTTGAATCAATTAACACAAGGAATTTCACAGTCAATGGGCAAACAACTCATGGAATTGAACGGCTGCAACACTTGCTTTGGCTTTTCTAGTCAGAAACGTGTATTAATTATGATAAGTCTAAAATATTGAATAATTTTGGTGAAGAGCTAAATCTAGCCTGAAGAAAACCTAAAGTAACAACTACTAACAACATAAAATATGAATCATTAACAAACCATGATCTACTATAACCCATTAACAAACAATTCTTGGATCATTCTCATGATGACACAAAGTTATCTGTATATTGTCTGTGAGCAGTCAAAATGTCGTAAAAACAGCTTGAATTAAGATGTATTCACAACATTTTGTTGACAACCAACAATATGTCACACATTAATGAAGCAATCTCTTTCAGGCCCCCAGATTATTTTTTTTTAATGCTCAAAAAAGATTTTTCTCAAATCTACAATTTATTTCATGAATGACAATAAAAGATAATACCTTATTAATATCATCTTTTATGTTCATTCATTTAAATAAGTATAACAACAGAATTATGGATTCAACCACAAGTTGAAATTTGATAAAGTTCTTAGTTTAGAAAGAAAAGTTCTATAATCTCTGGCCCTGATATTATTAAGCACTTATCAAGAATGTTCAAATAAGCAAATTAATCAATGTTATTTTTAAATTCAGAGACAAAGGCAAGTATAATATTCCAAGAATGACTTAATCTAACACAGCATTCAAAATAATTAGCGAGTTACATATTCTAGTTAAAGCTCTGAAATCATTTTAGTGAGAGAAAACCTTAACAAACTAAAGAGAGTTTTGAAGAAAATTAGATAAGACAAAAATAATTAGATGTTAGGAAAATGAGAAAAGAATTACTCAATTAAGAGTTTTTTACTACAAAACTACAAACTAATATATAAATACAGCTGACATAATTACAGAAACTAAACAAGGAACAGTTTTGGTTGAATCTTATTCTATAGATACTAAATAATAAGCAAAACCTTTCGAACAAAATATCCAGATAAAAAGAATATTTCAAAACCTACAACTTGACAGATCTGCTTATGAATCTGAACTGCCCAGAAAATCATGCTATGATAATTTAATTAAGAGGATCATTGAAATATCTTGGTTAAAGACTACTTGATACCATAATCAACAAAGCAATAGAATTATCAAAATAAGGGTTGGGTAGGTATTGTCTATTTGTGATCTTATTCTATTATGCAGTATCAAAGGTTCTAATTTTGACATGTAAATATCATGTGATATAACATGAGTCTATTTGAGATATTTCCAAAAATCTAATGAGTGCTAAAACAGTGTCTATTCTGAATTTGAAAAGTAGGGGGGGATTTCGTTGAAAATTGTCAACATTCCAAAAAGGATGTAAACTTTAACTGTTTCTATATGTAAAAAAATCCCACATCACCTTCCAAAACAGGGGGGATTTTTCAAAAGTATGTGCAAAAATGCGCAATCTCCCCTCCTAAATTAGACACTGGCAACAAGTGAAGAATCAGATCAGCCTGTGCATATGCACAGTCTGATCAGAGTCTTCATTTTGTACTTTGTAGATAGTAACTGCTTGAAAGTTTTTTGATGGTAACTGAATATTCCCTAAGCACTGTGTGGCTGTTCAGGCACCTGGATGTTATGGACTTCATGCATATACCACATTGTTGAAACATTTACACAGACTTATTTCTCATCAACAGCAACTTCAATCGATTTCAACCAGTCTTTTTATCGCATTGTCAGATACAGATTGCATTGTCTAGTACAGATTGATCTACAGGAAACAAGAGGCCGGTTTTACTTAACATCTTACAATCGTTATGTCGTAAGTCAAAAATTAAAGTTGCTTCTACACTAGTAATTAAATATGGAATCTCACCATGCATTATCTCCTTGGAATTTTCTTCTGAAGAAACTCAAATGAGATTTTGTAAGACAGAATCTATAAATTAATTAAAACGCCAGGTACGACTTTTGATTTTGACTTAGATTAGTTTTTCCTTAGATTAGTTTTTCCTAAGAAGTTTAGTAAAATAGGCTCCAGTTCTTTTCCAAGAGCTAAAGATAAAGGGAGTATTTTGGATTTTAGATCGAAGTGTTTCAATGATAACTGCAGATACCCTATGTTGTTGGTATAACCTGAAATTATTGACATGATTTGACCTTTATGCAACAAATAAATTAACCGATGAATACATTTACCATCAAGGAATATCGGTGGTTACGGAAAGATTCGTCTTAACCCGGGGGACTATGTTTTGATATAATGATAAAATTTTACCTGCAGTATATAACGGTTCCGTGGTCGAGAGGTGTAGGTCGCAGTCATACGAAGTATACTTTTGGCGGTTTAAACCTGAACAAAGTCTTTTTTTATATTTTAACACATCACAAAAAATAACGCATGACTTTTTTGTGTTTTCTGGGGATATATTTTTTTTATATATTTGAGAGGACACAGGGATTATGAATTTGAAAAGCATACAAACGATCTTATTTGTTATTGTCTGAGAGATACATGTAGAGATTTTTGATATGTATAAGGAATTATAATTATAAATAAAAAAAAAAAAAAAAAAAAAAAAAATTGAAACAAGTAATTGGTAAGACATATATTATTGTTTTTGAAAAATGAAAATAAGATTTATCGAGGCTCGAACCACGGATCTTAAGTTCTGAAGTTCGTCGGCCTTACAATTATATCTAGAAGAACCCTATACCTAGGGTAGCGCAAAATAAACATATAAATCATCATGATCGACTCCCGAGATGAAACGAAAACTAACGATTATGTAGAGATAGAATCAATAAAGCGTGTAATTATTTAGATAGAGGTCATGCTCAATCATGTCAAAAGTTATACTCATGCCAAAACGTTTAAAACTAGAGCTTGTCACTGAATGTGACTTAATACCCCCGCAAGTGCTTTCAGAGAATGAGATACTTTGACAGAAGCAGCAAAAAATGCTTCAAATATAAAGTTAACTCTTGGATTTGAGACCTCTAAATTGCGTCTTACAAAACTTAAACATGTGATAAATGTTTTCATGCTATTGAAGGAAATCTGAAGGAGGAGTTTGTAACACAAAATTATTAGTATATGTGAATGAAAAAGAAAAAAATGTAGTAAGTGTAAGGGCAGATAATTCTTAAACCAGGACAAATTGGGACCTCATAATTGTGTCTTGCAAAACTTCATGTAGTAAATGTTTGTATAAAATTTCAAAGATATTACATGAAAACTGATTAAAGGAAAACTGAAGGAGGAATTTGGGAAACAAAATTACAAGTATACGTGTTCACAAAGAAAAATAGTCTTAAGTTCAAGGGGAGACAATTCAAACACCTGTGGGAGTTGACACTTGAAATTTGAGTCTTGCAAAACTTCAACATGTGAATGATAAATGCTTGTATACTGTTTCATTACTTTTGAATGAACATTGAAGGAGCAGTTTGTGACACAAAATAAAAAGTACATGGTAACAAATAGGAAAAAATGACAAAGTTCAAGGGGAGATAACACATGAACCTGGGGGTGTTGACACTTGAAATTTGCGTCTTGCAAAACTTCAACATGTGATAAATGTTTGTATAATGTTTCAAAACTATTGAATGAAAATTGAAGAAGGAGTTTGCGACACAAAATTATAAGTACATGGTAAGAAAAAGGAAAAAAATTCTTGAGTTCAAGGGGAGATAATTCATGAACCAGGAGGGTTTGAGACTTGAAATTTGCGTCTTGCAAAACTTCAACTTGTGATCAATATTTGCATGATGTTTCATTACAATTGAATGAATATTGAAAGAGGAGTTTGCAACACAAAATGATAAGTACATGGTTACAAATAGGAAAAATTGTCTAAGTTCAAAGGGAAATAATTCATGAACCAGGGGGGGTTGAGACTTGAAATTTGTGTCTTGCAAAACTTCAACATGTGGGGAATGTTTGTATAATGTTTCATTACTATTGAATGAAAATTGAAGGAGGAGTTTGCGACACAAAATTATAAGTACATGGTAACAAATAGGAAAAAATGTCTTAAGTTCAAGGGGAGATAATTCAAGAACCTGGGAGAGTTGACACTTGAAATTTGCGTCTTGCAAAACTTCAACTTGTGATCAATATTTGAAAAATGTTTCATTACAATTGAATGAAAATTGAAGGAGCAGTTTGTGACACAAAATTATAAGTACATGGTAACAAATAGGAAAAAATGTCTAAGTTCAAGGGGAGATAATTCATGAACCAGGAGAAGTTGGGACCTAAAAATTGCGTCTTGCAAAACTTCAACATGTGATGAATGTTTCTATAAAGTTTCAAAGCTTTTGAAGGAAAACTGAAGGAGGAGTTTGCGACACAAATTTACTACTATATGTGTCCACAGACGGACGGACGGACGGACAGACGCACGGACAGACAGGCTGATTCCAGTATACCCCCGAAAACATTCGTTTTGCGGGGGTATAATGAGTACCCACATGGGATTTCATTGAGAAATAAAGATTTTAGACTGGCTTTACCCCCTCTTATCTGAACATCTGTGTACATATATCATGTTTTTTTTCAATTATATACTTGGCAGCAGCTGGAGCACCTAACAATGGATTCCTGGTATTTCTATCACCAGTACAACCATCACATCCTTTCCCTGGCTCCAGCTGCTATCCCACATAGGACAATCATCATCAACCTATTGGTGAGAGACAAATAGTTGGAAAGAATGAGTGCTGCCGTGGGGGATCAAACCCGGGACCTCTAGATAGACAGTCGGACGAGAATCAGAGAAGAATCATAGAATCATGATTACAGAGATTCATAATAACAACAACACATCCTTTGCTTAAATGTGACCTATGATGTTAAAGGGGACCTTCTTGGAAAGAGTAAAATGCATCAGCCCTTGTCAGTCTGTGAAAGCTACTCAGACTAACTAGGGTCCATACTTATTGTTTTCTTTATATTATCTGATTCTACAGTGCGCAATCTATCCTCAAATGAAATTATTTAACCCTTTCCTGTATAATCCCTGTTTTTTACGTGCCTGAGATTTTATGATTGAGAAAACATTGTGGAAAAGAAAGAAATTGCTTGTGATAAGCAATTTCTTCTTTTTCCACACTATTTTCTACCCTATTGAACAGTTATTTTTCAAAATAAATCCACACCACATTTTAATCTACAAAACCATTGCATTTGGACAGGTCTAAAATTTTATAAAACAGGAAAGGATTAAAAAAAATCATCTTTCTTGTTGACCTCAGCTAGATCTAATCTTTACTTGAGATATTTTTACAGAGTCCCAAGATGGTTCCATTTCTAAGGACTAGTCATATAACTGTTCTGTCTTGTCTTTTAACATGATCAAATACTAAATGAGCCTGCATGTGACATTTCCAACAATTTGCAACAATTTGAAATGTGCTCGAGGTTCAAACCTTGAGCAGCGTAGACAGTCTAATACTATAAAAATAGTAATACTTGATGGTCTACAGATACATTGAGGCCTTAACTATCTACAAGACGCATAATAAAAACACTGGTCAGACTGTGCAGATGCACAGGCTGGTCAGAGTCTTTGCTCTGAGCACATTCAAAATTGATGGAAATCTCACACACAGGCTCAAATGATCACCCAATTTAACCCATTCACGTCCAGCTTTGTTCTTCTATCACTCTTATTAAGGTCTGACAAAACAATAGAAATTTGTTTTCAACTCAGATTTCTGTAGATTCTGTCACCTTTATGATACAGACATCAAATTACATTTTCGAAGAAGTCTACATTTAGGTTGTATGGTAATAACTTACACATAACCTTCCTTTACTTTCTAGTACAGAGGGTCCATAACTCATAATGTCTTTACATAATCATTCGGAACATCACTCAGCAATTTCCGTAAACCGCTACAGACCTTGGATGTATGTAAGGCGGATGGATATGTAACAAAATCGTGCATTGTGTTAGGCGGAAACAGTGTAAGAATAACTAGCACTGTAGATTTGTATCTTTTATAGTAAATAACCTCTGAAAAATCTCAATTTTTGAGAATGTTGAATCAATCTCAAGAATTATTATTTTTTCAGCCGTTATTTAAGAATCTAAAGATATTTATATTAGGATAGGATTGTTTCACGTCAGTGACTTGAACGAGTAGCCTTGGCGACGTCGAATGTTTTCATTCACAGTTTCAAGGCTAACACCATTTTAACTGACGTCATCAAGATTTTTCCAAGGTTTTCCTGTAATTTATATTAATAGTCTGTCTATGAACATCAGTGAAATTGGCCAAGTGGTGTTCCAAATGGGATTCTTTCCTGTATGAAAATCCTAGTTCTCCCCCTTTTCTCTGGCCTAATAAACATAACAATGAATCACATCCTTAAGTGGAAGTTATAAAGCACAATATGGCATCATGGTGTCTAGTTTATATATCCAGTCTATATCACATTGATAGAAGAGGCACATCAAATAAATCACAAGCTCCTTCCGTATCGTCTAAATTGAAATAATAGTCCTTGTCACTAGGTGGGGGACTGAGGCGTAGTAATGGTGCAAATGCTGAAAGACAGAGAATGGTATAAATTCAGAATTAAATAAAGCTAAAAAAAGAGGCGGATATTTGTTTTTTAAATAGAAATATTTAAAAAATACTTGTACTTAACACAAATGCTTTCAATGAGAATATAGATTTTAACTTAGCAATAGCCGCTCTTGTAATTTTCATCCTTATATAAGAAATGAGGTTTGATGGAATAAAAGTAGAGTCAAGAGACAAGTCAAAGATAATGATCAATTTAATGTGCAAGGTAAAAGTCTGAGATCTGATCAAGACCATCTTTAACGCACAAAAGTGTGTGAACTTATAATAGAATACAGTTGAATGTGTATTTTCATAATGGTCTGGCGAAAACACTAAATAATATCACATTTCATCCCAGCCACAACACACCAGTTGCTCATCCCATCTAAGCATACCACTTGACTTATCATTGTATGCCTATGGCTCAGCATGAAACAGTTGTAACTGCCTATATATATTTATGGGCAGTTACAACTCTTTTATGCTGAGCCATCGATACGCCCATAAGTGACAGACAAATGAATTATTTTAGGAATGAGTGTCTTTTTCACTGTGTTTATTTGGGTATAAAGTGCAATTGCCTTAGCACATGGCAAATAACGCTACGGGCGTTATGTTTAAGCCATGTGCTAAGGCAATTGCACTTCATACCCCAATAAATGCAGCGAAAAAGACACTCGTCCCTTATAATTGCAAACCCCTAGATCAAAGAAACTATTACAAGAGGACCAAGATGGTCCTAGATCGCTCACCTGAGTCTCTTTGACCCCTGGAACATCACATCAATTAGATAGGCAGATGTCAAAAAGAAGATATTTGCCTAAGATCAATACCATGGAATGTTTTCAGCAAAGAGCAAGACAAATATGCCTTTTTGCTCTTTGACTCTGTGTAAAAAGGGATGCACCCTGGTGGACCCTAAATGTGACTCCAGGGTCTTGATATGAACAGACTTGGAAGAGGTCCATAAGATGATGCTACATTCTAAATATGAAAGCTGTCTGCCTTCTGGTTTCAGAAAAGAAGATTTTTGAAGGTTTTCCAAATTTTCACCCATCGTTTGATTTCATTTGAATTGGGGTTTTGCGTCGCTTTCAACAATCTCTGTTATATCGCGACGACTGGATCACCTAACGATGGATTCCTGGTATTTCTCACACCAGTACTACCACCACATCCCTTTCCTAGCCTCCAGTTGCTATTCCACATAGGTTTATGATTATCTACCCATTGGTGGAAGACAAATGTCGGAAAGGATAAGTGCCGTGGCCAGGGATCGAACCCATTCAAATATAGACTCCTGGATTAGAAGTCAGGCGCGCTACCAACTGCAC
This sequence comes from Fragum whitleyi, assembly GCA_948146395.1. Taxonomy (NCBI): domain Eukaryota; kingdom Metazoa; phylum Mollusca; class Bivalvia; order Cardiida; family Cardiidae; genus Fragum; species Fragum whitleyi. The sequence goes on from OX411552.1 coordinate 22,502,557, forward strand.
TATTGCCGCGGCTTTCACCGATCGTGCTCAGATGAGCTGAAAGGGATGCGCCCAGATGGAGCCCAAATATGACCCAAGGGTCTTGATATGAACAAACTTGGTAGGGGCCCACAAGGTGATGCTACATACCAAAAATGAATGCAGAGTGCCCTCTGGTTTCAATTAAAGAAGATTTTAAAAGATTTTCGCTCTTTGATTCTATGTAAAAAGGGTTGCGCCCGGGTGGAGCCCAAATATGATCCTAGGGTCTTGATATGGACAAACTTGGTAAAGGTCCACTAGATGATGCTACATACCAAATATGAAAGCTGTCTGCCTTCTAGTTTCAGAGAAGATGATTTTTGAAGATTTTCATTTTTTTACCCTTCATGCTCATAAGAGATAAAGGGATGCACCCATGGACAGCCCAAATATGACCCAAGGGTCTTGATATGAACAAACTTGGTAGAGGCCCACTAGGTGATGCTACATACCAAATATTAAAGCTGTCTGCCATCTGGTTACAGAGAAGAAAATTTTTAAAAATTTCGCTCTTTGATTCTATGTAGAAAGGGTTGGGCCCGGGCAAAGCCCAAACATGACCCCAGGGTCTTGATATGAACAAATTTGGTAGAGGTCCACTAGATGATGCTACATACCAAATATGAAAGCTGTCTGCCTTCTGGTTTCAGAGAAGAAGATTTTTTAAGAAGATTTCATTTTTTTACCCTTCGTGCTCATAAGAGATAAAGGGATGCACCCGTGCAAAGCCCAAATATGACCCAAGGGTCTTGTTATGAACAAACTTGGTAGAGGCCCACAAGGTGATGCTACACACAAAATATTTAAGCTGTCTGCCATCTGGTTACAGAGAAGAAGATTTTTAAAGATTTTCGCTCTTTGATTCTATGTAAAAAGGGTTGCGCCCGGGTGGAGCCCAAATATGATCCTAGGGATTTGATATGGACAAACTTGGTAAAGGTCCACTAGATGATGCTACATACCAAATATGAAAGCTGTCTGCCTTCTAGTTTCAGAGAAGATGATTTTTGAAGATTTTCATTTTTTTACCCTTCATGCTCATAAGAGATAAAGGGATGCACCCATGGACAGCCCAAATATGACCCAAGGGTCTTGATATGAACAAACTTGGTAGAGGCCCACTAGGTGATGCTACATACCAAATATTAAAGATGTCTGCCATCTGGTTACAGAGAAGAAAATTTTTAAAAATTTCGCTCTTTGATTCTATGTAGAAAGGGTTGGGCCCGGGCAAAGCCCAAACATGACCCCAGGGTCTTGATATGAACAAACTTGGTAGAGGTCCACTAGATGATGCTACATACCAAATATGAAAGCTGTCTGCCTTCTGGTTTCAGAGAAGAAGATTTTTTAAGAAGATTTCATTTTTTTACCCTTCGTGCTCATAAGAGATAAAGGGATGCACCCGTGCAAAGCCCAAATATGACCCAAGGGTCTTGTTATGAACAAACTTGGTAGAGGCCCACAAGGTGATGCTACACACAAAATATTTAAGCTGTCTGCCATCTGGTTACAGAGAAGAAGATTTTTAAAGATTTTCGCTCTTTGATTCTATGTAAAAAGGGTTGAGCCCGGGCAAAGCCCAAATATAACCCCGGGGTCTAGATATGAACAAACTTGGTAGAGGTCCACTAGATGATGCTACATACCAAATATGAAAGCTGTCTGCTTTCTGGTTTCAGAGAAAAAGATTTTTTTTAAAATTTTCATATTTTCACCCTTTTTGTTAAGGGTAAAGGGAAAGTTAAGGGTGGATTTCATTTATTTGAACAACTTCGGTAGAGCTTTACCCAAGGAACATCCCTGCCAAGTTTCATCAAGATTGGCTCTCTGGTTTAGAAGGAGAAGATGTTTAAAGAAATTGTGGACGACGCACGACTGACGACGGACATTCTACGATCATAAAAGCTCACCTTGAGCACTTTGTGCTCAGGTGAGCTAAAAATACTTGACCAAACATTAAAATTTCAAGACTACTTTCTGTCTATTTTTAGATCGTGTTTTTTATCTCGCTTTCAAAGTGAAATGTCATAAAGTAAAACAAATGATACACAAATAAACGACAACTTTGAACTTTGTAGAGGTACTTAATGATAAAGTTAGTCTATATTTCTAAAACAAAACAGCATGGTCAGTCTTAGTTGAGAGGGTTACTTGATGGTCTTCGTCGACTCCGCGCTGTTTTCTAAGGTTACTTCGGCTCAGAATCATAACTGCATGCTTGTAATTGTAAATTATTTTGAAAATTTGTTAATTTATAATAGATTTAATAGCAATGTTGCGTTGATGATTGGGAACTAAGTAAATTCAAGTTCCTACGACACAGGACTTGCAGATCGGGGTTTCCCAAAAGACCTCTTGCATTTTATACAGAAATAAAGTGCAATGGATTTCCCTACGAGATGCAATTTAAACCAATCAGAATTCTTTATTTTATTAGATTGCAATTATATCAAGATGACTTCTGTCGAATACCTGTTGAAAATTTCCCAAGCCAGGGGTTTGAAATTAAACAGCCTTGATTGACAACCCATCACTTTTCCAACTGAACTTATCAGGCTCTCTAGTACCTATTATTTAAATCTTATAAATTTCAGACAAATAAATTTCATCAATCTAATATTTTGAAGTAAAAAGCAAAAAGTATTACCTTCAGATGACATAAGTTCCTCTATCAACTCCCCATCCACACCTTCTGTAAACGAAAACAAGACAAAAATCTATCATAAACAAAAAAAATATTATAATTCAAACAGAACAATATCATTTAAGGGAAACTGGGCCTGTCAGATAAATTGAATAATTAATTTAGGTAATCAACCAACATTTTTTCCTTATCATGACCACTACCATATTATTCGGGCTTGGATTTTATATTTTGAATATATAACTCCTCCTCCATCAGACTTTATTCCTGGACACATCAATGCGAAAAAGAAATTATTTCATAAATAATTTGTAGTTAGGAGTGTGGAATTTAAATGCCTGACTTGCCCAACAATCTGTTCTCGTGGTTAAGTACATTTCTTCTAGACCACTTGTTCATGTATAAGTAAATACCACAGCAAATATTTGAAAACTACTAAATAGACCTTAGAAATAATTTCTCTTAAAGTTTATTTCAAAGCATAAAAAAAATTGTTTTTAATGAAGAAAAGTTTGGTTCAAGCATTTTCTTCATTTAGAACAAAGTTTACCCAATAACAATTTATTCACTATTTAGAGAAAAAGTTCATATTCATTAAGGACAAATAGTCTAGAGATATCATATTTTACTTGTTGAGAAAATTTGTTTTTTCCACATCCATGGTAACAATGATAATTTCAAAATGTTAAGTTGAAAGATGACAAAACAAAAGACCAAAGGAAGAACACAAGTTTGGTAGCCTTGCATCTTATTTTTTTTAAAAACACTTACCAAAGTCTGGTTTTGGGGAGTCAAATAAAGAATCACTAGGAAGACTGTCCATCCCTGTTGGCAATCCGAGTGAGGTAGATGCTTGATGTTGATTGGCTGGATAGCCTTGTTTCCGTGGAGATGATCTGGTGGCCATACGATCTGCCTGCAAGGTGGTGGGTTGAGACTGTTTTAATGGAGATTTTACAGGGGATTTTTGATTCTGGAAAATGGCCAAACAGATGAAATATCTTTAAACTGGATCAGGTTTTTCATCATAAATGAAGATTACAACAGACTCTGATTGTCAAACATTTAACAGGTTAATTTTTTTACACTATGTCTCTGACTGCACTCATGTGTCAAACCCTGTCTGTAGTCAAGTTATATTTAAAATCATTAAAATCAGTTAAACATGTCAGATTTTTAGTTTTTCAAAATGAGAAGGTGGGAGAGTTAAGTTTCACTTATTAAACCCCAAAATAAATATTTGACACAAGATGTGATTGTAAAACATCAATAACCCCTTATATCATTTTTTTTCAGAATTTGACATTGATTACTGACCTTGACAGATGACAGTGAATGATGTATATTAATGAGAGGATGTGTTTGTTTGAATGGAGTTTTATGCCACTTTCAACAATATTTCAGTCATATCCCGGAGGCATCAGCACCTAACAATTGATTTCTGGTATTTCTCAAACCAGAATTACCATTATATTCTTTCCTAGCCTCCAGCTGCTATCCCATATAGGTCTACGATTATCAACCAATTGATGGAAGACAAATAGTAGGAAAGGATTAGTGCCGCTGTCAAGCATTGAAGAGAGGAACTTTCTTACCACAGATAAGCATTGTTGAAGCTACAGGAAAATGTGTAAGTTTTCACAGACAGACAGACACATGGACACTTGTTAAACTAGAACTGTTGCAGAGCGGACTTATACCTCCCACAAGCAATTTGTCAAAATGTAAGTGCTATTAGTGCAGGATGTGTTTGTAACAAATATTGAGGTCATATGCAGCATTTGCATGAAGTTTCATGATTCTAGGTCGCTTTGCTCTTGAACTAGAGTCTGGAAACAAAAATTGAACAAAAATTGACTGTGACCTTGACCTTTGACCTATGTGACCCCAAAACAATAGGGTACTTCCTTAAGTCATAAGCAACATTTGCATCAAGTTTCATGTTTTTAGGTTGCTTGGTTTTTGAGTTAGAGTCCAGAGAATAAAATTGAACAAAAATTTACTGTGACCTTTGACTTATGCAACCCTAAAACAAAAGGGCACTTACTTGGGTCATAAGCAACATTTGCATAAAGTTTCATGATTGTAGGTCACTTGGTTCTCGAGTAAGGGTCCGGAACAAAAATAAAACAAAGGCTGACTGTGACATTGACCTATGTGACCTCAAAATAATAGGGTACTTCCTTAAGTCATAAGCAACATTTGCATAAAGTTTCATTTTCTAGGTCGCCTGGTTTTTGAGTCAGAGTCCAGAGAAGAAATTGAACAAAAATTGACTGTGACTTTGACCCTTGACCTATGCAACCCTAAAACAATAGGACACTCCCTTGGGTCATAAGCAACATTTTTGTAAAGTTTCATGATTGTAGGTCATTTGGTTCTCAAGTTAGGGTCCGGAAACGAAAATAGAACTAAGGCTGACTTAGACTGGTCCCATTGTCGACTATCATAGAAGCAGACAGGTAGTCACCAAAATACTGTCACACGGTATTGGCTTTTCAATATTTGATGACTTACGCACACCTGGCACTTCTGATTGGCTAATGAATTGTTTGTAAACAAGTCAGGAGGGGGCGCCATTTTGCCTTTCGTGTAAGTTTGTTTTTTAAGGTTATGTCCGTAGAGAAAGTACACATTCATAGATAATCTATATGCCCCTTAAGTTTTTTCATCAGTATGTAATCTTTTCACACATAAATTAATGATTAAACGCCATTATTGCTTTAACTTTGTAATGGACCAGAGCCTTATGTTCATTTTTATAGACTAAAAAATTTGAAGGGATAGGTCTCTAGACTATGGACGAAGAAATCAGTCTTAAGCTGACTGTGACCTTGACCTTTGATCTATGGGACCCAAAAACAATTGGACACTTCCTTGGGTCATAAGCAACATTTTTGTAAAGTTTCATGATTATAGGTCTCTTGGTTCTTGAGTTAGAGTACAGAAACAAAAAGGTCTACAGAGGGATGGATGGACAGACAGACAGACAAGGTGAAACCAATATTCCCCCTCCACTTTGTAGGTTTGGGGTTTAATAATGAGCTATTGATGCGAGGCCAAAACACAGCAGAATTCAATAGCCATCTCACTATTTATAATTGTTTTGATTGCTCTATCAATTTATCTTATTGACAGTAGCAACCTCATATTAGATAAAAAACTCACTCTACTCTTCTGTCTCCCTGGATGGTGTGGGTTTTGATTCTCTGCAGCTTGAGCCGCAGCCCTTGCCTGATTGGCAAGCTCTTCATTGGCTGGCGGGACTTGAACCACAACTGGTGACTGTTCTTCAGAATCTTTATTTACAAGTAACACATTGATTGGGCCTGATGTACTTTTTAAGTTGATTTGATAGTTCTTCTTACTGTAGGGACCCTGTATAGTAAAGAAGACAAAATTTGACATTTAATGACCTTACTTATCTGCCAGGTGCAGTAGAAAAACATCAAATAAGACAAATCCATGTCTTAGCATGAAACAAATGTAACGGTAAGTGCTTATAAGTTTAAAGGCAGCTGCAATTTTTTCATGCTAAATAATGATATTGCTTGAAACAGTCACTAAAAGAGACTGCCTGTATTAGATTTTGCAGACTGTAACTTTTGGATTTCCAGATTAGATGGGGCTAAATATATCTCTGTGAAACACACCTCTTCAGTTTGTAATCAAAAGAAATCAATCAACCCACATAACAGCAGGGTTTTAAAAGACGCAGGTTTTGCTTATATGAGACACAAAAATAAGAAGCCAGGACCCTCAAAACTATGATGTGAGTCCCATAGACTCTCTTGGATTCAAATTCCGAAAAGAATTGAAGACTTCTTTGAACAGTTTTCAATTCTTTCCTAAAGTTAAGCCACAAAATACTTATATTCTCCTGTATATCTATTTACCTTTAACAAGGGAATAGCTCTAAATCTACAAAATACAAGATTTTAGCCTAAAAGAAATAGCATATACGGACTCCCATAATTTAAGAAAGGACCCCTAAGATCCCAATGATTGAGTCCTTTGGACTCTTTTTTCGTTGATGTCAAACTAAAACCCTGTTATAGAGTTTATGTCAACTATTGTTCAAATACTTGTTAACTCTTAAAGAAAACAAGCAAACTCGTTGAATTGATATCCCCAGCCAAAAGTATATCAAACTAAGGGACAGGTTATCTTCTATCTACATCAACCAAGGTGTTATGTCCGTGGTCTAGAGGTAGAGCATCGGCCTCTTGACCCAAAGGTCCTGGGTTCAATTCCAGGCAGTAGCTATCGATATTGGTTCTTTCATGGGCACACACATTTGGCACGAGAACTGGTGAATTTTCCAGGAAGTAGAATAGAGAGGGATTAATCCAAGTTGTAAGAACTTGTTTCCCAATTGATGTTAATAAATAGAATTAAATGTATCAACCAAGGACATGATATCAGTTGTCTGATAAACCTTGTCTTTATCAGTCATTTAATTTAAGAAACCTTATATCAGCCACTTATTTTTATGTTTTTTGACCCCCAAAAAATCTGTTAATACCTTTACTTAACCCTTAACTAGAAAGCCATGAATGGCTTGAGTCGCTCCACAGGCTTGAAATTCTTGAAATCAAAGTTTTGAATAGATTTTTTAGATATTTTGGGTTCTATTTTTGTTGAAATGATTTTCAAAGTTTCCATTATTATAACATAGAGAGAAATGACCTCTGCCAATAAAAGACATAATGTTCATCCGATCACGATAATTTTTGGCTGCATGATAATGAATCACCCAAGGATCATACTAATGAAGTTTGATTGATATCCATCAATTACATTCTGAGAAAATGATTTTCAAAGTTTCCACTATATAACATAGAGAGAAATGACCTCCGCCCATAAAATACATATTTTTCATCCGAGCACAATTATATTTAAAAGAATGATAAAGAAATCACTCAAGGATCATTCCTGTGAAATTTGGTTGATATCCATCACTTACATTCTGAGAAAATGATTTTCAAAGTTTCCAGTATATAACATAGAGAGAAATGACCTCCGCCCATAAAATACACATTTTTCATTCAATCACAATAATTTTTGGTAGACTGATAAAGGGTCACCCAAGGATCATTCATGTAAAATTTGGTTGATATCTATCCGTTAGTTTTGGAGAAAATGATTTTCAAAGTTTCCACTATACGACATATAGAGAAATGACCTCCGCCCATAAAATACATATTTTTCATTTGATCACAATGAATTTTGGTAGACTGATAAAAGGTCACCCAAGGATCATTCCTGTGAAATTTGGTTGATATCTATCAGTTAGTTTCTGAGAAAATGATTTTCAAAGTTTCCACTACATAACATATAGGGAAATGACCTCCGCCCATAAAATGCATATTTTTCATCTGATCAACATAAATTTTGGTAGACTGACAAAGGGTCACGCAAGGATTAGTCATGTAAAATTTTATTGGTATCCATCAATTAGAACCTGAGAAAAGTCAATTTTTACCATATTTGGAAATTAGCCACGCCCATTAAATCCATGTTTTTCATTGGATCAAAATTTCTTGAACAACTTTGAAAGAGGGTCACCCAAGGATCATTCCTGTGAAGTTTGGTTGAAATCCATCCAGTAGTTTCTGAGGAGAAGATTTTTAAAGAAAAAGTTTACGACCGGACGCACGGACGGACGGACGCACGCACGCACGCACGACGGACACAACGACATGACAATAGCCCCAGTGGCTTACAGCCAGTGGAGCTAAAAATTACTCCCAAGGGAATCATTTTGACCCCTCGGGTCAAAACTGAATGTTATCCTTCAAAATTTCAATGAATGATTTTATATCCTTTCTTAAGTTCTACAAATTAATTGCTTTCGTCATATCTATACAGGAAAAGATGAATTGACTATCTAAAATGCAAAATTACACTCATGATTGGCTCTTTTTGTATTGACCCCATTAAATTCAGTTTTGACCCCCAGAATTTCATAATTAGTGAGCCAATGACTCTCTAAATTCAAATATTAACAAGAGCCCTAAATTCATATTAATTTATCGAAGAAAGAATTATTCATATATTCATAACCTTATTCATATACAGGGTGCATGGCAAAGACTCTGGCCAGACTGTGTGGATGCACAGGTTCACAAGAGGCTTTACTCACATTCAAAATTGTGGTAATGTCATCAGAGTCTCAATTATATATAGACCTCTAAGTGAAGACACTGATCAGAATGCACTTGCTGATTTGAGTCTAAATACTTGTGTACATACTAGATTGTTGGAAATGTCATACATTGGCTAATATTAAAATTTATTTTTAAGTTATACTTACAATTTCTGGAATGGGGACCTCTAGTTGTGTGCCTGATGGAGCCTGTATAGCTAATAAAGTATCTCCTTTAAAACATTTACAAATATCTTCATGGGTTACATATGCTAATCTGAACCTCAGTTAAGGATTAAATACTCTTTAACTTTTTTGTTTCATACTGTATCAATACTGAAATTGTTTTTCCATTATTTTGTAATAGTCTTGAAGAGCAAAATCTTCTTTTTGACACAAACAGCAAAGTTGCATAGTTGACCAAATTGAAAGATTAACCCTTGTCATGCTGAATAAAACAATCTTAGCTAAATTATTACAAAATCAAAGTGCTAAAAGCACTGGATGCCCTAAATGTTGGTCAATGTTCATCTTGAAAATTAAAATTTATAGCTTTTCTGGTTGAAAAATGAAATCAGGAGGTAAAGACAAAGATCAGACTGCACATATGTGCATGCTGTTATTTGTCTATAGCTCCTGCCAAGGCTGGAATATTCTGGGTTCAGCATGACAATGGTTAAGACGCTGATGATTAAATATTGTTATAAAGACATCCATCCAATGAATTTTGAATACATTTGGGTTCGACACTAAGGAAGTCCAGGACTCCTTATTTCCCATACATAAATCCTTCTTTTTGGGAGTAAGGCACCAAATGCTCTCATTGACCATATGAGAATATATTTGACAAACAAATGAGCTTACAATTCGCTTTTGCAGACAATATTTGCTTGCATCATCTAGAAACTTTGCAAGAAAAGCATCTTATTCTAGGTGAGGAACTATAGTGGGAAAAAAGAAATTGCTTGATTCAAGCAATTTCTATTTTTTCAATAAAGTTCTCTCCAAAATGAAAATTCAGACTCCTTACTTTTGACTTGGACTCATTGATTTCATTCATTTGGGATTCCGCTAGACTCCTTACTCATAGAAGTTAGCATGAAAACCTGCTATGTGTAAAGTATTAAATTTAACACATCAATATTCACAGAGAGAAAGGATACCTAGTGTTTGATACTTCATCTGTGACATTTTTTATACTCTGCTGTACCCACATTTTATGCTGATCTAATTCTGCCTCTTTACGAGCTAGCTCATCCAACTCCTCTTTCACAGAATATAACTTATCAGAATAGTCTTTTGTGTTACAGTTTGGTCCTGCACCTCTACAAACAAGGAAACGATTATAAGTATAGATATCAATTCCAGGGTTTGAAATTAACTTTTTACGACACTCGCTGAAACATGCGAGTACCCTTATTTCCAACTTGCAAAATTGAATCTGCACTAGCAAATCTGCTATAGCAAATTAAATGACAGTTTACTGGGTTGATTTTCTTTCTTATCAATGAAAAAACAGATGTAAACGAGGAACAGTCATATTCCATTTCCACAAATATTACTTTAAAAGTTACTTTTAGGGCAGCTCCATACTGACTTCTAATCAGTTGTTTTAATAACAATGTCGAAAATTGATACATCTGAAATTTTTCACACTAAAATAAATAACATGCACAAAGGGTAATAATTCACTGCTACACTGGTCATTTTTCTAGGAAACCAGAAGAAGTTTTACATTCTTTCATTGTATACATCAACGCAAAGTATCCAGTAGTAACCACATTTTGTAATTTCACACAGTAAACATTCTACGGAATCAGCTGAGTTTTGATGAATGGTATTTTCATTTTAAAGAAAAGCTTGATTTATTGAAATTATGAACAATGAAACAATAAGTTTAGATTATATTAAGTTAATTCTGCAACGTTTTGGAAGTACTTAACTTCCTGGTATTTCTCTCACCAGTACAACCATTACATCCTTTCCTAGCCTCAAGCTACTATCTCACATAGGCCTACGATTATCAACCCATTGGTGAGAGACAAATTGTCAGAAAGGGTAAGTCTAAAATCAGACTGACACACAAATGAGTGGTAATGACATACCAAACCTTTTACATGATTAATCTATAAACATATTGCATGGGTTTGTCACATTTTGATCTGTTCAAGCTGACTACATAAATAATCTGTGATTCTACAGACACAATTTAGGTATTTTGATTTAAACCTAACCATAAGTAATTACAATTAACTAGTTAAAATCTTATCAGGAATTTGGAAACTTTATTTTATTAAAAAGGTAGAAATAAGAGCTTGAAATACTTACTTCCATTGAATGCTGTTCTTTGATTTCTTTTCAATTAAACCAATACCCTCAAGCACATTTGTAATATCATAAATTCTTCTCTTCTGGCGCACTGCTAATTGATCTGCAGCCTGTAAAAGAAAAGGATATAATTAAGAAATTTTTACTAGTGTTTATTACTTATTTTAGAATTTTCATAATTTAAATAGCATCTTATGTTATTATAAAATTTCAAAATTTAAAATTGTAATTAGGCCCTTGTAACCTCTATTTCAACATTTGACTATCACTTCAAGAATGGGCTAACTCTGAATAGCATTATTTCCATTTTCAAAAAAAAAAAAAAAAAAAAAGGCCAATATGAAACACTGCCAGTACAATCACAACTCTGAGCCACCAGATGCTCATCACGCTTTGATATATGACCCTGATCTTGTCATGAGACATTGACATCTGTTGATGAACATTATTGAGATCTTTCATCATACCAAATATGAGCACTGTATCTTGCATAGCCTTTAAGTAAATGGCAAGTTTGTTTTTTTTGTGATGTTTATAGATGGACAGATAATGGTGAAACAATATGCCCCAGATCTTTTGATGTGGGCATAAAAAGAGAAAGACAAAGTGATGATGTTGATTATTTAGGGTGTTTTGGGGTTTTTTTGAAGAGGGGTAGGGGAGCAGCTGGTTACCTGCAAATGAAATTGCTTAGCTTGCAAATCAAAAGTGCAGACTTCCCCGAAATTTCAGAAAAAGTGAAGACATCCGGTCTGACAGGGTCACAAAATCTGTCAGACCGAAAGAAATTCTGTCAGACGGAAAAAAGTTAAACAAAACTGAAGAAAAAATGTGACAGTAACTCCAGTTTTATGTCAATTTGTGATAATGTACAAATTCAAACAAAATACTAACTAGAAGACACTTTAATAAAATTCTTATAATACTAAATAGAAATTGATTCCTCTCTGGCAAACATGATCTCAAAGTTAAAGACTTCATCAAAAATTTTCCCAAGGAATTTGAGGGACAATTTTTCAGATCTTGATCAACTATTCCAGGGTAGAGGGGTGACTCAAGTACATCATAGCTCAGAACATGTACACTGGGGTTAAGTGATGGCATAATCATTTGAAATGGGAACACTTTGGCTACGGGAAGATTGTTCCTTAATTTGTTTTGAATCATGATTATTCATACATTTTATCACTGCTTTTCCGAATGATTGAGCTATGACTGGCAGTATTCTCAATAGGGGTCTTCGGTATGACGTCACAGCCTATTAGCCAATAAAAATGGTTGGCGTTGAATAGCCTTGCTATTTGATTTATGTAAATATCGCCTAGGATCCAGGATTACAGTGATGTGATTTCGAACTTAAAATATAGGGGGTGCCTTTTCCTTTTAATGCCCAGTTTAGATTGAATTTCACCCCCTCCCATCCCACCCCTCTCTGGATTTGCCAATAATTAGATTGATTGAAAATAAGTCTAAATTTTTGCTACTTCTAACAAAGATTACAAAAATGTGCATATTTGAGTGACTGTTGTGCATCTATAATTTCAACATGATGGCTTTCTGAGCTTTGTAATCTAAACTGTTACAATTCTTTAGTTACAATGTTTTGAAGCATGTAGAACCTTTTTACTTTTTGTATGACAACATGTTATTTCTATGCCTGATTTAGCATAATATTTGATGTGTAAACCGAGATTTCACACATTGTACCTAGTTGTGTTCATATGAAAGCCACCAATCAGTGGCATATGACATGGGTAATTGATTGATACATCGTCACAGCCAGATCAAAGAAAATTAGGAACATGGTATAAACAGTTGCAAAGAAAGGGCGATCTTTATGACATGTGCACATGTGTGTGATAAGTGGCTACAGTATTTTGGCATTGATGATATTGATTAGGACATCTGGTTATGGTCATATCAAGGAGATTCGCAGTTTTGTATAGATCATTGCGTAACAAATGGATATATATAACACTTGTTTGTGTGTTTAGCGCAGCCGATAATTTTTCATGTCGCATATTGAAAATTCTCTGTAAGGATTTTTATACCTTACAATATGTGTTGGAAAAGTAGTTTCGTCCGAATTTTTCGTGACTGGCGACATTCACTAATCATCTTATAAGACCTTTATCTATGAACTTGTGTTTGTTTTCATCTTCAGCAATTTAGTTTTAAATAATGTTTAAATACCTTAATGGTGATTAACAATATTTACAGGTGAAAATGATAAATGTTGTTAAGATAATTAAGGATAAGTATAAATCTTTCATCTATATTTGGATGATCCAAGACGGGATGAATATCGGTACTGGAATAAAGAAAAAAAATCAGCATTGAAATTCAAATCAATGAGGAATAGGTGAGATATATCATATTTTATAGCTGAGTGGCCAAAATGACGTAAATACCGCTTAACTTGTATCCTACATTCAATATTTTGGTTGCTCAAGTACAATTTATTGGATTCATAAGCCTCTCTGGGTGGTTATATTTTGACACAAAGTATTCATTTCAAAGACATTGTCACATGATGACAACTGCATAAGCAAAAGAATGGGTGATTCATCTACACTTTGACACCTTTGTCACTTGGAAAAAATCATTAAATATGTACAATTTTATTACTTGAATATTGGATATTTTGCTCTTTGTGTATTTAACACCAACCACTCATATTTTGCTGACAACATTGATACCTGTGCTGAAGTCCCCTATATTCAGGTTTTCATTTTTTGTTTGGCCGACTTCAGGAAGTCTGAAAAAGTATTTTCCTAAAATGTATGGCTTATTGACTAGTCCTATTTATAAGACCCGACATACGCTATTTTACATTTTGACTTTTATCGTGTATGTCGGGTCTTATCAGTTTCCTGTTTGTGTCCTTGTGCAAATCCCGATGAAGAAACGGTTCGCTGTTTGGACACAAAATACACATGCTTTAAGAATAAAATGCCAAACAACCTATATATTTATACAAGGAACAATGAAATATGCGTCGAATTCAAAAATTTATGAGAAGTGAACTTACCAGATCATTAATTAATCCCTATTGAAACTCAGTAACCCTCTAAATAATGTTTTCCGCTGTCGAACAATGCCGAACATTCCAATTAAGTAAACAAAAACAGCACGTGGAAATGAAACCACTGATTGGAATTATTTCTACCGAAATGTGTATTAAAAATAAAGTCCACACAGTCATTATGTATCACACAAAATTAGGTAAAAGTAACACGATTAAAGGAAAAAAGAATATTTAAATTTGGGCTGAATGCGTTTAAAAGAAAATATTACCTATTTTTTTTAAATCCATCGTCTGTTCTATTCCATTATATATGCCTCGGGCACAAAAAAATGCAACTTTAATACCTGTCTGTTTCTATAAGATTCTCTGTTGTTTTAATACTATTTTACTTACCGATCTACAATTCCTTTTAGTATCTAGTTAAACTGGCCCTTATTCCGTAAAAAACGGTCCGTAGTTTGGTTTAAAAGGGCCATTAGCTGTTTCTGAAAACTGTAAGAAGGGCCTATTTCTGATTTTGCATTCCGTCAAAACGGCCCAAGCGTAGTTTTTTAAACAATTATCTCTACGCAAATTACCAAAGCGTTTTTTTATGAAAATTACCAAAATTGATTTGAGTTAAGGTTTTATTCTAATATTTTCTCATTGTTATGTCTATGCTAGTTTTCGTCATTTTTCTTTCTTCAGAATTTTCCACTGATATTGATTGTGATACATGTATATTTATAGAAAATACCTTAATACAGTAAGAAAATGAATACTTGGATTGTGAATTTATCCGACTGTTACAATTTCTGACCAAAAAGACTTGTAGAATGCTCTTCTTGTGCTACGATTTATTACAATTTTCATAAAATGAAACTAGTCTATAGCTTCGTTTTGCTAGTGTTCTGTGCTCTGAAATTATGGCCCTGTAGGTTCTTATCCTATAAACTAGAAAGCCATGAATGGCTTGAGTCGCTCCACAGGCTTGAAATTCTTGTAAAAGCAAATAAATATTTGGGGTTCTACTGATGTTGAAAAATGATTTTCGAAGTTTGAACTATATAACAGATAGAGAAATGACCTTCGCTCATACCAAAAATCTGATTGACATATATTCCACTATTTAACTTATTGAGAAATGACCTCCACCCATAAAATGCATATTTTTTATCCAATCAAAATAATTTTTGGTACACTGACAAAGGGTCACTCAAGAATCATTCCAGTGAAATTTGGTTGATATCCAAAAATCAGATTCTGAGAAAATGATTTTCAAATTTTCCACTGTATAACATATAGAGAAATGACATCTGGCCATAAAATGCATATTTTTCATCCGATCACAATGATTTTTTGTAGACTGATAAAGGGTCACTCAAGGATCATTTCAGTTAAATTTGGTTGATATCCATCTGTTACATTCGGAGAAAATGATTTTCAAAGTTTCCACTATATAACATATTGAGAAATGACCTTCGCCTATAAAATGCATAATTTCCATCCGATCACAAGGTTTTTTTGTAGACTGATAAAGGGTCTCTCAAGGATCATTCAAGTGAAATTTGGTTGATATCCATTACTTACATTCTGAGAAAATGATTTTCACAGTTTCCACTATATAACATATAGAGTAATGACCTCTGCCCATAAAATGCATATTTTCCATCCAATCACAATGACTTATTGTAGACTGATAAAGGGTCACTCAAGGATCATTCAAGTAAAATTTGGTTCATATCCATCAATTACATTCTGAGAAAATGATTTTCAAAGTTTCCTTTATATAACATATACAGAAATGACCTCTGCCCATAAAATGCATATTTTCAATCCGATCACAATGATTTTTTGTAGACTGATAAAGGGTCACCAAAGGATCATTCATGTAAAATCTAATTGGTATCCATTGATTAGAATCTAAGAAAACTCACTTTTTACCATATTTGGAAATAAGCCACGCCCATTAAATCCTTGTTTTTGATTGGATCAAAATTTCTTGAACAACTTTGAAAGAGGGTCGCCTAAGGATCATTCCAGTGAAGTTTGATTGAAATCCATCCAGTAGTTTCTGAGGAGAAGATTTTTAAAGCGAAGTTTACGACCGGACGGACGCACGCACACACGGACGCACGACGGACACAACGCCATGACAATAGCCCCAGTGGCTTTCAGCCAGTGGAGCTAAAAACGCATTTAAATCTCGTTCATGCATTAAGAATCAGTCCCGGTTTATTTTTACACGAGAAGTCGTCTTCTGTGAACTTGAATCACAGAGCCTGGCTATACAGAGTCCATGCTTGATTAAGTTCCGGGGTGTTTCTTATCATTTACGAAATCGCATTTTAAAATGGTATATGCACATATTTTAGTCCTGGAGTATTTCTTTTCCCAATAGAAAACGTTTTGTATCTTTTTGGAAACAAATTTAGTCCCGTATTGTTAGTTAAATTAAAAGAAATCGCTTCAAATGTAATTTCTCAGTACATTTAAATTTAGTACTGTGTGTTTTCTTATATAACTTATCTTATCCAGATTACCTTTTAGTTTACCATCATCTCTCAACTAAATAAAATTTCTGCGTATTCAGTGCGTATGGTTATGTTTTCATATTGCATCTGTAAACAAATGGTGTTTATTTCCCGTATTTGCCAACTTTTATAATTTTGACCATTGTCTCAGAATACACCATAAAGATGGCACATGGATATAAAGGAACAGTATAATTATGCACTGTGACAATTTTCCAAGAGTTTGTAAACATTAGATCAGTCTCAATTTCGGACGCCACATATTCTATCGCTGGAACTCGCTGAAACCCAGAGATCATGGAGAGCCCTTGCGGCAACGAAGGAGTTCCGTGTGGTTATAGGACGTTTTTAAAGATGCTGAAGACATTACGTTTTGTAGAAAAAAAGCTAAACAATTTTATATTTTTTTTAAATCACAAGATCGCATGGAGGCCCGCAACCACGTCGTTAAGGCATCACAAAATCGCATGGTCACTGTCGACTTTATGCTTAGAAATCTTTACCATATAATTATTCTACGATCCCCGCATAGGCACCGTTGGGAAAAAGTACAGGAGCCGCATGGTCTAAAGTAGATCTAACATAAGATGACAAAACATACAGTCACCGCGATTACTTTGCGATTTTTGCGATTGACTTCTAATCGCTGCACGTGCACACAATGATTCATGGATGAAAGAGTTATAAAATCCGTTTGGGCACCACACAATTTTGTGAACATATACGCTGTAGATAATGAAATTGTTAGGTGTCAAAATTTAAATTAACTTGGCTTAGCGAGATATTTCGAAAACGGTTGAAATAGAGACATACAAATGTAAGGGGTAAACTATTTCTTGGAGATTTAAGATCTTGTTCTGATAATTTCTCTTTTATGTATATTGTCATTTTTTTTAATTTTCAAGTTTTACAAATTAAGTTTGACGAATAAATAAATTATAGGCTTTAATTGCTTAGTGGATTTGACGATCTGGTTATCCCAGGCGTTATCTACTTACGTCTTGTGTCTTTTATATAGAACCTATTGCATCTCTACAGACTCGTAGAGTGATAAACTTTGTTTATTTCTTTACCCGACTGTCGTGTAAGCAGAGAGAATGTACATGTATGTGTATTGGATAGATTGTTTACCTCTCGGTGTAATCGATTCTCGCGATACTTCGGTTCTATTTTTAGACGCATGACAGTATAGAGCTGTAATCTATTGGTTTGTATTTGTATCGCTTAACGCGTAGCAAGTTAAGCCCGCTTTTCCCTTTTAAACTTTGAAAAATTGCCTTGAACCTGTAATATCTCGAAAGATTATTCATTTGTCTTCGGGATTGTTGTTGTTTTGTATAATTTAAGGCAGACTTTATTAGTATTTTGCTCGATGAAACGAACCACCCTTGTTTTCACGCAATGTTGTGCACGCAGTCATTTTTCATCGTGAGTTTTCACGACGTTTCGTGCATGCGAGAGACGCTTTGCTAGCAAATCTCGCAAGTTCGGGACGTCGTGCACGAATTCTAGCATCTTCGTGAGACGCAACTATAAAAGCTAGGGTTTTTCGAGACATCGGGGACTCCACTTCTGAATTTTTTGGGTACAAGAACTTTACGTCATTTTTGTTCGATTTTCATCTTTGGTTTCATTTTTCTTTGGTTTAAAGCAAAATTAGGAAGAATTTAACGCTAAAGTTTGTTTTTGTAAACACGTAGAGAAATTTTCTGATTGTTTTAAATTGCTGATTTCATTATTTACCACAAATTTCACTGTTTTAAAAACTAACGAGAACTGTCATTAAGATTTAATTTAAAGTACATTTTAGCTTACTGCGAGATCCTGTAAAGGTATTTAAAACTGCTTTCAACTATTTTCATTATCTAAAAACTGATCTCGGAATTCTTTGACTGGCTAGATTGAATTGAAGGTATTTAGATTTGACTTTCATTATTGAAACACTCATTAGTATTTGTTAAGTTTGTAAATTGTCAAATTGAACTATTTTTCTGTTTTATTATGTAAAAGGATTAACGTCTCAAGTAAAGGGACTAATTATATTATTGTTTAATCTGAATCTTGCCTCAGTCGTTTTTTACACTCCTTTCTTGATTATGTTTACGTTGGAGTCTACCGCTTTTGTTTTTAAACCCGTACCCTTATATTCTGAAACGTTTGCGAACGTTTTATGAATTAGAACATCCTGACACAGACAACTCAACGGAGAACTTTCACCACCTTTTTGGAAAGACTTTATTGCTATAGGATCTTGTACGTCGGTTGGCTGTCTCGCCACATAAATTTCACCTGGTGTCAGAATTGGGATCCAAGACAGAACTTTATTCATTGGATCCAGTGATACGAGCCCTGCAGAATGGGAAGAAGAAAAAACGTTACAGACGCAGAAGAGACTACTGATCAAGAGTCAGAATGCGAGACCCAACACAGAGAAGACCGTGATGAGTCCAGCCTCTACTCCCGAACCGAAAATGTACAAACGAATGTGTCTGATAGAAACAGGAGACCCCCAAGGAAAGAAGTTCAGTTAGCATCCGGAGATGTGGGTACTTCAATAGATACCAATACAAGGGTCCCGAGCTCGAGCAGTGAATACGCTTTGGAAAAGTCAAGCTCTTTACCTAGCCAAGTACAACTTGACCATGGCCATAAAACTACAAGCCGCCTAGACATACAAAACAGCTACGCAAATCGTGGAAACAGAGAACAGCTAGCGTACACCCATGTCAGCCTGCAGCAAGACAGACACTTCATGCAGCCTTCTGCAGAAGAGCACAGGGGAGTAGGGATCGATATGTCCGGCCCACTGGGAAATATAACAGAATATTATGGAGGGAATACCGACACATCCCAGGTGTGCTACCCGCCATTAGGACAAACAAGCATGACAGAAGACAGAGTCCGATGAGAAGGCAAGCCAATTTGAGATATGGTGCTTTTGAACCACAACATCTGAATATGACAAGAAGGCAGACGCCTCTGCATTATGACGTGAAGATTCCACCCTTCACGGGAAAAGAAGACTGGTCAGTGTGGGTGAACAGGTTTGAGGTTCTAGCTGAGAGGTACCAATGGAGTGAAGATGAGATGATAGACCAGCTGTTGCCGAAACTTCAAGGCACTGCGGGGGAGTTTGTGTTTACCCAGCTACCAAGAACGGTCCTACACAGTTATCGAGAACTTGTAAATGAGCTAAATTGTCGGTTCAGAGTCATTGAGACCCAACGATCGTTCGCCGCCAAATTTAGCCGGAGGGATCAAAGAAATGGCGAGACTGCCGAGGAATATGCGGCGGACCTCAAGCGTCTATATGCGAAGGCCTACGGCTACAGAAATGACAATATCAGACAGGAGGACCTTGTGAGAAGGTTTTTAGATGGTTTGAGAGATCAGGAAGCTAAATTTGAAGTTGAGTACCACAAAGACCCGCACAGTATTGATGAAGCCGTATATCACATAGTGCGTTTTATACAAACTAGGCAAGGCAGGGACAGAGATCCTTTTGGGGACAAGAAAATGAGAAAGTTTGCTAGACAGATTGCAGAGGAAGAGCAAGTTTGCGAGGATGTCCAAGCAACTAGTAATAACGAGAATGATGATGAAGAGATTAGATTCTGTAAAGGAAGGGCGACCGTAAGATCGCAGACTTCAAATACAAACGACAGTTCATGGATGAAGTTAAAGCCGGAGCATCGTGAAGAGAAGAGCCTACAGTCAATCATGCTCGAGGTACTGGCAAAATTAGACAAGATAGTTGACCAAAAGGAGACACAAAAACAGGGAAGAGCAGAAATGACATGCTACGCATGCAACCAAAGGGGACATTTTATAAGAGACTGTCCGTTCAAGAAAGACACAGATTTAAGTGACCGGTCAAAGTGCCAAGGTCAAAAGGAGAATCCCGAACACAGAAATAAGAATCATTTAAACTACTAGGGGCCGAACCTGGAGGTCAAGGGGGGCCCACATCAACATTCAAGACCAAAGTAAACTACAAACAAGACCTGAAGTAATAAGAAGAAGGAAGCCAGGTAGTAACAGCTTATACGTTAAAGGATCTATAGAAGATAGACCTATACTATTCACTACCGACACTGGAGCTACAAAATCGGTTATATCTTACAGAGTGTATGAAATGTTGAACCGACAGTGCAGACCAACTCTAACTCCGTCCAGTAACCTTGTCAGCGCGGACGGTGTACCTATTAAAGAGATTGGACGCGGAAGCTTCAACATAACACTAGGACCAGTTAGCATGAACAAGGAAATGGTAGTGGCGGAAATTGAAGACGACTGTCTCCTAGGTATGGATGTCTTACTGAACGACCCTGCAGGCCCAGCCGACATCATGATGAGTAAAGGCGTCATCAAGCTTCGAGAACATGAAATACCATGCATTGGGACGAGCATGAATGACAAAAACCGCCAAATTACAGTAGCCAGCGACTTTACTATCCCACCGCAAAGTGAGGCCCTTGTAGATGTCTTCGTTGAGAGATGTGAAGGAGATGAAGTGGTTGGAATGACAGAGTTTATCATAGAGCCAACAGACAGTTTTAAAGAGACATACCCATTGCAGATGGCGGCCTCTTTGGTCGACAATACCAACTCTGTGACAAGCAAAGTAAGAGTAATGAATCCGTTTCCAGACCCTGTGCAGGTAAGACAGAATGCAATTGTAGGTGTAGCAGAACCACTTAAAGAACAGCCAATAACACTAGTTTGCAAAGAAAATGAAGAGCATAAAGAAAACAACCACAGTATACGTAGAATAGAACTTCAAGAAAGGAAAAACTTGCAAGATAGAAGTGGTCCAGCTAATAAGCAAACTGCACAAGGCGCCTTACCAGGACATGTGAAAGACCTATTTGATAGGACAATAAAGAATGTCGAATCCGGAGCGGAGGAAGCCATCGCAAATTTACTGACCAAATACCAAGACATTTTCTCAAAGGATGAGTGGGACCTCGGATGTACACATCTTACGGAACATTCTATTGATACAAAAGATGCGAAACCAATAAAACAACCCCCGAGGCGAGTTCCTATGGCGTATGCAGGAGAGGAGAGAAAAGCAATAGAGAAATTACTCGAACAGAAGGTAGCTAGGGCAAGTACATCTCCCTGGTCGTCTCCTATAGTGTTGGTCAAAAAGAAATCGGGCAGTATTCGACCCTGCATTGATTACAGACGACTCAACAGCCTTGTTTCGCCAGACGCTTTCCCTCTACCAAGGATTCAAGACTGCCTAGACGCTGTCTCAGGATCTACCCTTTTTAGTACATTTGACCTTACCAGTGGTTATTTCCAAATACCAGTGAAGGAAGAGGATATCCCAAAGACTGCCTTCTGCTGCAAATACGGTCAGTTTGAGATGACTCGGCTCCCATTTGGATTAAATAATTCAGCAAGTACCTTCCAGAGAACCATGGAACTTGCTCTGAAGGGGCTACAGTGGGAAACTTGTATCATATACATCGATGATATAATAGTGTTTGCAACCAACCTAGAAGATCACTTAGTCCGAGTTGAGCAAGTATTCGAGCGATTGCGACAAGCCGGCTTAAAGCTGAAACCGGAGAAGTGCTCTATGATGCAAACCGAGGTAACATTTTTGGGACATGTGGTATCAGCCAAGGGAGTGTTACCTAACCCCGCTAATATAATGAAGATAGTAGAGTGGCCAGTGCCCAAGACTTCTCGACAAATAAAGCAATTCGTGGCTATGTGTTCTTATTTCAGGCGTTTTGTTAAAGACTTCGCTCATATTGCACGACCTATGGTTGAACTGACAAAGAAAGGGGGGCACTTCAAGTGGACAGACGCCTGCCAGGAATCATTTGAGAAACTTAAAGAAGCGTTAGTGAGTCCTATGGTGATGGGATATCCACTTAATGAGGCTGGGGAGTTCATACTTGATGTCGACGCATCAGACTGTGCGATCGGTGGTGTTCTATTTCAGGTCCAGGATGACAGAGAGCGAGTGATCGCTTACGCCAGTAGAGCGATGAACAAGGCAGAGCGTAACTACTGTGTAACAGAGAAAGAACTACTTGCTGTACGCTATTTTATTGAATATTTCAGGCAATACCTACTAGGTAGGAAGTTCATAGTCAGAACAGATCACCAAGCTCTGGTTTGGTTATTTAGCCTTAAGGAACCCAGGGGAAAGGTAGCTCGTTGGATTGAAATCTTATCTTATTACTCCTTTTCAGTGCAGTACCGCCCCGGTAAGAAGCAAGGCCACTGCGACGCTCTATCTAGATGTGAAAATCCACAAGACTGCAGCTGTCCTGACACTGACATGAATGAGCCATTTAAATGCGGTCCGTGTAGAAAATGCAAGAAGCGAGCCGACGACATGGGCCTACAAGACATGTACATCAAAATTTTTAAAAGGCTGGAGGAAAATCCCCGCAATCCAACAGCATTAGCTAAGGAATCGGGGCAAGACCAAGTACGTGCGGCGTTAGAGACGCGAAACCCAATTGCTGGCACATCGACAGAAGGTAGACATCTTCGACAGAAAAACACCGGTTGGTCTTGGGAAGGGGGGACTTCCAAGGAAGATCTGCAGCGAGAACAGAAAGAAGACCCAGACATAGGGCCTATCTATAAAGCAAAGGCAGAGAACAAACGACCAGACTCAAAGTCCGTAGAAACCTGGAGCCCAGCTGGAAGACATTATTGGTTGGCCTGGGACTCGCTCATGTTGCAAGATGGAATGTTATTTAAATGTTTTGTCAAGCAGAACAACAGTGGGTCCTTTCAACAGTTCATTGTGCCTAGAACGCTCAGGGAGAAGGTCCTCAAAAAGATGCACGACAACCTACTTTCAGGTCATCTGGGAGTCAAGAAGACAAGAGAGAAGACCATTCAGAGATTCTACTGGCATGCCATGAAGGAAGATATCACGGTCTACATCAAGAGGTGTGAGGTTTGTGCCGCGAACAAAAAGCCATCCAAAGCACCAAAAGCCCCGCTGGGAGAAATCAAGGTCGGAGCACCATGGGATGTCCTTGCGATAGATTACCTCGGACCTATACCCCAAACGCAAAGAGGAAATAGGTACATTTTGGTATTGACAGACCTGTTTACGAAGTACGTTGAGATCTTACCAGTGAAAGACCAGACTGCAGAAGAGTGCGCCAGGCAGCTGCTGAACAACTTTATAGCCCGTTGGGGATGTCCACTTGCGATACATAGCGACCAGGGGCGAACCTTTGAGAGCGAAATCTTCAGACAGCTTACAAGAATGCTCGAGATACGCAAGACAAGGACCACAGCTAGAAATCCGAAATGTAATGGCCAGTGTGAGCGTTTCAACAGAACGTTGTTAGCGATGATTAAATCGTATCTGGTCGGAGAGCAGAGGGACAGGGATCTATACCTCGGCCGTCTAGCCGGAGCTTATAGAGCAACCCCGCACGAGTCGACAACACTGACACCTAATCTGATGACATTAGGTCGCGAGATCAGGTTGCCAGCCGAACTGATATTCAGTAGCCAAACAACTAGAGATGACGAAGTGACGAGTTATGGAGATTACGTCGACAGGCTTAGAAGTAGAATGCAGTGCGCACACGACATTGCCAGAAAGCATCTTGGTCGCAAGGCAAAACGACGCAAGGAGATACATGATGTGAAATTAGCGCACAAAAACTACAAAGAAGGAGACCTAGTCTGGATGCTTCGTGAAGCGAGAAAGGTTGGTGTCGCGCAGAAGCTAGAGAAGTCGTACGACGGACCTTACTTGTTGAAGAAGAAGATTAATGACGTAAACTTCCTGATTCAACTTGACCAATCCGGATCAGAAAAAGTGGTGCATCATGACAAGTTGAAGTCATTCGAGGGGCGCAACTTTCCAAAGTGGATTAAGAAGTTCAGGGACAAGTTTTCCTTAGACAACTAGTTCAGTAAACCAGTGATTTGAACAGTTAACAGTTATACGATTCAGTTTATATTGTTGTTACATCGTGAAACTACATGTATATGAATTTTGATGTTTTCTTTTCATACTGTGAAATTGTAGGGGTAATGAAGAAATAGAGCCTGTATTTGAAAGTTGATGAGATGAACTGACTAAACCATGCTTGGTATACCGGTATGAGGTAAGAGTTTCAGATTCCGATACCTGCTAGCAGAGAGAATGGTTGGGTTTGGCAGCTAGGAGAACAATAGTGCAGTCATTCTGCAAGTGTCAAGGTGAGTTACCATGGTGACCAAGGGGGTCGAAGGAGAGGTGACAAGTGGGACACTTGGGCAGGTGAGCTGACTGTTCGAAGGAATTGCTGTTGTGCCATTAGCCAGCCAGGTACTTGTGAGAACTGAAGACTCAATTCGGTGACCAGAGAGCCAGTTACCATGGTGACCTGGGAGGTAAAAGGGGAGTGGTAATTTGGAAGGCTATTTGGGTAGGTGCATTGGTTGAGGGGAGAGATGTCTCCAAAGTGAAATCGGATTACAAGCATACTAGTAAAGGGTAAGAAATAAGAGTGCAAAGCAAAAGTCAGGTTCATCTAATAAAGAAATTGCAGACTGTCTGTATTAGTGTTGTAACAATTATCGGAAATAATCGATTAATCGTCGCTGAAGTCCGAGATCGGCGACAATCGATTCTCGCTTCAAAAAATCGATGTCGTTACTTGTTTTCCTTTCCGGTAGTTTTCATCCCTTGTGTTTATTGAAAAGAAAGGGACATCACTATTAAACTCAAATTGAAAATGGCAGACGATGGAAATAATGCTTCTTTGTCGGATATTTTTCAATATCCAGTCATGGCGAGTGACCGTCAGACATGGCCGAAACGAAAACCCTGGGTCGGGTAAATTTTGCCTGATTGTCAGTCCGAATGTCCGCCACTATTTTTTGGGCAAAATGCCTTTTTAACTGAAAATCCATTCTGATGTTTATGAAAACACTAAAAAGGTAAACTTTCTCACGAAAACCAAACATCAATCTTAAGATTGACTATGGGTTAACAGTTTCTCTACGACTTTCGGCACCGCTAGAAAAAGCAAATTCTATCTTACAAATTGCATCAATTAGAAGTTAGAACTGATTTCAGAATCCAATTTTTAAAGAATTACTGGTAGCTAGTCTTATTTTACCTGATTTTTTTTGTATATTTCTAGTTTCAAAAGCACAAAGACAATGATAATTTTCTGCTTATTCGTACCCAGGAATGTTCGACCCATCAAATCATTTCTGTTATTTTTATGAAAATCCCAAGTGCCTGTATTCTTTTGACTTGAAAAGACATTTCTTTTTTCAACTCTTGTAGATCTAATTTCGGCTTTTAAATCAAAGCACTAAAAACACTGACAGATTGAGAGAAATTATACCACCTACCTAGGCTTGAAATGTTATTGCTACAAAGTTAAAAGTTTTCTCTCTCAAGTAATATGAAAAACATGCAAAAAGGCATACACAAACAAAGATAAGTCAACATCTGTCTCAATTATAAATATATATAAATGATGCATGTAATTTTGGAATAATTATTGATGTCAGCAATTGTAAAATTCTTAAAAATAATAATAATAATGATGATGATAATGATACTTTTAATAATACTTGTAATATTTGTGAAACATCCAGGATTCCGCATAGTACTTATTCAGCAAATCAAATTATCTATTTTGAATCTGATTACCAATCAATTAACTTGTTGAGACAAGGCAATGATAATTATGATCCTATCAAATTGTTTCTAGATAGTAGTTTTGTCAGCAATTTGTTTTTAAATTAAAAGGCGAAATATTGTTGTCACTAATTTCAGTTTTAATCTTTAAATGCATGTGACTTTTTAACCTAAATATCTTTAAATTACTATGATCATACTTAAGCCACTGACATGCACATTTATCCTGATTGATTTTCTTATTTTCTCATAATATCTTTTCTAAGTTTGTATTTTCATTTCAAAAACAGATTTATAAAGTTACAGTGTTAAAAGGTTATATTTTGTTAAGAGAGCCAAATGCTATTTTTCGTAATTTTTTGCTGTTGTTCTCATTTTAGACTAACAAGAAGTTAGTGAGCAATTAAGGTTTAAAAAATGGTAATTATTCTTGGTTTTTATAACTATCAAAGTGCATTAATCATCATTTTCTGCAACAAAAAATCACCAACTTGGAAGTAACTTGATACTTTGTTATCCCATTTTAGTATGATTGCTAAATGAGATTACATTATAGAACTTAAATTTGAAGGCTCTAATGATTTTCTGTCTCAAATATAATTATCCCCAATATTTTTGATCTTTATTATTTACTTGTACAGTTGATTTGAATTCCATTTTTGCTTGAATAACACTTACTGTTGATACTTGACAACAGATGACAAACTTGCGCCTTTGGAGGTACTAAACAACTGCATCAGTCAACAAAGAAGTACTTATCTAACAAAAATGAAATTTCATTTCTAAAATCGATAATTGAATCGAAAACAGTTTCCGATTCAATTCGATTATCGATTCTGATCTGAGTCCGATTTTACAACACTAGTCTGTATGATAGAGTCAAAAGAGTACTGTTTTTTCATTTAAGAGCGAGAGCTTACCGTGCAGGTCATACATGCAAGTGTCTAATGGGAAAAAGGGTCGTTCGCAAAATTAAAGGTCAGCACGTAAAATGTGGGCAAGTCTCGAGCGCTTCGAGCGCCTAGCAGACAGCAATTATAAAGTGCCAAATACTTATCGTTGTAGAAAAGTCAACATGGCAACCAACTTTGTGAGCGTAGAGGAGAGAGCCAGAAGGAAGGGGAGGGCCTACCAGTGTACAAGGTGCTACGAGAAGAGGGGGAAGGAGACAATTGATGTGAAGTATAGAATAGAAGACCACATCCTGAAGGTCCACCTGAGCTTGGATGAGGTGCCCTTCTACTGTAGCCTGTGCTTGTTCAGGTGTATGGAAGAGGCGGACCTGATGGCGCATGTCACAACGTACAGGAAGCACAGGCTTATGGCAGCAGACAGCCCGCAGCTGGACACAGAAGCCTGCCTGGTTAGAACTGCAGACCCGCATGTCATCGGAGATGCTGACTACCGGGTGCTCAGTCAAGAGGAAAGCAGACAACACTGGATGCGAGTGATGCGACCCAGGACGGACCCACTCCAGGCCGCTGTAGATGCCACATTTCCGGACCGCTGGTTAGCCGAACATACGGATGATGCAGCCTCAGTTCGTTCTGGTGGATCAAACCGCTCCCGTAGCCAGTCTGTGGTGGCTAATGTTCCTGTTGCGCAGTCTATACCAACTCTGGCTGTTCAAAACTCCTTTGCTGCCATCAGCACTCCCACCAGGCCTATATCCCTTCCAGTAGACGAGTGGGTGGGAAAGATCCAGACGCAGACAGGCCAGATCGAGAACATTCTCCCACAGATACTTGGACAGGGAGAAAGCCGAGTGATTGAGGACCAGCGGGCTGAACCGCAGCAGCAGACGCCCAGACCACAGGAGGCACCACGAAAGGGGTTTAGACCAGTGTCTCCTGTTTCTTCATGCTCTACAAACAGCAGTGAAGTCATTGCGGCAGCAATCCGAGAGGAAGGAGCTGAGATGAGGAAGGCGGTTGCAGAGGCCATGACTTCAAGCCGGACTCTGATGGAGGAGGTACGAGACGCCCTTTCCAGGCAGACTGAGGCTCTTAACAGCCTGGCTAGGTCCATCAGCGCGCTCGCTGCAGCCAGAGAATCCAGACTGAGGAATGACGAAACCCAGCGAGGTGAAACCAGACGATCGGACGAACGTGAGGACAGGAGGAGAGACGACAACTGCGACAGACCCAGGGCCGAGGAGAGCTGCAAGCGAACCCATGATGACCGGAGAGACGAGCGAGACAGACATGACAGGAGAGACGAGGACAGGCATGATGACAGGAAGAGGAGAAAGTGAGCTGAATTGTGGAGAGATAGGTTTGAAAGGTGTGAGCAAAGAGTGAGGATGTAGTTTTTTTTTAGTGTGAAGGGATACAAGAGCGATTGAGAGGGGAACTAGTGTTGTATAGAGAGCGTAAATCATGTAAATCTTTTTCTTTTATCTTAATGTTTCATGCATAATAGATCTTTTAAGTGGTTCTTATTCCACAGTTTAACAAGCAATTTGTTCTTTTCTCATAATGTTATATTTTGGTAGCATTATTATATTTGGAGATATATTCTATTCATCCCTTTAAATATTATATTTAAAGAGATGAAAAGCAGATCTTTCCAATGACTTTCCTTCTTGTGTGGTCCATTCTACCTCACTTTTATGTGCTCATTAACTTTTCAGTATTTGTAAATCAAGAATTGTCTTCAACTCGTCAAGGTCATTCATATTGATTATTCTAAAATGTCATACATTGTACTTTATTATGTGAAGGTAAAAATTTGACTGCCATTCTTTCGGGTAATGCATGGAAACTAACATGGACATGTAATTTTCCTTGCAATATCCAAATTTATCAAATAAAAATGTGTCTTTGAGCCCAGCTGATTCTATTCGTGAACAGTCAATTTTTATTTCATGTCCCTATGAATTTAGATTTTTTTGGTTTGTAATGTTGTCACCCCAGCTCATACTGCTATGCAAAGGTTAGTCATTGCTAGTCCCAGTTTCCATATGCAAAGTCATTTATAGTCAGTGCATATGAACACTGGACATTGAATTAGTCAATATCACACTTTAATTTATCTCATAGTATTTGTTTATATGCAAGGTTACGCACCTTTTGGAAAATTATGAAATGTGTTATTGTAAAAGTTCTTGTAGCAAGATTTTAAATCTTCTGCAAGTATTCAATTTTTAAAAATGTTCTTGGATAAGTAATATCACACACAGCAAATGTTTAATCAAGCGTTAAATTAGATTGGTGAGAACACTTCTGGTTACCAAAAGTGTTAGCACTATTCTACTTTAAGGTAGTCCGCACAGATTTCACCTTTAAGGTGGTTCGATGACTTTGTCATGAAAAGTGGTTAAGTGTCGTAAAATTTTATCGTCATTTATTATTGATATTTAAAGGGTTATGTACTGGGTTAGACTGATGCTTTCTCATTACTTGTTTCTATGAGTGTTTGATGGAACTAAACACTCTCGGAAGGGGGTGATGTGACAATCTGGTTATCCCAGGCCTTATCTACTTACGTCTTGTGTCTTTTATATAGAACCTATTGCATCTCTACAGACTCGTAGAGTGATAAACTTTGTTTGTTTCTTTACCCGACTGTCGCGATACTTCGGTTCTATTTTTAGACGCATGACAGTATAGAGCTGTAATCTATTGGTTTGTATTTGTATCGCTTAACGCGTAGCAAGTTTAGCCCGCTTTTCCCTTTTAAACTTTGGAAAATTGCCTTGAACCTGTAATATCTCGAAAGATTATTCATTTGTCTTCGGGATTGTTGTTGTTTTGTATAATTTTAAGGCAGACTTTATTAGTATTTCAGGGTTTTAGTCTGATATCAAGAAAACGGGGTCCAAAGGACTCGACAATTGGGATCTTAGGGGTCCTTCATTCGGTTTGGGAGTCCCTGCTTTAGATAAAAACTACTTATTTTAGAGCAATGATATAGTTTTCCTGTGCCTTTAAGGCTATTCCCTGTTTAAAAGTTAAGAAATTGTTGGATACTTATAATTTCTTAGCTCTCAACTTCAGGAAAGAATTGAAGACTGTTTAAAACAGTCTTCAATTCTATTCTGATGTTGATCCCTAGAGGGTCCACAGGACTCATATTAGATAGTTTTGAGGGTCCTGGCTGCTTATTTGGGAGTCTCAGACTCGCAAAACACGCGTCCCTTAAAACCCTGGTATTTTGCTCGATGAAACGAACCACCCTTGTTTTCACGCAATGTTGTGCACGCAGTCATTTTTCATCGTTAGTTTTCACGACGTTTCGTGCATGCGAGAGACGCTTTGCTAGCAAATCTCGCAAGTTCGGGACGTCGTGCACGAAATCTAGCATCTTCGTGAGACGCAACTATAAAAGCTAGGGTTTTTCGTGACATCGGGGATTTTTTGGGTACAAGAACTTTACGTCATTTTTGTTCGATTTTCATCTTTGGTTTCATTTTTCTTTGGTTTAAAGCAAAATTAGGAAGAATTTAACGCTAAAGTTTGTTTTTGTAAACACGTAGAGAAATTTTCTGATTGTTTTAAATTGCTGATTTCATTATTTACCACGAATTTCACTGTTTTAAAAACTAACGAGAACTGTCATTAAGATTTAATTTAAAGTACATTTTAGCTTACTGCGAGATCCTGTAAAGGTATTTAAAACTGCTTTCAACCATTTTCATTATCTAAAAACTGATCTCGGAATTCTTTGACTGGCTAGATTGAATTGAAGGTATTTAGATTTGACTTTCATTATTGAAACACTCATTAGTATTTGTTAAGTTTGTAAATTGTCAAATTGAACTATTTTTCTGTTTTATTATGTAAAAGGATTAACGTCTCAAGTAAAGGGACTAATTATATTATTGTTTAATCTGAATCTTGCCTCAGTCGTTTTTTACACTCCTTTCTTGATTATGTTTACGTTGGAGTCCACCGCTTTTGTTTTTAAACCCGTACCCTTATATTCTGAAACGTTTGCGAACGTTTTATGAATTAGAACATCCTGACACAGACAACTCAACGGAGAACTTAGTCTTTCACCACCTTTTTGGAAAGACTTTATTGCTATAGGATCTTGTACGTCGGTTGGCTGTCTCGCCACATGGTCATCAAATTTTAAACAAAGTTACACTATTCTCGTTATTCTACCAACAGATGTAAGTTAATTGCATAAACGAACAGCCTTGACACCGTCAAGAAAATTCAACCAAAATATCTTAAGTTATCTTTAAAATCTTACAAAAAAGATTCTAAAGGACGAACCTTCGAAATAAAACAGGTACTTATAGGTTTAAGACCTCGTCCTGTGCGGACGCCTATAATATATTATAAAACAGATAAATCTAGGTTTCTTCGGTCGCGTCCATGTCATCAGAACTTATTTCCGAACTTAACCGAATAACGACAAGCTTTTTTTCCCGCAATTTATGTCAGTGAAACAATAGTAGACTGAATATATCGCGAAAATCACAGGGCTTCAGACTCACACGGTTACATTTTTTTTCAAAGTTAACGAACTTTAGCTTATAATTAAAACGGTTCAGAAATTCAAACATTCTATGTTACTCTTTCTACTACTTGACGATTTAAGTTCAAGTAAGTTTGCAATATTATCGGAGTAAAAAAACCCGACTTAAAGAAGTTAACCGAGTTCATAACTGACTAAGTAGCCGCGCTAAATCGGGTATGGAAACTGTCATTTCGAACAAACTAATCCAAAATCTAGTTTAACATATATTGTGTGTGTATGTGTCAAGTGTCACAAAAAATGTGTCTGTGAATCAGCATTGTCGGCGATCAGGATATAACAATGCTAGTTAAGTTTCAAAGTATCTTCTTCCACAGCAGTGAAGAAACTATTATTTGAAGTGTGAGAGAATCCCTGCGCTAATTTCTCACGAGAAATTTGCAATCGTTTCTGTACTCGGATGCGACCAGTCTAAAAATAGCAATGCAATCTGAGGTCTGAATCTGTTCTAATCAGTAGATCTACGAACATTTTTCTCGTAAAGGGGACTTTAAAAAATCACAAAAACAAAGCGAATTTAAAATGAAAAATATATTTTAATGAAGATATCGTTTACTGCACATACTCCGCACCAACTTATTTATTTATTACATTATACCGTATATTGTTGCAGAATGTTTAGATGCAAATTTTTTATCATAGGCATAATTCAAAATGGGCTGATTTGACCCGTGGCCGTCGATATATTTTTTCCAGTCAAACTTGTTTTTTCCCTTACAGAATCAAAAATATAAATGTCTTTTACTATGAAATTTCCTCAAATAAAAATTTTAGTTTAAATCACAAATGTTTATCAACTGTTTCTGCGTGCATTGTTTTTTCGTTTAAAAATTATGTTGCCGTCCATTTTTTATTTTCCCAAATCTGCTTTGGAACAAAACAATTGGAAATGCATTGTGAAAGTGAAAACTTTTTTCCTTGAAAATTGACACATTCGGTGGAAATTGAGGCGAGTGACAAGTAAGAATTGATTCAGAAGTTATATGTTATTGATCTGTCGTGTTGTGCACTGTCACAGTTGTTTAAATTGCGAAATGATTTTTGCTAACGGGAAAAGTTAAGGATACTTTTAGACGTTACACTGCAATAACAAAGGTAAAACATGAAATGTCAGAATAGCGAATATCAAATAAAGAATGGTGCATGTGTAGACGTCTAAATATTTGGACTAGCTTATTGACCTTCCCTCTATGATAAAATATCTGAATCTTTCACTATATTTAAGCTGACTGCAATCTTTGTTTCCATTAAGACTCATCACACATTTGTTCGATTCAAATTTCCTATTTTCCAGGCACCGGAAATAAAGGGAGCAAGTGTCAAAACAAAATACTTTTATTTATACAAGTACAATCAAATTTAAATGGAATGCCAAAGATATTTACCACTTTGAGGTCCAAAACACCATCGGGTGCTTCTTGTAACAGCGATACAAACTTGGTTGTCAAAAGTCCCAAACTTTTTTCATGACGATTTGTCGGACCAGAAAAGTCCTGGATTTCCATCGAGCCAAGGGCAAAATTCGACATGTTTTAATTCCTTAATTTCTACTGAAATTGGTGGCAAGAAAAAGAATGTCCCTAAGCTGACTGTCCTTTCAACAGTGGAAGCATATCCAGGAAATCTACGATGCTTTTCATTTTCACCTTTCCAGAACGTGGTTTGTATTTGCCGACATTTTTAAGATTTGGTGCATTGTGGGAATAAACGCGTTGAGAAAAGTGTTAACATAAACAAAGTTTGAATACTGCACGATTTTGAAAAAAACATATTTATTAGAGAAGAAAAAAAGTCATTTGGTTATATCATATTTATTTCTTAGTGGAATAAGATCGAATGGCAGTCCTTTCAATATTAAAATATTTCAAATTTCGACATTTCTCTACTATCAGGGACTCTCCATATTGGTCATTCTCAAAAAAATGTAAAATTTCATCCGAGAAAATTTATGAAAATGAAAATAGAACAGTTTAACCAACGTCCCTTGGTTAGCCATATATGTAGTATTTAAAATTAGACTTTGCCATTAAAAATCAAAATTGATGTTGTTTAGTAGCTGATAAGCAGAAGTCATCGGATAAAATTGACATGTCTGTTCACTACTACTCAGCATGCCCATCGACTTGACCTTGATTATGCAGATTTCTGAATGGTTTCACCTAGGACCGGAATACTTCATTAACAAAGCCGATGCTAGGCTTTCAGTTTGTTCAAAGATCTTGACCTTGATAACATGACATTGACCTCCGACATTCATTAATAATTTTGACTTAAACTTGAAGTAATTTAAATACTTTAATATCGCTTGTACCTTGGACCCATCACAAACATGTACACATTCATAACGATATATCGTCGGTGTTCTGCTAAAATCTCGTAACTACAGCTTGTTTAAAGCTGTAGTTACGAGGTTTTCGTAGAAATTCGACGATATATGCTTTAACTGTGACCAAGACTCTGGTCCATTGACCTTGACATTTGACCTACTTCGAAGAATGTTTACCAAAAGCTTTTATCTGTCAAGATTATATTTTCTGAATGCTTACAAGTCGGGCTATCATCCGCATAAAGTTTTGTGATTTGAGGTAAAATATGTGTTAAGTAATGCCATCAGGTAAGGTCAATGTCTAATTTTCAAGGTCTTATTATTTCAAAGTAATTTTTACATTGGCCATAATTTTTGAAATTTAAATGATGGGGACTTCATACTCACACGTACTCAACCTCAGGGACATTTTCAAGGCCGAATTCAATTTGGATCATTACTTTTGATTGATAAGTGATATTCCATATTTCACTATCAAACCACTGTTTCAGAAAAATTGCAGTTGCATGGGCATAACAAAAACATCATGTCACGTTCTTCTCATACAGTTAGGCCTGTCATGCGTTCAGGATCATCAAACGGTGCAAACAGTTTTCCAATTGAACCCCGCTTCGCACGCAAGCGCGCGTGCAAAGCGGGGTTCAATTGGAAAACTGTTTGCACCGGTTGGTGATCCTGAATGTAGGACAGGTACTTCATTTAAGAACTGCTTCAGCATTGATATCTGTTTTCGGGCAATATGATTGATATTATACCCCTAAAATCGGAATAAGCCATACGGCCACATTAAACATAGAGGTGATAGAAGATAGACGTTTGCAAAAGAAATCATTCCTTTTCTTTGGGAAAAATGGTTAAGTTGCGTATTTCTTTTTATCAAGCAATGAAGCCTGTAGTGACCTGATATCATCTGTCTGATAACATAACATGATATCAGGCAGTCTATTTTTAGAAATAATTTTCATACACTTTCACTTGAATTTCTTTGATTTTCAAAGGTGAATCATACCTAAGCACTGAAAAATGTTTGCATGATAAATAGGATAACATGTTAGTGTCTTAGAATATCAAAGTTATCAGGTCTCGACTGTGAGAAATTATCATGACTCGGCAAAGCCTAGTCATGATAAGTTCTCTCAACCTTGACCAGATAACATTGTTATTTTTAGACACTAACAAATTATTCTCTAAATCAAAACGAAAACGATTCACTGTCACTTTGATTCTAACATTGGATGTTAGAGGCTTATGTGATGATATGGCGTATATCGATATTACTCAGAGAATTATTGAAGAAAAAATAAAACTTGGAACTCGCATTCTCAGGTAAGCGATATAGAACCGTCATGGTCCTGTTGTTTTTATATTTTATACAACTTGTACTTCCATTACTCCTTCTTATTTTCATTTATTTTACCACAAACTCATATACTTTTTCATTGTCGTTCTGGTAAATATTTCATTATAAGATTAGTGTTGAAAATAGAAACAAGAGGCCCATGAGGGTCTGACACCGCTCCACTGACTCTTTGAAAAGTC
The DNA here is from genome assembly GCA_948146395.1 of Fragum whitleyi. Classification (NCBI taxonomy): domain Eukaryota; kingdom Metazoa; phylum Mollusca; class Bivalvia; order Cardiida; family Cardiidae; genus Fragum; species Fragum whitleyi. The sequence continues at coordinate 22,538,237 of OX411552.1, forward strand.
TTTGTCTTGAAAGCGGTATTCGAGATATAACAAAAATTCGTGAAAATATATCCATAAATGATGGAGGAGTTGTGTTGATAGACAAATTAACTTAAAATCCCCTTTTCCCATGACACCGCATAATTGCACCAAATGGAAAAGTTGTGGCCATGGTCACACGAGAAAAATATTTTGTTAAAGTTCTGTGACAATCCATACTTAAATGAAAAGTTGTGTAAACAATAGATAATAAATATGACGTAAAGCCCCTTTTCCCATGATACATCATTTCACCACCGAACTTCTTTGAAATGCTTATGGTCACTTGACATTCTATGAGAGTATTTGGTGGACGCTTTTACGTCTTCCAGTGTTACTGCGTGAGAAAAATCAGGTCATAATTTAACAGCTTATCATTTTTTTTCCGATTTTTTAGTGAAAGATTCTCATTCAGAATTTATACTATTTTCATGGAAAATCAATCTTCATGGAAAATACGAGAAGAATCAACACAAGTAGAACATTGTCTTCAAATTCACTTTTATATGCAACACACTACATTTAGATAACGGATCTTCTAATGTCGCTCAATTAACCAGTTTTAGTCACCTAGCGCTGACATCTCTCTGACACTCATGCAAAACAAGTTACCGGCGAATGCGAACATATAGGCCTACGTTTTGAGGTACTTCGTTTTGATATATAGAATTTCGATGTCATCTGTATCTGTATTGGCGAGATTTCATTTGTTCCTCATAAATATTGTTGTTTGTTGATGTATACATTAAAGTTATTAAACTATATTAACACAAACAAGCACATTCTAAGTTACCTTTAAACTTAGAGATTTTTTTAGATAACATATGAAGGAAACAGTTCACTTGAAAAATGAGGGTCGGATGACCTTGATCATATATATTACCCGTCACACAAAAAGGAGAGATCTGGGTATTGCTTTAAGATTTTTGCAAGTGCGACTTCTAGTTGACCAGTCCTATAACCAATTTATTTTTCAAATTTTCTTTCGGTGGTCCCTTTTTGGCGTGACGGGTCACACATATTTCTAAAAAAATGATGTTAAATTAACGAAAAAGAGTGTAATTCTTTTAAAATTTTTATTAACACTGAAACTTGTCGAACTTGGGTGTAAACAATTTACATATATAATATATTTACATAGTTAGTTTTTTCCGTCTCGTTAATTTTACCACAATGCCACCAGAAACGTCCACATTCAGTACTTTTAGTGCTTTGATTTTATGTAAAACTGTAGAATGATGCAAAAGGATACCACCACCTTTCCGTTTCATCCGTCAAACTGAGAAGCTGCCGGTTTATGGTATGGCTACCACTCTCACCCCATGTATTAAGGTGGAAGAGGACAGTAGCGTTTTTTTTGATAAGTGCATAGAGATAGGTATCTATTGAAACTTTGTCTTCGCGCAATCTCAAAGGTGTATATATTGTAACGTTCAATTCAGAATTTACGTTACCATGACGTCATTAAAACAACGATTTCGCGCGTTTTTCACAAATGACCCTACACCTTCTTAAACGCTTACCGTAATCGTATTTTAGACGATTCTATTCAATGGAAATCACCAAAATGACGCCAAATGACTTGTGAACATTGACATGTAATAAAAAAATGCTAATATTCAACGATAGAAACATATGATTGAATCAAAGTTAAATTTTCAAAACTTTGCGGCTCGAGAAAATAGCATTAAACTTATTTTTCAAAAAATTGGCCCGATGAAATTTGTTCGATATTTGATATTTCTTTTTCCTATTTCCGTTTTATATGCTCGCATCTTAACGTGTCGTTTCGCCCTTCGGAATTTCCACAATTGGGGATCAAAGTTAAATACCCTAACGTCGAAATTTGGAAAAAGACAAACCCAGTACGTCGAGAAATTCGCTAAATTCCTTTGCCACACTTCACGTAAAGTATTTTAAAGATTTCTGTATATAGAAAAAGGAAATGTCGAAAAGATTTTTCATTTTTCATAAACATTCATTGGGATTTTCCAATTTTATCTGAAATGATATCGCTGCACCACCAAATAGTCTTTTAATGTGCTTATTTAATAGTAACGTCATGACGTCGAGCTTGCGATAAAAACTTACAGAAAAATTTAGAGCGACGTAATTCTTACCGAGGTCATAGATAAACACTACTTGTCTTTGGTAAATTCATGTGTACCGCAAAGTTCTCGGAGTATGGGAATGAAATTTTGAGGGTCTTTTCCTTGAAGGCTATTGAACACGTCTTGGAATTTTGATCTTTTTATACTAATATATTACAAATTTATCAAACTAAAGATAGAAAATTAATAGGTGTAATTTGAATGTCAATGTCATAGAATTTACGTCAAAAGATCAACATTTAAATCTAGATTATAAGAAATCTGTGCGCTGAAAGTTTATAAACTTTCCCTGTTAGCCAAACTAGAATTTGAGAAAATAATATCAAAACTTGAAAAAAAATCATCGGGCCAATTTGGTAAAATTTTGTTAAAAGTGAGGGTTTTGGAATAGTAAAAAATGTAAATATCGGTTTCAATCAACTCACATGTCTATATATTAAGATTCAAAGAATTTTAAAACATGTAGTTTTTGAGTTATGACCATTCATTCAGCTTCATTTTAGTGCAATTGGTGGAACGAAAACGTCGCACTGCGCATTTAAAAATGCGGACAGATAACATTGTCGAAATTTCGACTTTCTTTAAATCCCACAATAATTTCTGAGATTTATCTTTGAAGTGTGAGCATAAGCTTAAACGCAATAAAAATGTTTTGAAGCACGTTCATTTGACGTCGTGACGTCATTAAGGGGCCAACCCCTTTTCGACCCGCAAAAATCAGTATTTGCAAATATCTTTTTAATAAATCGGTCGATTTTTACGAAAAAAGTTTCATTTAGAAAGTCCAAGAACGCCAGAACTAGTCATTTAATTTCCATTCAAACAGAAAAAAACCAGGTGTAAAACGCTATCTTTTTCGCGATTTTTAAGATTTGACGTTACATTTTTCATTTTATATTTTGTAAAGATATAGAAATTTCTCTAAATTTTGTCCGGTGACCTATGTTGATTGTTTGTTATTTTGTAGCGAATCAAATACGCTTCACATTTATCAAATAAAAATGATATGTCCTCGGGATAAATTTTTCATAAAATTCGATTTTGTAAAGTTGTTGCAACATTTTTCGTCGAATTCGACGTCGCATCAAAACCATCATTACTATGCTTATTTGACGCAAATCTTCATGCAATAACGGATTTTAAAATATTTGAAATTAAGGTTTATTGTAAAATATAGGCTTCAGAAGTATTAAATCTGAATTTGATTTGCATAAAAACAAAAAATCAATTAATTTTCAATCCGTTTGAAAAGACAGCTTTTGTGAATATTCGACGCGACGTTGAAATATCCTTTGATTTGCGATATCTTCGCGGAATCGAATTCTACAAAAAATCGAACCCGAAGACACATGGATTTTATTTTAAATTCTTCAGTGGAATGGTTTGGCAGCAACATATCTAAATTTCAGCATAGGTCACCGGACAAATTTTCGAGAAAAAAAGTCAATATTTTAGTAATTGTACTCGAAATAGCAACGCAGAAGGCATTTACATTTTTATACGTTACATCTTATTGTATTTCTTATAATTATATCTTCATATCAATCAAAACAAAACATCATGCGTCTTTTTACGATTCAAATGGCGTTTTCGGAATAAAAACCGGTTAATTATTTCCGAAAAAATCGACAATTACTGAATTTGGTTCCTAAAAAAGGGGTCGGCCCCTTAAAGACGTCACGACGTCATTTCTACGTTATGAAATTCCTTTTCGTGAATGACATATGAAAGCGGGTATTTCATAGTTCAATTTTATCGCATTAGGCAAGATTTGCAGACAATTGAAAATTTGGACCTAAAATGACCCTCTATGTGTCCGCAGTTACCTTTAATGGGAATATGGTCGTTTGTAGAAAGCGCGCCAAATCGTGAATTTTACGACGTCATGGTAACTTTATTTCTAAATTAAAAAGCAAAAAAAAAAAAAAAAAAAAAAAAAAAAAAATTATACGCCTTTGAGATCGCATTAACTTAGAGATTACATATATTCCAAAATCATTCACTTCTCTCAAAAAACGCTATTGTCCCCTTCCATCTTAAGTTATAATTAGTTATCTTTCACTCATGGAATCGTTTAAAGAAAGTGATGTCTGAAAGTTTTACCCTCTGAAAACTTTATATTATTATTATTATTATCGTCGTCATTATTATTAACCCTGGTCATGCTGAACCCTGAATATTCTTGCTTTGGCAGGAGCTATAGACAAACATCAGTCTGCACATATGTGCAGTCTGATGTTAGCCTACACCACCTGCTTCTCACTTTCAAACCAGAATTGTCGATCGATTTAGTATTTTAATAAAAAAAAAGACCTACATTTGGTACTCTCAGTGCTTTTTGCCCTTTGATTTTGATGAAAATTTTTAGCCAAAATTTATTCAGCATGACAAGGATTAAAGACGCTCATGTTTCATCATCGAAGACAAAGTGTCTTGGGGTAGGATACCACTCGCTTGGTTCTTACCAGATGAATTGCATAAAGACCAACTCTTCGACAATGGCCATGTAGGGTCACTGGTCATTTTTTAAAATTGAAAATAATTGAAACGTAACCGTCTATGTTCATGGCAAGGGCTTCACGATTCCCCTAAAGATCACGTAAGGATAAGACAAAGGTAAAATTACCACCCAACATTCGATTGTTACATAAAATCTAAATGCATTGTCGAAAGTCCATCTTCTGAATTTTCATACATTGCAATTTTCAATGAATGAGAGGGATTGGTGGCCGTGAAATAGAAGCGTAGATTTTATTTTATTTTTTTTTCAAAAGATTAACCCGCAACGGGATAGAGTTATTTCAGCTACTTTAGAAATTTTCAAGGTCATATTTGGAATATTCTTACTGTGTTTACGCGGGCACAAAAAATAATTATGCATACATTGTATTTCATTTATTTGTTACATTGAAAAAGAGCAATAAAATGATGGTAAGTGCTCCGGCAGCCTAGGGTTCTGAAAATTGAAACTTTGATCAAAGTGGCGTTCATACCAATTCAATTAAGCAATCATACAAACAGGCATAAAAACTAACCAAACACCCCCCCCCCCAAAAAAAAAAAAAAAAAAACCTGGAAAACTGAAACTCTGTTGAGCGATGCCGGAAAATTATACATGACATGTCACCGTTCGAGAAAAGACGCCTGGTTCCAGTTCAGTTCCACTTAGCAGAGGTAAAAGAGGTCAAAAATTCTTTCACGGAAAGATGGATCGACAAATCTAGGCTGAGAAAATGATCAAATTGTGAAGTTTTGAGCCTATATGGTTAGTCCGTGCAGCTTAAAAGGTTCGTGAAAATGTTAATGCCTCAATTCCATTTTAGTTCCACTAGCCGAAGGCCTGCGAGCTATTGTCATGGCGGTGTGTCCGTGGTCCGTACGTGCGTAAACCTTTTCTTTAAACATCTTCTCTTCCCAAACCAAAGGGCAGATACTAACGAAACTTGGTAGGAATGATTCTAAGGTGACCCCTTCTTAAATTGTTAAAGAAATTTTGATTGACCCCAAAATGTTGGCGACACAGGGCGTGGCATTTTTCACTTGAAAACCTAAAAAAAATCTTTCCCTTCCTAACCATTTGGCCGATTTCAATGAAACTTTGCATGGGTGTTCCTTGGGTGACCCTCTACATAAAATGTTTAAAAAAGTTGATTGACGCCCAAATTTGGGCGTGGCACGGCGGGGCTTATTCCCACCTTATAAAATCTTCTTCTCCCATTCCATTGGGCCGATTTCGATGAAACTTTGCATGGAATGCTTCTTGGGTGAACCTCTAATTTAATTGTTCATGAAATTTTGTCCCCCCCAAAAATAATAATAATAATAATAATAATAATTTGGGCATGACAGGGCGTGGCATTTTTCACTTCTAACCAACGTGAAAAATTTCTCATTACAGCCAAGCGAAAAATTCTTCATCCCAGTCTGATAAAAAAATTTCCTACCTGGCCAGATGAAAAAATTTGGCCAGGTAGGAAATTTTTTAACTGACTGGCATGAAAAATATTTCGCTTGGCTGTAATGAGAAATTTTTTACGTTGGTTAGGAAGAAATTTTTTTTTCTGGTGTAGCCGGGATGTGTATAAGGGGTGTTTGTACTGCCATGTCGTACAAGTTAGCCTTAATAGCGACGTGGTAGAGCACTCGCTTTGGGATGTAGACGTCCCGGGTTCGAATCCCATTGGAGTCGAATATTTAATTTTTCATCTGGCCAGGTAGGAAATTTTTTTATCAGACTTGGGTGAAGAATTTTTCGCTTGGCTGTAAGGAGAAATTTTTCAAGTTGGTTAGAAAGAAATTTTTTCAGCTGGCCAGGTAGGAAATTTTTTATCTGACTGGGATGAAAATTTTTTTCGCTTGTCTGTAATGAGCAATTTTTCACGTTGGTTAGGAAGAAATTTTTTCATCTGGCCAGGTAGGAAATTTTTTTATCAGACTGGGGTGAAGAATTTTTCGTTTGGCTGTAAGGAGAAATTTTTCGAGTTGGTTAGGAAGAAATTTTTTCATCTGGCCAGGTAGGAAATTTTTCTATCAGACTGGGATAAAGAATTTTTCGCTTGGCTGTAATAAGAAATTTTTCACGTTGGTTTGAAAGAAATTTTTTCATCTGGCCAGGTAGGAAATTTTTTAACTGACTGGCATGAAAAATATTTCGCTTGGCTGTAATGAGAAATTTTACGTTGGTTAGGAAGAAATTTTTTTTTCTGGTGTAGCCGGGATGTGTATTAGGTGTGTTTGTACTGCCATGTCGTACAAGTTAGCCTTAATAGCGACGTGGTAGAGCACTCGCTTTGGGATGTAGAGGTCCCGGGTTCGAATCCCATTGGAGTCGAATATTTAATTTTTCATCTGGCTAGGAAGGAATTTTTTTTATCAGACTTGGGTGAAGAATTTTTCGCTTAGCTGTAAGGAGAAATTTTTCAAGTTGGTTAGAAAGAAATTTTTTCATCTGGCCAGGTAGGAAATTTTTTATCTGACTGGGATGAAAAAATTTTCGCTTGGCTGTAATGAGAAATTTTTCACGTTGGTTAGGAAGAAATTTTTTCATCTGGCCAGGTAGGAAATTTTTTTATCAGACCGGGATGAAGAATTTTTCGCTTGGCTGTAAGGAGAAATTTTTCAAGTTGGTTAGAAAGAAATTTTTTCATCTGGCCAGGTACGAAATTTTTTATCTGACTGGGATGAAAACTTTTTCGCTTGTCTGCAATGAGCAATTTTTCACGTTGGTTAGGAAGAAATTTTTTTCATCTGGCCAGGTAGGAAATTTTTTTATCAGACTGGGGTGAAGAATTTTTCGCTTGGCTGTAAGGAGAAATTTTTCACGTTGGTTAGAAAGAAATTTTTCATCTGGCCAGGTAGGAAATTTTTTATCTAACTGGGATGAAAAATATTTCGCTTGGCTGTAATGAGAAATTTTTCACGTTGGTTAGGAAGAATTTTTTCATCTGGCCAGGTAGGAAATTTTTTTATCAGACTGGGATGAAGAATTTTTCGCTTGGCTGTAATGAGAAATTTTTCACGTTGGTTAGAAAGAAATTTTTCATCTGGCCAGGTAGGAAATTTTTTAACTGACTGGCATGAAAAATATTTCGCTTGGCTGTAATGAGAAATTTTTTACGTTGGTTAGAAAGAATTTTTTTTTCTGGTGTAGCCGGGATGTGTATATGGGGTGTTTGTACTGCCTTGTCGTACAAGTTAGCCTTAATAGCGACGTGGTAGAGCACTCGCTTTGGGATGTAGAGGTCCCGGGTTCGAATCCCATTGGAGTCGAATATTTAATTTTTCATCTGGCCAGGTAGGAAATTTTTTATCAGACTTGGGTGAAGAATTTTTCGCTTGGCTGTAAGGAGAAATTTTTCAAGTTGGTTAGAAAGAAATTTTTTCATCTGGCCAGGTAGGAAATTTTTTATCTGACATGATGAAAATTTTTTCGCTTGTCTGTAATGAGCAATTTTTCACGTTGGTTAGGAAGAAATTTTTTCATCTGGCCAGGTAGGAATTTATTTTTATCAGACTGGGGGGAAGAATTTTTCGTTTGGCTGTAAGGAGAAATTTTTGAAGTTGGTTAGGAAGAAATTTTTTCATCTGGCCAGGTAGGAATTTTTTTTATCAGACTGGGGTGAAGAATTTTTCGCTTGGCTGTAATGAGAAATTTTTCACGTTGGTTAGAAAGAAATTTTTTCATCTGGCCAGGTAGGAAATTTTTTAACTGACTGGCATGAAAAATATTTCGCTTGGCTGTAATGAGAAATTTTTTACGTTGGTTAGCAAAAATTTTTTTTTCTGGTGTAGGCGGGATGTGTATAAGGGGTGTTTGTACTGCCATGTCGTACAAGTTAGCCTTAATAGCGACGTGGTAGAGCACTCGCTTTGGGATGTAGAGGTCCCGGGTTCGAATCCCATTGGAGTCGAATATTAAATTTTTCATCTGGCCAGGTAGGAATTTTTTTTATCAGACTTGGGTGAAGAATTTTTCGCTTGGCTGTAAGGAGAAATTTTTCAAGTTGGTTAGAAAGAAATTTTTTCATCTGGCCAGGTAGGAAATTTTTTATCTGACTGGGATGAAAATTTTTTCGCTTGTCTGTAATGAGCAATTTTTCACGTTGGTTAGGAAGAAATTTTTTCATCTGGCAAGGTAGGAAATTTTTTTATCAGACTGGGATGAAGAATTTTTCGCTTGGCTGTAAGGAGAAATTTTTCAAGTTGGTTAGAAAGAAATTTTTTCATCTGGCCAGGTAGAAAATTTTTTATCTGACTGGGATGAAAATTTTTTCGCTTGTCTGTAATGAGCAATTTTTCACGTTGGTTAGGAAGAAATTTTTACATCTGGACAGGTAGGAAATTTTTTAACTGACTGGCATGAAAAATATTTCGCTTGGCTGTAATGAGAAATTTTTCACGTTGGTTAGAAAGAAATTTTTTCATCTGGCCAGGTAGGAATTTTTTTATCTAACTGGGATGAAAAATATTTCGCTTGGCTGTAATGAGAAATTTTTCACGTTGGTTAGGAAGAAATTTTTTCATCTGGCCAGGTAGGAATTTTTTTTATCAGACTGGGATGAAGAATTTTTCGCTTGGCTGTAATGAGAAATTTTTCACGTTGGTTAGAAAGAAATTTTTTCATCTGGCCAGGTAGGAAATTTTTTAACTGACTGGCATGAAAAATATTTCGCTTGGCTGTAATGAGAAATTTTTTACGTTGGTTAGGAAGAATTTTTTTTCTGGTGTAGCCGGGATGTGTATAAGGGGTGTTTGTACTGCCTTGTCGTACAAGTTAGCCTTAATAGCGACGTGGTAGAGCACTCGCTTTGGGATGTAGAGGTCCCGGGTTCGAATACCATTGGAGTCGAATATTTAATTTTTCATCTGGCAAGGTAGGAAATTTTTTTATCAGACTTGGGTGATGAATTTTTCGTTTGGCTGTAAGGAGAAATTTTTCAAGTTGGTTAGAAAGAAATTTTTTCATTTGGCCAGGTATGAAATTTTTTAACTGACTGGCATGAAAAATATTTCGCTTGGCTGTAATGAGAAATTTTTTACGTTGGTTAGGAAGATTTTTTTTTCCTGGTCAGGTAGGAATTTTTTTTATCAGACTGGGGTGAAGAATTTTTCGTTTGGCTGTAAGGAGAAATTTTTCACGTTGGTTAGAAAGAATTTTTTTCATCTGGAAGGTAGGAAATTTTTTATCTAACTGGGATGAAAAATATTTCGCTTGGCTGTAAGGAGAAATTTTTCACGTTGGTTAGGAAATTTTTTAATCTGGCCAGGTAGGAAATTTTTTTATCAGACTGGGATGAAGAATTTTTCGCTTGGCTGTAATGAGAAATTTTTCACGTTGGTTATAAAGAAATTTTTTCATCTGGCCAGGTAGGAATTTTTTAACTGACTGGCATGAAAAATATTTCGCTTTGCTGTAATGAGAAATTTTTTACGTTGGCTAGGAAGAAATTTTTTTTCTGGTGTAGCCAGGATGTGTATAAGGGGTGTTTGTACTGCCTTGTCGTACAAGTTAGCCTTAATAGCGACGTGGTAGAGCACTCGCTTTGGGATGTAGAGGTCCCGGGTTCGAATCCCATTGGAGTCGAATATTTAATTTTTCATCTGGCCAGGTAGGAATTTTCTTTATCAGACTTGGGTGAAGAATTGATCGTTTGGCTATAAGGAGAAATTTTTCAAGTTGGTTAGAAAGAAATTTTTTCATCTGGCCAGGTAGGAATTTTTTTATCAGACTGGGATGAAGAATTTTTCGCTTGGCTGTAATGAGAAATTTTTCACGTTGGTAAGGAAGAAATTTTTTCATCTAGCCAGGTAGGAAATTTTTAACTGACTGGCATGAAAAATATTTCGCTTGGCTGTAATGAAAAATTTTTCACGTTGGTTAGGAAGAAATTTTTTCATCTGGCCAGGTAGGAAATTTTTTATCTAACTGGGATGAAAAATATTTCGCTTGGCTGTAAGGAGAAATTTTTCACGTTGGTTAGGAAGAAATTTTTTTCATCTGGCCAGGTAGGAATTTTTTTCATCAGACTGGGATGAAGAATTTTTCGCTTGGCTGTAATGAGCAATTTTTCACGTTGGTTAGAAAGAAATTTTTTCATCTGGCCAGGTAGGAAATTTTTTAACTGACTGGCATGAAAAATATTTCGCTTGGCTGTAATGAGAAATTTTTTATGTTGGTTAGGAAGAAATTTTTTTTTCTGGTGTAGCCGGGATGTGTATAAGGGGTGTTTGTACTGCCATGTCGTACAAGTTAGCCTTAATAGTGACGTGGTAGAGCACTCGCTTTGGGATGTAGAGGTCCCGGGTTCGAATCCCATTGGAGTCGAATATTTAATTTTTCATCTGGCCAGGTAGGAAATTTTTTTATTAGACTTGGGTGAAGAATTTTCGCTTGGCTGTAAGGAGAAATTTTTCAAGTTGGTTAGAAAGAAATTTTTTCATCTGGCCAGGTAGGAAATTTTTTATCTAACTGGGTTGAAAATTTTTTCGCTTGTCTGTAATGAGAAATTTTTCACGTTGGTTAGAAAGAAATTTTTTCAGCTGGCCAGGTAGGAAATTTTTTTATCAGACTGGGTGAAGAATTTTTCGCTTGGCTGTAATGAGAAATTTTTCACGTTGGTTAGAAAGAATTTTTTTCATCTGGCCAGGTAGGAAATTTTTTATCTAACTGGGATGAAAAATATTTCGCTTGGCTGTAATGAGAAATTTTTCACGTTGGTTAGGAAGAAATTTTTTCATCTGGCCAGGTAGGAAATTTTTTTATCAGACTGGGATGAAGAATTTTTCGCTTGGCTGTAATGAGAAATTTTTCACGTTGGTTAGAAAGAATTTTTTTCATCTGGCCAGGTAGGAAATTTTTTAACTGACTGGCATGAAAAATATTTCGCTTGGCTGTAATGAGAAATTTTTTACGTTGGTTAGGAAGAAATTTTTTTTTCTGGTGTAGCCGGGATGTGTATAAGGGGTGTTTGTACTGCCATGTCGTACAAGTTTGCCTTAATAGCGACTTGGTAGAGCACTCGCTTTGGGATGTAGAGGTCCCGGGTTCGAATCCCATTGGAGTCGAATATTTAATTTTTCATCTGGCCAGGTAGGAAATTTTTTTATCAGATTGGGGTGAAGAATTTTTCGCTTGGCTGTAATGAGAAATTTTTCAAGTTGGTTAGAAAGAAATCTTTTCATCTGGCCAGGTAGGAAATTTTTTATCTAACTGGGATGAAAAATATTTCGCTTGGCTGTAATGAGAAATTTTTCACGTTTGTTAGGAAGAAATTTTTTCATCTGGCCAGGTAGGAATTTTTTTTAACAGACTGGGATGAATAATTTTTCGCTTGGCTGTAATGAGAAATTTTTCACGTTGGTTAGAAAGAAATTTTTTCATCTGGCCAGGTAGGAAATCTTTTTATCAGACTGGGGTGAAAAATATTTCGCTTGGCTGTAATGAGAAATTTTTCACGTTGGTTAGGAAGAATTTTTTTTCATCTAGCCAGGTAGGAAATTTTTTTTATCAGACTGGGATGAAGAATTTTTCGCTTGGCTGTAATGAGAAATTTTTCACGTTGGTTAGGAAGAAATTTTTTTCATCTAGCCAGGTAGGAAATTTTTTTATCAGACTGGGATGAAGAATTTTTCGCTTGGCTGTAATGAGAAATTTTTCACGTTGGTTAGAAAGAAATTTTTTCATCTGGCCAGGTAGGAAATTTTTTAACTGACTAGCATGAAAAATATTTCGCTTGGCTGTAATGAGAAATTTTTTACGTTGGTTAGGAAGAAATTTTTTTTTTTGGTGTAGCCGGGATGTGTATAAGGGGTGTTTGTACTGCCTTGTCGTACAAGTTAGCCTTAATAGCGACGTGGTAGAGCACTCGCTTTGGGATGTAGATGTCCCGTGTTCGAATCCCATTGGAGTCGAATATTTAATTTTTCATCTGGCCAGGTAGGAAATTTTTTTATCAGACTGGGGTGAAGAATTTTTCGTTTGGCTGTAAGGAGAAATTTTTCAAGTTGGTTAGGAAGAAATTTTTTCATCTGGCCAGGTAGGAAATTTTTTATCTAACTGGGATGAAAAATATTTCGCTTGGCTGTAAGGAGAAATGTTTCACGTTAGTTAGGAAGAAATTTTTTCATCTGGCCAGGTAGGAATTTTTTTTATCAGACTGGGATGAAAAATATTTCGCTTGGCTGTAATGAGAAATTTTTTACGTTGGTTAGGAAGAAATTTTTTTTTCTGGTGTAGCCGGGATGTGTATAAGAGGTGTTTGTACTGCCTTGTCGTACAAGTTAGCCTTAATAGCGACGTGGTAGAGCACTCGCTTTGGGATGTAGAGGTCCCGGGTTCGAATCCCATTGGAGTCGAATATTTAATTTTTCATCTGGCCAGGTAGGAAATTTTTTTATCAGACTTGGGTGAAGAATTTTTCGTTTGGCTGTAAGGAGAAATTTTTCAAGTTGTTAGAAAGAAATTTTTTCATCTGGCCAGGTAGGAAATTTTTTAACTGACTGGCATGAAAAATATTTCGCTTGGCTGTAATGAGAAATTGTTTACGTTGGTTAGGAAGAATTTTTTTTTTCTGGTCAGGTAGGAAATTTTTTTATCAGTCTGGGGTGAAGAATTTTTCGTTTGGCTGTAAGGAGAATTTTTTCAAGTTGGTTAGAAAGAAATCTTTTCATCTGGCCAGGTAGGAAATTTTTTATCTAACTGGGATGAAAAATATTTCGCTTGGCTGTAAGGAGAAATTTTTCAAGTTGGTTAGGAAGACATTTTTTCATCTGGCCAGGTAGGAAATTTTTTATCTAACTGGGATGAAAAATATTTCGCTTGGCTGTAAGGAGAAATTTTTCACGTTAGTTAGGAAGAAATTTTTTCATCTGGCCAGGTAGGAATTTTTTTTATCAGACTGGGATGAAAAATATTTCGCTTGGCTGTAATGAGAAATTTTTTACGTTGGTTAGGAAGAAATTTTTTTTTCTGGTGTAGCCGGGATGTGTATAAGAGGTGTTTGTACTGCCTTGTCGTACAAGTTAGCCTTAATAGCGACGTGGTAGAGCACTCGCTTTGGGATGTAGAGGTCCCGGGTTCGAATCCCATTGGAGTCGAATATTTAATTTTTCATCTGGCCAGGTAGGAAATTTTTTTATCAGACTTGGGTGAAGAATTTTTCGTTTGGCTGTAAGGAGAAATTTTTCAAGTTGTTAGAAAGAAATTTTTTCATCTGGCCAGGTAGGAAATTTTTTAACTGACTGGCATGAAAAATATTTCGCTTGGCTGTAATGAGAAATTGTTTACGTTGGTTAGGAAGAATTTTTTTTTTCTGGTCAGGTAGGAAATTTTTTTATCAGTCTGGGGTGAAGAATTTTTCGTTTGGCTGTAAGGAGAATTTTTTCAAGTTGGTTAGAAAGAAATCTTTTCATCTGGCCAGGTAGGAAATTTTTTATCTAACTGGGATGAAAAATATTTCGCTTGGCTGTAAGGAGAAATTTTTCAAGTTGGTTAGGAAGACATTTTTTCATCTGGCCAGGTAGGAATTTTTTTTATCAGACTGGGATGAAAAATATTTCGCTTGGCTGTAATGAGAAATTTTTTACGTTGGTTAGGAAGAAATTTTTTTTTCTGGTGTAGCCGGGATGTGTATAAGAGGTGTTTGTACTGCCTTGTCGTACAAGTTAGCCTTAATAGCGACGTGGTAGAGCACTCGCTTTGGGATGTAGAGGTCCCGGGTTCGAATCCCATTGGAGTCGAATATTTAATTTTTCATCTGGCCAGGTAGGAAATTTTTTTATCAGACTTGGGTGAAGAATTTTTCGTTTGGCTGTAAGGAGGAATTTTTCAAGTTGTTAGAAAGAAATTTTTTCATCTGGCCAGGTAGGAAATTTTTTAACTGACTGGCATGAAAAATATTTCGCTTGGCTGTAATGAGAAATTGTTTACGTTGGTTAGGAAGAATTTTTTTTTTCTGGTCAGGTAGGAAATTTTTTTATTAGTCTGGGGTGAAGAATTTTTCGTTTGGCTGTAAGGAGAATTTTTTCAAGTTGGTTAGAAAGAAATCTTTTCATCTGGCCAGGTAGGAAATTTTTTATCTAACTGGGATGAAAAATATTTCGCTTGGCTGTAAGGAGAAATTTTTCACGTTGGTTAGGAAGACATTTTTTCATCTGGCCAGGTAGGAAATTTTTTATCTAACTGGGATGAAAAATATTTCGCTTGGCTGTAAGGAGAAATTTTTCACGTTAGTTAGGAAGAAATTTTTTCATCTGGCCAGGTAGGAATTTTTTTTATCAGACTGGGATGAAAAATATTTCGCTTGGCTGTAATGAGAAATTTTTTACGTTGGTTAGGAAGAATTTTTTTTTTCTGGTGTAGCCCGGATGTGTATAAGAGGTGTTTGTACTGCCTTGTCGTACAAGTTAGCCTTAATAGCGACGTGGTAGAGCACTCGCTTTGGGATGTAGAGGTCCCGGGTTCGAATCCCATTGGAGTCGAATATTTAATTTTTCATCTGGCCAGGTAGGAAATTTTTTTATCAGACTTGGGTGAAGAATTTTTCGTTTGGCTGTAAGGAGAAATTTTTCAAGTTGGTTAGAAAGAAATTTTTTCATCTGGCCAGGTAGGAAATTTTTTAACTGACTGGCATGAAAAATATTTCGCTTGGCTGTAATGAGAAATTGTTTACGTTGGTTAGGAAGAATTTTTTTTTTCTGGTCAGGTAGGAAATTTTTTTATCAGTCTGGGGTGAAGAATTTTTCGTTTGGCTGTAAGGAGAATTTTTTCAAGTTGGTTAGAAAGAAATCTTTTCATCTGGCCAGGTAGGAAATTTTTTATCTAACTGGGATGAAAAATATTTCGCTTGGCTGTAAGGAGAAATTTTTCACGTTGGTTAGGAAGAAATTTTTCACATGGCCAGGTAGGAAAATTTTTTATCAGTCTGGGGTGAAGAATTTTTCGTTTGGCTGTAATGAGAAATTTTTCACGTTGGTTAGAAAGAAATTTTTTCATCTTGCCAGGTAGGAAATCTTTTAACTGACTGGCATGAAAAATATTTCGCTTGGCTGTAATGAGAAATTTTTTACGTTGGTTAGGAAGAAAATTTTTTTTTTCTGGTGTAGCCGGGATGTGTATAAGGGGTGTTTGTACTGCCATGTCGTACAAGTTAGCCTCAATATCGACGTGGTAGAGCACTCGCTTTGGGATGTAGAGGTCCCGGGTTCGAATCCCATTGGAGTCGAATATTTAATTTTTCATCTGGCCAGGTAGGAAATTTTTTAAGTGACTGGCGTGAAGAATTTTTCGCTTGGCGGTAAGGAGAAATTTTTCAAGTTGGTTAGAAAGAAATTTTTTCATCTGGCCAGGTAGGAAATTTTTTATCTGACTGGGATGAAAAATATTTCGCTTGGCTGTAATGAGAAATTTTTTACGTTGGTTAGGAAGAATTTTTTTTTTCTGGTGTAGCCGGGATGTGTATAAGAGGTGTTTGTACTGCCTTGTCGTACAAGTTAGCCTTAATAGCGACGTGGTAGAGCACTCGCTTTGGGATGTAGAGGTCCCGGGTTCGAATCCCATTGGAGTCGAATATTTAATTTTTCATCTGGCCAGGTAGGAAATTTTTTTATCAGACTTGGGTGAAGAATTTTTCGTTTGGTTGTAAGGAGAAATTTTTCAAGTTGGTTAGAAAGAAATTTTTTCATCTGGCCAGGTAGGAAATTTTTTAACTGACTGGCATGAAAAATATTTCGCTTGGCTGTAATGAGAAATTTTTTACAGTGGTTAGGAAGAAAAAATTTTTTTTCTGGTGTAGCCGGGATGTGTATAAGGGGTGTTTGTACTGCCATGTCGTACAAGTTAGCCTTAATATCGACGTGGTAGAGCACTCCCTTTGGGATGTAGAGGTCCCGGGTTCGAATCCCATTGGAGTCGAATATTTAATTTTTCATCTGGCCAGGTAGGAAATTTTTTAAGTGACTGGCGTGAAGAATTTTTCGCTTGGCGGTAAGGAGAAATTTTCAAGTTGGTTAGAAAGAAATTTTTTTATCTGGCCAGGTAGGAAATGTTTTATCTGACTGGGATGAAAAATTTTTCGCTTGTCTGTAATGAGCAATTTTTCACGTTGGTTAGGAAGAAATTTTTTCATCTGGCCAGGTAGGAAATTTTTAAATCAGATTGGGGTGAAGAATTTTTCGCTTGGCTGTAATGAGAAATTTTTCACGTTGGTTAGAAAGAAATTTTTTCATCTGGCCAGGTAGGAAATTTTTTATCTAACTGGGATGAAAAATATTTCGCTTTTCTGTAATGAGAAATTTTTCACGTTGGTTAGGAAGAAATTTTTTCATCTGGCCAGGTAGGAAATTTTTTTAACAGACTGGGATGAATAATTTTTCGCTTGGCTGTAATGAGACATTTTTCACGTTGGTTAGAAAGAAATTTTTTCATCTGGCCAGCTAGGAATTTTTTTATCAGACTGGGGTGAAAAATATTTCGCTTGGCTGTAATGAGAAATTTTTCACGTTGGTCAGGAAGAATTTTTTTCATCTGGCCAGGTAGGAATTTTTTTTAACAGACTGGGATGAAAAATATTTCGCTTGGCTGTAATGAGAAATTTTTCACGTTGGTTAGAAAGAAATTTTTTCATCTGGCCAGGTAGGAAATTTTTTAACTGACTGGCATGAAAAATATTTCGCTTGGCTGTAATGAGAAATTTTTTACGTTGGTTAGGAAGAAATTTTTTTTTCTGGTGTAGCCGGGATGCGTATAAGGGGTGTTTGTACTGCCTTGTCGTACAAGTTAGCCTTAATAGCGACGTGGTAGAGCACTCGCTTTGGGATGTAGAGGTCCCGGGTTCGAATCCCATTGGAGTCGAATATTTAATTTTTCATCTGGCCAGGTAGGGAATTTTTTTATCAGTCTGGGGTGAAGAATTTTTCGTTTGGCTGTAAGGAGAAATTTTTCAAGTTGGTTAGAAAGAAATTTTTTCATCTGGAAGGTAGGAAATTTTTTTTCTAACTGGGATGAAAAATATTTCGCTTGGCTGTAAGGAGAAATTTTTCACGTTGGTTAGGAAGAATTTTTTTCATCTGGCCAGGTAGGAAATTTTTTAACTGACTGGCATGAAAAATATTTCGCTTGGCTGTAATGAGAAATTTTTTATGTTGGTTAGGAAGAAATTTTTTTTTCTGGTGTAGCCGGGATGTGTATAAGGGGTGTTTGTACTGCCATGTCGTACAAGTTAGCCTTAATAGTGACGTGGTAGAGCACTCGCTTTGGGATGTAGAGGTCCCGGGTTCGAATCCCATTGGAGTCGAATATTTAATTTTTCATCTGGCCAGGTAGGAAATTTTTTTATCAGACTTGGGTGAAGAATTTTCGCTTGGCTGTAAGGAGAAATTTTTCAAGTTGGTTAGAAAGAAATTTTTTCATCTGGCCAGGTAGGAAATTTTTTATCTAACTGGGTTGAAAATTTTTTCGCTTGTCTGTAATGAGAAATTTTTCACGTTGGTTAGGAAGAATTTTTTTCATCTGGCCAGGTAGGAAATTTTTTTATCAGACTGGGTGAAGAATTTTTCGCTTGGCTGTAATGAGAAATTTTTCACGTTGGTTAGAAAGAATTTTTTTCATCTGGCCAGGTAGGAAATTTTTTATCTAACTGGGATGAAAAATATTTCGCTTGGCTGTAATGAGAAATTTTTCACGTTGGTTAGGAAGAAATTTTTTCATCTGGCCAGGTAGGAAATTTTTTTATCAGACTGGGATGAAGAATTTTTCGCTTGGCTGTAATGAGAAATTTTTCACGTTGGTTAGAAAGAATTTTTTTCATCTGGCCAGGTAGGAAATCTTTTAACTGACTGGCATGAAAAATATTTCGCTTGGCTGTAATGAGAAATTTTTTACGTTGGTTAGGAAGAAATTTTTATTTTCTGGTGTAGCCGGGATGTGTATAAGGGGTGTTTGTACTGCCATGTCGTACAAGTTTGCCTTAATAGCGACTTGGTAGAGCACTCGCTTTGGGATGTAGAGGTCCCGGGTTCGAATCCCATTGGAGTCGAATATTTAAATTTTCATCTGGCCATGTAGGAAATTTTTTTATCAGATTGGGGTGAAGAATTTTTCGTTTGGCTGTAATGAGAAATTTTTCAAGTTGGTTAGAAAGAAATCTTTTCATCTGGCCAGGTAGGAAATTTTTTATCTAACTGGGATGAAAAATATTTCGCTTGGCTGTAATGAGAAATTTTTCACGTTTGTTAGGAAGAAATTTTTTCATCTGGCCAGGTAGGAATTTTTTTTAACAGACTTGGGTGAAGAATTTTCGCTTGGCTGTAAGGAGAAATTTTTTTAGTTGGTTAGAAAGAAATTTTTTCATCTGGCCAGGTAGGAAATTGTTTATCTAACTGGGTTGAAAATTTTTTCGCTTGTCTGTAATGAGAAATTTTTCACGTTGGTTAGGAAGAATTTTTTTCATCTGGCCAGGTAGGAAATTTTTTTATCAGACTGGGTGAAGAATTTTTCGCTTGGCTGTAATGAGAAATTTTTCACGTTGGTTAGAAAGAATTTTTTTCATCTGGCCAGGTAGGAAATTTTTTATCTAACTGGGATGAAAAATATTTCCCTTGGCTGTAATGAGAAATTTTTCACGTTGGTTAGGAAGAAATTTTTTCATCTGGCCAGGTAGGAAATTTTTTTATCAGACTGGGATGAAGAATTTTTCGCTTGGCTGTAATGAGAAATTTTTCACGTTGGTTAGAAAGAATTTTTTTCATCTGGCCAGGTAGGAAATCTTTTAACTGACTGGCATGAAAAATATTTCGCTTGGCTGTAATGAGAAATTTTTTACGTTGGTTAGGAAGAAATTTTTATTTTCTGGTGTAGCCGGGATGTGTATAAGGGGTGTTTGTACTGCCATGTCGTACAAGTTTGCCTTAATAGCGACTTGGTAGAGCACTCGCTTTGGGATGTAGAGGTCCCGGGTTCGAATCCCATTGGAGTCGAATATTTAATTTTTCATCTGGCCATGTAGGAAATTTTTTTATCAGATTGGGGTGAAGAATTTTTCGTTTGGCTGTAATGAGAAATTTTTCAAGTTGGTTAGAAAGAAATCTTTTCATCTGGCCAGGTAGGAAATTTTTTATCTAACTGGGATGAAAAATATTTCGCTTGGCTGTAATGAGAAATTTTTCACGTTTGTTAGGAAGAAATTTTTTCATCTGGCCAGGTAGGAATTTTTTTAACAGACTGGGATGAATAATTTTTCGCTTGGCTGTAATGAGAAATTTTTCATGTTGGTTAGAAAGAAATTTTTTCATCTGGCCAGGTAGGAAATCTTTTTATCAGACTGGGGTGAAAAATATTTCGCTTGGCTGTAATGAGAAATTTTTCACGTTGGTTAGGAAGAATTTTTTTTCATCTAGCCAGGTAGGAAATTTTTTTTATCAGACTGGGATGAAGAATTTTTGCTTGGCTGTAATGAGAAATTTTTCACGTTGGTTAGGAAGAAATTTTTTTCATCTAGCCAGGTAGGAAATTTTTTTATCAGACTGGGATGAAGAATTTTTCGCTTGGCTGTAATGAGAAATTTTTCACGTTGGTTAGAAAGAAATTTTTTCATCTGGCCAGGTAGGAAATTTTTTAACTGACTAGCATGAAAAATATTTCGCTTGGCTGTAATGAGAAATTTTTTACGTTGGTTAGGAAGAAATTTTTTTTTTTGGTGTAGCCGGGATGTGTATAAGGGGTGTTTGTACTGCCTTGTCGTACAAGTTAGCCTTAATAGCGACGTGGTAGAGCACTCGCTTTGGGATGTAGAGGTCCCGGGTTCGAATCCCATTGGAGTCGAATATTTAATTTTTCATCTGGCCAGGTAGGAAATTTTTTTATCAGACTGTGGTGAAGAATTTTTCGTTTGGCTGTAAGGAGAAATTTTTCAAGTTGGTTAGGAAGAAATTTTTTCATCTGGCCAGGTAGGAAATTTTTTATCTAACTGGGATGAAAAATATTTCGCTTGGCTGTAAGGAGAAATTTTTCACGTTAGTTAGGAAGAAATTTTTTCATCTGGCCAGGTAGGATTTTTTTTATCAGACTGGGATGAAAAATATTTCGCTTGGCTGTAATGAGAAATTTTTTACGTTGGTTAGGAAGAATTTTTTTTTTCTGGTGTAGCCGGGATGTGTATAAGAGGTGTTTGTACTGCCTTGTCGTACAAGTTAGCCTTAATAGCGACGTGGTAGAGCACTCGCTTTGGGATGTAGAGGTCCCGGGTTCGAATCCCATTGGAGTCGAATATTTAATTTTTCATCTGGCCAGGTAGGAAATTTTTTTATCAGACTTGGGTGAAGAATTTTTCGTTTGGCTGTAAGGAGAAATTTTTCAAGTTGGTTAGAAAGAAATTTTTTCATCTGGCCAGGTAGGAAATTTTTTAACTGACTGGCATGAAAAATATTTCGCTTGGCTGTAATGAGAAATTGTTTACGTTGGTTAGGAAGAATTTTTTTTTCTGGTCAGGTAGGAAATTTTTTTATCAGTCTGGGGTGAAGAATTTTTCGTTTGGCTGTAAGGAGAATTTTTTCAAGTTGGTTAGAAAGAAATCTTTTCATCTGGCCAGGTAGGAAATTTTTTATCTAACTGGGATGAAAAATATTTCGCTTGGCTGTAAGGAGAAATTTTTCACGTTGGTTAGGAAGACATTTTTTCATCTGGCCAGGTAGGAAATTTTTTATCTAACTGGGATGAAAAATATTTCGCTTGGCTGTAAGGAGAAATTTTTTTCACGTTAGTTAGAAAGAAATTTTTTCATCTGGCCAGGTAGGAATTTTTTTTATCAGACTGGGATGAAAAATATTTCGCTTGGCTGTAATGAGAAATTTTTTACGTTGGTTAGGAAGAATTTTTTTTTCTGGTGTAGCCCGGATGTGTATAAGAGGTGTTTGTACTGCCTTGTCGTACAAGTTAGCCTTAATAGCGACGTGGTAGAGCACTCGCTTTGGGATGTAGAGGTCCCGGGTTCGAATCCCATTGGAGTCGAATATTTAATTTTTCATCTGGCCAGGTAGGAAATTTTTTTATCAGACTTGGGTGAAGAATTTTTCGTTTGGCTGTAAGGAGAAATTTTTCAAGTTGGTTAGAAAGAAATTTTTTCATCTGGCCAGGTAGGAAATTTTTTAACTGACTGGCATGAAAAATATTTCGCTTGGCTGTAATGAGAAATTGTTTACGTTGGTTAGGAAGAATTTTTTTTTCTGGTCAGGTAGGAAATTTTTTTATCAGTCTGGGGTGAAGAATTTTTCGTTTGGCTGTAAGGAGAAATTTTTCAAGTTGGTTAGGAAGAAATTTTTTCATCTGGCCAGGTAGGAAATTTTTTATCTAACTGGGATGAAAAATATTTCGCTTGGCTGTAAGGAGAAATTTTTCACGTTAGTTAGGAAGAAATTTTTTCATCTGGCCAGGTAGGAATTTTTTTTATCAGACTGGGATGAAAAATATTTCGCTTGGCTGTAATGAGAAATTTTTTACGTTGGTTAGGAAGAAATTTTTTTTCTGGTGTAGCCGGGATGTGTATAAGAGGTGTTTGTACTGCCTTGTCGTACAAGTTAGCCTTAATAGCGACGTGGTAGAGCACTCGCTTTGGGATGTAGAGGTCCCGGGTTCGAATCCCATTTGAGTCGAATATTTAATTTTTCATCTGGCCAGGTAGGAAATTTTTTTTATCAGACTTGGGTGAAGAATTTTTCGTTTGGCTGTAAGGAGGAATTTTTCAAGTTGTTAGAAAGAAATTTTTTCATCTGGCCAGGTAGGAAATTTTTTAACTGACTGGCATGAAAAATATTTCGCTTGGCTGTAATGAGAAATTGTTTACGTTGGTTAGGAAGAATTTTTTTTTCTGGTCAGGTAGGAAATTTTTTTATCAGTCTGGGGTGAAGAATTTTTCGTTTGGCTGTAAGGAGAATTTTTTCAAGTTGGTTAGAAAGAAATCTTTTCATCTGGCCAGGTAGGAAATTTTTTATCTAACTGGGATGAAAAATATTTCGCTTGGCTGTAAGGAGAAATTTTTTTCACGTTAGTTAGGAAGAAATTTTTTCATCTGGCCAGGTAGGAATTTTTTTTATCAGACTTGGATGAAAAATATTTCGCTTGGCTGTAATGAGAAATTTTTTACGTTGGTTAGGAAGAATTTTTTTTTCTGGTGTAGCCCGGATGTGTATAAGAGGTGTTTGTACTGCCTTGTCGTACAAGTTAGCCTTAATAGCGACGTGGTAGAGCACTCGCTTTGGGATGTAGAGGTCCCGGGTTCGAATCCCATTGGAGTCGAATATTTAATTTTTCATCTGGCCAGGTAGGAAATTTTTTTATCAGACTTGGGTGAAGAATTTTTCGTTTGGCTGTAAGGAGAAATTTTTCAAGTTGGTTAGAAAGAAATTTTTTCATCTGGCCAGGTAGGAAATTTTTTAACTGACTGGCATGAAAAATATTTCGCTTGGCTGTAATGAGAAATTGTTTACGTTGGTTAGGAAGAATTTTTTTTTTCTGGTCAGGTAGGAAATTTTTTTATCAGTCTGGGGTGAAGAATTTTTCGTTTGGCTGTAAGGAGAAATTTTTCAAGTTGGTTAGGAAGAAATTTTTTCATCTGGCCAGGTAGGAAATTTTTTATCTAACTGGGATGAAAAATATTTCGCTTGGCTGTAAGGAGAAATTTTTCACGTTAGTTAGGAAGAAATTTTTTCATCTGGCCAGGTAGGAATTTTTTTTATCAGACTGGGATGAAAAATATTTCGCTTGGCTGTAATGAGAAATTTTTTACGTTGGTTAGGAAGAAATTTTTTTTTTCTGGTGTAGCCGGGATGTGTATAAGAGGTGTTTGTACTGCCTTGTCGTACAAGTTAGCCTTAATAGCGACGTGGTAGAGCACTCGCTTTGGGATGTAGAGGTCCCGGGTTCGAATCCCATTTGAGTCGAATATTTAATTTTTCATCTGGCCAGGTAGGAAATTTTTTTATCAGACTTGGGTGAAGAATTTTTCGTTTGGCTGTAAGGAGGAATTTTTCAAGTTGTTAGAAAGAAATTTTTTCATCTGGCCAGGTAGGAAATTTTTTAACTGACTGGCATGAAAAATGTTTCGCTTGGCTGTAATGAGAAATTGTTTACGTTGGTTAGGAAGATTTTTTTTCTGGTCAGGTAGGAAATTTTTTTATCAGTCTGGGGTGAAGAATTTTTCGTTTGGCTGTAAGGAGAATTTTTTCAAGTTGGTTAGAAAGAAATCTTTTCATCTGGCCAGGTAGGAAATTTTTTATCTAACTGGGATGAAAAATATTTCGCTTGGCTGTAAGGAGAAATTTTTCACGTTGGTTAGGAAGACATTTTTTCATCTGGCCAGGTAGGAAATTTTTTATCTAACTGGGATGAAAAATATTTCGCTTGGCTGTAAGGAGAAATTTTTCACGTTAGTTAGGAAGAATTTTTTTCATCTGGCCAGGTAGGAATTTTTTTTATCAGACTGGGATGAAAAATATTTCGCTTGGCTGTAATGAGAAATTTTTTACGTTGGTTAGGAAGAATTTTTTTTTTCTGGTGTAGCCCGGATGTGTATAAGAGGTGTTTGTACTGCCTTGTCGTACAAGTTAGCCTTAATAGCGACGTGGTAGAGCACTCGCTTTGGGATGTAGAGGTCCCGGGTTCGAATCCCATTGGAGTCGAATATTTAATTTTTCATCTGGCCAGGTAGGAAATTTTTTTATCAGACTTGGGTGAAGAATTTTTCGTTTGGCTGTAAGGAGAAATTTTTCAAGTTGGTTAGAAAGAAATTTTTTCATCTGGCCAGGTAGGAAATTTTTTAACTGACTGGCATGAAAAATATTTCGCTTGGCTGTAATGAGAAATTGTTTACGTTGGTTAGGAAGAATTTTTTTTTCTGGTCAGGTAGGAAATTTTTTTATCAGTCTGGGGTGAAGAATTTTTCGTTTGGCTGTAAGGAGAATTTTTTCAAGTTGGTTAGAAAGAAATCTTTTCATCTGGCCAGGTAGGAAATTTTTTATCTAACTGGGATGAAAAATATTTCGCTTGGCTGTAAGGAGAAATTTTTCACGTTGGTTAGGAAGAAATTTTTCATCTGGCCAGGTAGGAAATTTTTTTATCAGTCTGGGGTGAAGAATTTTTCGTTTGGCTGTAATGAGAAATTTTTCACGTTGGTTAGAAAGAAATTTTTTCATCTTGCCAGGTAGGAAATCTTTTAACTGACTGGCATGAAAAATATTTCGCTTGGCTGTAATGAGAAATTTTTTACGTTGGTTAGGAAGAAATTTTTTTTTTCTGGTGTAGCCGGGATGTGTATAAGGGGTGTTTGTACTGCCATGTCGTACAAGTTAGCCTCAATATCGACGTGGTAGAGCACTCGCTTTGGGATGTAGAGGTCCCGGGTTCAAATCCCATTGGAGTCGAATATTTAATTTTTCATCTGGCCAGGTAGGAAATTTTTTAAGTGACTGGCGTGAAGAATTTTTCGCTTGGCGGTAAGGAGAAATTTTTCAAGTTGGTTAGAAAGAAATTTTTTCATCTTGCCAGGTAGGAAATTTTTTATCTGACTGGGATGAAAAATATTTCGCTTGGCTGTAATGAGAAATTTTTTACGTTGGTTAGGAAGAATTTTTTTTATTCTGGTGTAGCCGGGATGTGTATAAGAGGTGTTTGTACTGCCTTGTCGTACAAGTTAGCCTTAATAGCGACGTGGTAGAGCACTCGCTTTGGGATGTAGAGGTCCCGGGTTCGAATCCCATTGGAGTCGAATATTTAATTTTTCATCTGGCCAGGTAGGAAATTTTTTTATCAGACTTGGGTGAAGAATTTTCGTTTGGTTGTAAGGAGAAATTTTTCAAGTTGGTTAGAAAGAAATTTTTTCATCTGGCCAGGTAGGAAATTTTTTAACTGACTGGCATGAAAAATATTTCGCTTGGCTGTAATGAGAAATTGTTTACGTTGGTTAGGAAGAATTTTTTTTTTCTGGTCAGGTAGGAAATTTTTTTATCAGTCTGGGGTGAAGAATTTTTCGTTTGGCTGTAAGGAGAATTTTTTCAAGTTGGTTAGAAAGAAATCTTTTCATATGGCCAGGTAAGAAATTTTTTATCTAACTGGGATGAAAAATATTTCGCTTGGCTGTAAGGAGAAATTTTTCACGTTGGTTAGGAAGAAATTTTTTCATCTGGCCAGGTAGGAAATTTTTTTATCAGACTGGGATGAAGAATTTTTCGCTTGGCTGTAATGAGAAATTTTTCACGTTGGTTAGAAAGAATTTTTTTCATCTTGCCAGGTAGGAAATCTTTTAACTGACTGGCATGAAAAATATTTCGCTTGGCTATAATGAGAAATTTTTTACAGTGGTTAGGAAGAAAAAATTTTTTTTCTGGTGTAGCCGTTATGTGTATAAGGGGTGTTTGTACTGCCATGTCGTACAAGTTAGCCTTAATATCGACGTGGTAGAGCACTCGCTTTGGGATGTAGAGGTCCCGGGTTCGAATCCCATTGGAGTCGAATATTTAATTTTTCATCTGGCCAGGTAGGAAATTTTTTAAGTGACTGGCGTGAAGAATTTTTCGCTTGGCGGTAAGGAGAAATTTTCAAGTTGGTTAGAAAGAAATTTTTTCATCTGGCCAGGTAGGAAATGTTTTATCTGACTGGGATGAAAAATTTTTCGCTTGTCTGTAATGAGCAATTTTTCACGTTGGTTAGGAAGAAATTTTTTCATCTGGCCAGGTAGGAAATTTTTTTATCAGATTGGGGTGAAGAATTTTTCGCTTGGCTGTAATGAGAAATTTTTCACGTTGGTTAGAAAGAAATTTTTTCATCTGGCCAGGTAGGAAATTTTTTATCTAACTGGGATGAAAAATATTTCGCTTGGCTGTAATGAGAAATTTTTCACGTTGGTTAGGAAGAAATTTTTTCATCTGGCCAGGTAGGAAATTTTTTTAACAGACTGGGATGAATAATTTTTCGCTTGGCTGTAATGAGACATTTTTCACGTTGGTTAGAAAGAAATTTTTTCATCTGGCCAGCTAGGAATTTTTTTATCAGACTGGGGTGAAAAATATTTCGCTTGGCTGTAATGAGAAATTTTTCACGTTGGTCAGGAAGAATTTTTTTCATCTGGCCAGGTAGGAATTTTTTTAACTGACTGGCATGAAAAATATTTCGCTTGGCTGTAATGAGAAATTTTTTACGTTGGTTAGGAAGAAATTTTTTTTTCTGGTGTAGCCGGGATGCGTATAAGGGGTGTTTGTACTGCCTTGTCGTACAAGTTAGCCTTAATAGCGACGTGGTAGAGCACTCGCTTTGGGATGTAGAGGTCCCGGGTTCGAATCGCATTGGAGTCGAATATTTAATTTTTCATCTGGCCAGGTAGGAAATTTTTTTATCAGACTTGGGTGAAGAATTTTTCGTTTGGCTGTAAGGAGAAATTTTTTTGGCTGTAAGGAGAAATTTTTCACGTTGGTTAGGAAGAAATTTTTTCATCTGGCCAGATAGGAAATTTTTTTAACAGACTGTGATGAAGAATTTTTCGCTTGGCTGTAATGAGAAATTTTTCACGTTGGTTAGAAAGAAATTTTTTCATCTGGCCAGGTAGGAAATTTTTTAACTGACTGGCATGAAAAATATTTCGCTTGGCTGTAAGGAGAAATTTTTTACGTTGGTTAGGAAGAATTTTTTTTTTCTGGTGTAGCCGGGATGTGTATAAGGGGTGTTTGAACTGCCTTGTCGTACAAGTTAGCCTTAATAGCCACGTGGTAGAGCACTCGCTTTGGGATGTAGAGGTCCCGGGTTCGAATCCCATTGGAGTCGAATATTTATCTTTTCATCTGGCCAGGTATGATTTTTTTTTATCAGACTTGGGTGAAGAATTGATCGTTTGGCTGTAAGGAGAAATTTTTCAAGTTGGTTAGAAAGAAATTTTTTCATCTGGCCAGGTAGGAAATTTTTTATCAGACTGGGATGAAGAATTTTTCGCTTGGCTGTAATGAGAAATTTTTCACGTTGGTAAGGAAGAAATTTTATCATCTAGCCAGGTAGGAAATTCTTAACTGACTGGCACGAAAAATATTTCGCTTGGCTGTAATGAGAAATTTTTCACGTTGGTTAGGAAGAAATTTTTTCATCTGGCCAGGTAGGAAAGTTTTTAACTGACTGACATGAAAATTATTTCGCTTGGCTGTATTGAGAAATTTTTTACGTTGGTTAGGAAGAAATTTTTTTTTTGGTGTAGCCGGGATGTGTATAAGGGTTGTTTGTACTGCCTTGTCGTACAAGTTAGCCTTAATAGCGACGTGGTAGAGCACTCGCTTTGGGATGTAGAGGTCCCGGGTTCGAATCCCATTGGAGTCGAATATTTAATTTTTCATCTGGCCAGGTAGGATTTTTTTTTTTATCAGACTTGGGTGAAGAATTTTTCGTTTGGCTGTAAGGAGAAATTTTTCACGCTGGTTAGGAAGAAATTTTTTCATCTGGCCAGGTAGGAAATTTTTTAACTGACTGGCATGAAAAATATTTCGCTTGGCTGTAAGGAGAAATTTTTCACGTTGGTTAGGAAGAATTTTTTTCATCTGGCCAGGTAGGAAATTTTTTAATTGACTGGCATGAAAAATATTTCGCTTGGCTGTAATGAGAAATTTTTTACGTTGGTTAGGAAGAAATTTTTTTTCTGGTGTAGCCGGGATGTGTATAAGGGGTGTTTGTACTGCCTTGTCGTACAAGTTAGCCTTAATAGCGACGTGGTAGAGCACTCGCTTTGGGATGTAGAGGTCCCGGGTTCGAATCCCATTGGAGTCGAATATTTAATTTTTCATCTGGCCAGGTAGGAAATTTTTTTATCAGACTTGGGTGAAGAATTTTTCGCTTGGCTCTAAGGAGAAATTTTTCAAGTTGGTTAGAATGAAATTTTTTCATCTGGCCAGGTAGGAAATTTTTTTTTTATCAGACTTGGGTGAAGAATTTTTCGTTTGGCTGTAAGGAGAAATTTTTCACGTTGGTTAGGAAGAATTTTTTTCATCTGGCCAGGTAGGAAATTTTTTTAACTGACTGGCATGAAAAATATTTCGCTTGGCTGTAAGGAGAAATTTTTCACGTTGGTTAGGAAGAATTCTTTTCATCTGGCCAGGTAGGAAATTTTTTATCTGACTGGGATGAAAATTTTTTTCGCTTGTCTGTAATGAGCATTTTTTCACGTTGGTTAGGAAGAAATTTTTTCATCTGGCCAGGTAAGAAAATTTTTTATCAGACTGGGGTAAAGAATTTTTCGTTTGGCTGTAAGGAGAAATTTTTCAAGTTGGTTAGAAAGAAATTTTTTCATCTGGCCAGGTAGGAAATTTTTTATCTAACTCGGATGAAAAATATTTCGCTTGGCTGTAAGGAGAAATTTTTCACGTTGGTTAGGAAGAAATTTTTTTCATCTGGCCAGGTAGGAAATTTTTTTATCAGACTGGGATGAAGAATTTTTCGCTTGGCTGTAATGAGCAATTTTTCACGTTGGTTAGAAAGAAATTTTTTCATCTGGCCAGGTAGGAAATTTTTTAACTGACTGGCATGAAAAATATTTCGCTTGGCTGTAATGAGAAATTTTTTATGTTGGTTAGGAAGAATTTTTTTTTCTGGTGTAGCCGGGATGTGTATAAGGGGTGTTTGTACTGCCATGTCGTTTAAGTTAGCCTTAATAGCGACGTGGTAGAGCACTCGCTTTGGGATGTAGAGGTCCCGGGTTCGAATCCCATTGGAGTCGAATATTAAATTTTTCATCTGGCCAGGTAGGAAATTTTTTTATCAGACTTGGGTGAAGAATTTTTCGCTTGGCTGTAAGGAGAAATTTTTCAAGTTGGTTAGAAAGAAATTTTTCATCTGGCCAGGTACGAAATTTTTTATCTGACTGGGTTGAAAATTTTTTCGCTTGTCTGTAATGAGCAATTTTTCACGTTGGTTAGGAAGAAATTTTTTCATCTGGCCAGGTAGGAAATTTTTTTATCAGACTGGGGAGAAGAATTTTTCGCTTGGCTGTAATGAGAAATATTTCACGTTGGTTAGAAAGAATTTTTTTCATCTGGCCAGGTAAGAAATTTTTTATCTAACTGGGATGAAAAATATTTCGCTTGGCTGTAATGAGAAATTTTTCATGTTGGTTAGGAAGAAATTTTTTCATCTGGCCAGGTAGGAAATTTTTTATCAGACTGGGATGAAGAATTTTTCGCTTGGCTGTAATGAGAAATTTTTCACGTTGGTTAGAAAGAAATTTTTTCATCTGGCCAGGTAGGAAATTTTTTAACTGACTGGCATGAAAAATATTTCGCTTGGCTGTAATGAGAAATTTTTTACGTTGGTTCGGAAGAAATTTTTTGTTCTGGTGTAGCCGGGATGTGTATAAGGGGTGTTTGTACTGCCATGTCGTACAAGTTAGCCTTAATAGCGACGTGGTAGAGCACTCGCTTTGGGATGTAGAGGTCCCGGGTTCGAATCCCATTGGAGTCGAATATTTAATTTTTCATCTGGCCAGGTAGGAAATTTTTTTATCAGATTGGGGTGAAGAATTTTTCGCTTGGCTGTAATGAGAAATTTTTCAAGTTGGTTAGAAAGAAATCTTTTCATCTGGCCAGGTAGGAATTTTTTTATCTAACTGGGATGAAAAATATTTCGCTTGGCTGTAATGAGAAATTTTTCACGTTGGTTAGGAAGAAATTTTTTCATCTGGCCAGATAGGAATTTTTTTTAACAGACTGGGATGAAGAATTTTTCGCTTGGCTGTAATGAGAAATTTTTCACGTTGGTTACAAAGAAATTTTTTCATCTGGCCAGGTAAGAAATTTTTTTATCAGACTGGGGTGAAAAATATTTCGCTTGGCTGTAATGAGAAATTTTTCACGTTGGTTAGGAAGAATTTTTTTTCATCTAGCCAGGTAGGAAATTTTTTTTATCAGACTGGAATGAAGAATTTTTCGCTTGGCTGTAATGAGAAATTTTTCACGTTGGTTAGGAAGAAATTTTTTTCATCTAGCCAGGTAGGAAATTTTTTATCAGACTGGGATGAAGAATTTTTCGCTTGGCTGTAATGAGAAATTTTTCACGTTGGTTAGAAAGAAATTTTTTCATCTGGCCAGGTAGGAAATTTTTTAACTGACTAGCATGAAAAATATTTCGCTTGGCTGTAATGAGAAATTTTTTACGTTGGTTAGGAAGAAAATTTTTTTTTTGGTGTAGCCGAGATGTGTATAAGGGGTGTTTGTACTGCCTTGTCGTACAAGTTAGCCTTTATAGCGACGTGGTAGAGCACTCGCTTTGGGATGTAGATGTCCCGTGTTCGAATCCCATTGGAGTCGAATATTTAATTTTTCATCTGGCCAGGTAGGAAATTTTTTTATCAGACTGGGGTGAAGAATTTTTCGTTTGGGTGTAAGGAGAAATTTTTCAAGTTGGTTAGAAAGAAATTTTTTCATCTGGCCAGG
Source organism: Fragum whitleyi (assembly GCA_948146395.1). Lineage (NCBI taxonomy): Eukaryota > Metazoa > Mollusca > Bivalvia > Cardiida > Cardiidae > Fragum > Fragum whitleyi. The sequence goes on from OX411552.1 coordinate 22,569,307, forward strand.
TAGGAAATTTTTTATCTAACTGGGATGAAAAATATTTCGCTTGGCTGTAAGGAGAAATTTTTCACGTTAGTTAGGAAGAAATTTTTTCATCTGGCCAGGTAGGAATTTTTTTATCAGACTGGGATGAAAAAAATTTCGCTTGGCTGTAATGAGAAATTTTTCACGTTGGTTAGGAAGAAATTTTTTTTTCTGGTGTAGCCGGGATGTGTATAAGGGGTGTTTGTACTGCCTTGTCGTACAAGTTAGCCTTAATAGCGACGTGGTAGAGCACTCGCTTTGGGATGTAGAGGTCCCGGGTTCGAATCCGATTGGAGTCGAATATTTAATTTTTCATCTGGCCAGGTAGGAATTTTTTTATCAGACTTGGGTGAAGAATTTTTCGTTTGGGTGTAAGGAGAAATTTTTCAAGTTGGTTAGAAAGAAATTTTTTCATCTGGCCAGGTAGGAAATTTTTTAACTGACTGGCATGAAAAATATTTCGCTTGGCTGTAATGAGAAATTGTTTACGTTGGTTAGGAAGAATTTTTTTTTCTGGTCAGGTAGGAAATTTTTTTATCAGTCTGGGGTGAAGAATTTTTGGTTTGGCTGTAAGGAGAATTTTTTCAAGTTGGTTAGAAAGAAATCTTTTCATCTGGCCAGGTAGGAAATTTTTTATCTAACTGGGATGAAAAATATTTCGCTTGGCTGTAATGAGAAATTTTTCACGTTGGTTAGAAAGAAATTTTTTCATCTGGCCAGGTAGGAAATTTTTTAACTGACTGGCATGAAAAATATTTCGCTTGGCTGTAATGAGAAATTTTTTACGTTGGTTCGGAAGAAATTTTTTGTTCTGGTGTAGCCGGGATGTGTATAAGGGGTGTTTGTACTGCCATGTCGTACAAGTTAGCCTTAATAGCGACGTGGTAGAGCACTCGCTTTGGGATGTAGAGGTCCCGGGTTCGAATCCCATTGGAGACGAATATTTAATTTTTCATCTGGCCAGGTAGGAAATTTTTTTATCAGATTGGGGTGAAGAATTTTTCGCTTGGCTGTAATGAGAAATTTTTCAAGTTGGTTAGAAAGAAATCTTTTCATCTGGCCAGGTAGGAATTTTTTTATCTAACTGGGATGAAAAATATTTCGCTTGGCTGTAATGAGAAATTTTTCACGTTGGTTAGGAAGAAATTTTTTCATCTGGCCAGATAGGAAATTTTTTTAACAGACTGTGATGAAGAATTTTTCGCTTGGCTGTAATGAGAAATTTTTCACGTTGGTTACAAAGAAATTTTTTCATCTGGCCAGGTAAGAAATTTTTTTATCAGACTGGGGTGAAAAATATTTCGCTTGGCTGTAATGAGAAATTTTTCACGTTGGTTAAGAAGAATTTTTTTTCATCTAGCCAGGTAGGAAATTTTTTTTATCAGACTGGAATGAAGAATTTTTCGCTTGGCTGTAATGAGAAATTTTTCACGTTGGTTAGGAAGAAATTTTTTTCATCTAGCCAGGTAGGAATTTTTTTTTATCAGACTGGGATGAAGAATTTTTCGCTTGGCTGTAATGAGAAATTTTTCACGTTGGTTAGAAAGAATTTTTTTCATCTGGCCAGGTAGGAAATTTTTTAACTGACTGGCATGAAAAATATTTCGCTTGGCTGTAATGAGAATTTTTTTTACGTTGGTTAGGAAGAAATTTTTTTTTCTGGTGTAGCCGGGATGTGTATAAGGGGTGTTTGTACTGCCTTGTCGTACAAGTTAGCCTTAATAGGGACGTGGTAGAGCACTCGCTTTGGGATGTAGAGGTCCCGGGTTCGAATCCCATTGGAATCGAATATTTAATTTTTCATCTGGCCAGGTAGGAAATTTTTTTTATCAGACTTGGGTGAAGAATTTTTCGTTTGGCTGTAAGGAGAAATTTTTCAAGTTGGTTAGAAAGAAATTTTTTCATCTGGCCAGGTAGGATAATTTTTATCTAACTGGGATGAAAAATATTTCGCTTGGCTGTAAGGAGAAATTTTTCACGTTGATTAGGAAGAAATTTTTTCATCTGGCCAGGTAGGAAATTTTCTAACTGACTGGCATGAAAAATATTTCGCTTGGCTGTAATGAGAAAATTTTTACGTTGGTTAGGAAGAAAAATTTTTTTTTTTGGTGTAGCCGGGATGTGTATAAGGGGTGTTTGTACTGCCTTGTCGTACAAGTTAGCCTTAATATCGACGTGGTAGAGCACTCGCTTTGGGATGTAGAGGTCCCGGGTTCGAATCCCATTGGAGTCGAATATTTAATTTTTCATCTGGCCAGGTAGGAAATTTTTTTATCAGACTTGGGTGAAGAATTTTTCGTTTGGGTGTAAGGAGAAATTTTTCAAGTTGGTTAGAAAGAAATTTTTTCATCTGGCCAGGTAGGAAATTTTTTAACTGACTGGCATGAAAAATATTTCGCTTGGCTGTAATGAGAAATTGTTTACGTTGGTTAGGAAGAATTTTTTTTTCTGGTCAGGTAGGAAATTTTTTTATCAGTCTGGGGTGAAGAATTTTTGGTTTGGCTGTAAGGAGAATTTTTTCAAGTTGGTTAGAAAGAAATCTTTTCATCTGGCCAGGTAGGAAATTTTTTATCTAACTGGGATGAAAAATATTTCGCTTGGCTGTAAGGAGAAATTTTTCACGTTGGTTAGGAAGAAATTTTTTCATCTGGCCAGGTAGGAAATTTTTTTATCAGACTGGGATGAAGAATTTTTCGCTTGGCTGTAATGAGAAATTTTTCACGTTGGTTAGAAAGAAATTGTTTCATCTGGCCAGGTAGGAAATCTTTTAACTGACTGGCATGAAAAATATTTCGCTTGGCTGTAATGAGAAATTTTTTACGTTGGTTAGGAAGAAATTTTTTTTTTCTGGTGTAGCCGGGATGTGTATAAGGGGTGTTTGTACTGCCATGTCGTACAAGTTAGCCTTAATAGCGACGTGGTAGAGCACTCGCTTTGGGATGTAGAGGTCCCGGGTTCGAATCCCATTGGAGTCGAATATTTAATTTTTCATCTGGCCAGGTAGGAAATTTTGTTATCAGACTTGGGTGAAGAATTTTTCGTTTGGCTGTAAGGAGAAATTTTTCAAGTTGGTTAGAAAGAAATTTTTCATCTAGCCAGATAGAAAATTTTTTATCTAACTGGGATGAAAAATATTTCGCTTGGCTGTACAAGTTAGCCTTAATAGCGACGTGGTAGAGCACTCGCTTTGGGATGTAGAGGTCCCGGGTTCGAATCCCATTGGAGTCGAATATTTAATTTTTCATCTGGCCAGGTAGGAAATTTTTTTATCAGACTTGGGTGAAGAATTTTTCGCTTGGCTGTAATGAGAAATTTTTCACGTTGGTTAGAAAGAAATTTTTTCATCTGGCCAGGTAGGAAATTTTTTTCTAACTGGGATGAAAAATATTTCGCTTGGCTGTAAGGAGAAATTTTTCACGTTTGTTAGGAAAAAATTTTTTCATCTGGCCAGGTAGGAAATTTTTTTATCAGACTGGGATGAAGAATTTTTCGCTTGGCTGTAATGAGAAATTTTTCACGTTGGTTAGAAAGAAATTTTTTCATCTGGCCAGGTAGGAAATTTTTTAACTGACTGGCATGAAAAATATTTCGCTTGGCTGTAAGGAGAAATTTTTCACGTTGGTAAGGAAGAAATTTTTTCATCTAGCCAGGTAGGAAATTTTTTTTATCAGACTGGGATGAAGAATTTTTCGCTTGGCTGTAATGAGAAATTTTTCACGTTGGTTAGAAAGAAATTGTTTCATCTGGCCAGGTAGGAAATTTTTTAACTGACTAGCATGAAAAATATTTCGCTTGGCTGTAATGAGAAATTTTTTTACGTTGGTTAGGAAGAAATTTTTTTTTGGTGTAGCCGGGATGTGTATAAGGGGTGTTTGTACTGCCTTGTCGTACAAGTTAGCCTTAATAGCGACGTGGTAGAGCACTCGCTTTGGGATGTAGAGGTCCCGGGTTCGAATCCCATTGGAGTCGAATATTTAATTTTTCATCTGGCCCGGTAGGAAATTTTTTTATCAGACTGGGGTGAAGAATTTTTCGTTTGGCTGTAAGGAGAAATTTTTCAAGTTGGTTAGAAAGAAATTTTTCATCTGGCCAGATAGGAAATTTTTTATCTAACTGGGATGAAAAATATTTCGCTTGGCTGTAATGAGAAATTTTTCACGTTGGTTAGGAAGAAATCTTTTCATCTGGCCAGGTAGGAAATTTTTCAACTGACTGGCATGAAAAATATTTCGCTTGGCTGTAATGAGAAATTTTTTACGTTGGTTAGGATGAATGTTTTTTTCTGGTGTAGCCGGGATATGTATAAGGGTTGTTTGTACTGCCTTGTCGTACAAGTTAGCCTTAATAGCGACGTGGTAGAGCACTCGCTTTGGGATGTAGAGGTCCCGGGTTCGAATCCCATTGGAGTCGAATATTTAATTTTTCATCTGGCCAGGTAGGAAATTTTTTTATCAGACTTGGGTGAAGAATTTTTCGTTTTTCTGTAAGGAGAAATTTTTCAAGTTGGTTAGAAAGAAATTTTTTCATCTGGCCAGGTAGGAAATTTTTTATCTAACTGGGATGAAAAATATTTCGCTTGGCTGTAAGGAGAAATTTTTCACGTTGGTTAGGAAGAAATTTTTTCATCTGGCCAGGTAGGAAATTTTTTTATCAGACTGGGATGAAGAATTTTTCGCTTGGCTGTAATGAGAAATTTTTCACGTTGGTTAGAAAGAAATTTTTTCATCTGGCCAGGTAGGAAATTTTTTAACTGACTGGCATGAAAAATATCTCGCTTGGCTGTAATGAGAAATTTTTTACGTTGGTTAGGAAGAAATATTTTTTTTCTGGTGTAGCCGGGATGTGTATAAGGGGTGTTTGTACTGCCTTGTCGTACAAGTTAGCCTTAATAGCGACGTGGTAGAGCACTCGCTTTGGGATGTAGAGGTCCCGGGTTCGAATCCCATTGGAGTCGAATATTTAATTTTTCATCTCAGGTAGGAAATTTTTTTATCAGACTTGGGTGAAGAATTTTTCGTTTGGCTGTAAGGAGAAATTTTTCAAGTTGGTTAGAAAGAAATTTTTCATCTGGCCAGATAGGAAATTTTTTATCTAACTGGGATGAAAAATATTTCGCTTGGCTGTAATGAGAAATTTTTCACGTTGGTTAGGAAGAAATTTTTTCATCTGGCCAGGTAGGAAATTTTTTAATTGACTGGCATGAAAAATATTTCGCTTGGCTGTAATGAGAAATTTTTTACGCTGGTTAGGAAGAAATTTTTTTTTGGTGTAGCCGGGATGTGCATAAGGGGTGTTTGTACTGCCTTGTCGTACAAGTTAGCCTTAATAGCGACGTGGTAGAGCACTCGCTTTGGGATGTAGAGGTCCCGGGTTCGAATCCCATTGGAGTCTAATATTTAATTTTTCATCTGGCCAGGTAGGAAATTTTTTTTATCAGACTTGGGTGAAGAATTTTTCGTTAGGCTGTAAGGAGAAGTTTTTCAAGTTGGTTAGAAAGAAATTTTTTCATCTGGCCAGGTAGGAAATTTTTTTATCTAACTGGGATGAAAAATATTTCGCTTGGCTGTAAGGAGAAATTTTTCACGTTGGTTAGGAAGAAATTTTTTCATCTGGCCAGGTAGAAAATTTTTTTATCAGACTGGGATGAAAAATTTTTCGCTTGGCTGTAATGAGAATTTTTTCACGTTGGTTAGAAAGAAATTTTTTCATCTGGCCAGGTAGGAAATCTTTTAACTGACTGGCATGAAAAATATTTCGCTTGGCTGTAATGAGAAATTTTTTACGTTGGTTAGGAAGAAATTTTTTTCTGGTGTAGCCGAGTTGTGTATAAGGGGTGTTTGTACTGCCTTGTCGTACAAGTGAGCCTTAATAGCGACGTGGTAGAGCACTCGCTTTGGGATATAAAGGTCCCGGGTTCGAATCCCATTGGAGTCGAATATTTAATTTTTCATCTGGCCAGGTAGGAAATTTTTTTATCAGACTGGGGTGAAGAATTTTTCGTTTGGCTGTAAGGAGAAATTTTTCAAGTTGGTTAGAAAGAAATTTTTTCATCTGGCCAGGTAGGAAATTTTTTATCTAACTGGGATGAAAAATATTTCGCGTGTCTGTAATGAGCAATTTTTCACGTTGGTTAGGAAGAAATTTTTTCATCTGGCCAGCTAGGAATTTTTTTTTATCAGACTGGGATGAAGAATTTTTCGCTTGGCTGTAATGAGAAATTTTTCACGTTGGTTAGAAAGAATTTTTTTCATCTGGCCAGGTAGGAAATTTTTTAACTGACTGGCATGAAAAATATTTCGCTTGGCTGTAATGAGAATTTTTTTACGTTGGTTAGGAAGAAATTTTTTTTTCTGGTGTAGCCGGGATGTGTATAAGGGGTGTTTGTACTGCCTTGTCGTACAAGTTAGCCTTAAAAGGGACGTGGTAGAGCACTCGCTTTGGGATGTAGAGGTCCCGGGTTCGAATCCCATTGGAATCGAATATTTAATTTTTCATCTGGCCAGGTAGGAAATTTTTTTTATCAGACTTGGGTGAAGAATTTTTCGTTTGGCTGTAAGGAGAAATTTTTCAAGTTGGTTCGAAAGAAATTTTTTCATCTGGCCAGGTAGGATAATTTTTATCTAACTGGGATGAAAAATATTTCGCTTGGCTGTAAGGAGAAATTTTTCACGTTGATTAGGAAGAAATTTTTTCATCTGGCCAGGTAGGAAATTTTCTAACTGACTGGCATGAAAAATATTTCGCTTGGCTGTAATGAGAAAATTTTTACGTTGGTTAGGAAGAAAAATTTTTTTTTTGGTGTAGCCGGGATGTGTATAAGGGGTGTTTGTACTGCCTTGTCGTACAAGTTAGCCTTAATATCGACGTGGTAGAGCACTCGCTTTGGGATGTAGAGGTCCCGGGTTCGAATCCCATTGGAGTCGAATATTTAATTTTTCATCTGGCCAGGTAGGAAATTTTTTTTATCAGACTTGGGTGAAGAATTTTTCGTTTGGCTGTAAGGAGAAATTTTTCAAGTTGGTTAGAAAGAAATTTTTTCATCTGGCCAGGTAGGAAATTTTTTATCTAACTGGGATGAAAAATATTTCGCGTGTCTGTAATGAGCAATTTTTCACGTTGGTTAGGAAGAAATTTTTTCATCTGGCCAGGTAGGAATTTTTTTTTATCAGACTGGGATGAAGAATTTTTCGCTTGGCTGTAATGAGAAATTTTTCACGTTGGTTAGAAAGAATTTTTTTCATCTGGCCAGGTAGGAAATTTTTTAACTGACTGGCATGAAAAATATTTCGCTTGGCTGTAATGAGAATTTTTTTTACGTTGGTTAGGAAGAAATTTTTTTTTCTGGTGTAGCCGGGATGTGTATAAGGGGTGTTTGTACTGCCTTGTCGTACAAGTTAGCCTTAATAGGGACGTGGTAGAGCACTCGCTTTGGGATGTAGAGGTCCCGGGTTCGAATCCCATTGGAATCGAATATTTAATTTTTCATCTGGCCAGGTAGGAAATTTTTTTTATCAGACTTGGGTGAAGAATTTTTCGTTTGGCTGTAAGGAGAAATTTTTCAAGTTGGTTCGAAAGAAATTTTTTCATCTGGCCAGGTAGGATAATTTTTATCTAACTGGGATGAAAAATATTTCGCTTGGCTGTAAGGAGAAATTTTTCACGTTGATTAGGAAGAAATTTTTTCATCTGGCCAGGTAGGAAATTTTCTAACTGACTGGCATGAAAAATATTTCGCTTGGCTGTAATGAGAAAATTTTTACGTTGGTTAGGAAGAAAAATTTTTTTTTTTGGTGTAGCCGGGATGTGTATAAGGGGTGTTTGTACTGCCTTGTCGTACAAGTTAGCCTTAATATCGACGTGGTAGAGCACTCGCTTTGGGATGTAGAGGTCCCGGGTTCGAATCCCATTGGAGTCGAATATTTAATTTTTCATCTGGCCAGGTAGGAAATTTTTTTATCAGACTTGGGTGAAGAATTTTTCGTTTGGCTGTAAGGAGAAATTTTTCAAGTTGGTTAGAAAGAAATTTTTTCATCTGACCAGGTAGGAAATTTTTTATCTAACTGGGATGAAAAATATTTCGCTTGGTTGTAAGGAGAAATTTTTCACGTTGGTTAGGAAGAAATTTTTTCATCTGGCCAGGTAGGAATTTTTTTTATCAGACTGGGATGAAGAATTTTTCGCTTGGCTGTAATGAGAATATTTTCACGTTGGTTAGAAAGAAATTTTTTCATCTGGCCAGGTAGGAAATTTTTAAACTGACTGGGATGAAAAATATTTCGCTTGGCTGTAATGAGAAATTTTTTACGTTGGTTAGGAAGAAAATTTTTTTCTGGTGTAGCCGGGATGTGTATAAGGGGTGTTTGTACTGCCTTGTCGTACAAGTTAGCCTTAATAGCGACGTGGTAGAGCACTCGCTTTGGGATATAAAGGTCCCGGGTTCGAATCCCATTGGAGTCGAATATTTAATTTTTCATCTGGCCAGGTAGGAAATTTTTTATCAGACTTGGGTGAAGAATTTTTCGCTTGGCTGTAAGGAGAAATTTTTCAAGTTGGTTAGAAAGAAATTTTTTCATCTGGCCAGGTAGGAAATTTTTTATCTGACTGGGATGAATTTTTTTTCGCTTGTCTGTAATGAGCAATTTTTCACGTTGGTTAGGAAGAAATTTTTTTCATCTGGCTAGGTAGGAATTTTTTTTTTATCAGACTGGGATGAAAAATATTTCGCTTGGCTGTAATGAGAAATTTTTCAAGTTGGTTAGAAAGAATTTTTTTCATCTGGCCAGGTAGGAAATTTTTTATCTAACTGGGATGAAAAATATTTCGCTTGGCTGTAATGAGAAATTTTTCACGTTGGTTAGGAAGAAATATTTTCATCTGGCCAGGTAGGAATTTTTCTTATCAGACTGGGATGAAGAATTTTTCGCTTGGCTGTAATGAGAAATTTTTCACGTTGGTTAGAAAGAAATTTTTTCATCTGGCCAGGTAGGAAATTTTTTAACTGACTGGCATGAAAAATATTTCGCTTGGCTGTAATGAGAAATTTTTTACGTTGGTAAGGAAGAAAATTTTTTTTTGGTGTAGCCGGGATGTGTATAAGGGGTGTTTGTACTGCCTTGTCGTACAAGTTAGCCTTAATAGCGACGTGGTAGAGCACTCGCTTTGGGATGTAGAGGTTGGGTTCGAATCCCATTGGAGTCGAATATTTAATTTTTCATCTGGCCAGGTAGGAAATTTTTTTTATCAGACTTGGGTGAAGAATTTTTCGCTTGGCTGTAATGAGAAATTTTTCACGTTGGTTAGAAAGAAATTTTTTTCATCTGGCCAGGTAGGAAATTTTTTTACTGACTGGCATGAAAAATATTTCGCTTGGCTGTAATGAGAAATTTTTTACGTTGGTTAGCAAGAATTTTTTTTTCTGGTGTAGCCGGAATGTGTATAAGGGGTATTCGTACTGCCTTGTCGTATAAGTTAGCCTTAATAGCGACGTGGTAGAGCACTCGCTCTGGGATGTAGAGGTCCCGGGTTCGAATCCCATTGGAGTCGAATATTTAATTTTTCATCTGGCCAGGTAGGAAATTTTTTTTATCAGACTTGGGTGAAGAATTTTTCGATGGCTGTAAGGAGAAATTTTTCAAGTTGGTTAGGAAGAAATTTTTTCATCCGGCCAGATAGGAAATTTTTTTATCAGACTGGGATGAAGAATTTTTCGCTTGGCTGTAATGAGAAATTTTTCACGTTGGTTAGAAAGAAATTTTTTTCATCTGGCCAGGTAGGAAATTTTTTAACTGACTGGCATGAAAAATATTTCGCTTGGCTGTAATCAGCAATTTTTCACGTTGGTTAGCAAGAATTTTTTCTGGTGTAGCCAGGATGTGTATAAGAAGTGTTTGTACTGCCATGTCGTACAAGTTAGCCTTAATAGCGACGTGGTAGAGCACTCGCTTTGGGATGTAGAGGTCCCGGGTTCGAATCCCATTGGAGTCGAATATTTAATTTTTCATCTGGCCAGGAAGAAATTTTTTTATCAGACTTGGGTGAAGAATTTTTCGCTTGGCTGTAAGGAGAAATTTTTCAAGTTGGTTAGAAAGAAATCTTTTCATCTGGCCAGGTAGGAAATTTTTTATCTGACTGGGATGAAATTTTTTTCGCTTGTCTGTAATGAGCAATTTTTCACGTTGGTTAGGAAGAAATTTTTTCATCTGGCCAGGTAGGAAATTTTTTTATCAGACTGGGGTGAAGAATTTTTCGCTTGGCTGTAAGGAGAAATTTTTCACGTTGGTTAGAAAGAAATTTTTTCATCTGGCCAGGTAGGAAATTTTTTATCTAACTGGGATGAAAAATATTTCGCTTGGCTGTAATGAGAAATTTTTCCCGTTGGTTAGGAAGAATTTTTTTCATCTGGCCAGGTAGGAAATTTTTTTATCAGACTGGGATGAAGAATTTTTCGCTTGGCTGTAATGAGAAATTTTCACGTTGGTTAGAAAGAATTTTTTTTCATCTGGCCAGGTAGGAAATTTTTTAACTGACTCGCATGAAAAATATTTCGCTTGGCTGTAATGAGAAATTTTTCACGTTGGTTAGCAAGAAATTTTTTTTCTGGTGTAGCCGGGATGTGTATAAGAGGTGTTTGTACTGCCATGTCGTACAAGTTAGCCTTAATAGCGACGTGGTAGAGCACTCGCTTTGGGATGTAGAGGTCCCGGGTTCGAATCCCATTGGAGTCGAATATTTAATTTTTCATCTGGCCAGGAAGGAATTTTTTTTATCAGACTTGGGTGAAGAATTTTTCGTTTGGCTGTAATGAGCAATTTTTCACCATTGGGCTGATTTCAATGAAACTTTGCATAGATAATCCTACGGTGACCCTTTACATAAATTGTTAGAAAAATTGTTTCCATTTTAGATCCACTGGCCGAAGGCCAGCGAGCTATTGTCATGGCAGTGTGTTCGTGTGTAAACTTTTTCTTTGACCATCTTCTCCTCTAAAACCAATGGGCGGATTTTAACGAAACTTTGAAGGAATGATCCTTAGGCGACCCTCTTCTTGAACTGCTAAAGCAATTTCAGATTGACCACAAAATGTGGCCGTGGCATTGCGTGGCATTTTTTCACTTGAAAATTAAAAAAAAATCTCCCCCATACCATTTGGCTGATTTCAATGTAACTTTGCATAGATGTTTCTACGGTGACCCTTTACTTAAATTGTTAAAAAAATATAAAAAAATGATTGGCGCCCAAAATATGGGCGTTGCAGAGCGGGGCTATTTCACTATAAATTCTTAAGAAATTTTAGTCTCCCAAACCATCGGGCCTATTTCAATAAAACTTTGCATGGATATTCCTTTGGTGACCCTTTACATTATTTGGATATGATTGGCCCGCAATAAAAGGCGTGGCAGGGTGGGGCTTATTTTCACTAAAAAATCTTGATTTCAAAGTGTTGTTTTCAGTCAAAGTAAACTTTGTTTAATGAAAGACTAGACTATTAAAGCCAGTGGAGCGATAGGCCCTACATGTCCTCTTGGTCCTCTTGTTTACCTTTCCCGAGGTTACCGCAGCTAGAACAGATTTCTGTCCTCGGAATGCTATGCTATTTTGGACTGGTCGCGTCCGATACAATAGAATATGTAACGTCCAAAATTGAGACTATTATGTTATGAAGTCAAAAGTCCCAGTCTAAACATATATCCTTTTAGTCTATGAATAACGATAACAACAACAACTAACAAAATGGTTGAGACAGTCGAAGTAGAAAAAGGAATGTCAATCTTCCTTGACGTAGGTGACAGAGTCCATAAAGGGTCATAATGATAGAAAATTTTCTATTGAACTTCCAATCATTCAATTGTTGTGCATCCGATACTGAAGTATACGAGGAATGCACAATTTACACCGCCCTGCCCTGCCGTTGAAAATCGGCGCCCTGCCCATTTTTCCATTGCCCTGTCCTAAACTAGTCCCTAACTAGTCCCTTAATTGTAGCTCTACATGTCAAATAAGCGATTATCTAAATATAACGCATTTTCTACATCGATTTGCAAACTTTGATGTGATCAACGTTGCGTATAAACAACCCACGAAGGCCATATCTAATAACAGCCAGTAGAGAAGAAGGGCGGGACTTAAATCGGCAAGTCAACCAATCACAAGGCGTGATTCTTTATCGAGGAAGCAGTATCCGATAATCTGTGGATGGAAATTAGCTCATGCCTTAAAACCAATTTGACAGTCAAAAATAAACGGTGATTATGGAGTAAATGCTTACGATAAGCTATAAACGAGGTTAAAAAGGGGTAATGATCAACCTTTACACCCTTCATAACGAAAATTTAGAGTTGTTGAAGATCGCGGAAGCATATATTTCAATCCCCAAGACCTGTTGTTTTGCCCTGTCCGTTGCCCTGTCCGTAACATGTTTTTTTGTGTCTGCAGTATTTCCATCTAATATTTTTACTACCACCTGCCTGATGAGACTCTTTGTGGAGTTGAAACAGTCACCCTTTTTTAATACCAAAACCCTTTTTTAAACTCACCAGAGCCAATCTTTAAGCCCTAAAAAAACAAAATTTTCTTGGGGGGGGGGGGGGGGGACCCCCCAAACCCCCCTTGTGGGGGCACCTCCTACCATACCCTCCCCCTCCTAGCCCCTTCGTGACTCGAAAGTGCCCTTTTAGGGCACTGTGCACCCTGGCCCTTTTGGAAACCTAGCTGGGGCACTGCCTCTTTCTCATCTCTTTCTGATTATCTAGAAACATATAGCCAGGGGTGTGGAAATTCAGAGTTTCTCTACTTGTCCCTGGACATGTAAAAGCTGATTTCTTACTTGTAGGGCTGACTATTGCATTGGAAAATCTCTATCATGATAGTTTTACTATAGTAGCATTGATATTGTGATACTATCACTATCGTCAGATATCTATCACAATAAATCGTGATACTATCAGTTTATCATTTTTATTAGCTCGCCCGGGACGAAAGTCTCGGAAGAGCTATTGTCATACCCTCGGATGTCGGCGTCAGCGTCGGTGTCGGCGTTCGCATTAGGTTAAAGTTTTTTATTTCTATCAATATTTATCCTAGAGGCTTTATTTTTTACAGAAACACTCATTAGGGCATAGGCTTTCATTTGAGACCAACATCCATGTCGAAATGACCTTTAGACTGTGACCTTGACCCTTTCAATAAAACTTTAACCAAAAACTTTAACCAAAAAAACTTGAACCTTGCTTATATTTTCTGTAAGCTTTAAACTAGAGACATCATTACTTCATATGCACACTCATTAGGTGATAGGCTTTCACCATAGACAAAGGTCCTTGACAATTTGACCTTGACCTAGACCCTTTGTAGACTTACAAAAACTTTAACCAAAAAACTTTAACCAAAAACTTTAACCTTGCATTTATTTTTTTAATGCTCTAACCTAGGGACATCATAGCTTCATATATACTCACCAGGTGATAGGCTTTCACCAGAGACCAAGGTCCTTCACAATTTGACCTTGACCTTTACCATTTGTGGACTTAGAAAAACTTTAACTGAAAACTTTAGCTAAAAACTTTAACCTTGCTTATTATTTTCTGAATGCTTTAACCTAGGGACATCATTACTTCATATACATTCTCATTAGGTGATAGGCTTTTGTGAGAGATCAAGGTCCTTGATAATTTGACCTTGACCTTTTATGAACTTAGAAATACTTTAACCGAAATTCTTTTACCAAAAACTTTAACCTTGCTTATATTTTCTGAATGCTTTAACCTAGGGACATCATTACTTCATATACATAGTCACCAGGTGAAAGGCTTTCACCAGAAACCAAGGGCCTTGACAATTTGACCTTGACCTTGACCTTTTATGGACTTGGAAAAACTTAAACTGAAAAACTTTAACCAATTATTTAACCTTGCTTATATTTTCTAAATGCTTTACCAAGGGACATTATTACTTCATACACATACTCACTAGGTGATAGGCTTCTACAGAGACCAAGGTCCTTCACAATTTGACCTTGATCTTGACCTTTTGTGGACTTAGAAAAAATTTAAAGAAAAACTTCATGTTTGATACAAAGAAATTTCATTGGTAACCTCATCTGCTTGTAGGCTTTCACTTTATCCTAATCTTATACATGCAATTAAAACAAAAAAGTTTTTATATTTCTTAATTACTACTCAAATAGATATATATTAGACCATAGACTTTAACATTGAAAGAAACCACTTTGAACTTCGGTCTTCGGTCAAGCCCTGTTTGTGACAAGCAGCTGTTTGGGCGAGCTACGTTGTCCACGGACAACTCTTGTTTATTTTCTATGTTAATATCAACAGGTTCTCTCCAAATTGACATGTTCACACTATGTTTAAATAGTTTGTAACAAAGTAATTAGGAGATTCTCTTCATAGGTGTTTCACTTTCACCTTCCTATACAAACCCAAAAGGTCCAGAAGACGGGCAATTAAAAATTTATTTTTTCATTATCTCGAAATCTGCAGCCATATCAGACGGTAACCAGTCAACTCGGCCCATCGAATAACTCAGCACGGTCAACTCGGCACAGTATGGCCCCAATATATAGTATAGAGTAATTTAACTTCATTGCATTATATACTTTATTTTTTTGTTAAATAAATATCTTTTACTGGAGTATTCATTGAAGTCCAATTTGAAATATGTTTCACTTCATTAATTATGGAATATATCCATGAATAAAAGATCAAATTTTTCTAATATTAAAATTTCCATAAAACCTCTACATTGAAATTGATTTGGAAAAAAATTAGAGTGAAAAATGAGCAAAATGTTTCCATATAAAATCAATTTCTTCATTTCCCACTCTATTATTTCATCTCATGACAGTAAACAACTCATAAGATTTAATTTGTCATCAACAATTTCTTCTTTTAATTTGTTCAGTTTAAGCACGAGTGAATAGAGGTATTTCACGTAATTATCTCCCTTGCGTACTCTTCAGTCAAAGGGACATAACAATGCAAACGAGGGGGCATCCTTCTTTTCTCCACTCTTTATTTCATTGAAATTTATCCGGATGAATCAGTCGATTTCAACTATTAATGAAATAGATTATCAAATTTTTATCACTCAAAACAAAACTTAAATGTCATTAGAAACTATTTCGACCGACTTTGGGATTTTTTTATTTGAAATACTGAAAAAAGCGGCGTTTGATTTTAGTTGGGTGAATATATCGCTGAGATATCTCGTCAGAGTTTTCAACTTGATGAATTCATATTTTTTGGTCGAAACAGATATCCTTCACTTACAATCTACTGTTTTGAGAAATCTCTTTGATTTGATAAGTTTATTTGGAATTCTTTCATTTTGACTATTCATTTTCATTATTTCCATAATAGTAATTGCATTATTGTTTGACACAAATCGATCGCAAATAATTAACTAAAAAATTACAAAAAAATAAATGAAATATAATAAATAACAATAAAAATAAAACCAGACATCAAAAACGACATACGACAGAATGCTAGTTCAACATAGATACATGTATAATGTTTTACTCTAGTGAAAAATAAAAGACGAAAACATTTCGAGAGATAGGGACAATTTTAAAAAGGGAGAAATAATTCCATCGCAGCTATTTACGAGTCGCTATTTCATTTTGGTAATTATTCAAATTTGAACACATGCTTATATTTGGAAGGGCTTTTAAATACATTGAAATTGCGCACTTCACTGTTTCAAAATTAATGATTTTGTAGTTCTGAGTTTCACTTGAATATCTTTCTTTTTGTGCGGCTTTTTTTAACACTTACCTCTTACGAATCCATTTAATTTTCCAAATTTATGAATTATTGAACGCACATTTAGAACACCCCTTTATGTATATATCTTCATCATGAAGATGTGATAGAAGTTAAATACGATTACGTAATACCATATGTCACGTACGACGCTTAATTGACACCAGTACAGTGTTTATTTAGCGCACGTGTTGTAACTTATAACTTATATCTGCTTTAGTGTTTGACCGCTCTTTGATCTGGGGTCTATGGTACATTGAAAACCCCTTTCAAAAACCATACACACACGCAACCCTACATGGTTATTTAACACTTAAGTTTTATCAAGCAATATGAAAAACAACAGTGCTACAAGGGACTTATCCTAAAATATTTAAATGATTCTAAATGAGTATCAGATATATGGCCCCTACTCCATGAATAACATGCATGTAACTTTAACTAAGTCTGGTCTTTCTGTGCTATTTTCAAAATAAGACTTATTTATCTATATGAATTTATCATCATTATCATTTCATTTTTCCTTAGAATGAACATTTCTTGTGCAAAAAAAAAACAAAACAAAAAACGCTGTTGTGAATAAATAACATTTTACACAAAGAAAGTTTTATTGCAAGGTCAAAAAATCACACGGGCCTACATTTCCGAAACCATGCTTCACAAAGTGAAAGATCGTCAATGTGTTTCTTATTTTGTCACGCAGTTTCAAAATTGCAATATCACGAACATTTTATTCAACGAGGTGGTGTATTTGTTTGGAATAAGCATTCAACGATTTATATGTTTCCTTTTTTATGCCCCCGATAGGGAGGCATCATAAATTTGACTTGTCCGTCCGTCCGTCCGTCTGTCCGTCTGTCCGTCCGTCCGTCATTCCGTCCAAAAACTTTAACATTGGCCATAACTTCTAAATCAAAGCGGTGTCGGGGGCATTGTCATCTTACAGTGACAGCTCTTGTTCTTAATCTTTCTTCTTTTTGCATTTATACATTTCCTTGTCTCAGTGTGTTGATTACGATGTGATTGTATAAATGTTTTATACAAGGACATTTATATAATACTATATAAACAAATAATTGAGTAGACTTCGTTTTTTTTGTTTTTTTTTTTAGTTATATTGTGATTTTAATGAAAAGCGAAATAAATGACAAGATCTGAATAAAAAAGGGAATAATTTATGAATAAAAATAGTTCATAGAGAAACTTTAATGACAAAATTTAAAAAAAGTCAGTATATTATTGCCAACAAGAAATCAGAATACTTCTTCACATGTCAGGCACGCTAGATAGAGTTAGATTAAGATAAGTTAATCAAAAGCAAAAAATAAAAAATGACAAAAATAGGCATGAAGAATTTAAGCATTAAAACTAATTTTATTGTATGTTCAAAAATAACTTTGATAACCTGTATTACGACGAGTATTTTGTGGTTTGAAATATGCTATTTCACTATAAATTTTTACTGGACTAAAATGACATGCCCCCTCGTTTGTAAAAGGGGCGGAGTCGAGCGATTTCCGCGCATGCGCAGACTTATGTGAAATACCTCTATCGGCATTTATGTATATACATGCTAAAGTCTTTGTATGACAACTTTAACTACCTGTTGATATCTTCATACCTTTCTATAATGTGCCTACACTTATCAGCACGTGCTGATGGCCTCATAATATACATAAAGATGACTGAAGAAAAGGGTGAAACACAAAATGCGCTTTCCTTAATGTCATAATAATAGGATAGAAAAATACCAAATACATTGAACTTTTTCGTTATATCTATATACCATATATTGGGGCCGAGTTGACAGTGCCGAGTTATACATTGGACAGAGTTGCCGATGGGCCGAGTTGAAATTGGGCAGAGTTGACCGGTCACCTATTAGACAAATTCAACCATAAATTTCAACATAATGAAAAAATTACTTTTTGCATCTATAGATAATTAATCTAGCTCGTGTCTGAAAAGATGGATAAATAATCATCGTCGGGGGAAGGGATTTGAGTCTTGAGAAAGAATATGCCAGACGATAGTATTTCGATGTCAATTCTTTCTTAAGTCTGCAGAACAGGGATTTCATTTGAAGAAAACTGGAATTATTTGATTGATATTTGTTAATTAAATGATTCCCGGATCACAGATTATTTAGTCCCGCATGTCGCTGCTTTGTCACTAAAAGATCTCAACCGCAACAGATCACAACTCTTGTTAAGTCTTTATAGCAATTGACGAGTAATGAAAACAAATACCAACGCGAAATAAATCAAGCTCTCATTACAAATTATCAAGAAATCAAACTCGACGACACTCAAATTAAAAAAGGTTGATTTGAAATTTCAAAATGCCTGCGTATTTTTGGATAAAGTCCTACCTGCTATGAAAAAATCCTGTTTTTCCAAATAAAATCAGATAACAGAGTCAATTAAAGCGTATCAATTTATCCTCAAGATGGAAAGAGGGTTAAAAAGCATTTTCTTCATTAAAGACAATGTTTTCTTTCCTTTGATACAAACAAAAGAAAGACTTTTCCCCTTCATCTTTTTAGCACTGTATCAAGATTTGCTCTGGTATTTACTTGTCCACTGACAAGTGACTTAGAAAAATGTACTTGCTCGCAAGTAGAAAAGCTCTTGTTGGACAAGACGGGTATGGGAATTCCACAACTGTGGTGTAGCCTAACCAAGACAATGTTTTATTATCATCACTTACTTGCCTATCCTGTATCAATGGCCAGTTTGTGCAAAACAATTCTAATTGCCCAAATGTTTATAGGTAGCTACAATTGATTCATGCCGAGTCATCCATATCTAAAACTGTACCAAAATTTTCAATAAAAGTATCTTAATTTGAATGGTTGTATATATTCAATTTTCAAAATTCTTTTTCAGGTGTTTAGGAGAGCAGATAAAAAAGGTAAGATATCCTGTTCAAGATTGAGATCACTATCAAATCAAACGAAAAACATCACTTTTACAGTTTTAGCTAAGCTATTTCCAGAAAAAATAACAAATGTATTGCTATTTGTGTCAGTGGTGTCATCCATTAGGTTGTCATTTTGATGGCTCAGCACAAAATGGTCATAACTGCATATAAATGTATATAGGTTACTAGTTATAATTGTTTTGTGCTGAGCCATCAACTTTTTTCATCCGAACATAGCTCAGTTGGAAGTACAGCAGACTCTCCATCATGGAGTCCAGCCCTGCGATCAGGATGACAAAACGGTGTGAACAGTTTGCCAATTATACCTGGCTTTATACGCAAGTTCATGTGCAAAGCAGGTCATTTTTGGAAAACTGTTTACACCGTTTTTTCATCCTGAACGCAGGGCTGGGTTTGACCGCCTTTCAAGCATAGAAGAATGTTTTTTTTACAAGTTTTTTTAGTCAAATTGGATTTCTGAAATGAATATTTTTATTGCTAGTTGATAATAAAATAAATATTTAAAATAATCATAATTATGATTATTATGTGTCAACTGCAGATGTCTTCATTAAAAGACTTGTTTAATGACGTCCATTTCTAGAATTGTAAATCTCCGTGTTGGTCAATGCAAAGAAAATATTGTTCCAAAATGTAAATTAAAACTCATTGATTAGAGACATATTCATAAATAATACTTCCTGCTCAATAAGATGCAGATTTTTGTCTTCATTTTAACTTTGCTGTTTTGGAAAAAGCTAGGTATTTTTGTCACCTTGGCATTGTTTGCATTGGCATAGGTGTTGGCATGACAAACTCTAGATTTGGTCATATCGCTGTTGTAATTGAAGATATCTTGAATTGAAGATGAAACTTGGCATGGGTGTTCACCATCACAAGACTTATCCAGACTATGAAGGGGGATATCTCTCAAAGCAATAATAAAGCATTTATGTTATGGCCCTATTTCAACTTGGAATTTTATGCATTATCCAGCACCTGCAGCCAAGCATTGGCACCGGTAGGTGGTCCTCTTGTTTGATTGAGCGATGCAAGATTTTTCCTTCAATTGCTTTCAGATAAAAAAATCTTGAATAGTTAGATTTTCCATGTCTATGTCTCTATTAACAGATGATGGTAAGATATCCTGGGAAGAGTTTGTGGCTTTCTTTGCTGATGGTGTGATGGGAAAGGAGGAACTTAAATCATTATTTGATGAGATTGATACACATAACACAAAGTAAGTAACCAAATGATACAGAAATGATTCTTTTGTAGCTTTGTAAATCATTTGTAAAAAAAAAATTGATTGCTTGATCTTTTTGTGGCGATAATTTCCAAATAGGGTTTAAATGGAAAACTTTTTCAAAGATTTTCGAAGCAGAAGTTTTTTTTTATTTCAATTGAATTTTAATGAATATTTTATGTTTGTGATGTCTGCATGTGTAAACGAAGATATTTGATTGATTGTATGATATTTTATATCTTATAAACAAGTATTTAAAAGTAAATAAATTCTAATTGAATATTTCATGTTCTCTGATCATAAACAGATTTTCTGAGGTATAGATATACATGTATAGTTATAGAATTAAGGATTCAGAAGTATAAGGAATGCATGTTCTGGGAGTCTTGAGACTCTTAATTATGTTGCTAGGACACAGAAAACTCTCTGATATGAGCCCAATTCACCTACTAGGGATCAATTTCAGAAAATAAATAACATTTATACATAAGCACTTTAATTATCTGTTACTAGGGAAATAGCTGTGAATTCACTGATATTGCTTAATAGATACAGTCTACATCGAAAGAAGGGACTTCCAAACTTTAAGGGGGGACCCAAAAGACACAATTATTGAGTCCTTTGGACCCCGTTTTGTTGATGCTTTACAAAAACCCTGAATATTACAAAACTTGTCTGTCATCTCTTTTCTAAATCAAATTTTATAAGCCCTAATTCAAATCCTCATGATAATATGATTCAAATGAGTACCTACAGTAAAGAGTTTAATGGGTGAATATTGTAATTGTATGTTTTTAGGAAAGAGTAAATAAGCATGAAAAAAGACTAACAATTTTGACTTAGGGGCCAAGACTGGAAAAAGTCAATGATTAACATTGGGGGTATGGGCATTTGCTCCAAAAATTTAGGGGCCAAGCCCAAAATCAAGGGGCCATGGGCGACTGTGCCCCTGTTAGTCTTTTTCCCTGTTAAAGGCTGATGCTGTGCTTGCACTTTCAGCTACATAGACCCAAAGGAGTTATGTGACTATTTTTCCAAGCATTTGGGACCATTTAAAGACATCTTTAGTCTGATGGAAGATTTTAACACCAAGATCAGTAACCTCCTATTGGCCACCTCAAAGACATACAGACAGAGTGAAAGAAAGGACCAGTTTATGACACGATTCCTTATGGGTGAGATTCTCAACCAAGTCCATGCCCTTACAGTACCATTAGACTCCGCCTCTGAGGCTCTGGGACAACAGGCTAAGGAAGACAGGTAATTCAATGGCTCAGGGCAAAACAGTTGTTACTGCCTATATGTTTATAGGCAGTTACAACTGTTTCATACTGAGCCATTGGTATGTGATAAGCACTTTATTAAGTACTCACTATAACATAACTATAATGGTTTAGATGTTTTCATGGTCAAAAAGTTGGCAGTTAAAGAAAAAATAAAACAATTGCAATCCAATAAAAGAATGAATTTTGATTGGTTTAAATTGCATCATGTGGGGAAATCCATTGCTTTTTATTTCTGTATAAATTGCATAAGGTCTTTTAGGAAACCTCCCAGCCTTTGATCTGCAAGTCCAGTGTTGTAGGAACTTGACCTTGGACTATACTCAAATAAGCGCAGTAAAAAATACACTCATCCCTACATTTCTTGTACCATAAAAAAACCTGCATAATTGCAGCTGTGATCAGAGAAATAATGCATAGAGTATATACAGCTTGAACATAATGAATACACATTATTTTTTATCAGGGTACAAAAATGATTATTATGAAAAGTAAATGAATAAGGCTGATTGTTAATACACTTAGATCTTTAGACAAAACCTACTCTGTAGA
The DNA here is from genome assembly GCA_948146395.1 of Fragum whitleyi. Lineage (NCBI taxonomy): Eukaryota > Metazoa > Mollusca > Bivalvia > Cardiida > Cardiidae > Fragum > Fragum whitleyi. The sequence goes on from OX411552.1 coordinate 22,591,107, forward strand.
GTCAGACCTTAAATTTTAGAACAGTTAAACATAGTTTAAAATATATACCCCACTGTCTTCTTTATTATTTAATGTATTCCTGTATTCTTAAATCTGTTGCTTTTGTCTTGATATTTTGAATCAGATATCTTCAGATTGATCTGTTCTCTGTCAGGGTTTGACACAAACTACTTTTTGCCACCAGCCTTAAGGACCTCTTTGCCCTAAATATACCAGATCCTCCCTGATAACAACAGGTCCTGCATGAACACCATGTTTGATTTTTAGCAATTTAAGCGACAAATTGCAAAGAAAACATTGTAGGAAAAGAATAAATTGCTTATGACAAGCAATATCTTCTTTTTCTACAATGTTTGCCATATGGTTATGCAGATTTTAGTAATGGCATTTTTTCAAAAGTGGACTGATTTGAAATTCTTAGTTTTGCCCTTTACAACAGGGCTGAAGGACCTGCAGCTTGGTAAGGTCTACCAGTTCTCCCTAAAATCCACAGGTGTTAGTGTCTATCCCTGACTGTAAAGACAAGTTTGACCTTTTGTATGCTATAATTGGTCCTTTGTAACTTGTAGATCTGATATAACACCAGTTCAGGCTGATGATGTTAAAGAGAAGAAGACAGATGGACAGATAGTACCAGGTCGTGTTGTAAGGCGGGCAAAACGTCAAACAAGTAGTCAGCACAGTCATGAAGGTAAATAAGTTGTACTTTAACCTATTTAAGATATGAAGAGAGTATTTTTTTATCTTATTGTGGTATGAAAGTAAAAACCTAATCATACTGTATGAATATGTAAAGAGGATTCAAACGAGAGTGTGATTAGGTCTTTAATTGCATTTCTCAATGAAATCAACAAAACTCTCTTTATCTCTAATAATTATGACCCCCTTTGAAGATTGCTTTGCACTTGTTGGTCAGTCCTAAGGTAGGTCATCATATTTTGTGAGTTATGGCCCTTTGTTGATTGACAAACAAAGAATAGGCTATTGACCTGCTTTCATGGGGGGCATAAATGTATTTCAAACATCCCTTGTTTGATTTCTTGAAGGAAAAATTTAAAGATTTACCCTCAAATTTGTGGATTGTTTATGGGACTACTTTCTGTGGAAGCTGACAAAAAAAACACAGCATAATAAAACTGTTTTTACATGTATTGAAATATGATTAAATCATTCTGAATTAAGTTTTTACTTCAAAGTGTTGCTAATTAATGAAATGAATATCAAGCAACTAAAAAGGATCATGTTGTTGTTAATCATTTTAATTTTCATGAAAAATAAATAAATGATAACCATTCTGCTGGGATGTGGAATTACTAATTTTCTCAATGATAACCATTCTGCAGGAGTGTTGAATTACTTATTTTCTCCACTTGTCCATGGACAAGTAAAAGTTGATTCAATACTTGTCCGGGATCAAAATGAACTTGTCTGCAAAAATAGATTAAAAATAGATGCTATAACCCAGCATTTTCTCATTAAAGACAATGTTTTCTACCCTTTGATAAAAACATAAGGATAATTTTTCTCCTAGATCTATTAAGTACTATTACCAGATTTGCTTTGATATTTACGATTTCATACTTGTTCAGGATCAAAATGAACTTGTCCGCAAAAAATGAATTAATTAATATTGAGAAAACATTGTTTTTAATGAAGAAAATGCTGTAAAAATGTCCTTGCCTGCAAATGGAAAAGCCTGTGCTGGACAAGTTTGGCATTGGAATTCCACACCCCTGCATTCTGTAACGACGGGAAAAATTCAACTCTAATTAAAATCTTTCTATGTTGAAACATCGCTTTACAGGTGCTCTCCAGGGAACTCGTGAGGCTCTAGAGGTTCAGGTGGATAGGTTGACATCTTTATTAGACAGAATGGAAAAACGGGTGAGTCTTTACATTAATATGAATGAGGTCTTGAAGTACCATATTTCTCCTGGTAACCGCTCACCGGAGCTATACATAACATGGTCAGGGAGCTTTTATTTAGTTTGCATTTTCCGATTTAAGAAATCATTAAATTGATGTCTTTTGGGCCATTCTTCATTTATTTTGAGGTAAAGTTCCTCTAAACAATCATATAAATGATTGTTTAGAGGAAATTCACATCAAATTAGAGAAGAAGTCTCAACAAGTTCTTAAAATTAAGGCATTTGAAGTAGGTTTTCTTATTAAAATTGTAGGGATGATACTATTAGGGAGGGTGCTGTTATTAGGGGAAATATGATAGTATTATTAGCTCTACTGACCGAAAAATCAGCTATACTGAGATGGCTTTGAACTAAGGCTCAATTACCATACCACCTTCATTTCTGAGTGCTATATAAAATCCCTTATTATACGCTATGATATTGTCTCTATGTATTATATTGGGAGAAAAGTATGCAAAATATTTAATGACAATCGGTAGTCTGGTATGTATCAATTTCACCGATTCAGTAAAGGGTAAGAATAACAAATGATCAGGGTTTTAGCTCACCTACGCACAAAGTGCTCAAGTCAGCTATTGTGATCACCCTCCTTCCATTGTCCAGGGTCAACAATTTTCAAAGAACATCTTAGCCTAAACTACTGGGCCGTTTTACAGAATTTTTCAACAAAGCTGTAGTTATGAGTTTTTAGCAGAACACCGACAACATGTTGCCTTCATCTCTCAGCCCTTTTCATGCTATTCACAACAAAATCTTGCTATGCCCAAAGAGATGTGCAGTCTGATCCTAGCATGCACGGCTTGCTTTCTACTTAATCATGTAACAGGGAGCCACACTTACACCAGTCCTTGGGCCCGAGACCTGTGGATTTTAAGGAGAACGGGTAGGTGTAACCATGTTGCAGGTCCTTCAGGCCTGTTGTAAATGGCAGTACTTATTATTTCAAATCTGTCCAGTTTTGAAAAATAATTGCCTTTCCAATACTAAAATTTGCATTACTGATTGGAAAGTATTTTAGAAAAAGAAGAAATTGCTTGTCATGTTTTCCTAGCAATTTATCCTCTCAAATTCCAAAAATCAAACATGGTTTTCATGCAGGACCTGTTGTTATCATGGAAGACCTGTATTATTTATGGTTAACAGGTCCTTCAGGCTGGTGGCAAAAAGTTGTAAGTGTCAAACTCTGCATTATTGAAAAATCTTAAGACATACTGGTTGAAATATGAAACAAAAGAAAAAAAGAAATCTGTTTGGTGTAAAATTTATAATAATCAGGAAATGGGTTTAATATTCCTGTTGAAAGACACTGATGTTTCACAACTTATTTTGCAGGTAAATTTTGATGGAGTGGTCGATGAAGAGGTGGATATTTCTGAGGATAATAAGGTGAGCTTGAAATTTACACAAAAGCTTTTATGATTGGCTGCTTGTGGAAAAAAACAGGTATTGCTAAAACCTTGTGTGCTTGTCCTTGCCATGTATTTTGGTTGGTGAAAACTTAACTTTTTGTGATTCACAATCAAGAGAGCAAAAGTGCCCCTGTTAAGATTCATTATACCCCCACAACGAAGTTATGGGGGGAAACTGGAATCAGGTTGTCCGTCCATCCATCAGTCTGTCTGTCGGTCCGACGGTCTGTAGACATAATTTTGTGTCCTCTTCTCCTCCCACAGTTTTGGACCAATTTTACTGAAATTTTATCAGGTTGTTTCTTATCATATGAAGTTGTGCACCTGCAATTTTCATCCTGATCCAGTGATTAGTTTCAGAGTTATGCCACTTTGAACTTAAGGAGAGGGGGATGGGGGGGAATAGTCAACATTTAAAATTGCAAAACTCAGTAACCATAAGGGGTGTTACCAAATTTGGTAAGTAATCTTATCATATGAAGTTGTGCACCTGCAATTTTCATCCTGATCCAGTCATTAGTTTCAGAGTTATGCCACTTTGAACTTTTATAAGGAGGGGGGGGAGTCAAAATTTAAAATTACAAAACTCAGTTACCATAAGGGGAGTTACCAAATTTGGTAAGTAACATCATCTTGATGTTATCATGTTGCAAAAAGAACATGTACTGAAAGCACTTATACTGGGACATAGCCCCGGTAGGACAATGCCCTAGTGGGGGGTATGACTCCGCTCTGCGACAGTTCTAGTTTATTTTTATCCACAATCCAGCACTTAATAGCTGAGCATAGCACCCTTAGACAGGGGCTCCTGTGTACAAAAGAGAAAAATTGATACCTCCACAATTTATTAATGCATGCAATCTCTAGGATAAGAGATGGAGTTGTGTAAGGAAAAATTAATAGATTTTATCATAGTTCATAGACATCGTTCAGATAATCTGTCAAGGTCATACTTTAGATAGAGGATAATGAAAGAGTAGTCATGGAAAACCAAATTTATTAAACAAGTCATCTGAAAATATATAAAAACAAGGCTTTTCTGAGTTCAATAAATTCTGTTATTTATGAGCACAAATTTTACATTCATAATATAATATGACCCTAACTTGGGTGATAGACATTTGTTGAATTACTATTAAAAGTTTTCAGTGTTACTCATTATGCCTTTTAAAATTGATGCCATTTTACACACAATACATGTTTGACATCGGTTACACAAGCAATGCTTTTTGTTCTGAGCTATTTGCATAGTTACTTCACTAGTATAATAAAACCTGTATATTATCCAAAATAGTTAACGACTTTATTTCACTCCCAGGAAGCAGGTCATATGATAAACAAATTTATTTTTTTGGAGAATTTGTGTTTCACAACCTTATGTTAACTTTAACTGTGATTTAAGAACCATATACAGTTGGAAAAAGAGCAAATACAAGTCCCTCTATTATCTATTCCAAATGATTCTTTTTATCTTTTACATTTCCATTGAAGTCAACATCATGTTTCAAGGACTAAGATGTTAGGAAAGCAGTTTGAGTTTTACAAACCTTTAATGGTCACTACCATATTTGGAAAAACATTGCAGATCCGGATTAAATAACTCAAGTTTCATTCTGGTCTTCAATGTGCCTTCCTCTTAACCTCATTTGGACCTGTTGTATTATTTTCACTTTCTCAGAATTGTACAACATAACTTGTCTATCTTTAGGGTGTCTGAAATCATTTGAGCCTGTGCGGGACATTTCCAACAATTACATAGGTACATAATGGCCATAATCTATGCAGCTTAGACACCCACCAAAATGCAATTATAATACTTACTGTCTGTCTGAAGGAAGATCACAGATGTGTAGCAAAGACTCTGGTCAGTCAGATTGAACAGACTGGCCAGAGACTTTGTCTCATACAGGCTCATTTGTTATTTACGGCAAATTCATTTTTCTAGGTCCTCGTTGTTCAGATGGATCTTAATGTAATGGAGGAAAAACTTGAAGCATTTAAAGAAAGTTTGAGGAACTACATTGAGGGAGCAAATGCTGCACAAGGATGCTTAAGGTAAAAAAGATAATAATAAAAGAAGCTTAAGATAAGTTTTAAAGTAAAGTTTTATGATAAACCTATTCACATGACTTTCCACTTAAACCTTAGACCATTAAACTCTAAGTGTTGTTTACATAAAGAGCTTTCTGCTGCCTTAGCATTTAGACTTGCAACTCTCACAGTAAATTATTTAAACACTTGATTAGACAGATTCAAAGAGGGGAATATTTATTTTGCTCATGTGTTCCTGGATTTGATTCCAGTACCTAACAATCTGAAAGCCACAGTCCTGACCACTATACCATTTACACCACATGGCCTAATATACACAAAGAAAAAAAGTATTGCAATATCTAAATGTATGGAAACACAACAGGATGTTCAATAAAGCAGTTGTAACTGTCTATATCTCTATAGACAGTTAAATCTGATTTTTTGCTGAAACATGAATTTGAAGCTAATGGGATGAAAAAAATAAAAGAAAAAGGACACAGACTTCAGATTTGTATCTGAGTTTCACATTTACAACCAGAACATTAGTGTAAGTAAAAAAGAAGTTGGAAAAAATATAGCAATTCTTACAGTTTGAAAACTAAGGACTTGAATATTAATTGATAATGGGAAATGGGAATGATTGATTTGTCATGTTTTATGTTTGTGCAATTTTCCAGTGTGACAGTACGTAGTTACAAAGACAGTAGCTCCTTTACTATTTATGAGATTTGGACCAAGGATTCTCAACAAAAAGGGTAGGTATCACAATAAGTTTCTATAGATCTATCATGGTATTTGGACATATCATACCTCTTACAATGGGTACTGTAAATTAAGAAAATCACAGACATTTAATCGGTCTATCATAGGTTTTAATCTATGCCATACTTTTCCTTTTTTTGTAAAGAACAAACAAACAAAATTCCGAGCTTTTCTGAAAAATTGTTCATTGATATCTGGTTAAGAAATGCGGAAAGATCATGTTGAGATATTAACTTCAGGGTTCTCCCCAGAAATTTTTGAAGGCGTAGTGGTATATGCACGTGGCTATGTGCGGCCTGATTTCTTTGTATTTCTGATAATAATTAAAGACAATTACATTGGTTTTACTATAGATAAGCCTATTTATCTTTGTGAATCAGAACTTTTTTTGTTGAATATATAATTTAATTTGAACTTTTTTTTTTACTTTGACACCTATTTAGCATCTCTACATAAATAATTTAACCGCCAAATCATCAATAAAAGTTGCACAATGGCTAAAACTCTTTCCCCCTTCTCTCCTTCCCCCTTGTATGTCTTCCCTTTAATGGAATATATTGTGTACTAAAGGACCATTTCTAATAGACTAAAAGAAACAAAGAAAATTGGAATATTTTAGCAAATTAAGTTAAAAAGTCAATGAAAACAGTAATTCAACTGGACTAAGGCTGTGTTTTTCTCATATATTTGAGAGGTCTAAGGACAGCATTGCATTTATTGACAAGGTCTCTATCTTTATAAGGAAGATAAAAAATACTTGGGAAGTCCTTGTATGTTTGAGGAAGGCCCTCTTCTGAAACAAGTAAAACTAGGTTCTATTACAATCATGTTCAAATGTGTTAACAAAGCCTTTTCCATATCTTATTTCCAAAAACATTTTCTCCAAAATTCTACAAAAACCATTTAACAAATTTGTAAATTGATAACTAGTTTGTTTAGAGAAGCCAGTGACAGGACTCTCAGCACTTTGATTTTACAAGTTTTTTGGTTTTTGTTTTCGTTCTTTTATTTGTAATATTCATTTCCCAAATCAATTTCTATGACCTCATTCAGAAATAAAATAATTTATCTTGATTTAATTTCTGGAATAGAAAAAAAAGTTTTGGGTTTAACATATTAGGGTAGGAGTCAGGTTAAGGAATGGCGTTTCTGTGGAGAGTAATCAAAGTTTTTTTTTTCAATTTTCATATTAAAAGTTGATGGATAGTATGCTTGAAGTAAGTGTAACTAGAACAGACAGACTGTCTGCGTTGAGTCTTATTTCGTCTAATTCTTGGCAGTTGAAAGATCGCAAAAAATGCACATGCTTGCCAATATTTTGTTTAATTTAATAAAAAATGACATTGGAACAGATGTATCTAGGTTGACTTAAGCCAATCATTGTTAAATCAAATTTCGGTTTCAATTGTTTACTGTGGATCTCGGTAAAAAACTGCAATTTTTGGCAAATGAAGTGGACAATGAATTGACGGTTTTTGTATTGGTACCCATCTGTTAATCTCTGTTACCAGAAGTGCGGAACCAGTGTAAATAAATCAACGGTGAAGGAAAAATCGATAATCACTAATTAGTAAGGCTTAGGGTCTTATCATTTAGGGGCACTGTGTAATTGATAGTATACAACTGTTCAGAAAGTGATTATGTAAAGACCAAGTGTCTGCAATCAGTTTTATTGCTTGTTTTGACCCTTTGTTCAGAAAGAAATTAAGCTGTATCGGTGATCAAATTTAAGCGTATCGGCGTTCTTAAGGTGTATTGGCAACCTGTTGAATTTCTTGGAGGTGTATCGGGGCCGAAACGCTATAAGGGCCTGGGGAGAACACTGAACCTATTCAGTTGCATTGTCTATATGAAAGCAGATATGCTTTCTCCACTCTGATGGTCAATGGATAACTATTGTAAGTGCCTGTATTTCTATTGGAACTTTACGCAATAGTTTTTCACTAAATTTTTGAATTTCCCTACAGCAATTTCACCCACCAGCACAAGCAGGCAAGTGGAATTCATTACCCCTTAAATTTTGGTATATATTTCAGATACAGTCAAACTGAGGCCTACAAGGCATTTAACCAGAGCTTGACTACTACACTGAATGCTGAAGCTGTTCTGAAGACTATAGAAATACCAGGTAAATTAAATAATAAAATGGATTACAAAATATTTTGAAGGCTCAGTGTGAAACAGTTGTAACTGCCTATAAACATATAGGCTGTTACAACAGTTTCACACTTAGCTGTCAGAATGTTGATTTTTTAACACATTACTACATGGGAAACAATTTAAACTTGTCAAACCGTTGCCTGCTAAAAGTCAAAGTGCGTAGAAATTAAGGGAAAAGGGTTGAATACAACATTGAAACAAATGAAAAATTGTTTACAAACTGAGGATTACAAAGGGTTCAATAAGATTCTGAATGTGTTTATAAGTTTATAGAAATACCAATAATAATGATAAATACATTACTGGTTTTAAAAATTTTGGACTGTCCAAATTGAGAAATGGCAGGGAAATAATGAACTTTAACAGTGTTAACCAAGGTTTCCTAATGCTATTCATTAGGAAACCTCAGTTAACACTGTTAGAGTTTATTACTTCCAAAACATTGCAAAACTATTACGGTTCCACTACCTTAGACTTTGACCGGCCTGTGCATCTGAGCAGTCAAATCAGAGTCTTCTCTTTGCATGCTGTGGATGGCAACTATTTCTTAGTTTCTGTGAATGAAAGGATTATGTTCAAATCTCTCTTTGTGGCAACTCAGACAGCCCAGTTAATGTAATCCATGCCAATATGGAATTGTTGGAAACATTGCTCATACTCCCATTTACTATTTTTCAGCAACATGGTGGAAGCGAGACTAATGGATCTGAAGACGGGACACCTTATTTTGGAGATTATCTATTTATAGTTATACTTAATATATGTAGTGAATGTAACTTTATACAGCTTTCATTAGTCTGTCAATATGGATTATATAATATTAATAGAGGATTTTGATTGGTTGAATGGAGTTTATTGCTGCTTTCAACATTTTTCAGTTATATCATATATAGTAGTAAAGAATGATAGCCGCCGTCGGGGATTGAAACCGGGACCTCTCTATAGAGGAGTTAGTACAAAAGTATTGTAAGTGCCTAAGCAAATATAGGTACTTAAAATAGTTTTGAACTGACCCATTATTCTTAAATGGCTTTATCGGTTCAGGGACCCTCTGGGAAGAGGCAAAATGTGTATGGGTCAGCCTATGATCCAATCTTTTGGTAAAATATGTTAATTCTTCTTAGTAACTCTATCCTTTTTGGATTCATTCTATGACTGATCTATCTAGCCGTCGTCGTAGCTCAGTTGGTAGTGCGTCGGACTGTCAATCTAGAGTTCATGGGTTCGATCCCTGACGGCGGCACTCATTCTTTCCGACTATTTGTCTCTCACCAATGGGTTGATAATCATAGACCTATGTGAGATAGCGGCTGGAGGCTAGGAAAGAATGTGGTGGTTGTACTGGTGATAGAAATACCAGGAATCCATTGTTAGGTGCTCCAGCCACCGCGATATAACCAAAATAATGTTGAAAGCGGCATTTAACTCCATTCAATCAATCAATGACTGTACTATCTGGGACCTAATCTCTTTTGTCAAATATTTGTTTTCCTAGATCCCTGATCCCTTCATCTGGGCACGAGGTTGTAAAACTTTTCTCAGGCTCAACTGAGGATTTTCTCAAATTTTGGATTAAGATAAATGTATGAAAATAAAAGATAATATCAATAAGTTGGTTGTTAATTATAACAACTTTTGTATATTATCTTTTATGATAATACATTAAAATGAGTATTAAAATAGAATTACGGCTTAAATCTTAAATTGAAATTTGAGAAAATGTTGAATTGAGAATGAGAAACGTTTTATAACCTTGGGCCCTGATTTGTCAGTATGTCACATATATTTTCCTAATTTACCATTCAGTGTTATTGTATGCTCAAAAATATGCTTTTTTGGGGAACAAAAAATAAGCAAATGCTTGTTACATTTATTGTTATTCTCTTTGATTGTTCAGAACTATTGTGTATATGATGTAATCCCAACCTCATTCAGAGCATATACATGTACAGTGAAACTTGTTTTACGCGACCACTAATGGGACCACCATAAAGTGGTTATTATAGAAAATGGCCACCTAATACATGTTTTGTTTATAAATAAGAATTATACAAGGACTTTTTGATTGAATCTGCATTGTATTGCAAAATTCCCAATAACCCTATGTTGATAAAACTCAATAGAATCTTGTCATTGAGACGATTCTGGTGAGATTTAACAATATCAGATTCATTTTCAATAATTGTTGGATTAACTATACCTACTTTTTAAGATTTTTCAATTTAAAGAAGGTAATTTTGAAAACTGTCGCTAAATTAAAATGGTTGCTTAATAGATGTGGCTGCTTTAGCAAGATTAACAGTACATTGTTTGTGAATGTTCAGCTTTTGTTTGTCTTTTCTCTCTTTTTTCATGTACAGGCAAGATTTTGGGAAGTATTTATAACACTTGATTTGCAACTTTCATAAATTTTTAACACTTGTTTCAGTCTCACTTGTGCAATAATAAGGAATGATTTATCAAGTTGCATTTGGAGTCACAATGAAGTATGGTGAAAAATAATAACTTAAATCTTTTGATGTTGGCTCGTTTTGTACAGTATTTAAAAGCATTTGTAATAAAATAGTACCATTTTAACTCATATATGAGCCTGTGCGTGACATCTCCAACAATTTCAAATGTGCGCCAAGCAATGACTCTTGCCAGCCTGTGCATCTGCACAGTCTGACCAGGGTCTTCACTTTGCACTTTGTAGAAAGAAAAGGAAGGTCCAAAAGTGTCTTTAGAAAGTCAAACAAACTTCTTATTATATTAAATGGCAGTCAAGGATGGTTAATGTTGGCCCTTCATGCACATGTCAAATATTGGAAATGTAATTCACAGGCTCATATGTCATTTGAGTGGCAAACATTGTTCACACATAAATGAAGATATTTCAGAAAACTTTGTATTCACTTTCACAACAGGAGTCCTTATTAATTATACCCCCCACAACAAAGTTATGCGGGGTATACTGGAATCAGGTTGTCCGTCCATCCGTCCGTCCGTAGACATAATTTTGTGTCCTCTTCTCCTCCCAGTTTTGAACCAATTTTGCTGAAATTTTATCAGGTTGTTTCCTACCATATGAAGTTGTGCACCTGCAATTTTCATCCAGATCCAATCATTAGTTTGAGAGTTATGCCACTTTGAACTTTTTAAGGAGGGGGTACATTTTTCTTATTTTGTGTCCTCTTCTCCTCCCACAGTTTTGGACCAATTTTGCTGAAATTTTATCAGGTTATTTCCCATCATATGAAGTTGTGCACCTGCAATTTTCATCCTGATCCAGTCATTAGTTTCAGAGTTATGCCACTTTGAACTTTTTATGGAAAGGGGGGGGGGGAGTAGTCAAAATTTAAAATTGCAAAACTCAGTATCCATAAGGGGAGCTACCAAATTGGGTAATTAATCCTATCATATGAAGTTGTGAACCTGCAATTTTCATTGTTTTGGGGTCACATAGGTCAAAGGTCAAGGTCACAGTAAATTTTTGTTCAATTTTCGTTTTCGGACTCTAAATCAAGAACCAAGCGACCTAGAATCATGAAACTCTATGCAAATGTTTCTTATGACTCAAGGAAGTGCCCTATTGTTTTTAGGTCACATAAGTCAAAGGTCAAGGTCACATTAAATTTTTGTTCAGTTTTCGTTTCCAGACTCTAATTCAAGAACCAAGGGATCTAGAATCATGAAACTTCATGCAATTGCTGTATATGACCTCAATATTTGTTACAAACACATCTTGCACTTAAAGCACTTACATTTTGACAAAGTGCTGGTGGGGGGTATAAGTCCGCTCTGCGACAGTTCTAGTTGTTTTCAGCTACTGCTTTTACAAAATAGGTAGTTTCTTTTATATAATTTATTTCTTGACACAAAGCTTTCCATGACTGTGATATTTTGTTACTATACGTTTTGAAGTCGACCTTACTGGTGAGAAATAGTTAATTATCAAAGTGAACTTTAATGATTGTAAATTTTTCTGCCCCTGCATCAAAAGATTGGAGGCAAATTGTTTGACTGTGGTCTGGCTGTCTGTCTGTTGGTCTGTCTGCAAAGTTAACCAATATGTTAACATTGCTAATTTTTTCAAGGCTTTTCAAGATACATGCTCATATTGATGGCTCAGCGTAAAACAGTTGTAACTGCCTATAAACATATAGGCAGTTAGAACCGTTTCGCATTGAGCTATCAATATTTGGTCTGATCATAGATCTGTATGGTGAGCATCTACAGATATCAAGATCAAGGTCATGTGGTAAGGTCAAAGTCATCAGTTATGGTAAAAAATTAATTATTGATTAAAAATATAAGATTATTACTTAAATCATCAAAAAAATTCTGACATTGTAGACAAAGTATAACTTAAATTCTTTCTGGAAGATTAAGATTATTTAGAAAAATAGGTATATTATCTCTTGGTCATTTCACTACCCAACCAGGGATATTGCCAAAAGATTATGCCTTGCTTTTGTTTATTTCCCTCTTTTTTACTCAATTTGAGCCAGGTCCATTAAACCCATCATTAAACTTGCTTGGTAATCACATGAAAAATGATGCATTGTAATAGATTTTGTCCTTAATTTTCAAATTTTGTCAAATGCATGAAAGATATAGAAGATTGATCGTTATTTTGCGTATGATAGACAAATCTTTCATTTATTAAACAACTAATGCTGATTTTTTTTTCACTCAAATAGGTTTTGTTCTGATGAAAATACAAAGTAATTTTTGTTCATTGCTTAATGAAAGATGAATGGATCTAATGCTGAAACAAATGATTATTAGCTCTACTGGCCGAAGGCTAGGGAGCTATTGTCATGGCGGAGTGTCCAATGTGCGTCCATGCGTGCGTGTGTCAGTGTGTCCGTCCGTGCCTAAGCTTTTTCTTTAAACATCTTCTCCTCCGAAACCAATGGGTGGATTTTAACCAAACTTGGTAGAAATGATCCTTGGGTGACCGCCTCTTCTTAAATTGTTAAAAAAATTTTGATTGGCCCCCAAATATGGGCGTGGCAGGGCGTGGCATTTTTTCACTTTGAAATCTTTAAAAATCTTCTCCTCCCAAACCATTGGGCTGATTTCAATGAAACTTGGCATGGATGTTCCTTGGGTGACCCTTTACTTAAATTGTTCAAGAAATTTTGATTGGCCCATGAATATGGGTGTGGCAAGGCGGGGCTTATTTTGAGCCCGAAATCTTTGAACAACATCTCCTCCTGAGCCTGAAATTTTCGAATGACATTATCTCCTGAACCACTTTGCTGATTTCAATGAAACTTTACCAGAATGTTCCTTGAGTGTCTCTTTTCAAAAATTATTTGCTAAATTTTGATTGGCCCATTAGTTTGGATGTGGCAGGGCGGGGCTTATTTTGAGGCCAAAATCTTTGAACGATATCTCCTCCGGAACCCATCAGCCAATTTCAATGAAACTTTACCAGAATGTTTCTTGGGCGACTATTTACTTAAATTGTTCAAGAAATTTTGATTGATCCATAAATTTGGGTGTGGCAGGCGGGGCCTATTTTGAGCCCGAAATCTTTGAACGACATCTTCTGAACCTTATGTTTTAATAAGATGGGTTAAGGGTTGCAGGTTCATTGTGATTGAGTATGGACCAGAACCAGGTAATCATTATTAAATAGGTCTAAGGAGATTTTGAAGTGTTAATGTATTCATTTAAAGTAAGCTTTATTTAATGAAAGTCTAAAGATTTTGAAGCCAGTGGAGCGATACAGGCCCTCTTGGGCCTCTTGTCCTCTATTGCTCTCTATCAGTCAATTTATGAAATAAACTCTTTTGATTGCACTACAATGTACATTTTTGTATTTAACAATTTTCTAAAATATATGTTGTTGTGTTTTCTTCCTGTTTACACTTAATAAACTAGCATTATTTGTATACTTTGACATATCTTTCTCTATTTGATATCTTCCAGTACAAAAATAGAAAAAGATAACCAAGACTTTTAATTTACTTAGGAATAAAGTCGAGCCATGTACCATATTTCACGTTTTCACCCCTCCCTCCCTGACTTAAATTGCGCAAAATCATTTCTGGATTTTCAGTATTTATTTAGATGAATCCTTTATCCATTTCTCTGTGATTTATGCAACCTTAATGTCCCTTAGTAGCTTGGTTCATTAAGAATAAAAAAATCCAACATTTGTCATCACCATTGTGTCATCAGAAATTTTGTTGGCATTGGAGTTTGAGTAGATGATGGCATTGTTTGCATGACACGTTTTAACTTTATGGTACTTTTAGCTCCACTGGCCGAAGGCCAGCAAGCTATTGTCATGGCAGTGTGTCTGTTGTACATCCAGGCATCCGTGTGTGTGTGTTTGCATTAACTTTTCTTTAAAAATCTCCTCCTAAACCAATGGGCAGACTCTGACAAAACTTGGCAGAAATGTTCCTTTGGTGACCCTCCTAAAGTTGTTCAAGAAATTTTGATTGACACCCAAATATGGGAGTGGCAGGGCAAGGCTTATTTTCACTATAAAATCTTTATAAATCTTCACCTCCCAAATCATTGGCCCAATTTCAATGAAAATTGGCAAAAATGTTCATTGGGTGGCTCTTTAAAAATTGAGCAAGAAATTTTGATTAGTTCCCAAATAAGGGTGTGGCAGGGCGAGGCTTAATTTTTCTATAAAATCTATAAAAATCTTCTCCCAAATCATAGGCCCGATGTCATTTAAACTTGGCATGAATGGTCCTTGGATAAAAAATCTTCTTCTCTGAAACCACTGTTCAGAATTCAATGAAACTTTATTTCTATGTTAAATTCTGATGGAGCTTATGGTCCTATATGATGAATTATAAAAAAATCGTATTCTTTGAAACTTCTCTTCAGAATTCAACCAAACTTCACAGGAATGACGCTTAGAACATGCCCTTTCAGATTTGTTCGTAAAATTTGGATCTGGCTGATAACATGGGCTCTACAGGCTGACGCTTAACTAAAAAAGTGGTCCCATATGATGAAATTAAAGAAAAAAATCCTCTGAAACTACTGATCTGAATTCAACCAATCTACACAGAAATGATGCTAAGAACAAGCCACTCAGATTTGTTCGTTAAAATCAGATAACTTGGGCTCTACTGGCTGCCGAGTCACTGAAAAATCGTCCAATATGATGAAATATATAAAAAATCCTTGTCTCTGAAAATACTCATTAGAATTCAACTTAACTACCACAGGAATGATGCTTAGAACATGCTCTTTCATATTTATTTGTAAAATTCTGATCGGGCTGATGACATGATTGATTGATTGATTGATTGAATGTAGTTTAACGCCGCTTTCAATATTTTTCAGCTATTTCGCGGCGGTTGGAGTACCCAACAATTTTTTCTGAGTATTTCTCTCACCACTACAACCACCACGTCCTTTCCTAGCCTACAGCTGCTATCTCACATAGGTCTACGATTATCAACACATTGGTAAGAGACAAATAGTCGGAAAGAATGAGTGCCGCCGTCGGCTGATGACATGGGTTCCATAGGTTGATGCGTCACTGAAATATGGTCCGATATGATGAAATACAAAAAATATTCTCTGAATCTGCTGTTCAGAATATAACCAATCTTTACAGGATTGACAAATGATGCTAAGATAATGCTCTTTCAGATCTGTTCATGAAATACTAATTGGGCTGGTAACATTTGCTGTATGGTCTATCACGCCACTGAAAAATTGTCCCATAGGTTTGACAAATCAAAATCTTCTCTGAAACTACTGGTCAGAATTTACCAGCATTCATCCTGTAATCAGTGTGAAAAATTGCCTTATGAGGATTAAATCTGCAAATTAATGCTTAAGGACGCTTGGTAAGTTACAGTAGATTCGACAACTATTCAGCGGTCTTTCGAGTCGGAGATTTCCTTTATTTAGAAAATTGGCTTAAAAAGGCTATACTGAGCGCTATACAGGAGCCATCATGTAAAACAGATTTATGAATTGTTAGTGTGCTAATGGTTAACAGATCGTCCGCTATAGTCAAACAACAATACGACTTGATGTCGCTACCTTGTCTGCAGTAACAAGCAAAAAAACACATGGTTAGTTGCACCAATCTTTGAAATTCAATTGGAAAATTGTTAAAAGCAGTTTTAACGTTTTCAAAACCACCCTTCATGTTTCAGGAACAGTTTCAAGTTTATATTGATAGTACAACGCATACTTTTATTGGCTTGCCTCCGTAGATCCAATCTTGGCTGATAAAGTTCTTACGTAATTTTTGACGTCGGCGAAAATTCAAAGATTTTGAAACGTTTTTTTATCATGGCGTTGTGTCCGTCGTGCGTCCGGTTGTAAACTATTTCTTTAAAAATCTTCTCAGAAACTACTTGATGAATTTCAACCAAACTTCACAGAAATGATAATTGGGTGACCATCTTTCAAAGTTGTTCTAGAAATTTTGATCCAATAAAAAATGGATTTTATGGGCGTGGCTAATTTCCAAATATGGTAAAAAGTGGGTTTTCTCAGATGCTTATTGATGGATACCAATCAAATTTTATATGAATGATCCTTGGGTGACCCTTTATCAGTCTACAAAAAATTATTGTGATCGGATGGAAAATATGCATTTTATGGGCGGAGGTCATTTCTCTATATGTTATATAATGGAAACTTTGAAAATCATTTCCTCAGAATCTACGTGATGGATATCAACTAAATTTTACTTGAATGATCCTTGAGTAACACTTTATCAGTCTTCAAAAAATAATTGTGATCGGATAAAAAAAAATATATATTTTATAGGCGGAGGTCATTTCTCTATATGTTATATAGTGGAAACTTTGAAAATCATTTTCTCAGAATGTAATTGATGGATATCAACCAAATTGCACTGGAATATTCCCTAAGTGACCCTTTATCAATCTACCAAAAACTATTGTGATCGGATGAAAAATATATTTATTATGGGCGCAGGTCATTTCTCAAAATGTTATATACTGGAAACTTTGAAAATCATTTCTCGGAATGCAACTGATAGATTTCAATAAAACTTTTTTGGTGTGATCTTTGGGTGACCTATTATCATGCAGCCAAAAATTATTTTGATTGGATTAAAAATATGTCTTCTATGGGTGGAGGTCATTTCTCTATTTGCTATATAGTTGAAACTTTGAAAATCATTTTCAACATCAGTAGAATCCAAAATATCTAAAAATCTAGTCAAAACTTTTTTTGCTTTTACAAGAATTTCAAGCCTGTGGAGCGACACAAGCCATTCATGGCTTTCTAGTTATCTTATAACTATACAAATATCCGTGTGATAACAACCCGTTTGATATTTTTTATGATATCACATATTTATTTTTAGAACAATGATATAATGCGGTAATTTTAGAAACTTGCATTTCAGTTAGTAACATCGAGGAAAACAAGTCAAATAGAGGTTATAAGATAAATATAATACGTACTAAGTGTATTGCATGAAAAAAATATATAACTTGGTTGTGAGCAGAGCCTCGACAATTATCAATTCTCCCAACCTCGTTAGATATTTTATTTCATACAAAACACTTAAATATATATTACTATGTGCAATAATTTCTTTTAATGCACATTAAAGATTTTCATCAAACCTTTGTGCATCAGACCAGCAAGATAAGGAGACACGTTTACTAAGAAGGCGTTTCTACGAATAGGAAAATGGAACCCATAAGTCAAAAACCCCGTCAATAAAAAGGTAGTCAATTTTGACAGAACTTAAAATAAAAAAAAGCAAATAAATCATTAACGGTTAAGGTACGTATTAAGATAATATTCATTTGTGGACGTAACTTTTGGAGTTAAGTATATATTGTTTATTGGTTAAAGATCCATCAAGACATATCTATACTTAGTTCCAAAAGAAAGTGTGCAGTTTCACTCTTTTGTTTTCCTTATTTTTTACAAAGTTGAAGCAACTCTTGCTTGTAAAATATGTTGCATGTTTAAGATATGACCCTTTAGAAACGAGGCATTAAATCCGATTTCGAAAGAAATTGCGTATACTGTGGACACTTCTTCAGCACAATGGTGTTAAGAGTAGCCCTGCTAGAATTTCTTTTCTGGTAAGGAAAGATTTGCTTATATGGTATTTCCTAGTTTAACAAGGCACTCCCCACAATTTCGAAACAAAAGTTTGAGATTACTTACAGACGTCACACCTGCGCCTACGTTAGAAATCGCTACGTTGATTGGACAATGACGTCAGATACAACGGTGCAATAGTGTTATACAATATTAGTTAATACGTAACAGAGGAAGCTCAAGCGTATACATACAATTTCTATTGGAATATGAGTGCTAATTCAATTTTATGGACATTTTTCTCCGCACGGGGTTAATTTAAGCATACACACGAAATTTGAACGACAACTTACGTCTTTTTATAGTGTGCAATTCTCATTCAGATGTGAATTTATTACAACGTAGGTCTCAGAAATTGAACTGAATGCAATTCCAAAAAAGTTACACATTAACTGTGGGATCCAAAAGCAAATCACTCAAAATCAAGGATTCTTTTCTAGCTTAAAGTCAATGAGTTCCGCATGCCTTATTTCTCAAAGTATGGTCAATAGTGTCGAGGTTTGTCATGCAAAATTTTGGGACGGTACATTTAGTTAGTTTCGAGATATTCGAATTTTAAAAGTGCACACTTTCTTTTGGAATTGAGTATATCTTATAAAAAAAGAACTTTTTCCATTTAGAATCAATACTAATATATATTTTGCTAAACGACTTTCCAATATAAGGTTTAGCCAACACTAAAATCGGCTTTTCTTTCCATCTTTTGGTCTCTTCATAAATGTCCTTTTAAACTTCATATCTAAGTTAGCATCTCATTGATAGGTATTTGAAAGCCAATGGAGCGACACTGTTCCTATTTGGGCCTCTTGTTTTGTCTGTTATAGAGGAACAAATTTGAATTACATTTTTAAATAAAAATGATATGTCATCGGGTCAGATTTTTCATTAACTTCGATTTTTCAAAGTTAACGTCTATGTGTTCGAAGTTTCATTAAATATACTGAGCGACTTTAATAACGCAATTCTTAAAACGTCACTTAAATGCAAAGATTAGTGAATAGACTCGCAATGAAATATACTTAATTTGTTACTTTAACAAGTTACCTTTAGTTCAGCATCAATGTTATTTCGAAACATTCTCTTGTATTCCCAATAAGGGGATACTTTTAAGCATACCCACGAAAGTTGAAATTTCTCCATAGCCCTACTGCTTGAACGATATTTTCTTTTCAAATGAAACAAAGGCCAAACAAATTTCAGATTTTGGTTGAATGAATCAAGAGTTCAAACAAATCATGAATATTGCGTTTAAGCACGTTTGGTGCAAAGACGACACCAAAACGTCGTCTTTTTGACCAGAAATGACGTCACTTACATGCTTTTCCATTCCGTTCGTAGAACCACAAACGTTGTTAATGTAAATGCGGTTTTGGCAAACATAGTCTGTTCGCGCTTTTAGCCCCTTCCCAGACAACTCGTTTAGAATTGAGATGCCATTTTAAGCGTAAATACGGCATGACACTAACGTCATTTTAGTCTTCTGAAACGCCTTTTTGGCAGGGTCCTACAATGCAGATGCTTAAATATTGAACAAATTAATCAATAATTTTTAGTCTAATCGAGGTTAACGACGTTCCGATTCTGAGGAACACTCTTCCTTTTGACTTAATCAATTAAAAGTACATTCTTTGCAAAGCGAGTGAGTTGATTTCGCTTCTTCTAACGGTTTTTGAAATGTCTATCGTTGATTACCCTCCACACTTTTGATTTGTTAAATCAATCAACCATGAATAGTGCAATGACAAAGAAAGAGTGAACAGTAGACATTTATGCCGAAACTAACCAAAGCGTCAAATCAAATCAAGATTAAGTCGATTCAACAGAGGATCTTGTTTGTATGATTTCAGCTAAATTTACTTTAATCAAATCTATTTTTCTGTACTCAAAATTTCAAATTTACTTTGTTGCGTTTTTAAAGTCACTCAGTATAGATTAACTCTTGTAAAGAAATCATTTCCAATAATTCTAATTCCTTCAAAAAAGTTACGTAAAATTTGAATTTAGGCATGTCTTAAAGTGAAGGGATATTTATCTAAAGAGATTTGACAAATAAACTGAAACCAACTTCTAATCGGTCACTGCATGTTTTCCTCTTTTCGAACCATTTACAATAAATGAATCGTATAGAAAATAACGTTCATGCAAAGACAAATCAATTTCGAGAATTTTTGAGAAAGAGTTGTGTAAAAAGGACCCACAGAACGATTTTAGCAGACAAAAGAAAACACCAACCCTACTTTGAAAAAGTCACAAAACTTGCAAAAATTAGGGAAATTTCAAATTAACAATCGAAGAAATACGGTTATGTTGTTGAAAAATCACGATGCTTTCGATGTCTTAAAGGTAGCGGAAAGGAAATAAGTATAGAAAACATCAATAAGGGCATTCATTTGCGTAAATGAGGTGAATTTGTTAAATTTACCCCACCCACCTATGTTAATTTTGAAAATTGGGGTACCCACGTTTTCATCCAAGTTAAATTGCTTTCCATTGAGAATTTTTTGATGAATTTTGGTTTTTCTATCTACCAAGTGCCTGGGCTATCGGAAATCATCAAACACTTGCATCTTAAACATTATAATGCATTACTTTTCGTGCTCTATTTGAGTGACCGATTAGAAGTTGGTTTAAGTTTATATACTACTGGCATAAAGTAAAGCTTATTTTCTTCCAACAAATCTTTAGAGAGCCTCCTGTTGCGAATCTTCATAGTTTCTGCACTGTAAAAGCGGAAATACTGAATTCAGACAGCGTGTTTGCCAATTAATAGAGATAATTGTTGTAGGTATATGATGTAAAAAATCATTTTGTTAAGTTCAAGATATCGTTAATGCTGCGGTATCTCTTCAACATTTCTGATCGTTCTTGGCCATCCAGATTTTTCACCATTAATTTTGGATTAGCGGTTGTCCTTCAAATGCGCATATTCAGTACGTATTTTAAAATGTGAATAAGTGTTCTCAATTATTACTAATAAGCTGGTTATAAAAAAAGCTTCGTCTATTGTTTAGTCACATATGATAAGTCTATTTTAATTTCCAATGGACTTTCATTCGTCCGTCCTAGCGTTAACTTTTGACTTAAACATCTTTTCCACTGAATGTACTGGACAGCAGTCAACTAAATTTCACAGGAATAATCCTTTGGACACGCTCCCTAAGATTCCTTCATTTAACAAAGATTAGACCGATAACTTGGGTGCTACAGGATTTCGCTTCACCAAAAGAAAGGGCAAAATATCATATAATATATATATAAAAAAAATCTTCTCTGAAACTATTTGTCAGAATTTAACCAAACTTCACTGGACATGTTCTTTCAGATTCATTCGTTTAGTCCCGATCGGACTTTTAGCATGGGCGATATAGACTATATCGTTACCCGAAAATGTTTTTTTTTTTAGTAATGTGTAGCTGGTAATTAAATATTGACCTCGATTAATGTTTATTACCAGCCCTTAACAAATGCAACTAAAATATGTCTTTTGTGGCCGGAGGTCATTTATCTATATGTTTGATAGTTGAAACTTTGAAAATCATTTTCTCAGAATCTAAAAGGGTAAATATCTACCACACTGAAATGATTCTTTGGTGACCCTTTATCAAGAGGGAGAGGGCACTTAAATTCTCGTTTAATCATACGAGAACATTCAGACCTGTGGCGTTAATCAGCAGCTCAAGCGACTCTAGTTTGCATCCCACAATAGAGTGAAGCCTTTCAATCAGGTACACATACTCGGCTTTCTAATACAACCGAAGTTTCCGACTTCCGGTAAAGATAAAAAATGCGTTTGTATTTGATAAAATGTGGTTTTATTTTTCCTTATATTCAATTTTGAAAATGCGCATATTTACCTGAAAACCAGAATTCAAACGTCACGTGACAAACGACGTTAAGTAAATGACCTTGTTACTACGTTACAACGTTGTTACTACACAAATCACGGAGTCAGTCAGTTGAAGACGACGCGGCATGATGTTTTAGTTTTTTACTGCACAAATAAAAAATGCCAATGTGAAGAAGATGTGCACAATAAATGCGATAGAACAGTCGACGTACAGAACGTCATACCGCGGAGAGCTGCCGAGTTTGCCGTGTATCAAGTACAAAAGACTTCCATGTCTGTATGCTGAATCTTTGAAAACATCTGAATCTGAAAAGTAAGAAATTTTTAAAAATATCAATTCTGATGGCTTTGTTGCATCCCTTATTGACCAATTTAGATAAGATTTTTTTAAGGTCGACAAGACAAAGTTAAGAAAAAAAAGAAAAATACAAAAAAAACTGATTAGCTTAAGAAGACCCAATTATTGCATTTTAAATGTTTGCACACATTTTCCATGTCAAGAAAAACCCCTTAAGGCATGAAACTCCAGAAAATGATCAGTAAGATCCTTTGAATGTTAAAATCGTTCTAGGTCCGTCGTGTTTTACAATTGTATTTCGAAGGGTCAGCGCAACCTTATTGTAAGTGCCTATAAATATATACATAGGAACTTACAATAAGGTTGCACTGAACCGTCGAATTTCTCTTTTGAAGACAAATCTTTCGACAGAGTTGTGAGTTGTGCTTAAAGCGCTGTTTTATTGACCCGAATCTGACTCCTGCTATTTAGATGAATAAACATCTAATTATTCCTACTCGGCTTTGCACGTGCCTTTATAGGAATGAATAAAAAACGGCATTGAATGTAATACGTATTTTGTTAATTATTTATATATACCGGTAATTCTTATTTAAGCATATTTTCCACAAATTTGGATCAAATTAACCAATGTATATTCACCCCATGGAGGCAGGCAAAAGATGAAGGATTTACATGGTTTCTGTTCGTTATTAATGGAAATTGTCAAAATAATTGAGTTGCTGAATTCACTGGTTTTTTTTTGGTGTTCTTTTTATTACGGGTATGATGTTGCTGTTATCGAAGAAAAACTTAACATTTTGGATTTTATCAATTTATACGGCAATATGTTGAATATGTGATTATTTAATACTGTACCAGGTCCTACAAACCGGTACCACTGGCACGTGCTAAACGCCCTGCACCACAGCCCGTAAAAATTTCTACAGAATCCATCATCAACCTTAACATCGGGAGGCCCAAAAGTGCCAAGAAAAATGTCACCTTCAGAAATACGGTAAGCACTTTTAAGATGGTGGGACCGTAATAGTTCCTCAATATTTCGGACCACATGTTCTTTCACAATTTTAAACGTTATGAAAAAATGTACGAAGCGTTTAAAATGGACAAACTGTTTTCAGAAAAATATCCTAGACAGTTTGTGTTCAGTACAGTTATTTTTCAAATGCAACCCATTTACTGACCTCTGCTTGCTCCATTCAAATATCCTTTTACTGAGATTCCAGATGCTCCTTATTCGCGCGACTTGTCACATACTGTAAAGGCTCCAATGCAACCCCGTGGCTTATCAGAATCATTATGTTTCTATCAGAAGGCGCTGGTGGTCTATTGGAGGTTACAGTTGTTTAGATGTGAATAATGGCAATAATTGCTAATGCATTTTCCCCATTCTTTCATGTCTTCTCATCTGTAAGTCTTTGACATTGAATACATGTATTTTTGAATTGTCTAAAATACAGTACACTCGGAAAATCAAAGAGAAAACTTAAATAAATCATTATTTAAGCTTGGAATTAACATGAAAGCTCAACATTTGGCTGGGAAAAAGTTACATATACCCTCCGTTGAAACAGATTGATAAAGAATTATTGTCGCGAGTGAAGGAGTATCAAATCGAAAGACTTTTTCTCAAAAACAATACCTGCGTTCAGGATGACAAAACTGTGCAGACAGTTTACCAATTATATCCCGCTTTTCATGAACGTAACGCAGGGCTAGTTAAGTATAATGGTCGCCATCTTTGGTACGACAAGATTGGATGACATTGCTACACATATGATAATTACAAGTTTAGTTTTTTAATCGCTGTTGAATTGTTGAGACTTCAAACTCTATACATGTACAAGTTACGCATACTGTACTAACTTATGTGAGAAAGCATGGGCGGGAGGGGGGGAGGGGGGGGGAGCTAGGAAAGGAATAAATGATTGTTCTAAGTAGTCGGATAAATACCAGAAACTTATTACTAGGTGCTAGAGCCCCACGAAAAGGTTGAAAAACTGTTGAAAGCAGCGTCAAATAGATATAGACAACATCAACATAAACAACAAACAGACTTATGATGTTCAATATTTTTACAGGTATTTGATACAAAGTTCGGACCTATGGACTCGGCCCTTATCGATACCCTCTACAATAAGAGAAGATATTCAACATTCACGCAGTCAGCTGCGCAGGAATTCGCCTTGCCTTATTCACGGGTATGTATTTCATTTCTTTTCAAACCCATTTTCCCCTTTTCGAAATTCCGGACTAGTCCAATTATAAAGGTGGTTGCTGACAGCAATGGAAATTGGATGTCATTTTTATGAAGCCGACCTCTGTGATAGAATGTATTATTGGGAAAAGAAGAATTTTCTTGTCATGTATTATTGGAAAAAGAAGAATTTTCTTGTCACAATTAATTTCTCTTTTTCCACTATGTTTTTCTAAAATATATAATTTATGATTGTATATTAAAAAAAGTATTTCTTTATATTCAATATTTAGAATATTTAGAACTGCCGCGCCCGGTTAGGACAATCGGTTACGCGTCTGGTTTTCATTCATCGGGTCGTGGGTTCGACCTCTGGCTCGGCCAACTTTCCTCCCATATTTGACAAAAAGCATTTTGATAAGTGTCATGTCTCTCCCACACAATTGGCAAGTGATACGCGTAGGAGAGAATGGCGACTGGTGCCTCAGATGAAAGCTCTAGCTATACTGTGAGAAACGACAAGAAACTATGGATAGGTGCACCAGCGCTCGAATTTTAAATGTAAAACTATCGAAAGTGACCTTAATACCCATATTAATTAACAAAGAAAATCAGTCACAACCACATGAAGTGTCAGCCGAGATGAGATAGGCCACTTTTGACATCATGTAGAGGCCCTGTTACCATTGCATATTTTTCAATGCATTTCATCAAAGGAAGGATAACTGCAAGACAAGTATGCGTATTTAGCTCAGACGTTGGTCTATCATGATATTGGAACGACTCTAATCACGAAAACGTCAAGGACCTATGCTCAAAACATCACCGACAATCTTGATTTCATTTTTGTGATTTTTGAAATCGACCCCTTTGTCCTTTGACCATCAATAAAAACCTCATTTTACAAACATCCGGTACTGACCGTTCCATAAACCGATGGATATTGCCTTCAAGTTTCATGTAATAGTAACATCTGTATTCATAATGGTTTCATAGCGATACTACAGCCCTCAGTAAGTCATGTAAAGTTTCTTTTTTTGCTTAGTATATATTCTTGTGGCATCGACATTCGTAATTCAATCCCATATTTTATTCCGGATTGTAGGTCAATAGATTTTTTCCCATTCTCACCAAAGAAAAAAAAAAGCCATTTAACAGGTTTGAAAACTCCTATTTATGCTCATAATATATCTTTGTTTTTCATTTTGGCCCAAAAACTTTGCAAGTGCGCTAACATGAAAATGTTCTGAAAAAACAAACAACATCAAGAACAACAACAACAAAAACCCTTTAAAAAAAACTCAGTAACAATACTCAGACTTCTGAAGCCAAATAGGCAACAGTCTCAATCAAATCAACATGTATATATATACATAACAAACTTATTTTTCATAGTTGCTATTTGAATTAAATGTGCATAAATCAAGTTTTAACCAAATTCACAATGATTTCAATTCTATTGTAGCCTGAACCACCAAAGACAACCCAAGAGCCCAAGGCAGATATGGTTCGTTTACGGGGACAAAGATATGATGACGCGCCGCACGCCTGGCAGGACGCCGTTCTTTGGGACCGAATACAGTCGCGGGCTATAACTGAGGGGTGTGATAATATTGACAAGACACCCAGATCACCGAAGGGGAGAGAAACACGATCTTTTGGAGACAGGAAACTCTTACAAAAAAGGTACACTCTCTCAAATGTGATACTTAACATACGAAAATGGACTATCTTGGAGGTCCGTGAAATAAGCATTTCAAAAGGAGGTCGGTTCCAGTCGAGGTCAACTGAAGATTGCATTGAAATGTGTTACACATGAAGGTAGAATGATTATTTTGATTCAGAAAATGAAACAGGTATTGAAGTATCGACCCATGTCAACCTGGGCAGTTTGCGCAGTCTGGCTAAAAATTGATCTTTTACGCACGACCTAAATGACCCCTTTCGTTTTACGGGTCACAATGTAAAATATACGAGTCCCTGCATTTCATTTCTAACCGGATTTCACATGTTCGCAAAGCATAGTTTTTGACCAGCCTGTGCATTTGCACGGACAGACCAGTCTTTATTTTGCGCCCTGTTGGTAACAGGCAGCGAGTAAATCTATTGCATTAGGTGGTGTCTAAGAATTTTTTAAGAAAAAACGTATCTCAAACACAAGTTAAATTGTTGGAGATCTTACGCATAGGCTCATATATATGAGCCTGTGTGTGACATTTCCAGCAAATTCCAATGTTCTCCAAACAAAGACTCTAGCCGGTCTGTGTATCCGCACAGACTATCCAGGATCTTGCCTTTCCGCTTATAGGTAGATCAGATCCTAAAGTATCTCTAGAGAGACAGACAACCTTCTTCTTGCATTATGTGACTGTCTAGACTGCTCATTGCTTGCACCTGACGCTAATGTCAAATTGTTCGAAATGCATGGCACCGACTCATATGTTTTTAACACGTCCGCAGGTGATTTAATCTAGAGCTGGAGAATCTAGAGATATTCTGAAGCATATGCAAAAGATCTATGGTATGCATTCCGTGTTCCGAGCAGGTATTCCCCCTCTAAATGTCAAATCATTTGCGACTCGTCCCGCGAAAAGGATCTTTCGGAAAATGCAAAAAGTGTCGACCATATTCGCCTCTAGTAAGCATTTTTTCATAACTAGCATTTCTTTTCATTTTAATCGGGAAATTGAATAAAATTGGGTAATAATAGGAAAACGAACTCCCTGGATTGACGGCGAAAATAAAAAAATGCTTAACGGCTCAGTAATGACTGTTAATGGTCCTCTCTTAAATTGTCTCAGAGATATGTACATTTGGGGATCAACTTAAACTTTAAAACAATATTCAATTATTTTCTGAAGTTGATTTCCAAGGGGGTCTTCGGTTCATCAGGTAGATGTTTCCTGGCGACTTATCCGTAAGTCTCGGACTCGCAAAACCATGTAAATACGACCACCTTTTACAGAAATCCAGGGGCCTGTTTCATCCAAATATTTAAGACGCTTTTTGTCCCACCGATGACTTTCGAAACAGTAACAACAACAATTACTTTACATAGTTATTGATTGATTGGTGATGCGTGATTTTAGTCCTAAATTTGTGGGAAGTCATCGGTAAGACAAAAATGCGTCTTAAATGTTTTGATGAAACTTGCCCCTGGATCCACCTTTGTCATACAAACATTAATACTATTGGCATTAGAAAATCCTTATACATGTAGTTTGTCCCGATTGTTAAAGATAAAACATTGTGATACAGTTTTATGTCGCAAAATCGAAAACTCAAGCTTTTTGATAAAGAGCAAACGTCAAGAATGTCTTAAAATAATTTCATGAAATTCTACATCAAGTTGCGTAAAAAGATATTCATCTGTATATCGAAATCAGTGCAAAAGCGTCTTGCCTCAAACACAAGCTACGGATGCTGATTTCCGATGCCCGAGCAACCGTTTAACCGATTCCCATAAACTTTCTGAATAGCATTACTCTGAACAAAAAAAAAAAAAAAAAAAAAAAAAGAAAGGGTAAGCTGGGGGTCTGATTCTCCTTTTCCTATTACATATGTTTTAATATATTTGTCCTTATAACAATATGTACTTGGATTTAAATAAAAGATTTGTTCTGTTCTGTTCTATAAAAAATTTCAAACAGAAGATATTTTAGCTATTAGGTTTGTCGATTGAAACAACACACCTTTGAACAAACAACTTCCGGTTATAATTGAAACAAAGTCTTCCTTATATCATCATTTTAGATAAAAAAGAACAGTTTATCGACGAGAAAAAAATATACAAAATAAAACTTCGAACGGTTATTATTTACCATTTCAGGCACCAAAATAACGAACTAGACAAAACAAAACATGACACGATCGTCGACTTGGTGAAGACAGATGGACTAGCTAATGTGTTGTAAGTGTAATGTCATTATGAATCTAGACATAAAAAATTATTAGCGAGCATTGTGTCCAGGATGCCGAAATGTTTGAAGATGGTATCCCGCTTTGTAATTTAGTACACGGACAAAGCATTCCAACCTTTCGTGAACTAAATGGCTTTAAGAAATTGCGAAAGGATTATATTTAATTTTAGCTCATTACCACAAATGTCTTCTTATAGATGCTGTTCATATGAATCTTTAGAATGTATAAGAAAGAGAAAAAAGTTATAACATCTTTGGATAACCCTTGCTTTTGTTCTTGTTGGAGAATACCTGCGTTGTCTATGTGGGTCCAAGAAATAATTCAATTTTGATCAAAGTTTAATCGCAAATGTTGACAATTAAGTATGTATGAAATCCTTAAAGATTAAGTTAGGCCTATAGTTTCAAGATTTTGGCATACCCAACTCCCCGCGAAGTCCCGTGCCATTCGCATAAACGCCTACAAAAAAGTTAAGGGGCCAATGGGTTTTTGATAGTATATTTTTAAACTCATGTGCATTATTACCGTTACAAAATTAGCGATATTTACTTCCCCTAATAAAACAGACTAATCAGACACTTTTAAATCCACACCAAGGGCCCGTTTTACTAAACTTCTTACGAAAAAAAAATCGTAAGTCAAAATCAGAAATCGTACCTGGTGTTTTCATTCATTGTTGAATTATGCCTTGCAATATCTCATCGGAATCGTCTTTAGAAGACGATTCCAATGAGATGATGCATGGCAGAATTCCATATTTAGTTACTTCTGTAGAAGCATTTTTAACTTTTGACTTTTGCAAAAAATGATCGTAAGATGTTTAGTAAAACAGAACCCAGATGATAAAATAGCACAATAGTTCAATCAAAATATATGAAATGTTATTAGTTTTTAAAACACTTCGAAGCATTTTGAACAAGTTTTGAAATTTTTGGAATAATTGGAGTGGGTATTTTGAATGCCATGAATGGAGCACTGAATAAGTGATTTAGAATGTTTTTGATCGGAATGATTTTAAATCTTACGGTGTTGTTAAATGTAATGTTGAATAATTTTAAGCGTGAGAAAATGCCCAGGATATGCTGGTTACATACCGCTGTGTCCCCCAGAAACCAGACTTGATGACAAAAAGACGCAAAAGGAGGGAACCAGTCTCATGACGTCATCTTATGGGTATGTGCGGTGTGAAAAATAAAATCAATTAACTTATTTTTTAATACCTTTGGAAGGATTTTCGAGAAATATCGGTTGATTATCAAAATGTTCTAATGCAGTCTCACCATCAAAAAATATAATGACCACAAGATTTTACCCCTCTTTCGTTTATTTCAGCCTTGTTGACATTACCGGACCAATTAATCACATAACGTCACATGACGTCATGACTTTTCCTAGTAATCATTCTGTTAAATGACGCACTTAAAGAAATGGTGTCCTAAAATTTTCATGTTCAGACGCATTTTAATCTTATAACTATACAAATATTCGTGTGATGACAGCCTATAAGATATTTTATATGATATCACATAGTAAATTTTAGAATTATGACAAAATGCGGTTGTTTTTAGAAACTTGCATTTCTGTCAGAATCATCGACGAAAACAAGACAAACGGTAGTTATAAGATAAATATAATACGAACTTAG
Organism: Fragum whitleyi; assembly: GCA_948146395.1. Taxonomy (NCBI): domain Eukaryota; kingdom Metazoa; phylum Mollusca; class Bivalvia; order Cardiida; family Cardiidae; genus Fragum; species Fragum whitleyi. The sequence goes on from OX411552.1 coordinate 22,621,385, forward strand.
TGTATTGTATGAAAAATATCTAACTCGGTTGTGGAAATTAATAATTGCCTCGACAGAGCCTCGACAATTATCAATTCCCCCAACCTCGTTAGATCTTTTTTTCATACATAACACTAAATATATATTATATGTTTAGCTCTCCTGGGCACAAAGCGCTCATTGTAAGCTATTGTGATCTAGCTGTGTCCGGCGTCCGTCATCCAACGTCCGTTGTCCGTCACTGGTTGTCCGTCCACATCTTGTGTGTCCGCTTGTGGTCACATGTATGGCGTGAACGTTTTGAAACTTAGCCAGAATTGTTTTTTAACTTTCTGCCCATAAGTGTCAAGCTGGGTTAAATGTTATGTCACAAGTTCAATTTTTAGAAAAACCTTGTGTGCACTCTAAATGTCATATTTAAAGCTCAAATTTCTTGAAACTTGGTCAGCTAGTTTGATTACATGTATGATATCCCGGACTAGTTTGAAATTGGATCAAGTGGGATTAAAAACTAGGCCAGGGGCCCAAATTTTATAAAGACCTTGTGCGTACTATAGAGGCGACATTTTTGCTCTAATGGCTTAGTACTTGAAATGGGTATTTTTACATCATATCTAGGAAATATTTTTGGAGTCATTTTTGGCCAAAATTCTTGAAACTTTGTCAGAATTTTTTAGTATATGATTACTTGGTCGAGTTTTACAATTGGGCAAGTGGCACCAAAAACTAGGTTCTGAGGTAAAATATCTAAAGAACCTTGTTTTCACTCTATCGGCCATATTTTTCACTCAATGTATCTTGAAACCTGGTCAGAATGTTTGTCTGCATGATATCTCGGATGAGTTCGAAATTAGGTTAAAGATAAGGGTAAAGAATTGGGTCACGGGATCAAATTTTAAACTCTTTTGTGCACTAGAGGCGATATCTGTGCCTCATATGTTTTTAAACTTGGTCAGAATGCTTATAACATGATATTTAGGCCCATTAAAAATTGGATCAAGTGCAGTCAAAAACTAGGTCTCCAAGTTAAACTGAAAAAGGGACTTCTGTGCACCCTAGAGGCATTTATTTTGGCTCAAATGAATTGCAAATTTGTCAGAAGTCTTCTTAAAGTTATAAAGAAAAAAACTCAAAACTGGGACAAATTGCGTCAAAACGATGCTTTGGGATCAAACTTTGTTAATAAACACTATTACTACTTTAGCATTTTGCAACCTGTATAATCAGAACCTCATGTGAGGGCTTTATGTACCACTCACTTTTTGTCTGTTATTAGAGAACTGTTAAATAAATTATATTTCATGATAAATATTTCACTCCTTCCATTTCCTCTATCTATCTCTCACCAAGTTCGCAGACATTCATTGTCTGAACCTCAGAAATGCCAAAAGGGAGCCATGCTCAAAACAGTTACCCGGGTACTCTAATTTTGTCCATGCAAAACAAAAGTCTGGGTCATATTATCAATGGACTATCAAAGTTGTTGCCATTAAATAACATTTACGATATTACCGACGTGGTGGGAGTGAAATAAATCCGTTGAGTATTTTTGATATTACACGGGTGTTATTAAACTAGTGTAATAACTACAGTCAAACCTGTCATAGCGGCCACCTGTATTCAGCAAGCAACCTGTCTTAAACAAGCGGCCACCGAGTTCCCAAATGAACCACTTGCTCTGAAATTGACCTGTATTCAGCAAGCACCTGTCTTAAACAAGCGCTTTTTGAATGTCCCTTTGGTGCTTGCTTAAGACAGGTTTGACTGTATGCATATGAGGTAAGAACGGATAGCAACGTTATATTTATGACGCCGAAATGGGTTTGCTGACGTCATTTCGTAAACGGCGTTATATTCCATATGAAAAACATGAATCTATAAAATCGTAATTTTCTCGTTTTATCCCAAAACTTCTGGTCATATTATAAACAGAACATCAAATTTATGCTCATTTAACTCCGAATTTATTATTTATTAAACTCGTCATCTAAAACAGATGAAAACTCGGCGCAGCCTCGTTTTTTTCTGTTTAGAGATGACTTGTTTTTTTAAATTCGGTATTCAATGACCAATCATTCAATATCCTCTATATATTAAACACGTTACCTCAAACAGATATAAACTGTCTGAAGCCTAGTTTCAATATGTTTATAGATTACAAGTTTAAATAATTTGAGCAAGTGCGTGGTATTTCCAATGATTTTATATGTGCATGATAGTCTAACATTGAGCAACCTGGACAGCCACACAATGAAAAGGGAATATTTTCTGACTGACTAGAGGGAGGGGGGGGGGGGGGGGGGGGGGTTAAGACCTTTTTTTTTTATCTACTGAGCGCATGTGAAGACTCTGGTCAGCCTGTGTGAGCTGTACAGGCTGACCAAAGGCTTTGCTTTGCGCATATGTTAATTATTGGAAATGTCAAGCACAGGCTCATTTAGTTTCCATTGCAACCCATTTAATATCCTGATCTCTATTTCTCTCTTCAGCAAGTTCCCAGACAGTCACTATATGAATCCCGGGAATGCCAAAAAGGGACCATTCTCAAAAACAGTGACCCTAACAGCACCCCTGAACCCCTACAACAAGATAGGCCAAGAGAAAGCAAAGGTTGACAAGGAAAGCCAATATATGAATATGAAAGAGTATCTTACAGTGCTACCATGTTAGAATGAATCTAATTTGTTTATGTCAATTGTAGTTTTTTTTATAGAAAAAAATATACTAGTATATTGATTTAGCTTGGGTTTAATTTATACATTTATCCTGCTGAAAGGCTTCAAATCGAATGAAGGGCTTTGATTACTCATAAGAAAAAAGTGTGACTTGTAGACAAGACATTCGGAACACCACTCGGCCAATCTCACGATCAACCTCGGATGTACATAGACGGACTATTTTTAAAAAGTACGGGAAAACATTGGAAAAACTCGATGACGTCAGTTACAATGGCTCTAGCCCTCGAAACAGTGAGTGAAAACATTCGACGTCGCCAACGCTACTCGTTTAAGTCCCTGACGTGAATTCATCGAATCCTTATAATAATATCATTAGATTCTTAAATAACGGCTGAAAAAATCTTAATTTTTGAGAATGATTCGCCATTCACAAAAATTAAGATTTTTCAACCGTTATATACTGTAAAAATGTAAATCTACAGTGCTAGTTTTTCTTACACTGTTTCCGCCTAACAAAATGCACGATTTCGTTACATACCCATCAGCCTTACATACATCCGAGGCGTGTTGTAGTTTACAGAAATGGCCTAGTGATGTTCCGAATGGTAGACAAGAGTGTCACTCGAAAAAGGTTTGCACGGGATCTAGAGGGGTAAAAGAAAATCTTTAAAAGTGATCGATTTCAGCAGAGAAAAAATCAGGGGCTTTATGTGTTTATTTTAAACGGACATTTCTTTTGTAAAATAACCTAGATTGATGAAGAGTGTCATGAATATGAAGTTTAGCTAGGGTAAAAATATATTCCTAAATTCCCAGATGGTCCCTTTCTTGTATGTGAAAGGATAAAATGAATTGGATATATTTTCTCTTTGTGTGACAAGTAAATTTAAATACCGAAAATCGCAATTTTTCAAAATTCGAGTCCACTTAAATTATAGTTAGTAGCTTTATATTCATGAATATGTGTTTTGGACAAAATCCCAACCGCAATCAACGAAAAAACAAACCAAGCAAAACACATCAACAACGACTTGAAAACAACAACAACAACAACAATTTTCTATCATGAATAATTACGACCGCAATCTTACAAATTAAAGATTTCCAAATTCTCATTACGGATTACATTTGAGCCTGTGCGTGGCATTTCCAACAATTTGACATGTGCGCACAGCAAAGCCTCTCGCCAGCCTGTTTCTGTTGCACAGTCTGACTGGAGTCGTTGCTATATACGCCCTGTAGATAGATTAATCTCAAATACATCTCCAAGTGCCCAGGAAATATTCTTGTTGCACTTGTGTTTGTCTGTGCAGCACAATGTCTCTCCAACGTGGACTCTTGAAATCGTTGGGATTGTCACGCACAGGCTCATTTATCTCATCTATGACCAATCACGCAAAAACGGACCATTTGAGATGTGCGGAATATGTCGACCCTGGTCAGGCTGCGCGATTTGCGCAAACTGACAAGGACCGACAATTTGCGTAATTAATGGATTTTCTGAATCTAGAATGATCAGTCTTTCTTCCTATATAATCTTTTTAGAATTGTGCCCTCTGCTTCACCTCTGCTAAAACCAGATGTATTGTTAGATATCTATATTGCAGCGTTCCTAGATGGTCAATTTTCGTGAGACAGGTCAAATTTATATAAACCGCAAGGTCACTTAAGATTTATGAATGCAATTTCTTGTCGGACATGATAGAAATTAATTTATTGGGACTTGATAATGTCGGATTTTGTAAACGGGTTCACCGTTTACATATGCGACTGCCCTGCAGCCTTGACTGATCGATTGTTTGTATTGTGTTTAACGGCCCTTTTAACATTATTGCAGTTATATCCGGGGGCTGGTGCATGTACATAAAGCTTCATGTCGTCTACCAAACTAGTACAACTTCAACATTTCATCCGAGCTATCAGTTGCTCGTCCCACTTAAGCGTACTACATATCATACGCCCGTTCGTGGGAGACACATTGACTTTGGTCAAAATCTCTGTCCCTTGGTAAACGTGTACCTTCGTAAATCAAGGGCTGTGTACCCTCTTTAGCGAAAAGATCGTCTATATTCGAAGCCAGACCGAGGCCATAGCTTCGACATATTCGTTGTCGTGGTCCTCCTGCATAGTTTACCGAAACCTTTGACATTTTGTGATATTTTCAACCAAAACTTTACAAACATGTTAAAGATCAAAAAAGCAAAATGAAGTATCAAATTATTCAAAAGTGACATAAATAACTTTAGACACAATTTGAAAGAATGATGGTCTTTTTTTACTGTAATTTTTCTAATATACCTTTCAGCGATCAATCATGGGTTCCCGTAGGCGGTGTTCTTATCACGGTCTGTTATGAACGAAACCATCCCTGTGTTCAGGCTGTAAAATGTTTGGCGAGCGCTTTGAGATGACAACCCGCTTTGCACGTGCACATACGTGCAAAGCGGGGTATCAGTTCGAAAGCGCTTCGCTAACGTTTTCATCCTGAACGCAGGGCTGGATCCCTTTGTTTGCAAATTTGTTGGCGACTAGAACATTCAAATTTTACATAAAACGGAATTCTGTATTTTCTTTGTCGTATGGGCGTCGATGTGCTATTATAAAGGTAGATTAAACGCTGAAATATGTCAACTCTTGGCCCAAGGTTATAAAAGTTTTCTCAGGCTCAGGCTCAATTTTCACAAAATTTTAAATTAAAATAAATGTATAAAAATAAAACAAAATATTAATATGTTATTATTTATAACAGCTTTTTAATATCATCTTGTATGTAAATTCATTGAAATGGGTAATTAAACATAATTACGCTTAAATTTCAAATTGAAATTTGAGAAAATTTCGACATGAGCCCGAGAAAAGTTTTATCACCTCGGGCCATGATATCATAAATAATAAATCTCACATAGAAATAAAGATATTGTCTCTTTGAATTCAAAACTTTAACAGTTATGCCTTGATAAGTTCTATTGACGGGACAATATTAACCTTGCTTAAAAGATAGCAATGTTTTACGGCGGCATATATCTGCCACGTGAAATGAGAGGAAAGAATAACAGAATATGGACGCGACAAACCCAACTATTTAACAAACGCCGTTTCTAAACATTCGCACCAGCATGTACATCTGCACGGTCTCATCAGAGTCATCCGTTTCCGGTTTATGGTAACTACTAAATCAAAGTCGTATGAGCGTCGATGTGCTATTATAAAGGTAGATTAAACGCTAAAATATGTCAACTCTGGGCCCAAGGTTATAAAAGTTTTGTCAGGCTCAGGCTCAATTTTCACAAAATTTTGAATTAAAATAAATGTACATGTATAAAAATAAAAGATAATATTAATAAGTAGTTATTTATAACAGCTTATTAATATCATCTTGTGTGTTAATACATTAAAATGAGTAATTAAACAGAATTACGGCTTAAATCTCAAATTGAAATTTGAGAAAATTTCGAAATGAGCCCGAGAAAAGTTTTCAACCTCGGGCCCTGATATTTTAAATAATAAATCTCACATAGAAATAAAGATATTGTCTCTTTGAATTCAAAACTCTAACAGTTATGCCTTGATAAGTTCTATTGACAGGGCAATATTACCCTTGCTTAAAAGATAGCATTGTTTTACGGTTGCATATTACTGCCACGTGAAATGAGAGGAAAGTATAACAGAGTATGCACGCGACAAACCCAACTACATGTATTTCATATGCGCTTTTATAAATATTCGAATCAGAATGTACGTCTGCACAGTCTATTTGGAGTCATCTGGTTGCGGTCATATGGTAAGTACTAAATCAAAATCTCTCAAGATCGCTGCTCAATGTAAGCGTAAAACGCATTTGTGAAATAGTTGGAAATGTGACGCATGACATTTAAATTTTCTGAGAATTAGCCACAATAGTCCTTAGGACCTTTTACTTGGTAAAACAATGGGCAAACTTATTTCTCGCCCGCTTTCGGGTCGGGTGTAGACTGGTCTCACTGTCGAATATCAGAATAGCCTATTCTAGGCTATTCTGATAGTCGATATGTGGATCAGTCTAGAGCTAGTATCCCGCTTTCTGAGAGATTATCTGATGTTGCGGGCAACAGTACCCGCCCAGGGTCAGAAATAAGTTGGCCCACTGCATTATTTCTACCTTTCTTTTTCAATAAAAATGCATCTCAGCTTTAACGTGCAGATTCTGTATATTTGCTGTGTAATATCCCATTTTTAATTACCAAAGATGTTTTCAAGTAAATGAAACTTTCGGTCTTCATCTTTAAACCCTTGAAATCCTAGCTATCCAAAATCACCCTGAGTATATCGTTTGGTTATAGAACAAGCCCTGCGTTCAGGATGTTGGTGCAAACTGTCTTCAAGTTATACGCCGCTCTTTAAAGGAATAGAACGTTTTGTCTCAGTTCTGCTTTAAAGGAATAGTTTCAAGAAATCGTTTTACGACGATAAACGATACATCTTTCATTTAATAAAAAAATGAAAAGCTAAACTGTACTTCTAGGCTCCATTCATGTAATTATAGCTTTGAGAAGAGAGAGATTGTCGATTCAAAGAAAAACAGCCCCCCTCTGTAACTTTTCTCTGTATAATTTTGAGGAAACTTACAGTTAGAAACGTCGTGAAATTGACACTCTTTCCGACCAAAACCATTCTATATCATTTACTCAGCGCTCCATTCATTTATTCCTAACACTCACTTAAAATAGTCAAAAACGCTCCAAAATCCCTAAAATGATAAGATCGATAACTACATTTAGAATTACAACCGCTAGAGAAAATCTACCATTATACTGACTTAATTGAATTTTATAAGCGAAGACATCGAAAGCTTTTCAGTGAACATTAATCTGAATATTTTGTAAAAGGCGGGTAAAAATTATGGCTGATTTTGTTCGAGATAAACATAATTAGCGATAATGAATTACCTCCCCTGAATTTCACTCAATCTCGCTCCTACCTCTTATTCAATTTCATTAGAAATTATTCCAAAATCTTTGACCTTGTCAATTTCATGATGTTGTTAGCTGTAGGTAGGCCGTGATAATTCAGAGATAGCACGCAACGATTATTTCGTATCTCACGGCAAAAATATGCCACCATAATTCTGTCTAAAAAGGCGTATTCGTGTATACACATGTATCTGACTTGTTGGTTTGATTCAACTAGATCTCTGTTTAAAGCTCAGTCAAATCACAAACCTGGAAGTGTTAACAATGAATTCACACGTATTAGCCTCCGTGATAATAACGGTAATGGTAGGAAATGTGTTTTCACAACAGCAACCCTTGGCAAATAATGGAACTCAACCTGGACCTCAACAAACTGCCCAACAAGCCATAATTGCGAGCCAACTTGCATCACTTCTTTCCAACAACGCAGCTGCATTGGCTTTGTTACAAACCCCAGACGTGGCTGCTAGCTTTGTCGGACTTTTTGACAATCTAAATACAACTGGAAATGATACAGGACTTTTGGATTCGTTGTCAACAACGTCATTGGTGACGCTTTTATTTGAAAGTTTATCTCTAACTGTGTTGAATAATAACAGAGTGAGCGACGCCTGTCAAACAGATATAATAATTTTCATCGAGGAATTGATCAGAGGAAATCCGTGGGCTTTACGAAGTATGTATACATATTAAATCTAACGGGGCCTGCTCACGAGCGAGATTATAAAATATTATAAGAGTGTGCGCGTCAGTTCCAAGGATTTGACATTTGTCATGCATTGCTATTGACCTGGGGCCCTCTTTACTTAAAGTCTGCGAAAAAATAATAATCGTAAGTTAAAATCTAAAATCTAAAGTCGTACCTGGTGTTTTCATTTACTGTAAGATTCTGCCTTGAAATATATCCTTGGAATCGTCTTCAAGACGATTTAAATGAGTTAAGGTATAGCAGAATTCAATGTTCAGTTTCTAATGTTACGCAAAAAATGGTCGTAAGATGTCTGGTAAAACAGGCATCTGATATCAGCTGCCTGATAACATGCATGAATTGATATCAGTCAGTCTATTTTCAGAAAGAAATGCGTATTCGTTAGCGTAACTAGAACCCTTACACCTGAATTTCTTTGTGTTTTTTTTTTAATTTTTCATAATCTTGAGTTTCAGTCCTGAACAATGACTGATAGATGAATAGAATGAAATATTAGTGTCTTAAAATAATTATCAGGGGCTTGTTTTACTAAACATCTTACGATCATTTTTAAGTAAATCAAAAATCTAATGTAAGAGCTTATCATTTCTAAGCTTAGCCTCGTTATGATAGATTCTCCGAACCTCGACCAGATAACATTGATACTTACAGACACTACTAGGTAACATGTTCTTCGCGTAATACACAGCACACCAACATTGAGTAGTTTACACAACGGCACAACGAAAAAAGAATGTTTCTTTTACCACTGAAAAGAGCTTAAGGTGGCGGGTCCGTAATAGATCTCGGCGATTCGGAAAGCGGAAGCCTTTGTTGATCACGAAATGAAATATCAATCGATCTTACTCGAAAAACAAACGATCATTTTATGCCTCTAATGCAAATATGAGACAATATGTGAAAATTTTAAGACAAATTTTCTTAAAGCGCATCATTTTGCACGTGATTGTCATGCCACGTTTATGATGATGTCACTTATTTTGCCCCGCTTAGATAACGTCAGATATGAATTCGGAACACCACTCGGCCAATATCACGATCAACCTCGGACTAGACGGACTACTTTCAAATATTACGGGAAAACCTTGGAAAAAACTCGATGACGTCAATTAAAAGGGCGTTAGCCCTCGAAACTTTGAGTGAAAACATTCGACGTTGTCAATGCTACTCGTTTAAGTCACTGACGTGAAACCATCGTATCCTTACAAACATCTTTAGATTCGTCATTCTCAAAAATTAAGATTTTTCAGCCGTTATTTACTGTAAAAGATAAAAATCTACGGTGCTAATTTTTCTTACATTGTTTCCGCCTTACAAAATACACAATTTTGTTACATACCCATCCGCCTTACATACATCTGTTGCAGTGTACGGCAATGGTCGAGTGATGCTCCGAATGGTCAAATATGGTCAAGTGAACGAAATGAGATATAGGTTTTTGATCGAGTATGGACATCGTAGTTAAGAGATCGCTGCTATCCAGCAAGAAATCGATTAACCAATTAAAGTACTAATTTATAATGCGATCAGTGTTGAACACCACCATTTTCCGCCATTTTGTTTCTATCCTTTTCGGACATGGGCAACTAACACTTGGACGTTGTCTATGTCGTCCTCAAGCGACTCATCATTGCTTCATGTACATTACATGTATTTTAAAGTAAATAGCGTTTCAAAATTTGAGGGATGTTGCATGACTGCCCCGATAGCTCAATGGAGGATTCTTCATCCGGTGGTGAAGAGTCCTCCATTGAGCTATCGGGGCAGTCATGTCACATACCCCAAATATTTCTAGACTCTTCATCCGGTTTCGAAGAGTCCACCATTGAGCTATCGGGGCAGTCATGTCACATACCCCAAATATTTCTAGACTCTTCATCCGGTTTCGAAGAGTCCACCATTGAGCTATCGGGGCAGTCATGTCACATACCCCAAATATTTCTAGACTCTTCATCCGGTTTCGAAGAGTCCACCATTGAGCTATCGGGGCAGTCATGTCACATACCCCAAATATTTCTAGACACTTCATCCGGTGGTGAAGAATCCACCATTGAGCTATCGGGACAGTCATGTCACATATACCCCAAATATTTCTAGACACTTCATCCGGTGGTGAAGAGTCCACCATTAAGCTATCGGGACAGTCATGTCACATATACCCCAAATATTTCTAGACTCTTCATCCGGTGGGAAAGCCGCCGTCATAGCGCAGTTGGTAGCGCATCGGACTTTCAATCTAAAAGTACCGGGTTCGATCCCCGACGGCGGCACTCATCTTTCCGACTATTTGTCTGCCACCAATGGGTCAATAATCAGTGACCTATGTGGGATATCAGCTGGAGGCTAGGAAAGAATGTGATGGTGGTACTGGTGTGAGAAATACAAGGAATCCATTGTTAGGTGCTCCAACCGCCTCGATATTACTGACAGATTGTTGAAAGCGGCGTAAAACCCCATTCAATCAAACAAACAAATTCATCTGGTGGTTGTGAGTTGGAGACCAGCTCGCGGCGGTGTGTGTCTTTTGGCAAAGCCACTTAATAGTCAGCCCACCCAGCTGTAAACGAGTATAAGTGGTGAAAACCCTACTCGACCTAACAATAACAAATCCCCAATGGTACTCTTCAAACTGTTAAATAGAGGTCATTAAGGTAGTGGATCCGTAATAATTCCGCAACATTTAGGAACTGGTGATCTTTCGCAATGTTAGCAGAGGTTCTCTAATGATATCATTTTGAACTATATGAATAATGTTCTCTATGACGGAGGTCAAGAGGCGTTTCCATTGATCTATTAATTTGTTTCCAGTGTTTGACGCTACCGGGAAGCCAGGTTCAGATTTGGCGGACGGACTAACGAAATTTGTCGGAAGTTACGAGGAGTGCGTCGCCGTAAATGCAGTGTCTTACACTCAAGACTCGAATGGTAACACTAGAGAAAGAGGGTCTTTTGACGGAAAATATTGTTCTCTCGTCTTTCCCATTCCTAACATACCTCCTGATCTAGTGGTGAGTATGACTTAAGGTTGTGGATCCGTCATGGAACCGCAACGTTTCAGCAGAAATGAACTTTAACAAAGTTAACTACGGTTTCTTAATGATTTTCATTAGGAAACCTCGGTTAACATTGTGAAGATAATATGGTCCGAGATATTGGGGAACTATTACCTTAGGGCGTCCCCTCATCACGTTTCGGATTTTCTACCATAAAAAAAAACGTTTGCGTTAGTTTGACCGTTAAAAGAATATGGATCCAAATTCAAACTATGTCTTTGATATAACTATAAAGATGACAAAACACGCTCGAATTTGTATAAACTCAAAAACGTACTTTTTACTTTTTTTCCTTTTGCTTAATAACAATTCCATCTTTTTTAATAATTTAGTGGAATGGATAGTCGCTTCTAAACAAAACATATATGTATGGCTGTCAGAATATTAATTTCTTCCAAATTCATGATTTCAAATTTAGGGTATAATTTTTACACTATATATATATATATATCGAGGGGTCAGTGCAACACTATTGTAAGTGCCTTTCTATGTAAAGGCACATTTACAATACTGTTGATCTGATCCCTCGATATGTTCTAGCCAAAGTTTTCTAAGCACATACGTCTTTTAAATGTAATTTCCGTACTTTCAAATTAAGATCACAATATTGTTAAAAATTTGATGATTATAATAAATGTGACTAGTTTAAAGAGGAAATGGGCTTTTACGCTCGTATAACGAATATAAGACTTGTGATGTAGACCGAACAGGATGACCCCTAAAATTTGACTGATTTTCTACAAAAAAAAAAAGAGAAAAAAATCAAATAAGATAAAGAAAAACTCCAACATTAGGAACTATCTATGCATATTCCTGATTAAGTTCAGGATCCCTCGTTGAGGAATCGCGACCATTTCGTCCATAAGGAATTTCCAGGTATCTTGAGGGTCCTTGGTTAAAACTGGCAAGCCAAATCTCGGACCCCTAGCTTGTTCCACATTTGATAAATGACCAGAGCCCGAACCGGCATATCCAAACATGTAATACTCTCAACATCGAAGTATTCATTGGCAAAGCATTACTGTCCGCAAAAGTAAACTTATCAAGACCACAAGGGAGTAACTTCTATAAAGCACATTACGTTAGTGCGAAGTGAAAATAAATCTCCCTTCAAAAAATGCCGTTGAGGAATGATCATAACAACAAAACAACAGCTTATTTAAGCTGCGGTAACGATGATTTGATTATTTACCAACGCTCCTATCACAGAAAAGGGGAGGGAAAGGAGGGCATTCATCGTTTCATTCGGAACATCGCTCGGACTTTTCCGTATACTAGAAAGTACCACGGACGTAAGTGTAGTAACTTTGGGCCATTTTTCAAGTAATTGAAGTGGTGCTTCGGTTAATACGCCTGAAGAAAATAACATTTTGTTCACTCTTTTCGATCGTCTTAGGAGATCTTTTGGGCATATTATAATTTGATTACAAAACGCAGTAAAGCACTGCGTTTTGTTATCAAATAATAATATGTCCACTTAATTTTCGTTGATTTTGTTTTATGCAACGTCATCCCAAGCGGGATCGTTGATGTTTGTGACGTCATATAAACCCACGTGCGATATGACGCGCTTTCATGGCTGTGCCCGTATTATTCCCGAGGTCAATTCCGTAGAATCGCCGAGGGTTCCCGATTGTCATCGTTTGTCACAGTCCACATATCGCTTTTATCCTAAATATTCTATTTTCGTCGCTCTCTGTTTGCGTATAAAATTAAAATCCGAGTTACGCCTATGGACTAGCACCATAAAATCTTGCGTGGCATGTTAGGATTTCTCTAAAAGATATATCTGGGGTGTCGAGTAACCTGTATGCAAGATAATAAGCTCGGTCCGTCCATCCCAGCTGTTGCCCTCCCAGACCATGAAGGACCTACCTCCATATCGGTCCTGTACAGTAATGTTTGCGGACTGAAACATTTACTCTGTCATTCTCCTCACCCTTACACGTCGGTCCGTGTAATCCGGAAATTACCTCGAATCAACTATGAAGAGAACAGGGCGCCTTCGTCTTGGGCGCAAACCAACGTAGCCTAGGGACCTGGGCTCCGTTTTACTAAGCATCTTACGATCATTTTGTGCGTGAGTCAAAAATTAAAATTGCTTCTACTGCAGTAACTGAAAATAGAATTCTGTCATGCATCATCTCATTGGAATCGTCTTCGAAAGACGATTACAAAGAGATATTGCAAGATAGAATTTAACGATGAATGAAAACACCAGGTACGATTTGTGATTTTGACTTACGATTAATTTTTTCGTAAGATGATTAATAAAACGGGCCCCTGGGCCCTAATAACGACGACGACATAAACGGAACAACGGGGTATTAATGCATACTGTTCTTGACCGGATATTACTCTCGCGCAGCCGAGTTAGAAAGGTTTGAGTCAAAACCCATACTCCTGGCGCATTCTGAAGCTAAGAAGTTAGCTTCGTTGCCGTAGCAAACCCGTTCTTTCGGACTTGGCCATCTGATGCAGAGGTACAGTTACAATATTGTGATATTGACATGGTGAATGATTTTGGAAAATTTTAGAATGAATTGAATGAGTGAGATGAGTGTATTTTGATTGAAATTAAAGGAAGGTAATCTAATATCGCTTATTTTGTCAGGGATGAACAAAATAAGAAATATTTATTACCCTCTTTAAAAAAATATCCATGCAAATACTTTAAATAGCTTTCTATTTCCTCAAGAACAATTTAGACACTTACATTTTGAATTATTTTCGGTGAGGTTGCAATTTTTCTCTCTGTATTTACTTTGAATGAAGCTTTTGATCGTACACTTTCAGTGATTTTGGAGCGTTTTTAATGGCTTGAGTGAGTGTTTTGATTGAATGAAAGAAGCGTTTAGAATTTAGAATGGTTTTGATTGAGATGAGTTTCAATTTCACTATGTTTACGGAAGCTCATTTTCTTCCTCCACCATGTAGCCTGACAGGTGTCCCATACATTTGAAACATCACTCGGCCATTTCCGTAAACTGCAACATACCTCGGATGTATGTAAGGCGGATGGGTATGTAACAAAATCGTGCATTTTGTTAGGCGGAAACAGTGTAAGAAAAACTAGCGCTGTAGATTTATATCTTTTACAGTATATAACGGCTGAAAAATCTTAATTTTTGAGAATGACGAATCATTCTCAAAAATTAAGATTTTTCAGCTGTTATTTAAGAATCTAAAGGAATTTATATAAGGATACGATGGTTTCACGTCAGTGACTAAAACGAGTAACGTTGGCGACGTCGAATGTTTTCACTCAAAGTTTCGAGGGCTAACGCTATTTTGACTGACGTCATCGATTTTTTCCAAGGGTTTCCCTTAAATTCTAAAAATAGTCCGTCTATGTACATCCGAGGTTGATCGTGAGATTGGCCGAGTGGTGTTCCGAATGGTGTCCCATACTGTTGGTACCGCGACCATCCTCTAGGTACCAAAGTATGGTGTAGACCCTCAACCTAGATAGAGTTAGAGATAGAGGCCCTTTGCTCCACCATACCAACAGCTCGCTGGATATTTGCCATGTATTCTGACATTTACACTTCAAAAAATACCTAAACTGAAAATGAGATTTTTGGTCAGTACTCTTACCTCGTACATGTAGAAAATTAGATGAGAAATAAAAGAAAGTGTTGCTATTCTGTCAGATTTGGCGATATAAACATCAAAAATCTTTTCAAAACATTACTTTTCTTTTTAAATAGTTAAACAGAAACTTTGTTAGAACTTAATCATTTATGACTTCGTCAAAGTGTCGCGCTTAGCAATCCTTCAGTAGTATATCGATGGTTCAGCGCAAACCCATTGTAACTGCCTATAAACATTTAGGCAGTTAAAACTGTTTTGCTCTGAACCAGCGATATGCTACCTATAAAAGTGAGACGATATATGTAACTAGAGTTGTGCGCAGACAACGTAGCTCGCCCAAAACTGCTGCTTGGAGTTTTATTGTATTAAATATAAGGGTTAATCAATTGATTTGTATGTGTAGTCATGAAGTATAATTGTCATTTTTGAAATGTTCAGAAAATATATGCAAGTATATAAGTTTAATGCAACATGTTAAAGTTTCAAAAATAGGTCAAAGGTCGAGGTCACAGGGTCAAGGATCTTTGTCACATGTTAAAACATTTCACCTGATGATTTTTGATGTGAAGTATGGTGAGGAACATGCATTCAGAAAATGTAAGCAAAGATTGTGTTTAAATAAAGTGTTTAAAGGGGAGGGGGGGGGGGGGGTAAAGGCCAAGGTCAAATAGTCCTGCCCTATGTTCAGGATGTAAAAGCGTTTCGCGAGCGCTTTGAGATGATACCCCGCTTTCCACGTGCACATACGTGCAAAGCGGGGTATCATTTCGAAAGCGCTTCGTTTACGTTTTCATCCTGAACACAGGGCAGGTACCTGATTACAGGAGAAAGCAAATAAACTGTTGAGTAAGAACAAAAAATTATAATACGTACTTAGTGATTTGTATGAGAAAACATATCCAACGAGGTTGGGAGAATTGATCATTGTCGAGGCTCTGCCGAGACAATTATCAATTCCCACAACCGAGTTAGATATTTGTTTCATACAATACACTCAATACGTATTATATTTATCTTTTAACCTCTATTTGCCTTGTTTTCGTAGATGTTCCTAGCAGAAATGAAGGTTTCTAAAAATAACAACATTATATCATTGTTCTGAAAATAACTATGTGATATCGTAAAAAATATCATACGGGGTAATATCACACGGATATTTGTATAGTTATAAGATAAAAAAAAACATGATGGCCATAGGAATAAGCACTCAGAAAATATAAGTTAGTTAAGATTTTTTGTGAAAGTTTTGAATAGCTCAAGAAAGGTGACGACAAAGCATTGATATCCAAAAGTTAGAGCTTTCAAAAAATATAAGCAAGGTTAATGTTTTTATGATTAAAGGTTTTTTTAAAAGGGTAAATGCCACTGTCTCAAAGTTATTTTGACATGGGTGTTTGTCTCAAGCAGTCGAATGAGTGTTTTTGTAAAATATTAAACATCTAGGATAAAAATTAATAATAATAATATATATAATGCGGACGCCGACACCGACGCCGATGCCGACGCAGACGTGCGATGGTATAACAATAGCTTTTCCGAGACTTTCTTATCGGGCGAGATAAAAAAGCAAATTTACCTGAACCTCAAATGCAACGAATCGGTACTTTAACCCCGCCAAGGATTCTGCAATTAATTTGTTATTAAGTTAAGTTATTAAATTGTTGATAGAGTTTTTTTTTTGTTGTTGTTGTTGCTGCTGCTGATGCTACTGCTGCTGTTGTATGTTTCTTTATTTCGTTTACTTGTGCACCTGTCTCATTTACAGTTATATGGATTTGGATACCTACAACTTGGTCTTTGTTTACCAAATACCTGTAATAATGAGGACGTCGAAAAGTTGGCAACAATTTGTAAGTTATTTGATCTATTCTGCGTTATTATTCACGTGACAGGGCGTCGCTAAGCCGTGAATGTATTTTGGCGTACTTACTTTTCAATATATCAAAATTCACCAGTAAAAATCTTATTAATTTCAGAATGACAGCATGAGTCCGTCACATGGTTATATATTTTTTCAAAGTAAATTGCTCCACATTCCAACTTAAAAACCATGAGTTTCGAGTTATTGAGAAAGTATTAGTGGTCCGCTACCTTAAAGTTTGTTTATTTATTCCTTTATTCCAGTGGAACGGGCCCTTTTCAACCAAACCGTTCCGCTAATACCAACATCACATTGTGTGGAGGAGAGAGAAGAAGTGCGTGGTGATTTTATTGTTGCTGTGTACGTATTATCTAAACTGAAACCAACTTCTAATGGAACAGTGTGTATTTCTCCGTTTACTTCACACTTACAGGCAAAGAGTGTTAAATAAATTGATTCAATTCAAATCCGAGGAGTTCTTTGCATACGGTTTTCTATGTTGCTGAATGAAACGTTAGGGCGTTGAGAAGGCGTAGAGAAGACGCCAACCCTTTACAAGGGTTTAAAATGTCGCAAGGGCGTAACTACCATTACGCAAATTACGCAAGTGAGTTAAAGAAATAAACCCTCTTTCGAAAAATGTTGTTAATAAATGATCTTAACATCGAAACTACAGCTTATTGAAGCTGTAGTTACGATTTTTTGATTATCTACCAAAGCTGAAATCACAGAAAAAGGGAGCGGGGGAAGATCATTCAGCTTTTTTTCATAGTCCACATATCGCCTTTATCCTATATATTCTCGGTCTCCATCTAAGTGCGTATACATTTCAAAATCATAGTAACTCCTATGTGTCGTATTTTAAACCCTTTACTGTTTAATCCCTGCTTTTTAAGTGCCTGTGATTTTATGATTGAGAAATCATTGTGAAAAAAGAAGAAATTGCCTCCGACAAGCAATTTCTTCTTTTTCCACACTATTTTCTACCCTACTGAATAGTTATTTTTCAAATTAAATCCACTTTAAATTTTCGTCTGCAAAACCTTTGAATTCGGACTGGTCCAAAATTTTGTAAAACAGGAGAGGGTTAAAGTTGATAGACATGCGACAATCTCACTGTCAGCCCGATTAGCTCCGTTGGTTGGGTACCGGACTTCAAAACCATTTGAAGTGCGATTGCGTGGGTTCAAACCCGGGCTGGTACACTAACAAACTAATTGTCTTTGGGATGAGACGTTAAACTGAGGCCCCGTGAGACGGTGCTTTACACCGAGCGCGTTAAAGAACCATTGCGGATCTCAGCATGTATCCTTGCACTATCCCCCGTAACAACTAACCGTCTTCTGGGGGCGTCGCTCATAAGGACATGTGCTACGGTAGGGACGATAAATAAACGGAAATACACACACAATCTCACTTTATCGAAAACAGGTACACAGGCATGTAAACAATTGCTCATTCAGCATTTCAGAAGATTCGCTGGCCTCGCCCCTTTATCCCCGCCAAGACACGCCCCTCAGATATTAAATGTCATTTACCAGATAATATAGGTTCATAGACATTGAATAAATAGCAAATTGATGCAAGGCAACAAAAGTTTCGTAACAACAATTTTTTGATGTTATAATCGTCCATTTAGGAAAATATTGCAAACAGAATGGCGATAAAAATGTCGGAGTTCGACAGCCGGCTATTATAATTGATTTTTTGTATTGGTGAATTGGTTTTTTTCACCTGTTAATTGGATGACAATGCTTTTCAATATTTCTCCTTCTCAAACATTACAATAACTTGAAAAGTGATGCGTGGGCTATACAGTAAACAATGTTGTCATAAATGGTTATTTGTCTCATAGGGGGCCGTAATCTAACCCACTACCACTATATAGACCAATATCATAAATATTGGTCTATATGGTGGTAGGGGTTAAATTTCGGACCCCTATTATTTGTCAACCATTATTTTACAGTGGCATCTTAAGTATTCTTGGGTGTTTTGTACTGGCTGGGACGATTTACGATGTAATTGTCATACAGCAGAGGGCAAGTTCGCTTGACAAAACAATCACCTCTGGGGGATCTCGCTCTGAAGTCATGTCGAAAACGATTGATACGGAGAGAAATTCTGGTCTAGAGGAAGTGAAACGTGGATTAAACGAAAGCTCAAAAGATAACAAAGCTATTCAAACAACGACTCATAAAGTAGAGAAAAGTAAGTGAATAGCGACAACTGATAAATATCGTTATTAGTAGGGTTTTTTGGTGGACGTTTACGTTCACCAGTGTTAATACCACGTTTGAACAATCCTGTCAGATGTTAATAGGTTTTCAAAACAGTAGTACTCATTACGATTCAATTTACTCTTTTTCAAGAATTGTATCCGTCTGACAACTATGCATTTCTAAAATGGTATGAAACAAGAAGTCTACATTACTTGTTGCAACCTCAAAGCCATCTTTTAAGTGTGAAATCATATGCAATTCTAAGATCGGGTGAACGTTTTGCTTGCGTAGAACTACTTTTCTGACAGAGTGAGTAATTTGCCCCTTGTTTCCCAATGGTTCATGGGAGATCACTCGTGAAAACTTTGTGTATGGAATTACTGGAATGGTAACCTCCCCTGACACTACTTATGTATATAAAGCAAGGGCCAATTAATGGAAAAATCTGAATACACATTAATTCGGATACAGCCCGAGCAGGTAAAGTAAAGCATTCAGGTCATGCGATAAAGGTTTATGCAGCGGGGTTTTACTTTACTTTTCAACACACGAAAGCCAATCTCGAGACGAGTGTCTGCAACTTTTTACGCGTTTATATAAACAATTACCCTTTCTTTCTTTGGGAATGAAAATCGCGGTACAATCAATTATTATTCTTTTATAGAATTCTTATCACCACTGACCGAAGGCCACTGGGGCTATTGTCATGGCGTTGTGTCCGTCGTCCGCTCGTGCGTCCAGTTGTAAACTTTTTCTCTAAAAATCTTCTCCTCAGAAACTACTGGATGAATTTTAACCAAACTTCACAGGAATGATCCTATGGTAACCCTCTTTCAAAGTTGTTCAATAAATTTAGATCCAATGACAAACTTTGATTAAATGGGCATGGCTTATTTCCAAATATGGTTAAAAGTGGGGTTTCTCATATTCTAATTAAAAGATATCAATCAAATTTTACATGAATGATCCTTGAGTGGCCTTTTATCAGTCTATTAAAAAAATATTAATATTGTTGAACGGTTGAAAATATAAATTTTATGGACGGAGGTCATTTTTCTATATGTTATATAGTCAAAACTTTGAAAATCATTTTCTCAGGGTGTAACTGATGGTTTTCAACCAAATTTCACTAGAATGATACTTAAGTGATCCTTTATCAGGATGCCAGAAATAATTGTGATCGGTAGAAAATATATATATTTTAATGGGCGGAGGTCATTTCTCTAAATGTTATTTAGTGGAAACTTTGAAAATAATTTTCTCAGGATGTAACTGATTGTTTTCAACCAAATTTCACTGGAATGATTTTTTTTTTGAGTAACCCTTTATGAGTCTACCTAAAATTATTGTGATCGGATGAAAAATATATATTTTATGGGCAGAGGTCATTTCTCTTTATGTTATTTGGTGGAAACTTTGAAAATAATTTTCTCAGAATGAAACTGATTGTTTTCAACAAAATGTCACTGGAATGATCTTTTTGAGTAACCTTTTATGAGTCTACCAAAAACTATTGTGATCGGATGAAAAATATGTATTATATTGGCAGAGGTAATTTCTCAATATGTTATTTTGTGTAAACTTTGAAATCATTTTCTCAGAATGTCATTGATGGATATCAATCAAACTTCATGTGTTATGACATGCTAATCGGTATTTCAGGCTCTGTGGACACCATAATGCAGACTTTTTCTATCTACACTAATGGTAAAAGGATGCTCAATGCCAAACAAGAAGGAAACCTTGGGTCAATAAATGGAATACGGTTTCTGAGTCTTGGGTGGATCATTTTGGGACATTCGATAATTTACTCAAGCAAGTTTGGTGGTAAGAACAGACAGTGAAAGTAAATACATATCGAGGGTTCAGTGCAAGACTGTGTCTATACAATCAATAGACACGTAGTACAGACTCGCGATGAACCTTCGAGATGCGAATTCAACCCTTGTTATGACGAATAAAATCAATGCAAAATTGCATTAAGATTAAAGTGTTTAAAGCAAAGGGTCGATAATTTTTGGTCTAATTCATTTCGAAATTACAATTCCTGACTGCAAATATGTACAAGCTGATCTTAGGCAATACCACCTGCCAAATGGGGAATATCCCTAGTTCAGCGTGTTGAGGATTTACCGTAGTTTTGAACACCGAGCCGCCTCATAATCAGGGGATATACGGATCTGTTAATATGGGTTACTTGGACCATTCCCCATGTATAAATTCTATTAATAGTATTTTTCTTGTACAAAAAGGAACAATCCAATTCATGCCGAATTTGCACTCAGGTCTCAATTTGCCACAAGGTAAATACTTAAGGTTACTTTCGAATGGTTGCCTAGCAACGGTTTAAATAGTTCTGTCCCGAAGAAAGAGGAACCTCACTGATCACAAATAGATGAAAGTCATATGGAAGCTTGAAATAGAAATACTTAAATTTTATCATTACAAAGAAGGAATTAGAGATTGCATCAAATATTTAGCATTTCTGACGCCAAAAGATAGCATATTCGCATGGAATATGAGTAACTTCAAGCCATGTTTTATCCTATTTGGTTGAGTGATGTAGAAATTATATGGAAGGTTGCATTTCTGTTTGAATGACCCTCGTAATCGTTGTTACCTGCCCTGCGTTCAGAATCCCCAAACGGTGCAAACAATTTTCCAACTGTACCCCGATTTGCATGTGCACTTGCGTGCAAAGTGGGGTACAATGGGAAAACATTTTGCACCGTTTGGTGATCCTGAACGCACTGCTGGATTTAATACAACCATTTTTTAAGCCTGTTTCTTCGTTCTAAGATTTCAAAACTTGTCATTTTAAAGTTATAAGCACATATGTAATAGAGGCGTGGATTCTTTTCTTCTTTCACGTTCAAAAACTCAGCTGATCAATATAAAACATTTGGCGTGCAAAAATGAAAATTTAATTGTGTTCAGCCAATGTACGCACAATTGTAGCAGATTCCCCGTTAATCGAAAAATAAAATGCCAATGTGTGTTTTTGTTCACGTTTTTCAAAGAAATAATAGTACGAAGATGGAAGGAAAAAACAACACTTGAAGTTGAGGCACATACCTGTTCATACATGTTATTTCTACGATGTTTCACAGAAATTCTGTAATTTCCAAAATTTTGGAGTTTGCTCAGGTTAAATACGCAGAATGTCCACGCGCGTTATTTTTGCGACCGTACTCAGAGACTCCGTACTAGCAAATAAGTAATTGGATAAATTACATTATTACTTTGATATATATGCACAAAGTCTGATTAAAAGATGATAGAGGCAACCAATATTGCAGATTCAAGATTAAAATTATTTGACTCGAAAAAATTCTGCGTCAATATTTCATATACTACGCGACTTTAATTAAAAACGCAATCCCTAAAACACTTCCAAAATGCAAAGATAAGTACACAAACTCGGACTAAAAATGACTGTTCTTTTACTCCTTTAAGTTACATTTAATCGGACATTACAGTCATTTTGAAATATTCTCTTGTATTTGAGATATGATGTCAATTTACAACATTCCTTTGAACATTGACATTCCTCCAATGCCCTACTTTAAGCATGATATTTTATTTGAAATGAAAACGAAAGACAAACAAATTTGAAAATTCAATTTAACGAATCAACGGGTTAATCAAATCAACTTCACTGCGTTTAAGCAAATCGCCTGCGAAAAAGTTCAAGTACTAGTTCTCGAACGTTCTAGAACGTTAAATGGTAGTTCAAGAACTTCTAGTACTAGCAAAAGAACTTCTAGAACTAGTTCTTGAACCAGCCTTTGATAGGTAGATATAAGCATGTATTTGGTTTTAGCATAAATTTTGTCTAAGTTCGATTCATAATCTTATTGATATACTTACACCACTCTTCGGTCTGAATAAGACCATCTTTCAAACTTTATTTAATGAATGACAATGAATGTTAGACTTGCGTAGAGTTGCGTCATCTGCGTACATATCCAGCTTTGTCGACAAAAAAGGAGGAGATCGTAAAAATAGATACGAATAAAATGGATCGTAGAAAAGATCTTTGTTGTACTTCAAAAAAAGCTGGTTACCTAACAGATAAAACGTTGACATTTGCCACTTGTTGTCTTTCACTTAATTACGATCGAAATAAATCACATGTGTTAGGAGTGAAATAATGGAGCTTTAGCTTTAGAAGATCAAAAGCCTTTCTTAAATCAAGGAATACAGTTCCAATCATATTTTACCATTATCTTTATCTGGGCCCGAGGTTATAAGATTTTTCTCAGACTCAACTGAGAATTTTCTCAAATTTCTTTTCTTAATTTCAACCTTTCTGGCGTTATCTAAGCAAAGCAAAATAAGTGAAGTCATCATGAATGTGTCATAGAATCTATATAGCAATACATGTAAAATGACGCTCTTTTAGAAACATTTCCCTAAAAATTTCACATTTGTTTTATTTTTGCATTAAATAAATAGAATCATCTTTTTTATTTAAGTGTAAGACCGAACAACAAAAGCTTTAGCTTACTTTTCAATGATTTTTTGTTTCTAAAACAGGAATGAATTATGTCAAAATAAAAATTAGATCATTTACGATCAAGATAATTTTCTTAATATTTTAAATATTCCGGATATACATGTATATTCTTTAATGAGTTATAAACTGCATCTATTTTGATATTCCTACACACATAAACTTACACTTCAATTTCACTTTATTTCAGATGTGTCAATCTCTTTACATTTACTAGTTAAAAGGGTGATTTGTTAATAATTTCACTTGGATTTAAGTTGAAACTGGTCCTTTTGGTTTAGAGAAGAAGCCTTTTTGCAAAGATTCGATATTGAAAATGTGCTCCTCTCTGCCACTCCAAAAGTTCAGATGTTAATCGACTTTCTTAAACCATTTATTTAAGGTGACCCAAATAATATTTGTACCGAATTTCATTAAAATGTTACAATGTTTTGGGAGGAAAAGATTATTTTGAGATTGAAAAAACCGAAATTAAGCCCCGCCCTGCTACGCCCATATTTAGGGATCAATGCAAATATCTTGAAAGGTATCTCCCATGGTACATTCATCCCGTGTTTTATTTAAATTGACAAGTGGTTTGGGAGGACAAGATTTCTAAAGAGTTTAAAGTGAAAATAAGCCCCGCCCAGTTATGTCCATACATGGTGTCAACCAAATTTTCTATGAACAATTTTAGAAAACATTTCTATCAAGTTTGGTTAAAACTTGCCTATTGGTATGAAAGGAGGAGATTTTTAAAGAAAAAAGGTACACACGTACACATGGACGCACGAACACATGACGAAAACAACGCTATGACAATAGCTCGCTGGCCTTCGGCCACTGAAACTAACAAAAAAAAAATCATGTTCGGACGTTTTTTTGTGAATCCTTACAGAAATTTTCTTAGAGTAATACGATATACCTATGTGTTCTCTTTTAGCCTAATAAGGACAGCACGAATTGTTCTAATCAACTTTCTCCTAACTATGCATCAGCCTCCTCGGTGAGACAACTTGCACTCCCAAAATTTCGCGAAAAATGCACATTTACGCATTCGAAAAATCCAAATTCTTGACAATTATTAATTTTCTAGATTTGTAAGTCATAGACATCTTGTAATGGTATGATTCTTGGCTTTATTATGGGAGTACGGTGGAAAAAATATGTGTGTTCAAATCACCGAGTGGCAGCTTTCATTTGAACTTAAGAAGGTTTTGAAATGATTGTATAAAATTCATGTTTACTTACACCTTACTTCCAGATCAAATTAAACTTCAACCATTTCTTCATATTACACTATCTACGGATTTTTCTAAAAATCGCTGTTAATGAAATAATTAAAGCAAAATACGTTTGACACCTTCCTTAGTTGACATATTTTCGCTTTACCAGGCTAGTTCGGAAGTTACCTTATGTCTCAATGCAACAAAATATCGTTGATACTTTTTGGAGCACGTTCCCTTGTTTAACACCCGTGAAAGACGAATGATTCTGTGCCAGTTTTGGAATAAAAGAACTTTGATAAATATGCTCTGTATCACAATAACGAATATTTCAAGTTATGCCCGGTATCCTATGCTAATTGACGGACTTGACCGATATCCGAAAGCATCGATCATGGGGCTAAGACAGACTTTTTATCTACTCCAGTGAAAACAATGGACATTATCGGTATAACAAAATATTCTTGCTAATTTCCATAGGAACCTTTCTCCCTTGATCCTTGACGAACACATCCTTTCGGTCAATTGAGCTAAAATATTATCTCCATTTCTAATATCATTACAGCAAACTACTTCAGTTATCTGTCAAAAGAAGTCCCAAAATGGACCACCATACCACTTGAGTACTCAGATGTTTCCGTCGATTCATTTTTTGCAATCAGGTGAGTAACAGCAGAACGACGCAAACAGCAAGCCAATTATAGCCCACTTTGTATGCAAGTGCACGTTCAAAGTGGGATATAATTGGCAAACTATTCGCACCGTTTTGTTAGATCCTGAACGCAGGCCGAACATCTTTCGGACTTTTCTCAATACTAGAAAGTATCTCGAACGAAAATTTATGTAGATTTTTTGGGTCATTCTTTTAACCCTTTGCTGTTTAATCCCTGCTTTTTACGTGCCTGTGATTTTATGATTGAGAAACGTGAAAAAAGAAGAAATTGCTTCTGACAAGCATTTTTTTTCTTTTTCTACACTATTTTCTACCCTACTAAATGGTTATTTTTCAAATTAAATCCACGTTAAATTTTCGTCTCCAAAACCATTGAATTTAAACAAATCCAAAATCTTGTAAAGCAGTAAAGTGTTAAGGTAGGCCTACTTTGGCTAATACTCTTAAAGAAAAATTCATTTCGTTAGAGATTTTCGATCGACTTTGTGATTTAGGCTTTAACTTCTTTACAAAACATAGAAAAACTATCGATTGAAATCAAATTTAATTTTCTCACATAGATCCCCTTGTATTCTATAACGAACGGCGTTCAGAGATATCCTTGTTTAACACATGTGTAAGATCACATTTTAAAATGACATCATCATGACGTCACCTAACGTAGGTTACGTCATCGCACTATTTTCATCGCCTAGTCCGCTAAGCGTTCAAAAATGGGTTTGAACCCTAGCATACCAGCCCTGCGGTCAGGATGACAAAACATAACAAACTGTTCGCCAATTATACCCCGCTTCGCACGCAAGTACCCGTGCAAAGCGGGGTATAATTGGCAAACTGTTCGCACTGCTTTGTCATATTGAACGCAGGGCTGGTGCTTATGTGGGAAATAGATTTTTTTACTCGATTTTGTACGAGACGAGTCGATCTTAATCTCTTCTAGAAAAGAACAGCTTTTAAGCTCGCCAATGCTCTCAAAATGACACTTCTATTTTAGACTTGGTTTAAATCAGCCTTTTTCACACAAAATCTCATGACAGATCCTTTATATAATATACCCTAATCTAATCCTATTTCGTTTGTCTTGATTTAAACAACGCCATTTTAGCGGGGACGTTAATGTTTTTGACATCATGAAACTCCAGTGCGAAACGACGTGCTTTCATTTCCTGACCCGTGTTTTCAGTTCTGTAGTTCGACTGTTTAATATATGTGATCCGTCACGCGAAAAAGGGCCATCTGGGAACTGTTCAAAATGAATATTGAAAAAGAGATTGGGTCCAGCACCTCCAGGAAGGTCACTGATACCTTTTTTTTATTTTTACCATATTTTTTTTCTTATTTTTTTTATCATAATTCTGATGTTACCATTGTAGGTGTTGACTTGTATATTTTTCAGTGGATTATTGCTTTCGTATTTAACTCTAAAACAACTGAAGAAAGTTGGTGGTCCAAAAAAGATGAACTGGTTTATCTTTTATTTTCACCGTTACTGGAGGTAAGAACTATTTAAAGATATTTCTTTAATTGAATTTGACGAATACTTTGGACACGTTGATGTAAAGAATATAAATGAATAAAAATAATCATCTTAAGTATGTAAGTCCCTTGAATAAATCCATTCATTTCTCGTTCATTCATTTTTTGTTCTCTCATAAAAACATTATTTCTTGAAGTACTAAATGGCAGAAATAATTCGATTACGGGTGTTAGATAACGTATGCAAACGTCATCAAAAACCTGCCAGACAATGATTTATCTTATAACTATACCAATGTCTGTATGATGACATCCCGAATGATATTTTTTATGATATCACATAGTTATTTTTAGAACAAAGATATAATGCGGTTATTTTAAGAAACTTGCATTTCAGGAAGAAACATCGTCGAAAACAAGACAAATAGAGGTTATAAGATAAATATAAAACGTACTAAGTGTATTGTATGAAAAAATATCTAACTCGGTTGTGAGAATTGATAATTGTCTCGGCAGAGCCTCGACAATTTTCAATTCTCCCAACCTCATTAGATTTTTTTTTTCATGTAATACACTAAGTACGTATTATATATATCTCTGGTGACTGATCGCTATGGTTGCCATGGAAATATCATTTGAGAAACAGTTGGTTTTTTTGCTTTTCACGATGAGCTAATCCTTTCGAAGTATGAAATTTTGTCAAACTTGGCAGTTTGAACACTTTGACAAGGGTGGTTTCGCTGTTAGTCCTGACTGAAGAATTGGATGTTATCCCGCGTTTTTATTGATCTGGCAGGGCGCTGATTCGCCGTGACCGAATAACGGCGAATTTACTTTTCAATATTTTTAAATCAGTCTAACTCAATCATTTGTTTGGTCCACCTACTTGATTTGCACAATCGAACTATCAATCATTCGCTTATTCATTTTTTTCCCGTTATCTTTTTCAACAAATCAGAAACACGATTTCCTCAAAGACGATTTTTTTACCGAATCACAAGTTACATTTAAATCTTTGATATAGAGGATATTGAATGAGTGGTCTTTGAATACTGAATGTATTAAACGAGTCATCTTTAAACATATAAAAACGAGGCTTCGCTTCTGTATTTTATGAGCACAAATTTTATATTCTGTTTATAATATGACCCAAATTTTAGCGAAAAATCGTCAAAATTCTTGAAATTCAACGTTTCAATTTTCCGCACTTATTACGCCGTTTTAAAATGACGTCACAAAACATAGTTTATGACGTCATTTTCGCGGTTACAAAATAGCGTTGCTATTCGCTCTGAGCTCATTTTCATAGTTATTCCACTAGTGTAATAATACCCGTATAATATAAAAAATATTCAACGGGTTTATTTCACTCCGGCGACGTAAGTCATATTATAATGTTTTCTTGTTTGTTCAGGTCATGTGTATGGAATGGTCGTGGTATCTGGCAAATGATATGCAGTTTTTTGTCATCAGTCCGATATTACTCATCACCCTTTTCCAGTATGTATGAATTATTTCTTGTGTGTCGTCTTTAGATATGCATGCACCCTAATTACTATAGCAAATAAAAATAAGGTAATGATGTACATCTTGGGGATATATATCCTTCAACTAGATTGCTTTTACTAGAGAAGTATCATTGTCTGATTCTTCTTGAAACACAAAAGCGACTATTCGCGGATAATTCTAGTTTCAATGTTCTTGAATCAATTTTCAATTTAATCTATTCATGAAAAGATGTTTTGGATTTCGTATATTGAGAATATATTATTCGTGTACGAGAGAAATTTGAGCTAACCCTTTACAATTGTCAATATAGGATCATGTAAAGTTCGCGAAACTAAAGGTTCATGTAAAGTGTTTGAGACGCAATTTTAAGGGCATTCATTTGCCAAGAAAAAGCAGTATGTCCAGGAATATTATATATCAAAATGAAGCTAGTTATGAGCACAAGCAATTGAAAAACATAAGACTGTTCTAACTATAGCGGTATAGCCAAAACATTGTGGAAAAGGGTCATTTTGTACAGAACAAGCAACTGCATGACTGTTGGATAAAATGGGCTCATATTTTAACAAAGTCTAGCCTAAAGTACCATCCAGGTAGTGCTACAACCATTGGTATAAAACTCAGCCCCAAAACCTAGTTATGCTAGTTATAACTGACGTCATCGAGTTTTTGCAAGGTTTTCCGGTAATTTTTAAAAAAGTCCATCTATGTACATCCGAGGTTGATCGTGAGATTGGCCGAGTGGTGTACCGAATGTGTTTATAGCTATAACACAGCATGCTCCAATCTTTGCATAAAATGAATTGGACTTTTTTTTTGAAACTTTGGATGACAAAGGCTTAAATGTACCTCTTAGGTGTCAAATATTGTTTAAAGCGCTGGGTTTCACAGACTGTTGAAAAGTTCAGATCTTCACGTATCATAGATTGTTCCAAAGAGATCGTTTTAATCTTTGGATAACTTAGGACATTTTGCAACTTCTCGTTTCAGTTCATGAATAACAAAGACTGTTCGAAGTATTGAAACGGATTGTTCCAATCTTTGGCTAAAATGGGATGTTGCTCTATAAGTAAATTATCGTGGACAAAGACACATAAGACTCTGTCGTATCAAGATAAGAAAACTATATATTATATTCTCAGTTGCAAAAAGGTTTCGGTCTTTCAAATTTAAGCGGTATTTGATGCACAGTCAAACCTATATTAAGCTATGGATCCAATATTTGGGGGCACCAATATGTAGAAACTATTGAGAAAGTACGTGTATATTTCGACAAGAAAATTTGCCATATTTTACCAAATACAAGAGGCATTTTGCAGTAGAAGGATGTGGAAGGTTACAATTTCGTATTACTAAGAAGAGAAGTTTTATGATTTATTAGATAATTCTTTCGGAAAAATAGAAATATATACTAAAACTGTTACTTCGTTCTTTATCAATTTTATGAATCAAGTAAGCATATGTGGCTTTCATTCATTATAGGTTTGCTATTTACCCATAGTTTGGGTTATTAATTGGTTAAACAAGATAAACCTCTTTCTTTCAGTTTATAGAAGACTCTTTTAATAAATGTGGTATTTCATTACCCATCATTTTGTATCATCTATTTAAATGTATTCGGATTTTGTATTGGCTTGATAGATCTTTGCTGTGAGTGAAAAACAATTCGTTTGACCATCACATCATTCATTTCAAGAATAAAAAAGGTTGACCTCAGTTATTTGTTCACCTTTTTTCAAACAGACAAATGACGTTTAATCTCTGTCTTGTCAGAATTTAAGGAAAGTGGAGAGCGATTGACCATTACTAATACAAAGATAAAAGATGGGTCGTGACTTGAGAAAACGGCTTATCGGGCAAGGCATAGGAATTCATTTGGTGATGAATTCCACAGCCGAGTCCGATAAACTTTTCCATCTCAAGTCTATCAACGTCTATACTTTTTATCAGGTAACATTAACTTTAAGTCTATTCGACATACATGTATATATGAGGAAGTATAATTTGATCTCTATATACCACGCCCATTGCTCATCATTAGGGTAGGTTGGTGAGGTAGGGGGAGATCGCGAAGGCTGAATAGCTATCTTACTGCAAGGGTTTTTGATGAGGAAAGATTTCTTAACAACAATAGAAACCCTTAAACAGTGATAACACACCTTAATTATTAAGAAGATGTGAATCGGATGGTTTTCTAGTCGATCGCCATATCAACCCTCCAACGTTTTCTCCTTATTTGCTGTCAGGAAAAAGCAAGTCTCAATCCATTTCTTGCAAGCAGATAATTACAGGACGGACATAGATTGAAACAGACGTAAATCTACTTTCTCCCAAATCCGTAACTTTTCAATAAAATCTACGCCGAATGCATCTAGATAAAAGTTAAAAAATCCCGACAGGTTTCGAGGTTGAATGAATACACGCTTACGTACCTCATGCAAAAATACCCGGTTGGACACGTGATCGAGTGACACCATAAAACTTTAAAAGGATCAAGTGACAAGATTTCAACAGGTTGTTTTTATCAGGCAATATTGGTAGCTATAGTGACAGGATTAAACGAAATAACCTACTCTGGGGCATCCACTACAAACGGGGCGTACATCTGCGCTGGATACTCATTTTTATAAGCAATCCATCCGGCTACCGACCACGTGCAAACCATCAACACTCCACAGAGTGTAAACCCTGCAGCGGCGAGGCTATGGGAGAGTTATAAAAAGAAATGCATGCAAATAATTACCGAACTTATTTAGACTTTCCAATCTTAAGGTTCATGTAAAGAGTTTATGAACCAAATTTTAATGCTGCTTCTATTTACAATTAAATTACTTTGCCCGGCTAAACAATATATCAAATTGGAGTTGTAGATGAGCAAAACATTAGAGGCCCCATCTCATTAGAGAATAGCCAAACCATTGTGGAAAGGGGATGTTTTGTTCAGCACCAACAACTTCATTACGGCTGAATAAAATTTGTATAAATTTGACCAGAATGTAGACAAATGTTCCTGCTATGTACTAATACACCCTTAGATATAATACTCAGTCTCAAAAAGCCCTTTTGAAACAATCAATTTCCATTTATTTTGTCAACATACATGTCAAGCCGATTTGGACTGTTTTAGAAATAGATGTTAGGTATGGTGCAACATCACACCATACTTTTGTGTAATATTTTCTGCGATTTATTCCAAATTATAGTTTTTTGAATTCAATGATCTTTAATAATTCATATACATTATCATTTTGTGAAATTGAAATTGATATATTGCTCTAAAACCTTACAGGTATTTAAACTATTAATGTCGATTTATGTTGTGATAACACACAATACCTTCCATTTATCTACACGACTACAAATTTAGAATGGCATATATGACAAATGTGTTTATAAAATAAGTCAAAATTAATTGCTTGCATAACTACGTTTTGGGTCCGAGTTTTATACCAACATTTGAAGTAGTACCTGGGTAGTACTTAAGACTGTAATTTGTTAAAATCTGAGCCAAGTTTATCCAACAGTCATGCAGTTGTTTGTTCTGTACAAAATGAACCTTTTCCACAATGTTTTGGCTACAACGCTATAACTA
This sequence comes from Fragum whitleyi, assembly GCA_948146395.1. NCBI lineage: Eukaryota > Metazoa > Mollusca > Bivalvia > Cardiida > Cardiidae > Fragum > Fragum whitleyi. Next base: position 22,653,401 of record OX411552.1, read on the forward strand.
TGACAATCGTACGTTGCTTAACTGTTAGTGCTCATAAATAGCTTCAATTTGATATATAATATACCTGGACGTACTGTTTTTTCTTGGCAAATGAAGTGCCCTAAAAGTTTGATCTCAAACACTTTACATGAACCTTAAAGAGAGCATTTCAAGTGATCCTAACACCAGCCCCACGTTCAGGACGACAAAATGGTACAAACCGCACGTGCACTTGCGAAAATGTAGAACATTACCACATGGCATTCTCAGAACTACATGTACAAGAGAGTGCGAGATAATTGTCACGATAATAATCAATGTTTCATTTTAAATCAGTTGGGCGGTTAAAGAAAACATCCACGGAATGGGGTCATCGCATATGCAGATATCCTAGGTTAAGGTTCATGTAAAGTGTTTGAGACCCAATATTTAGGACACTTCATTAGCCAAGAAAAAGCAAAATGTCCAGGTATATTATATATCAAAATGAAGCTATTCGTGAGCACAAGCAGTTAGGCAACATAAGACCGCCATAGCTATAGCGGTATAGCAAAAACATTGTGGAAAAGGGTTTTTGTACAGAACAAGCAACTGCATGACAGTTTCATAAATATGCCCCGTATTTTAACAAAGTACAGTCTGAAGTACCATCCAGGTAGTGCTACAACCTTAGATATAAAACTCAGTCTCAAAAGGCTCTTTTGAAACAATCAATTTCCATTTATTTTGTCAACATACATGTCAAACCGGTTTGGTCTGTTTTCAAAATAGATGTAAGGTATGGTGCAACATCACACCATAATATTGTGAAATATTTTCTGCAATTTATTTCAAATTATAGTTTTTGAATTCATTGATATATAATAAATTACTATATATTTATCATTCTTTGAAATAGAAATTGATATATTGCTAAACAACCTTACAGGTAAATAAACTATTCATGTTCATTTATGTTGTGATAACACACCATACCTTGAAAAGACCTACACGTTTACAAAATTAGAATGACATATATGACATATGTGTTTATAAAATAAGTCAAAATAAATTGCTTGCATAACTACGTTTTGGGCTCGAGTTTTATACCAACGTTTGTAGTAGTACCTGGGTCGTACTTTATACTGTAATTTGTTGAAATATGAGCCAATTTTATCCAACAGTCATGGAGTTGCTTGTTCTGTACTAAATGACCTTTTTCTACAATGTTTTGCTATACCGCTATAGCTAGGGCAGTCTTATGTTGCTTTATTGCTTGTGCTCATAAACAGCTTCAATTTGATATATAATATACCTGGACATTTGCCTTTTTCCTGGCAAATGAAGTGTTTTAAAAGTGGGCCTCAAACACTTTACATGAACATTAAGAACGTCGTGAAATTGACAAGATGAGTGATGTTGGGTTGATTTTGGAACGGAATTGAATAAGTGTGTGGACCAAGTTTTGGGTGAAATTCTAGGGAGGTATTTCGATATCGCTAATTTTGTTCAAGATGGACAAAATAAGCGATATATTATTATTAACCCTCTCTTATAAAATTTACGCTCTTTCTGTTTTCGTGTGTTCATGGGCCAACCAGGCACTTTAAAATCTACACCAGCCAATAGAATCGTAGAAGAATTGGATCAATTTGAACTAAATGTGGATCGTCTTTTCGAAATATTTTCAAACGATTTCGGAGCGTTTTTGACCGTTTTTAGTGAGTGTTTAGAATGAATAAATTGACCACTGAGTGAGCGATTTAGAATCGTTTTAATCGGAATGACAGTCAATTTCACGATGTAACTAATTTTACCAAAATATGGGTCCATATAGGTTGGGACAGTCTGTGTTCATTCGAAAAACCACTCGGACAATCTCACGATCAACCTCAGATGTACATAGACGGACTATTTTCAAAAAATACGGGAAATCCTTGCAAAAACTCGATGACTTCAGTTAAAATGGCGTAAGCCCTCGAAACTGTGAGTGAGAACATTCGACGTCGCCAACTCTTCACTTTTAAGTCACTGACTGATAAAAAGATCTTTAGATTCTTAAATAACGGCTGAAAAAATCTTAAATTTTGAGAATGATTTGTCATTCTCAAAAATTAAGATTTTTCAGCCGTTATTTACTGTAAAAGATATAAATCTACAGTGCTAGTTTTTCTTACACTGTTTCCGCCTAGCAAAATGCACAAATTTGTTACATACCCATCCGCCTTACATACATCCGAGGTCTGTTGAAGTTTACGGAAATGGCCGAGTGATGTTCCGAATGAGTCTGTGTTATGTAAAAATTGAAATTTTTATTCAGAAAAGGTTGCTTTTATCTTATCTGTACACGGTTAACACATCGCTTTTTTCAGAACTGACGAAGACTTCTTCAGAAACTTATACGCACCGAGTTATACTCGATTTGGATCTAATACCATAAGGGTTTTGACTTGATACCTACTATCATTTATCTTTAATCGTAACTGTACACGTATAACACATCGCTTTTTCAGAACTGACGAAGACTTCTTCAAAAACTTAAACGCACCGAGTTATACTCGATTTTGATCTAATACCATAGGGGTTTTGACTTGATACCTACTATCCTTTATCTTTAATCTTAACTGTACACGTTATACACATTGCATTTTTAGAACTGACGAAGACTACTTCAGAAACTTATACGCACCGAGTTATACTCGAATGGGATCTTATATCATAGGGGTAATGACTGGATACCTACTTTATAGGTGGAAATGTAAATGTCGCATACCCAAGGTAGGTAACCTTACCAATCTTTCACATAAACACCCTTCATAGGCGTTACTAGGATTGGAGCTTGCGGGTGACATTTCCAACAATTTTATGTGTGTGTGACGGAGAGACATTTTGCAGCCTGGGAAACCAGGCAATGCGATAAGAATATTCATTTACTGCCTGAAGAGGGGTTAAGAACTTGTCTACCTAATATATAGTGCACAGCAAAGTCTGTGGTCATAATGTGCGGCTGCACAGTCTGACCAGAAGCTTTGCCTTGCACACATGTGAATTTGTTGGAAATGTCACGCACTGGCTCATTTATATTTATACGCACTCAGAGGACGAAGTGCAAAGAATGAGTAGGATATTTTTTTAAGGATATTTGTGCTGTGGCTAAAAATAAAACCCTCCATCCGCTCCCCTTTTTTATGATTCGAGCGTTGGTGAATAACCAAAACATCTTAACTACAGCTGAAATAAGCTGAAGTTTCGATGTTTTGATCTTTCATCAACGATATTTTTCGAAAGAAGATTTATTTATATTACACAATTGTGTAGTGTGCGTAATGGTAGTTTCGCTCTTGTCCTTTAATATTTTCTTAAATCATAATTGTGATTGATATTAATCGAACTCACTGCTTGCATTCAAATTTCCCGTATTTTGCAACTCTCTATAGCAATTTAGTGCAGTAAAAACACGAAAGAGCATTTAGGATGACAGGTTTAACAGTTAATGAATACAGTTAATAACACTGTGAAATTGACTTTCACCTAAATCAAAGCCATTCCTAACGCAAGCTCGCTCAGCGTTCCATAAATTCATACCAAACACCCCCTAAACCATTCAAAAACGCTCTGAAATCGTTCAAAAACATTTTGAAATCGTTCTAAAAGATCGGTATTGTATTCAAATCGATCGAATATTTCTACGATTATGTCGGTTTGTGTGGGTTTTAAAGCCTCTGATTGGTCAATGAAGATACACAAGCACAAATTGCATAGAATTTAATAAAGGGGGGTTAATACATAGAGGTTAATCGTTTGTTTCAGTGTAAGATTGATTTATATTCATTAAGGTAGTGGACCCGTAATAGTTCCGCAATATTTCGGAACATATGTCTGGCTCGTTGGCCGAGTGGTTAGCGCGCTCGACTCGTAACCTGGTGGTTGCGGGTTCGAGCCCCACCGGAGGCGGGTAGTGTAAGTGGGCAAGACACTTTACAGACAGGGCCCCAGTCCACCCAGCTGTAGAAATGGGTAGCAGTGGTTAGAAACCATTGCCTCTCTCTCTATGTGCAGGAAAAGATCTGGAATGAGTTAGGACCACGATGGAAATAAGAGTCATTCGACCCTTTATCGTGGTATCCTCGAGTAAAAAAATAAAAAAAAAAAAAAAAATCTTTCACAATGTTGACCGAGGTTTCCTAATGAAAGTCATTAGGACACCTGGGTTAACATTGTTCGATTCCAATACTTCCAAAACGTTGCGGAACTATTACGGGTCCACTACCTTAAGTGAACAACAAAAGCTATATTTTCACGAGTGGTGGAGCCACGAGTGAAAATATAGCTTTTGTTGTTCACGAAATGAAATATAAATCTATCTTACTCGAAAAATAAACGATTATTCTATTTCTTTATTGCAAAAATGAGACAAAATGTGAAATTTCTAGGACATATTTTCGTAAAGCGCGTCATTTTTCGCGTGATTGCTATGCAACGTTCATTGTGACGTCACTTATTTCGCCCCGCATAGATGACGTCAGATAGGATGAAATACACAAAAGCAGGGTATAAGGTTTTGATAATTTCACTGCTTTTGCTACGGAATCCTATTCCCGCCATCGAATTTTCGAATTTTTTTACTTAGCTACAGGTAGATAAATCGAGATTAGGGCCACTAATCTCGTGTTTTCTACCCAAAATATTCCCACGAAAAGTCGAAAAGTCGCCGTTTTTCACCTGACTATCGTCAAAGAAACGGCGAGTTTTCGACCTAAAACTTACCTAGAAAAATCGACATTAGTGCCACTAATCTCGACTTTTCTAGGTAAAATATTCTCACGAAAAGTCGAAAAGTCGAAGCTTTTCACCTGACAATTGTCAAAGAAACGGCGACTTTTCGACCTAAAACTGACCTAGAAAATGCGAGATTAGTACCACTAATTTCGTTTTTACTAGTTCGGATAATCTAGACGAGGTATGGCGCCTAACACCGGTTCAAGCGGTGTAGCAGTAAAATCTCTTCATTACCAGTAATTTCGCCTTATTTGTACATCGTTTAGGCTTGCACATGGTTACACTCCTGTCTGTTAAGGCCTTGTTAAATTTTATATATCGTAAATTGGCACATTTTGACAGTCTGTGGCTCATTTAAAAAACAAATTTGGCTTAATAACTGAGTGCGGCTTGAAGGGCGTTATATGCCCTTGAATATCATCTCCAGAAAACAGTACCTTGCAGGATAAAACAAATTCACAATTTTTGATTACGCAAAACTACCCTAACAATTCTCTTGGTAGGAAAATGTACGCAGACTTGGGTACCTCCATCAAAGGTTAGACTCCAAGAAAAAATAGTTCGCACCTTAGTGCATTTCATCTCATGCATGGCATGAAGCAGATGTCTGGCACTTAGCTGAACCTCATTTCAAGCACTTTACTCTTACTTAAACATTAAAACAGTGTGGCAAAAGGTGCACATGATTTTTATCTCCACTGGCTGAAAGCCACTGGGGCTTTTGTCATGGCGTTGTGTCCGTCGTGCGTCCGTTCGTCCATCCGTGCGTCCGGTCGTAAACTTTTACTTAAAAAATCTTCTCCTCAGAAACTAATTGATGGATTTCAACCAAACTTCACAGGAATGATCCTTGGGTGACCCTCTTTCAAAGTTGTTCAAGAAATTTTGATCCAATGAAAAACATGGATTTAATGGGGGTGTCTAATTTCCAAATATGGTAAAAAGTGTCTTTTCTCAGGTTCTAATGGATACCAATTTAATTTTACATGAATGATCCTTGGGTGACCCTTTATCAGTCTACAAAAAATTATTGTGATCAGATGGAAAATATGTATTTTAATGGCGGAGGTCATTTCTCTATATGTTATATAGTGGAAACTTTGTAAATCATTTTCTCAGAATGTAACTGATAGATATCAACCAAATTTTACACGAAGGGTCCTTGGGTGACGCTTTATCAGTCTTCCAAAAATCATTGTGATCGGATGAAAAATATGTATTTTATGGGCGGAGGTCATTTCTCTATATGTTATATAGTGGAAATTTTGAAAATTATTTTCTCAGAATGTAACAGATGGATATCAATCAAACTTCATTAGTATGATCCTTTGGTGACCCTTTATCAGTCTGCCCAAAAATTATTGTGATCGGATGAAAAATATGTATTTTATGGGCAGAGGTCATTTCTCTATATGTTTTAATAGTGGAAACTTTTAAAATCATTTCAACATCAGTAGAACCCAAAATATTTAAAATCTAGTCAAAACTTTTGCTATTACAAGAATCTCAAGCCTGTGGAGCGACTTAAGCCATTCATGCCTTTCTAGTTTCCAACCAGACTATTTTAGGGTACACGACCTAGGAAGTAATTCAAGACCGAAGCGGATCCACACCGTTTTGGCTAGTTTTGATTTTATCCAAGCTCCGCCTACGTTTACGCGATATCGGAGGACGAAAGGCCTGAGATATATAGATTTTAATAGCGAAAATGATTGATAAACCTGGGTATTTTTTTAACCTAAGAAAAAAAATAATTTACGACAGTCTAAACATTAGCGAACAAATCCTTTCCCGTATGTGACGATTCTATAAAATTACTCAATAATCAATACTCTAGACGGACACCGTTTGTGTGCATCAGTCTGATTCTTAACTGTATGCAATTACTAACAATAACCCAATACTCCAGATGTATACCGTTCTGGTCTAGTAAATTGGCAGGTTAATTTGGGCCTATACTGTATGCAATGAAGAGCAGTTAATTAATAATCCATACCATACGCACACTGTAACCAACTTGGAAGAGTCGGCCAGTGCTACAGTTAAGGTTCATGTTAAGTGTTTGAGACCCAATATTTAGGGCGCTTCATTAGCCAAGAAAAAAGCAGCATGTCCAGGTATATTATATATCAAAATGAAGCTATTCATGAGCACAAGCAGTTAGGCAACATAAGACCGTCATAGCTATAGCGATATAGCCAAAACATTGTTGTAAAGGGTCATTTTGTACAGATCAAGCAACTGCATGACGGTTGCAAAAAATTGCCCCGTATTTTAACAAAGTACAGTCTGAAGTACCATCCAGGTAGTGCTACAACCTAAGATATAAAACTCAGTCTCAAAAGGCTCTTTTGAAACAATCAATTTCCATTTATTTTGTCAACATACATGTCAAACCGGTTTGGTCAGTTTTCAAAATAGATGTAAGGTATGGTGCAACATCACACCATGATATTGTGAAATATTTTCTGCGATTTATTTCAAATTATAGATTTTTTTAATTCAATGATCTACAATATTACTATATATTTATCATTCTGTGAAAAAGAAATTGATGTATTGCTAAACAACCTTACAGGTATTTAAACAATTAATGTCTATTTATGTTGTGATAAAACACCATACCCTAAAAAGATCTACACGTTTACAAAATTAGAATGACATATATGACATATGTGTTTATAAAATAAGTCAAAATAAATTGCTTGCATAACTACGTTTTAGGGCTGTTTTTACCAATGGTTGTAGCACTACCTGGATGGTACTTTAGGCTAGACTTTGTTAAAATATGAGCCAATTTTATCCAACAGTCATGCAGTTGCTTGTTCTGTACAAAATGACCCTTTTCCACAATGTTTTGGCTATACCGCTATAGTTATAACAGTATTATGTTTTTCAACTGCTTGTGCTCATAAACAGCTTCAATTTGATATATAATATACCTGGACATTTGCCTTTTTCCTGGCAAATGAAGTGTTTTAAAAGTGGGCCTCAAACACTTTACATGAACCTTAAGGTTTTTTCACTTACACGTCAGTCTGTGTGTTTACTGTATGCAATGAAGAGAAATTACTCAACTCTCAAGATACACATAGTTGAAGTCTATACTCTAAAACGTAAGTATGGATCTATACTGTATGCACTAACTGTACGCTCTAGATGCATGCCGTTTAGGTGTAGTCACTCGTGCCTCAGTTTGTGTCTGTACTGTTTGCAATGGAGAGTATTTCCTCAATACTGCAGATGCAAACCATTTAGGTCTCGTCACTGTATGCTATGTAAAGCTATAACTCAATAATGCAGATGCACACCTTTAAGGTCTTGTCATTTTCTTGTCAGTCTGGATCTATAATATATGCAATGAAGAGCAATTACTTCATTCTCTAGATTCACATTGTTAAGGTCTTATAACTCGTACATTAGTATGGGTCTATACAGTATGCATTTAAGATCAATTACTCAATACTCTATATGTACTTCGTTTATGTATAGTCATTTGCACGTCAGTCCCAGTCTATTTATTATTTCAAATAACAATCACTTAATAGTCCAGATGCACAACGTTAATTCACTCGTATATCAGTCTGGTTCTGTACTGTATGCTATGAAGAGCAATTACTCAAAACTCTAGCTTTACATCGTTTCGGTCTAGTAACTTGCACGTCAGTCTGGTTCTTGACCGTGCTCAATGAAGAACAATTACTAAATACTGTAGATGCACACCGTCTAGGTCTATTCACTTCACTGTCAGTTTGGTGTACCCTGTTTGCAATAAAGAGCAATTGCTCACTACTCTGGATGCATCCCGTTTAGGTCTAGTTAGGTGCATGTCAGTCTGGGTTCATAGCGTATGCAATGAAGAGCATTTACTAAATACCCCAGATGCACAACGGTTAGATCTTGTCACTCTTGCGACAGTCTGCATATCACGCAATACTCTAAATGCACACCGTTTAGGTTTTGTCACTTTCTCGTCAGTCTGGGTATATACTCTATGCAATGAAGAGCACTCACTCAATGCTCCAGATGCCAACCGTTTAGGTCTTATCTTCGCATGCCAATCTGGGTCTATACTATATGCTAAGAGCAATCACTAAATATTCCAGATGCACACTGTTCAGGCCTTGCCACTCGCACGTCAGTCTGGATCTATACTGTGACAACAAAGAAAAATCATCGAATACTGTAGATGCATACCGTAAAGGTCTTGTCACTCGCATGTCAGTCTGGGTCGATAGGGTATGCAATGAAGAGCAATTTCTACAATTTACGACAGTCTGCATATTACTCAATGCTCCAGATCCACACCGTTTAGGCATTGGCACTCGCACGTGAGTCTGGATCTATATTGTGACAATAAAGAAAAATCACCCAATACTGTAGATGCATACCGTTAAGGTCTTACCATTCGCACGTCACTCTGAGTCTATACTGTGTTCAATGAGGAGAAATTACTCATTACTGTAGATGCACACCGTTTAGGTCTAATATCTTGCACATCAGTCTGGGTCTATATTGTATGCAATATAGAGCATTAACTGAATAATGTAGATGCACACTGTAAAGGCTTAGTCACTTATTTGTCAGTATGGGTCTATTTTGTATGCAATGAATAACATTTATTCAATGCTCTAGATCGAAATGTTTAGGTATTGTAACTTGCGCGTCAGTCTGGATAAATACTGTATGCAATGGAGAGCAATTAATCCATTATCTAGATGCACACCGTTTAGGTCTCATCACTCGAACGCAAGCTTGGTCTAAACTGTACGTTATGAAGATAAATTATCCAAAACTCTTGATGCAGCCTGTTAAGGTATTGTAACTTGCTCGTCAGTCTGGGTCTATACTGTAGGCAATGAAGAACAATTATTCAATACTCTAAATGCACGCCGTTAGGTATTGTCACTTGTACGTCGGTGTGGGTCTATACTTTTTGTAATGAAGGGCAATTACTGAATACTCGAGATGAACACCGTTTAGGTCTTGTCACTCGCGAGTCAGTCTGGATCTATTCTGAGTTCAATGAAGATTATTTATTACACACAGTTTAGGTCCAGTATCTTGCACGTCAGTCTTGGTCTACTATGTATGCAATAAGTTATGCAATGAAGAATCACTTTTCAATACTCCAGATGCACACCGTTTAGGCCTAAATGGAGTCCATATAGAGTAATGAGTGATTGCCCTTAATTTCATAAAGTATGGACCCTTTCTGACCTTCACGCCACTAGACTAAACGGCGTGCATATAAATCTAGATTTTTTTATTAATTGCTCATTTTTGCATTCATTATAGATCACGAGTGACGTACCAGTGACTAGACCTAATCGGTGTGCATCTAGAGTATTGAGTAATGTTCTTAATTTCATACAGTATAGACCCACGCTGACATATAAGTGACTAGACCTTAATGGCGTGCATCTAGAGAATTTAGTAATTCTTCTTCAATGCATACAATAGACCTACGCTGGGGTGCAAATGACTTGACATAAACGAAGAGCATCTGAAGAATTAAGTAATTTTCTTCAAGTATACAGTAGAGACCAACACTGACGTGCAAGCTACAAGATCTATACGATGTATAAGTGTGTGAAGTTGGCAGAACATTAGACATTAACATAAGCCAATCGGCCGAATGTCCAAAAGGGGAATTAGACATTCAAAAATATCTAAAAGCTCGAAATAGACATTATACATTCGTTTAGACATTCGATCGACCGCGTGTGTGAATGTCTAAATTAGACATTCGATTAGATATTCGATCGAAACCTCTCTTGAATAGCTTAATGCCTCAATTAAACATTAGACATTCGTTTAGAAATTCGACCGAATACGTGTTCGAATGTCTAAATGCCCAAATTAGACAGTAGTAATTCGATTAAAAAAATTCGACATAACACGTGTATGAATGTCTTAATACCCAAATAAGACATTAGACATTCGATTAGGCATTAGATCGAGCCCTATCATGTAGGTCTAAATACTTCAATAAGACATAAGACATTCGTTTAGACATTTGATCGAATACGTGTTTGAATGTCTAAATGCCCAAATTAGACAATAGACACTAAACATTCGTTTAGACATTCGATCGAAAACGAGTTTAAATGTCTAAATGCGCAAAATTAGACATAAGACTTGAGTCGAACACTCTTTTGAATGTCTAAATGCCTCAAATTGATATTCAATGAGACATCCGACCGAATCTTCTTTTGTAGGTCTAAATGCCTCTATTAGAGAGTAGACATTCGTTAAGACATTCGATCGAACACGTGTTTGAATGTCTAAATGTCCAAAATTAGACATAAGACATTCGTTGAGACATTCGATCCAACACTCTCTTGAATGGCTAAATGGCTCAATAAGACATTGGACATACGACCAAAAACGTGTTTGAATGTCAAACTAAACGATTATACATTCGATCGAACCCTCTCAGGAATGTCTTAATACCCTAAACAGCCATTAGATATTCGTTAAGACATTCGATCCAACACGTGTTATAATGATAAGATATCACACATTTGTAAAGATGTGATCGAATCCTCTCTCGAATGTCTAAATAGCTCAATTAGACATAAGACATTAATTTAGACATTCGACCGAATACGTGTTTGAATGTTTAAATGCCCTAATTAGACAATAGACATGCGATTAGATATTCAATCAAACCCTCTCTTGAATGACTTAATGCCTCAATTATACATTAGACATTCGTAGTCACATTCGATCAAACACGTGTTTAATTGTCTGAATGCACTAATAAGACATTCGACATTCGTTAAGACATTCGATCGAATATGTGTTCGAATGTCTACATGCCGAAAATAGACAAAAATCATTCGATTAGACAATCGGTCGAACCCTCTCTTGAATGTTTTTATGCCTCAATTAGACATTAGATCTTCGTCAAGACATTCGATCGAAAACGTGTTTAAATGTATTAATGCCAAAATTAGACATTAAACATTCGCCTAGACATTCGATCGAACAATCTCTTAAATATCTTAGTGGCTCAATTAGACATTAAACATTTGTTAAGACATTCGATCGAATCCTCTCTCAAATGTCTAAATAGCTCAATAAAACATTAGACTTTCGTCTAGACATTCGACCGAATACGTGTTTGAATGTCTAAATGCCCAATTTAGACAATAGACTTACGATTAGATATTCAATCAAACCCTCTCTTGAATGTCTTAATGCCTCAATTCGACATTAGACATTCGTTCAAACATTCGATCGAATACGTGTTTGAATGTCTACATGTACAAATTAGACATAAGACATTCGATGAGACAATCGGTCGAACCCTCATTTGAATGTTTTAATGCTCAATTAGACAAAAGACATTTGATTAGACATTCGATCGAGCCATAGTATGAATGTCTAAATAACTAAATAAGACATAAGATATTTATTTAGACATTCGATCGAATACATGTTTGAATATCTAAATGCCCAAATTAGACATAAGACATTCGATAAGACACTCGGTCAAACCCTCATTTGAATGTTTAATTGCCTCAATTAGACATTAGATCTTCGTCAAGACTTTCGATCGAACACGTGTTTAAATGTCTAAATGCCAAAATTAGACAGTAGACATTTGCCTAGACATTCGATCAAACGCTCCTTTAAATATCTTAGTGCCTCAATTAGACATTAAACATTTGTTGAGACATTTGACCGAATACGTGTTTGAATGTCTAAATGCCAAAAAATGCATTAGAAATTCGATCAGACATTCGACCGAATCCCCTCTTGAATTTTAAAATGCCTCAATCAGACATTAAAGACATGCGTTTAGAAATCGATCGAACACGTGTTTGAAAGTCTAAATGCCCACAATAGATATAAGACATAGGTTTAGACAGTCGATTGAACAAGTGTTTGAATGTCTAAATGCCCAAATAAGACATTAGAAATTCGATTAGACATTCGATAGACCCTCTCAAAAATGTGTAAATTCCTCAATTAGACACCACACATCCGTTTAGACATTTGACGGAAAACGTGTTTTAATGTCAAAAAAACTCAATAAGACATGTTGACATTCGTTCAGACATTCAATTAAATACGTGTTAGAATGTCGAAATGCCCAAATTAGACATAAGACAATCGATTAGGGTTGCAATCGAACACGTGTTTAAATTTCTAAATGCCCAATGTAGACGTTAGGTATTCGTTTAGACATTCTATCGAACCATCGCTAAATGTCTAATTGTCTCATACAGACATTAGACATTCGTAAAGACAATCGATCAACCACGTTTTTGAATGTCCAAATACCCATATAAGACACTAGACATCCATTTAGAAATTCGTTTGAACATGTGTTTTAATGTCTAAATGCCCAAATAAGACATAAGATACTCATTTAGAGATGAGGCATTCGTTTAGACATTCGATCGAACCCTCTTTTGAATGTCTACATGCCCAAATTTGACATTAGACATCCGACCAAATACGTGTTTGAATGTCTAAATGCCAAAAATAGATATTCGAAAACGGTTAAGACATTCAATCGAACACGTGTTTGAATGACTGAAGGATCAAATGAGACATCAGACATTCAATAGAATCCTCTCATGAATGGTTTAACGTCGCAATTAAACACCTCACATCGTTTAGTCATTCGACGGAAGACCTATTTAAATGTTTAATGCCTCAATAAGACATGTTGACATTCGTTTATTCATTCGATCGAATACGTGTTTGAATGTCTGAATGTTCAAATAAGACATTAGACATTCGATTAGACATTCGACCAAACCTTCGCTTCAATGTCTCAATGCCGAATTAAGACATTAGACATTTGATTAGTCATTCGATTTAACAGGTGTTTGAATGGCTAAATGCCCAAATAAGACACAAGACATCCATCAAGACATTCAATCGAACACGTGTTTAAATGTCTAAATGCTCAAGTTGGACATGAGACATTTGATTGAACCCTGTTTTGAATGTCTACATGTCCCTATTAGACATTAAACATTCATTAAGACATTAGACCGAATACGCGTTTGAATTTCTAAATGCCCAAAATAGCTATTGGACCTTTGTTTAGACATTAAATCGAACCCTCTCTTGAAGGTCTAATTGTCTCAATTAGATATTAGGAATTCGTGAAGAATTCGACGGAATACGTATTCCAATATAGAGCTACGCAATCGACATTCAGGTTTACATTCAAACTTTTTCAATGTAGAGCTATTCAATCGACATTCAGGTCTACACTCAATTTTCATAATGTAGAGCTTCTCAATCCCATTCAGGTCTTCATTCAAATATTCTCAATGTAGAGCTACGCATTCGACATTTAGGTCTTCATTCATACTTTTTCAATGTAGAGCTACATAATCGACATTCACGTCAATATTCATACTTTTTCAATGTAGAGATATTCAATCGACATTCAGGTCTACATTAAAACTTTTTCAATGTAGAGATATTCAATCGACATTCAGGTATACATTCAAATTTTCTAAACGTATAGCTACACAATCAACATTCAGGTCTACATTCAAATTTTCTCAATGTAGAGCTTCACAATCGACATTCAGGTCTACATTCAAACTTTTTCAATGAAGAGCTACGCAATCGACCATCATGTCTTCTTTAAACCTTTTCGGTGTAGAGCTACACAATCGACATTCAGGTCAACATTCAACTTTTTTCAATGTAAAGCTATTCAATTGACTTTCAGGTCTACATTCATACTTTTTCAATGTAGAAATACGCATTCAACATTCAGGTCTACATTCAAATGTTCTCAATGTAGAGCTTCGCAGTCTACATTCAGGTCAACATTCAAAACTTTTTTAATGTAAAGCTATTCAATCGACTTTCAGGTCTACATTCATACTTTTTCAATGTAGAGCTTCGCAATCGACATTCAGGTCTACATTCAAACTTTTTTCAATGTAGAGCTACGGAATCGACATTCAGGTCGTATTCAAACTTTTCAATGAAGAATACACTATCGGCATTTATGTCTTCATTCAACTTTCTCAATAAAGAGCTATTCAATCGACACTCACGTCTACATTCCAAATTTTTAAATGAACAGAAACGCAATCGACATCCAGGTCCTTATCTATTTTTCTCAATGTAGAAATACACATTCAACATTCAGGTCTACATTTAAATGTTCTCAATGTAGAGCTTCGCAGTCGACATTCATAATGTAGAGCTATTCAATCGACATTTAGGTCTACATTTAATTTTCTCAATGAAGAGCTTTGCAAAGGACGTTCAGGTCTACATTGAAACTTTTGCAATATAGAGCTCCGCAATCGACATTCACGTCTACATTCAGTTTTCCCAATGTAGAGCTTTGCAATCGGCATTCAGGTTAACATTCACACTTTTTCTATGAAGAGCAACGCAATCGACATTCAGGTCTACATACAATTTTCTCAATGTAGAGCTATTCAATCGACATTCATGCCTCATTCAAATTATCTCAATGTAGAGCTATGCAATCGACATTCAGGTCTACATTCAAACTTTTTCAATGTAGAGCTACGCAATCGACATTCAGGTCTACATTCAAATGTTTTCAATGGAGGGCTATTTAATCGACATTCAGGTCTACATTCAATTTTCTCAATGTAGAGCTATGCAATCAACATACAGGTCTACATTCATACTTTTCAATGTAGAGCCTCGCAATAGACATTCAGGTCTACATTCAAACATTTTCAATGTAGGGCTAGGCTATCGACATTCAGGTTTACATTCAAACGTTTTCAATGGAGGGCTATTTTATCGACATTCAGGTCTTCATTCAATTTTCTCAATGCAGAGCTTCATTCAATCTTTGCCTAAATGTTAATCTATGCAATCAACAATCAAGTCAACTATCAATTTTTAGTGCAGTTTTTTTGCAATAAAAATTCGTATCTATATCTATATACTTTTTTCTAAATTTCGAGGTGTGCAATTGACACTTAGATCAATATTCTTTTTTTCAAAATGTAGAGCTATACAATTGCTTTGAGGTCTCCATTCAGACTTACAATCGCCATTCGAGCTTATATTCAATTTTCTCAATGCGAAACATTTATGCAATTGACATTAAGTTCTACATCATTATTTATCTAAATGTAGAACTACACAATCGACCATCTGGTTAACATTGAATTTTCTAAATTTAGAGCTTTGAAATTGACATTCAGGTCTACTTTTTATTCTTATCCAATGTTAAGCTACGCAATCGCCATTCAGGTATACATTCAACCTTTCTCCGTGTAGACCTACGCAATCTACATTGAGAAAATTGAATGAAGACCTGAATGTCGATTGCATAGCTGAAGATAGAGAAAATCAAAATGTAGACCTGAATGTCGATTGCTTAGCTGTACATTGAAAAAGTTCTTATGTAGACCTGATTGTCGATTGAAAATCTTTTCACTGAGAAAGTTGAATGAAGACCTGAAAGTCGATTGCCTAGCTCTACATTGAAAAATGTTGAATGTAGACCAGAATGTCTTTTGCGTAGCTCTACATTGAAAGAATTTAATGAAGCCCTGAATGTCGATTGCATAGCTGTACATAGAGAAAATCAAACTGTTGAGCTGGATGTTGATTGCACTGCTCTTCGTTGAGCATGTTGAATGTAGACATGAATGCTGATGACGTAGCTCTACATTGAGAAAATTGAATGAAGACCTGAATGCCGAATGTGTAGTTCTACTTTGTTAAAAAAATGAATGTAGACCTGAATGTCGATTGCGCAGCTTTAACATTCAAATGGTTTAAATGTAGACCTGAATGCCGATCGCATGGCTCAACATTGAAAATGTTCGAATGTAGACCTGAATGTTTATTGCAAAACTCTCCATTGAGAAAATTTCAATGTAGACCTGAATGTCAATTGCGTAGCTCTACAAGGAAAAAGTTTGAATGTAGACCTGAATGTCGATTATGAGGCTCTACATTGAAAAAGTTTGAATGTATACCCGAATGTCGATTGCGTAGTTTTACATTGAAAAAGGATCGAATGTAGTCCTGAATATCGATTGAATAGCTCGTCACTGAAAAAGCTTAAAATGTAGACCTGATTGTCGATTGCCTTGCTCTACATTGCAAAAGTTTGAATGTAGACCTGAATGTCGATTAAATAGCTCTTCATTGCGAAAGTTGAATGTAGACCTGAATGTTGATTGCGTTGCTCTACATTGAGAAATTTTGATCTAGACCTGAATGTCGTTTGAGTAGCTCTACATTGAAAAATTTTAATGTAGACCTGAACGTCGATTGCGTAGCTCTACATTGAGAAAATTGAATCTTGACCTAAATGTCGATTGCGTAGCTCAACATTGAAAAAAATTAAATATAGACCTGAATGTTGATTGCGTAGCTCTACTTTGAGAAAATTGAATGCAGACCTGAATGTCGATTGCGTAGCTCTACATTGAAAAAAATTGAATATAGACCTGAATGTTGATTGTGTAGCTCTACATTGAGAAAATTGAATGCAGACCTGAATGTCGATTGCGTAGCTCTACATTGAAAAAGTTCGAATGTAGACCTAATTGTCGATTGAATATCTCTTCATTGAGACAGTTGAATTTGGACCTGAATGTCGATTGCGTAGCTCTACATTAAAAAAGTTTAAATGTTGACCTGAATGTTGATTGAAGTGTTGAAAGAGACCATCTTAGGTCTACATAATTTTATGCTAATGTACAGATAGTGTTGTCTCTACAGATCTACATTTAATGTAGACTTGAATGTCGATTGACGATTGAAGTGCCAGCTTCACACACATCATTTGGGCATGTGCTATTGTAGCGATAAATACTATAAGATAAATAAACGGATATACATGGCATGCATCTATAGAATTAAGTAATTGTTCTTCAAGGCATACAGTTTAAACCCTGGTTGACGTGCAAATGACTTGACCTAAACGGTGTGCATCTGAGGAATTGAGTAATTTTCTTCATACCAAGACTGATGTGCAAGTTACTAGTTCTACACGATGTGCATCTAGATTTTTAAATAATTGCTCTTCTTTGCATACCGTATAGACCTAGACTGAGGTGCGAGTAAATAAACCTAAACGATGTGCAATTGGAGCATTGAATGTTTGCTCGTCTTTGCATACAGTATAGATCAAGACTGAAGTGCAAATGACTACATCTAGACGGTGTGCATCTACAGTAATGAGTAATTGTCTTCATTGCATACATTATAGACCCAGGGTGACCTACGAATGGCAAGACTTAAACGGTGTGCATCTAGAGTATTGAGTGATATGCAGACTGACGGACGAGTGACAAGATCTAACCGTTGTGCATCTGGGGTTTTAAGTAATTGCTCTTTATTGCTTACACTATGGACCCAGACTGACATGCACCTAACTAGACCTAAACGATGGGCATTTAGAGTAATGAGTAATTGTTCTTCATTGTTTAGAGTATAGACCAAGACTGACATATGAGTGAAAAGACCTAAACGGCGGATAAAATTGACAAGTGAGAACGGTAAAACAATTTGCTGAGTAAAAATAGACCCCTTATAGCTGAAAAGCTAATTACCTGTTTCAAATTCGGAATCCTTTTATACTTGCGCTCATAAAGATCATCTCTATGATAGATATGTAAATTATATGATTGAAAGTCCTTGATTATAAGTATGTTGATTCAATGATGGATGTTGCGTTTAAACAAAGAATTGGAAAACTTGGTAATGATTCAAGACCAAAGAACAAAACTTCCGTTACATATACCTTGAGAGAAAGGATGTTATATTTTGTAACCCTATTGGTCGTGAGAAAATCATTGATAGTGCTCTAGAGGGTACAATTTAGGCACAATCTTCATGAAACTTGGTCAGAATGTTTGCCTTTGCATAAGATTGAACCCTATTGTAAATAGGAATGTCCCATTGCATATCACGGAAAAATGGGTCCTAATGTCAATTTCATTGGAACACTCTTATGTGTCTGTTCAAGTGATATTATATATATGCAACGTATTTTTCTCGTTTTCAAAATGGTTTATCCTTGTGATGAGACAATGACAGTTCTAAAACTAGTCCCTTGTCGTATTAGGCGAATTGTCCATTCGACGTAATTTCACTCGACAAAATGTCGTATCGACGAAATGGCATTAGACGAAATGTCGTGCACCGCTTTACTGGACCTGGGGAAACTCTAGCATCATTGAAAACTGAACAAACCACGGTAATCTTCTCTAAAAATAAAACACTAATCTAATGAGAAAAAACTTGGTTGTTTTTATGGAATCTTCTGGCAATGTATGAACAAAATTCATATTTTTTTCTCAATCGAAAGAGATATTTTTTATTGGTATTCCGCAAAAACCCGCATTATTGACGACCTAAAAATGCATCGTTTACTAATATTTTTCCGGGGTAATCCTGAGTTCCCGGGATTTCCCGGGTTAAATAGTCAGACCGCTCTTTTAACGGTGTTCAGGTACAATATATACACGATAAAAAGGTACCGTAAAAGTAGTCCTACTGAAAATATATCCTACCTAGAAAAAACGAAATTAGTGGCCCTAATCTCAACTTTTCTAGGTAAGTTTAGGTCGAAAACTCGCCGTTTCTTTGACAATTGTCTGATAAAAACTTCGACTTTTCGAGGGATCATTTTAGCTAGAAAAAACGAAATTAGTGTCCCTAATCTCGATTTTTCTAGGTAAGTTATAGGTCGAAAACTCGCCGTTTCTTTGACAATTGTCAGGTGAAAATGGCGATTTTTCGACTCTTCGAGGTAATATTTTAGCTAGAAAAAACGAAATTAATGGAACTTATCTCGATTTTTCTACCTCTATCTAGGTCGAAAAGTCGCCGGCGGGAATAGGATTCCGTATTTTGCGGTGAGATTATCAAGTGATAATCTACCGTTATTTCTCGATTAACCACCGAAAAGCATTAAAGAAAATATTGCTAATTTCATCAAATCATACGAAACTATCGATATTGTATTACCTCCCTTTAACTTGATACAAAAGTCTATCCTTCCGCTTATTCAAATCAATTGCGAAATCGTTCAAAACCATTAACCTTGCCATTTTCACGATGTTGAAAACTATAACGCAACACGTGGCTCACTTTCAAAAGCGTAACCATTCTGCAAGAGATTAAAGGGCCAGTGAATGAGCCCATCTTCAGGCTTCCGTTCGATTCACTTTACTGGCTAATTCAAGGGACTACTTTTGAGGGGCTTGGCACTTGGAATATCATTTGGGCCTTTCAGTAACCTGAAAAGTACCTCGGACGAAAGTGTATTAATTTTGTGTATTTTATTAGGTCATTCGGTATTCGACGGTACTTAGGTCAATACGCTGGAAGGAAAGAAAATTTCTTCAATGCTTTCTACATCGGTTATGTTCCGATTTGGTGACAATATGAAGTAAGACGTTTCGTTTTGTCATCAAATTGTCATATTCTAAGTTTTAATCTAGATTTGGTTAATTTTGTTTAGCTAGACGCCAAATTGATATTGTGACGTCATATAAACCTACGTGCTAAATGGCGCGCTATCATGGCCTAGCCCTTATTATTTCCTAGGTCTATTCCGTAGAATCAAAGGTTCCCGATTGACGTTTGGGCGCTATTTATCATCCTGAACTCGAACGTGGTCAGTGAACGGTTTCGGCTACTCTAACATCCATCTAGCCTTCCCAATATTTAAAGTGGTCACGCGATCGAACAAATATAAGATTAACTAAAATGACATCATCAAAGTTTTAAGCTCTGACTAAACACGTTTGGTAAATGGCGGGAAGATAAGTTCAAAGAGAAGTTGATCAATGTTGTGTTCCTCTTACAGATAGTTAATCTAGTCGGATGGTTTGTGTGTGTGAGCCTTGCGAACGTCATTTTGTATTCCCGCTTCATCAACAATCAGGAAGACTTGTTTTCAATGTTGTGTTCCTCTTACAGATAGTTAACCTAGCCGGATGGTTTGTGTGTGTGAGCCTTACGACCGTCATTTTGTATTCCCGCTTCATCAACAATCAGGAAGACTTGTTTTCAATGTTGTGTTCCTCTTACAGATAGTTAATCTTGCCGGATGGTTTGTGTGTGTGAGCCTTACGACCGTCATTTTGTATTCCCGCTTCATCAACAATCAGGAAGACTTGTTTTCAATGTTGTGTTCCTCTTACAGATAGTTAATCTTGCCGGATGGTTTGTGTGTGTGAGCCTTACGACCGTCATTTTGTATTCCCGCTTCATCAACAATCAGGAAGACTTGTTTTCAATGTTGTGTTCCTCTTACAGATAGTTAACCTAGCCGGATGGTTTGTGTGTGTGAGCCTTACGACTGTCATTTTGTATTCCCGCTTCAGCAACAATCAGGAAGACTTGTTTTCAATGTTGTGTTCCTCTTACAGATAGTTAATCTAGCCGGATGGTTTGTGTGTGTGAGCCTTACGACCGTCATTTTGTATTCCCGCTTCATCAACAATCAGGAAGACTTGTTTTCAATGTTGTGTTCCTCTTACAGATAGTTAATCTAGCCGGATGGTTTGTGTGTGTGAGCCTTACGACCATCATTTTGTATTCCCGATTCATCAACAATCAGGAAGACTTGTTTTCAATGTTGTGTTCCTCTTACAGATAGTTAATTTTGCCGGATGGTTTGTGTGTGTGAGCCTTACGACCGTCATTTTGTATTCCCGCTTCATCAACAATCAGGAAGACTTGTTTTCTGGAGTCGGATCAGCCGTGTTTCAGGCTGTGCACAGAACAGCATGGGCTATTGCCGTGTGTTGGATTGTTTTTGCATGTGGCACTGGCAATGGGGGTATTTATTTTTCTAAGTCTTTACATTACCGTATAATATTAGTCTGGGCTCGTCAGTCCCAAGATATTTCACGCAAAACAGACATGCCTTCGAGCATTCGGAACATCGCTCGGACTTTTCCGTAAACTGGAAAGTACCTCGCACGTAAGTGTAGTAATTTTTGGTCATTTTTTCGGTAATTCGGCTCCTCGTGGTACTTTGGTTAATACGCTTGAAGATAAGTTTATTCCTTTAAAATTTTGCGATCGTCTGTGGAGATCATTTTGGCATGATATAATTTGAGAGCAAAACGCAGTGAAACACGTTTTGTTTTCAAATTATGATATGCTCAATTCTAACCTTACGTTGATTTTATTTTTCGCAACGTCATCCTTAGTTATGTTTGTGACGTCATAAAACCCCACCTGCGATGTGACGCGCTTTCATGGCTGCGACCCTATTATTCCCGAGGTCTATTCCGTAGAATCGCCGAGGGTTCCCGAGTGGCCTTCGAGATGAAAACATTCGCGAAAAATGAAAAAATGGTATCTCACTTTGAAAGTGTATCTACGTGCATGTGTAATTAAGTGGGGTATTACGCCGCTTTCAATAATGTTTCGGTTATATCGCGGCGGCTGGAGCACCCAACAATGGATTCCTGGTATTTCTCTCACCAGTACTACCATTACGTCCTTCCCTAGCCTCCAGCTGCTATCCAGCATAGGGACCTACGAGCAAGGCGGTGAACTATTTTGCAAAGAATTTCAGGCGTTGACATCCTGAATGCTTTATGGGTGTCTTTTTAGCACACATATTTGCGTCACTGCTTTGTTTGCTCACCCGTTTTTCTTTGAAGGAGCGGATCCGAAATAGCTTAGAAACGTATCGGAAGTTCATGAACAATGTTTACCGAGGTTTCCTAAAGATTTCATTAGGAAACCTCGGTAAACATTGTTAACGATCATGAGTTCCAAACTCATGCAGAACTATTACTGGTCCGCTTCCTCAAAGCACAACTCGGACAGAACTGTGTGAAATATCAAATTGGCCCCTTCACGTGTAAAAGGACCTGTAAAATCGTCGCCAACGGCGGCACATATCCTTTGTCGAGGTAGCTCTGGTTGGAGAAATACAAAATTCAATGGTTAAGTGCTCCAGCCGCCGTGATTTGAAAAGATTGAGTGGTATATAATTATTATTTACTGAATTAATAACTAAACGCTTTTTATAACATTAAGAATTTCTTCTAAGACGAATAAAAGTAAGCTGACTATATTTGACAGACAGGAAAACAACCAAACACATGGCGTCATCGGTTTTGGATAAAGCTATGAATATTTTCAAATAACACCTCTGAAAAAAATGCCTTTTTATCGCAAATGAGAGAAAATAGCCAAATGGTGCAAAATTAACAGAGAATCATTTTAGAAAGGGGCAGTTAGATTCAGAATTTTTTTTCATTCCTTCAAAAAGTAAATAATTTTAATAAACTTCAAGACAAAGAGTTGAACGTGTACGTCACCGAATTCTATATAATATTTTGAGCTCCACTGGCCGAAGGCCAGCGAGCTATTGTCATGGCGGAGTGTCCGTCGAGCTACGTACGTGCGTCCGTGCGTGCGACCTTAAACATCTTCTCCGCCTTAACATATGGGTGGATTTTGACGAAACTTAGCAAGCATGTTCCTTGTACGACCCTCTTCTGGAGTTTTACAAGAAATTTGACTTGACCCCAAAATAAGGGCGTGGCAGGGCGGGGCTTATTTTGAGCCCGAAATCTTTGAACGACATCTCCTCCTGAACCATTGGGCCGATTTCAATGAAACATTACCAGAATATTCCATCGGTGACTCTCTTCCAAAGTAGTTCAAGAAATTGGGATTGACTCCCAAATATGGGCGTGGCAGAGCGGGGCTAATTGTAAGCCCGTAACTTTTAAATGACATCTCCTCCTGAACCATTTGGCCGATTTAAATGAAACTTTACCAGAATGTTCCGTGGGTGACCCTCTTCTAAGATTGTTCAAGAAAATTGGAATGACCCCAAAATATAGGCGTGGCAGGGATGGGATTATTTTGAGCCCGAAACCTTTGAACGACATCTCCACCTGAACCTCGGGGCTGATTTCAATGAAACTTTACCAGAATGTTCCTTTGGTGACCCATTGAAAAATTGTTTGCAAAATTTCGATTGCCCCATAAATATGAGCGTGGCAGGGTGGTGGGGCTTACTTCGAGCCCGAAACCTTTGAACGACATCTCCTCCTGAACCACTGGGCCGATTTCAATCGAACTTTACCAGAATGTTGCTTTAGAGACCCTTGTATTAAATTGTTCGCAAAATTTTTATTGGCTTATAAATACGGGCGTGGCAGAGCGGGGCTTTTTTTGAGCCCGAAATCTTTGAACAACATCTCCTCCTGAACCATTTTGAAGATTACAATGAAACTTTACCAAAATGTTCCTTGGGTGACCCCTTTCAAAAATTGTTTGCGAAATTCTGATTGGTCTATAAATATGATCGTTGCAGGACGGAGCTTATTTTGAGCCCGTAATCATTGAACGACATCTCCTCCTGAACCGTTGGGCAGATTTCAATGAACCTTTACTATAATGTTCCTTGGAAATTTTTATTGGCCCATAAATATGGGCCTTGCAGGACGGGGCTTATTTTGAGTCTCCCCAGTAATAAGTGGGTGGGCAGGGTCTACTATCAATTTAAATTCTTGGAATAACATCTCCTCTTCAACCATTAGGCAAATATGAATGAAACTTTACCAGAAAGTTACTTGGATGAGATCTAATGGATAAATGAAATTCAGGTGAGCGGTTCACTTCTGATAGCTTAGTATCAATTTGGAAATCAAAGTGCTGTCAGCACTGTAAATCGTACATCATTGAGAGGCTGGGAAAGTGCAATAGTTCGCCAATCAAAAGGGCTCAAATTTGGACAATAAGAGTTGGTAAAATCTTTAAATTTGTGAGTTTTTTGTCTTAACAATCCATCTTTTCGAGGACATCGCCAGCTCATCCAACCTCGTGGGTCCGATTTTGAAAGTTTGCTGATTCGATAGCCCTCTGCTAGTCTAACTTATTTCTTAGCAGATTTTTACGTTGTTATAATGAGCACGCGCCAAGCTAAAAGCTTGTCTGTTAATATTATTCCTCTCTCTATAGAGTTTAAAAGCCTGTTTAGCAACAAACATTTTTCATTAAACTATTTACAATTTTGATTACCAACATGTTTGTATTTCAAGCATTGGGTTTTCCCAAATACTGTAAATGCATTTTCCCTCAAGAAACACGTGAAATCACCAACTATGCTATTTATATCTTTGCCGGGTTTCTGACCAATCGATTAAATCTAGCAGCACTCTATGATTATTCGTGAGTTGTTCTAAAAATAGATCGCTCTTGCTGCTATCCTAGGGGAAATTCAAATGGCAGCCCGAGAGACGCGTGAGATGATGTAATAATCTAAAATTGACTGTAATATGCATGCGCAGAAAAGACATTCATGTGAACGGAGTTACCCACTGGTGGTAGTAAACAAACTTCTCATTTACAGCTACAATAATTAATTTACTATGAAATATCGTTATCCCATTAAGAAATGTGATAAACTCGTGCAAAATACTATATAAAATAAGAAAAAAGTATTTGTTATTTAAAGTAATAGAGAATATTTATTTTTTTTGTAATCGAATTGTTGTGCACTATTCTCGACGCCATTTTGGAACCCAAGTAACACCGGCCTGACCCAGGATCAGAAGCGTCGAGGTTGAAAGGTTACAATGACATCACTAGTGTCGAAACCGAGGCCGTTCTGATGGAAACCCGGTTAACTCGGGTCGAAACCGAGTCCGATATGAACTTACCCCTATATCAGTTTATCGTATGTTTTTGTCGGTTTATTTGTTGTTGAATAATTTTTCTTCATACTCAAATTTGAATTTAATGAAAATAGGATTGGAGCGTGATCAGAGTGCTCATTGAAATCAAATATTTCAAAATTACAAAATTATTTCTATTTGTTAACACATGCGAAAAAAAAGTAAACTTCCCACGCTCCCTGTTTGAGTGCAGACGACTATTGACTAATGACAAACAAGTTAATTGACACATTTCGAGCAGACGATGTCCATCTGAATTTACACGTGGTCTGAATTTACGCGTGGGTTTTGACCGAGTGATAATCATAACAGAATTTGATTGGTTGTCAGCCCTACAACTGGTAAATGACCGTTCGAGAAAGTTCAGAGCAGTAATATTGTAAGTGCTACAAATTAATTATACAGTTAACCTATTGTACGTTTCAACTCCTTTACTCAACCGAAAATCTTGTTATAAACACTGAAAATACTAACTGGTAATTACTAAAAGCGAAAATTACATCAAATTTTGTATTAGCCTTTTCTCTTTTTGTCAAAAAGTAAATAAGGTATAAACAAAGTTTGTAGATTGTGACTGAAAAGGCCGTTTCTTCGGTGTTTGAAAACACATAATTTGGTTTGAACACATTGCTCAGAAGATAATGGTAAAAATGTAGTGGGTCAAACAGACTGGATTTCTGGAAAACGGTAGATATAAATCTACTGCTTCGCAGTACGATTTAAAAATCAGAATTCCTTCTGAATGCTGGCGACTTTCATTACCTTCTTTTTTCAATATCTCTCTTTCAAATCTTCAAAGTCAGTGGAGCGATACAGATCCTCATTCGCCTCTTGTTTTTATTTCTTACAAAACAAACTCTTGAATGTTTTATAGCACTTTAAAGTCCATTTTTTGTTAACTCTTGGTTAAGTTTTTTTCTTTCAAAGAAGGTCTTTTGAAAATTCATATGTTGTACATTTGATGAATTAACGGATTTAGATTCAATTGAACTAATACCATGCAGTGGGAATTATCTCATCTGTAATTGTGTGTGTTAACAACATCGAGAAATTGACATTCTTCTCAATTAAAACCATTCTAAAGCGCTCACTCAGCGCCCAATTCATTCATTCATTCCAAACACTTACTAAAACCATTCAAAAGCGCTCCAAATTCACTAAAAGGGTAAGATCATCAAATACATTTAAACTAAATTTATAGAGAGATTAACTTCACTGACATATTTGAAGCTTTAAGTGTCTGGTTGGTTTTTGAGGGAATAGAAATAGGGAATAGACCAGGCCGTATATTTTCAATTAATTCAATTGTTTGTAAGTGACTTATAGGCCCTTGGGGCCGGGTGTTCATATATTTATTTGTTGTTCTACATCCCATTATACTTATGTCAATATAATAAAAAATTCACTTACTTACTAACTTATTTCCATGCGTATTTTATTAAAGGGGGAATATGATTATGTCTAATTTTGTTTATCCTGAACGGAATTAGCGATTATGGATTACCTCCCTTTAGTTTCACTCAAAACTCGCTCATCACACTCAATGAACTTCATTCTAAAATCATTCCAAACTCATTCACCTTGTCAATTTCACGATGTTGCTAACTGTAACCTGCATTTAATGAACAGCTGCACTTTATTAATAACCACATCTTCGCTAGCCAAGGGTTCTTACTCCACTATGTTACATAGTGCATTGTCACAGACATACTTTTAATTATTCAACTGATTTATTTGAATATTTGTCACAGGATGGATCAACGAGTTTCTGTCATGGAAGGCGTTTATACCACTCGGACGAATGACGTACTGTGCCTATTTGATTCATCCATTGGTGATATTTGCATTCAGTACGAGCAGAATGGTCTTGACTTATTACACAAACTACGAAGTGGTAAGTAGATTGACAAGCCCATAGTTCTGGCCGACAAAACGGTGCTAGCTGTTTGCAAATTATACCCCGCTTTGCACGCATAAACTACATTGAATTGTTTTCCTGAACGCGGGGAAGGTCATCGTTAAAGACATGTTAAGGAAGTGGACCAGTAATAGTTTCGCAACTTTTTGGACGTAATGAACTTTAACAGTGTTAACCGAGGTTTCCTAATGATTTTCATTAGGAAACCTCGGTCAACATTGGGAAAGATCATACGTTCCGAAATGTTGCTGAACTATTACGGGTCCACTACCTTAAGACCACAGGGAAATTTATTTTTGAAACGCGATCATTTAAAAAGCCCGTCACGCATGACATTTTAGTCCGGTAATAAAAAGAAATTTAAAGGCCCATCATAAAAGACAATTTAAGGGCAGCTAGAAATAGCATTTTAGGGCCAGCCAGAAACGATTTTTCAGGCCCTATTGAATTACATATAAGGCCCTTTTCTATAGGAATTGCATTTTATGGCAAGTCATGAATGATATTTTAAGACCTTTACTGAATGACAATTAAGGTGCTTCATTGTGAGAATTTAAAGGCAACTAATGTATGGCATTAGATTGATCGGCAAGCTATAGAGATTACACACCTTGACGGGCTAAACAAATTAAGCTTTGGAAATTTCTTAAATCATTTATTTTCATTCTTTCAAAAGTTACAATGGACAATTGTTGCTAAAGCAAGGTAGCCCCTTTCCCACAACTACCTCTTATTTATCAGATCATATGAAAATATCGAAAATCCTGCATAGAATCCAAGTCTATAACAACACGGTCAACATCCAGGTTTCGCTAAGTTGAGATGTTATATATGCCTAAACTATGGTTAAGCAATTATGTCATAAAAAGACAGAACGACACCACGATAACGGCCACACATAGTTGGGTTTTGCGGACATTGGCTTCCAGGCCCAATGTTATAAAACTGTTCTCAGGTTAGGCTCAATTTTATAAAATTTCAAATTAAAATAAATCTATGAAAATAAAAGATAATATTAATAAGTTGTTATTTATAACAACTTATTAATATCACATTTTATGTTTATCTCAAATTGAAATTTGAGAAAATTTTGAATTGAGCCTGAGAAATTTTTTATAACCTCGGGCCCTAATCTTGACATATGTTACCCGTCAAGCAAAAGAAAACCATTTAGTAAAGTAGAAAAATATTTACATAGCAGGCTGGCAGGATCGGTACTTATCGTTATTTGTAGATTTTCTATTTCAAGAATGATCATTCTGCTCGTATGTGGTAATTTAAGAAGTGATCTGTGGTTTATTACAGTAAAAAGGTGATTAAGCGACCACTTATGGGACCACTAAAAAGCCACCATTATGGAGAATGGTCGCTAAGTACATTTTTTTGCTTGTAAATCAGATATTATTAGTTATACGGTTTCTTGCCGGGGTATATGACGATTTATTCCCGGCTGGAAAAATGATGTCACACGAGCCGTAGGCGAGAGTTGACATCATTTTTTACTGCCGGGAATAAATTGTCATATACCCAGGCAAGAAATCGTATTACGAATTTATTATACTTCAAAGTTTTAGGGCTAAATATCTGTCTTTTGCCTATTTTAGGCGTTCGTATAAACCGATTTCTTTTAAACCACCAATATCCCTTAATGCGCCCCTATGAAAAGTAAACATGTACAAAGTGACGTCATATATAGTTGTGACATCACACTACTACATTCTGCCCTATTATGATATGTAAGGTAGAGGGAAACTGGACACCGTCGGAAGGACCTTACGGAAATTCACGAATGACGTCATACCAATATAAGTACGTAGAGTACCTTGGAACAATGAGCCGACGCTATGTAACCAAATCTTGAGATTATAAAAAAATAAATAAAAAATAACAAAAAAAATATTTTCACCGAGAATGAATTTACGAAAAATTCCAGAATAACTTATCAATTTTCTAGACAAATGCTAACTGTACTATAGAGCAAAGAATTATGAACACCGTCGAAAGGCCCGGCATGGACACTGTTTGAAGGACCTTAGGATGGGTGTATAAATGAGGGTATAAATATTCGCCACAAATATGATAATATTCATTTAAATGACACAAGAGGCGGGTATATAAATGATGGACACCGTTGAGGGGGCCTTTTGTCACATTTAGGTAACATGGACACCGTCGAAAGGACCATGGACACCGTTGGAAGGACCCTTGATTAAGAGTCAGTTTTTAATTCAAAATAATCGCCACAAATATGATAATATTCATTTAAATGACACAAGAGGCGGGTATATAAATGATGGACACCGTTGAGAGGACCTTTGGTCACAGTTAGGTAACATGGACACCGTCGAAAGGACCATGGACACCGTTGAAAGGACCCTTGGATTAGAGTCAAATTTTTACTATTATACAACCGCCAGAAATATGATAATATTGATTTAAATGACACACGAGACGCGTATATTAATGATGGATACCCTTTGGAACATTTGGTCACATTTAGGTAACATGGACACCGTCGCACGGACCATGGACACCGTTGAGAGGACATTTTGGTCTCATTTTGATAACATGGACACCGTCGAAAGGACCATGGGCACCGTTGGAAGGACCCTTTAATAAGGGTCAAATTTACTACAAAACAATCGCCAGAAAGATGATAATATAAAAAAAAGGAAACAAATACTCACGAAGCGCGTATATTAATGATGGACACCGTTGAGCGGGCCTTTTGTCACATTTAGGTAACATGGACACCGTCGAAAGGACCATGGACACCGTTGGAAGGACCCTTGATTAAGAGTCAGTTTTTAATACAAAATAATCGCCACAAATATGATAATATTCATTTAAATGACACAAGATGCGGGTATATAAATGATGGACACCGTTGAGAGGACCTTTGGTCACAGTTAGGTAACATGGACACCGTCGAAAGGACCATGGACATCGTTGAAAGGACCCTTGGATAAGAGTCAAATTTTTACTATTATACAACCGCCAGAAATATGATAATATTCATTTAAATGACACACGAGGCGCGTATATTAATGATGGATACCCTTTGGAACATTTGGCCACATTTAGGTAACATGGACACCGTCGCACGGACCATGGACACCGTTGAGAGGACCTTTGGTCTCATTTAGGTAACATGGACACCGTCGAAAGGACCATGGACACCGTTGAAAGGACCCTTGATTAAGAGTCAGTTTTTAATACAAAATAATCGCCACAAATATGATAATATTCATTTAAATGACACAAGAGGCGGGTATATAAATGATGGACACTGTTGAGAGGACCTTTGGTCTCATTTAGGTAACATGGACACCGTCGAAAGGACCATGGACACCGTTGAAAGGACCCTTGATTAAGTCAGTTTTTTAAAACAAAATAATCGCCACAAATATGATAATATTCATTTAAATGACACAAGAGGCGCGTATATTAATGATGGACATCGTTGAGAGGACCTTTTGTCTCATTTAGGTAACATGGACACCGTCGAAAGGACAATGGACACCGTTGAGTGGACCTTTGGTCTCATTTAGGTAACATGGACACCGTCGAAAGGACCATGGACACCGTTGAGAGGACCCTTTGATAAGGGTCAAATTTACTACAAAACAATCGCCAGAAAGATGATAATATAAAAAAGGAAAAAAATACTCACGAAGCGCGTATATTAATGATGGACACCGTTGAGAGGACCTTTGGTCTCATTTAGGTAACATTGACACCGTCGAAAGGACCATGGACACCGTTGAAAGGACCCTTGATTAAGAGTCAAATTTTGATACAAAATAATCGCCACAAATATGATAATATTCATTTAAATGACACAAGAGGCGGTAATATAAATGATGGACACCGTTGAGAGGACCTTTTGTCTCATTTAGGTAACATGGACACCGTCGGAAGGACCATGGACACCGTTGAAAGGACATTTGATTAAGAGTCAGTTTTTTTATACAAAATAATCGCCACAAAGATGATAATATTCATTTAAATGACACAAGAGGCGGGTATATAACTGATGGACACCGTTGAGGGGACCTTTTGTCACATTTAGGTAACATGGACACCGTCGAAAGGACCATGGACACTGTTGAAAGGACCCTTGATTAAGAGTCAGTTTTTAATACAAATAATCGCCACAAATATGGTAATATTCATTTAAAATACACATGAGGCGGGTATATAAATGATGGACACCGTTGAGAGGACGTTCGGTCACAGTTAGGTAACATGGACACCGACGAAAGGACCATGGAGACCGTTGAAAGGACCCTTGGATAAGAGTCAAATTTTTACTATTATACAACCGCCAGAAATATGATAATATTCATTTAAATGACACACGAGGCGCGTATATTAATGATGGATACCCTTTGGAAACTTTGGTCACATTTAGGTAACATGGACACCGTCGCAAGGACCATGGACACCGTTGGAAGGACTTTTGGATAAGTGTCAATTTTTACTATAAACAATCTCCAGAGAGATGAAAATATTCATTTAAATGACACACGAGGTGCGTAAATTAATGAATGACACCACTGTGAGGACCTTTGGTCACATTAAGGGTAACATGGACACCGTCAAAAGGACCATGGATACCGTTGAAAGAACCATGGTTTAAAAACAATTTTTACTTTTTTACAATCACCATTAAGATGATAATGATATTTTAACGACACACGAGGCACGTATATTTATGATGGACACCGTTGAGGGGACCTTTGGTCACATTTTGGTGACAATGACACCGTCAAAGGACCATGAACATCGTTGGTAGGACCCTTGAATAAGAGTCAAATTTTATTATCAAACAACTGCTATAAACACGATTATAATCATTTAAATGACACAAGAGGCGCGTATTTTAATAATGAACACTGTTGAAAGGACCTTTGGTCTCATTTAGGTAACATGGACACCGTCAAAAGAACCATGGACACTGTTGGAAGGACCCTTGGATAAGAGTCAAATTTTTACTAATATACAATCGCCAGAATTATGATAATGTTCATTTAAATGACACACGAGGCGTGTATATTAATGATGGATACCCTTTGGGAACTTCGGTCACATTTAGGTTACATGGACACCGTCTAAAGGAGCATGGACACCATTTTAAGGACTCTTGGATAAGAGTCAATTTTTACTATAAAACAATCGCCAGAAAGGTGAAAATATTCATTTAAATGACACACGAGAAGCGTACATTTATGATAGACACCGTTGAGAGGACCTTTGGTCACATTAAGGTAACATGGACACCATCAAAAGGACCATGGACACCGTTGAAGGACCCTTGGATAGAATCACATTTTATTATTATACAATCACTATAAAGATGATAATACCCATTTAAATGACACGAAGAGTGTATATTAATGATGGACACAGTTGAGAGGACCTTTGGTAACATTAAGGTAACATGGACACCGTCTAAAGGACCATGGACACCGTTGGAAGGACCCTTTGAAAAGAATCAAATTTTCTATTATAGAATCGCTATAAAGATGATAATAACCATTTAAATGACACACGAGGAGGGTATATTAATGATGGACACCGTTGAGGGGACCTTTGGTCACATTTAGGTAACATGAACACCGTCGAAAGGACTATGGACACCGTTGAAAGGACCCTTGGATAAGAGTCAAATTTTACTACAAAACAATCGCCAAAAAGATTTTAATAATAAAAAATAATGACACTCGAGGAGTGTATATTAATGATGGACACCATTGAGAGGACCTTTGGGTACATTAAGGTAACATGGACACCGTCGAAAGGACCATTGGCACCGTTGGAAGGACCTTTGGATAAGAATCCAACTTTTTACCTATTATTCAATCGCCAGAAAGATGATAATATCCATTTAAATGACATACGAGGAGTGTATATCAATGATGGACACTGTTTGGGGGACCCTTCGTCATAGGTAACATGTACACCGTTGAAAGGACCCTTGGATAAAGAGTCAAATTTTAACTATTATACAACCGCCAGAAATATGATTATATTCATTTAAATGACACACGAGGCACGTATATTAATGATGGATACTCTTTGGTCATATTTAGGTAACATGGACACGGTTGCAAGGACCATGGACACCGTTGGAAGGACCCTTTGATAAGGGTCAAATTTACTACAAAACAATCTCCAGTAAGATGAAAATATTCATTTAAATGACACACGAGGAGCATAAATTAATGAATGACACCTCTATGAGGACCTTTTGTCACATTTAGGGTAACATGGACACTGTCAAGAGGACCGTGGACACCGTTGAAGGACCCTTGGTTTAAAGTCATTTTTTACTTTTTTACATTCACCACTAAGATGATAATAATAATTTAAACGACACACGAGGCGCGTATATTAATGACTGACACAGTTGAGAGGACCTTTGGTCATATTTAGGTAAAATAGACACCGTCAAAAGGACCATGAACACCGTTGGAAGGACCCTTTGATAAGAGTCAAATTTTACTATTATACAATCGCTACAAAGATGGTAATAACCATTTAAATGACACACAAGGAGTGAATATTAATGATGGACACCGTTGAGAGGACCTTTGGTCACATTAAGGTAACATGGACACCGTCGAAAGGACCATGGACACCGTTGAAAGGACCCTTGGATAAGAGTCAAATTTTAACTATTATACAATCTCCAGAAAGATGATTATATTCATTTAAATGACATACAAGGAGTGAATATCAATGATGGATACTGTTGAGAGGACCTTTGGTCACAGTTAGGTAATATGGACACCGTTGAAAGGACTATGGACACCGTTGAAAGGACCCTTGGATAAGAGTCAAATTTTACTACAATACAATCGCAATGAAGAAGACAATAACCATTTAAATGACACATGAGGAGTATATATTAATGATGGACACCTGTTGAGAGGACCTTTGGTCACATTAAGGTAAGATGGACACCGTCGAAAGAACCAAGGACTGTGTTGGAAGGACCCTTGGATAAGAGTCAAATTGTACTATGAAATATCGGCAGAAAGATGATAATATTCATTTAAATGACGCACAAGGCGTGTTTATTAATGGTGGATACCCTTTGGGGACCGTTAGTCACATTTAGATAGCATAGACACTTTTGTAGGGACCATTTAAAAATTGTCAAATTTTACTATGAAATATAGTCAGAAAGATGATTAGATTTTTTAGATACTTCGGGTTCTACGAATGTTAAAATGATTTTTAAGGTTTCCACTATAGATATGACTTATGGAGAAATGTCCTAAAAGAAAAATTTTTCTTCTAATCAAAATATTTTTTGGTAGACTGATTAAAGGTCACTCAAGGATCATTCATGTTGGTCAATAATTCTCTGTACAAAAAGTTTGAGGCAAATTGGGTGAAAACTGTGGACTCTATTGCTTTCACAATAATTAACTATTGATTTGTTGTTTGAATGTTGTTTTATGCCGCTTTCAACTTTATTTCAGTCATATTCTGGCTGCTGGAGCACCTAACTATGGATTCCTGGTATTTCTCACACCAGTACTACCATCACGTCCTTTCCTATCCTCCAGTTACTATCCCACATAGGTCTACAATTATCAACCCATTTGTGGAAGACAAATAGTCAGAAATGATGAGTGCCCCCATCAGAGATAGAACCCGGAACCTAAAAATGTTGGACTTGACCTTTAAACACGACCTTGACGCTAGCAGGTACACATGACTGCAATCTTTCATCATGCAAATCATGAGAAAGGTATGCGAAATAGGCTTAAATGAACTGAACATGTTAAGTCTAATAATAAATTATTTTTAAGAAGTTTGACCTTGATATATGACCTTGACATCTACAGACTCCCTTTATTGAAATCTATAATTTTCCAATTATAAGGCTTTTAGCTTAAAAGGGCTTGAAAATATTGTCAATATTAGGAATTTTTGTTATGTTTTTGAGAATTTTTATCTTGGCAGATGTCCTTAAAATTGTCACATGACCTTGACTTCAGTATTTGCAGATGTACATCATTGAGATGTATCATCATGCAAAATATGAGGTTTGTATTTTGAATATGCTTAAAAATATTGGCAATGTTATTTTTTTATTACGTTTTGCAGACAAACTGACAGACAGACAACTTAAATAATATGACCCCAATCTTTTGAGGGGGGGGGGGGGGCATAAAAATTAAATGACAATAAAGACACATTTTTAGCAAACCTATTATTGTTACATAATACACTTCACATAAACTTTTTTTCAATATTTTGTCAAGTGCCCTCTTCAAGAAATAACTCGGAGAATTTGTGTAATTACAATTTACATTCTTACTGTGCAGCCATTTTGAACAAGAGCTGTCGGTTACAGGTTATGCTCCCCGAATAAATGCTTGATACTTAGTATGCTTTAAATCAACAGTCAATATTTACTCAAAACAGTTTCCCATGACATCTTTTGAATGTAGGTTATAATGACATATGCTGTAGGGTTCCCAGGGTTGTGGAGAAAAAGTTTAGGTTCTTAGGCCAACTTTTAAAAGACAGACATTGCAATCACCTGTCAGTTGAAATTTGACCTTGACCAAGATCCTTGACTTAGTTATCAACTGAAATGTCTTGTCACAAGTAATAAACATATGAAATATAAAGATTATATTTTGACAAATTCTTAAGTTTTAATTTACCAACTTTGACTTGAGAAAAGATCTTGACCTTGGCAGATGACCTTGACCTTGGTATTAATGGAAAGGTCTTATCACAAGCAAAGCTTGTGTGAAATATGAAGACCCTGTTTCATTCAAATGAAAAGTTATGGTCAACTTTGAGTATTCATGAATGATGATGGATATTATTGACCTTGACAATTTGACCTTGGTGTTGGTGATATCCTTCCCTTAGTTTCTGATAAAAGCTCTTTTCACAAGTAAAAAGAGCCATGAATGACATAGCCATCCCTTGCAATCAAGAGCTTGATAGTAAACTGAAGCCTAATCAAAGGGCAATAACTACAAAATTATGCAAGCAAGAGTTGTAGTGTTCTTGTGCACAACACTTCTCCCCTATGAAATCTATCCACCTATAAAAGTTGATAGCTTTTATACTTCAGGAGATTATGATATGCTCCAGACAAGCTTAGTGACAGAATCATGACCATTACCATATCCCCTTTGCCTAACGGAAGGGCAAAATAAACATTTGAAATATGAAGGCTATATCACTCACCATTCCAAAATTATGGCAAGTTTCAAAGTTTTTATTTTCTAATTTCTGACAATGACACACAACCTTGATTGATGACCTTGAACTAAGTACAATGTATCAACAAAAAGGGTTTGTCACAAGCAATTCACATGTGAAATATGAAGACTATATCTGTAACCAATCAAAGGTTTGGCCAAAATAAGTTTTTGCAGGACATGAAGAGAGCTTATGTTAAGTTAACTAGAAAGCCATGAATGGCTAAATTCAAAACAGGCTTGATTTCTTGTAATAGCAGATCAAAGTTTTGACCAGATTTTTCTATATTTCGGGTTCTAAGAACAAACAAATTTAAAAGCAGTAATGTGGTTAAATCAAAAGTAAGCAATTGATTGACTACTTGATCTACTAATTGATGGATATTGTAGTGATAATAACCATGATGATTATTGGAGTAATAATAAAGTCGAAAAATGCAATTTTGTCACACTCAAGAGAACATAAAACTAGAAGGACCTCGATGGTCCTTAATCGCTCACCTGAACTAAGATAGCTTGAAAATCATTTATGTAAAATTTAAATGAAATCTGAGCACGATGGGTGAAAACA
Source organism: Fragum whitleyi (assembly GCA_948146395.1). Classification (NCBI taxonomy): domain Eukaryota; kingdom Metazoa; phylum Mollusca; class Bivalvia; order Cardiida; family Cardiidae; genus Fragum; species Fragum whitleyi. Next base: position 22,690,535 of record OX411552.1, read on the forward strand.
GGAAAATCATCAGAAATCTTCTTCTCTGAACCAGAAAGCAGGCAACTTTCATAGTAAGTATGTAGCATCATCAAGTGGACCTCTACCAAGTTTGTTCATATCAAGATCCTGTGGAAACATTTGGGCTCCACTCGGGTGCATCTGTTTTTACATAGAATCAAGGAGCTAAAAGGCATATCCTTCTTGCTCTTGGCTGAATTTATTCCATGGTATTGACCTTATGTAGAAATTATCTCTGTTGACATTTGCTTATGTAATTAATGTGATGTTCCAGGGATCAAAGAGACTCAGGTGAGCGATCTAGGACCATCATGGCCCTCTTTTTACTAAAAATATTCCTTATGATCCTACAATCATGCCGCAATCATGCCGTGAAAACTAATAAGGAATTGGAGAAAAATATTCGTAGTCTTTTGCATAAATTTTAAGCAAAAGCCATGAAGCCCATTTTCCTGTTTCTGTCATCCTATCTACTTCATTTCCAAAAGAAACTTTCCAAAATCATCCCGTGACAGTTTTAAGAGAACTCGATATAGAATATGATAATTTATCTAAGCTGAATGTAATTCAATATAAAAGTTGATTGAATGCTAATGAAAGGTTGAAATTAACAATAATCTTTTTTCTGTACAGGTTGATTAAAAAATGTTCTAGGCTAAGAATGATATCTCAATCAATGAAAGGTTCTGTCTTTCACCATCTTTTGTTTGATTAAATAAAACTATGGATTGGCCAATTGCAACAAACTTGGCATCAACAGAAGGGTAAAAGTTCTCTGGATATTTTTCACTGTAGGTTCTGTTTCCTCCATCCTCTTCATTTAGAAGCCAAGATAGAATTTCTCCATCCCCAACACTCAAATTTTCTGAAAAAAGTGTTGTTTGGCATCACTGTTATCTGAAGTAAGATGTAAAAGTAAAATAAAGATTAAAACTACAAAACCATAATTTATTTCTTAGAATTATATTGATCACAAGGTTTAGCTTGGTCTCATCACCATGATAAAGATTTTGATCAAAAGGAGATGGTTCTTCAGTCCTAACAATAGATATGATTCCTATAGTTTTACAATTTTCTCTCCTGACTACACTTAACCATCTTAAAGGTATATTTAGGAGAAAAAAGGAACTGCAGGCTTATACTATGCCACATTGAAGATGATGGAAAGTGAAAAAGTCAAAGTCAAACAATATTTGTGTTGTTGTTCTTTCAAAAGTATATCTAGAGTTTTCACTTTAATTTATGGATTGTGATTCAGAAAGTGAGCTGACATTTTTAGCTCGGCTGTTTTCGGAGAAAACCCGAGGTATTGCTATAGCCTCCGTGTCGTCGTCGTTGTCGTCGTCGTGGTCGTCGTCGTTGTCGTCGTCGTGCGAAAACTTTGACATTTTGTGATATCTCTGGTTCTACTGAAGGCAGTCACTTGAAACTTGGCACACATGTTCACCATCAAAAGAGCAAGCTATACTATCAAGGGGGATAACTCTAGATGCATTTTGTGCAAATTATGCCCCTTTTTCGACTTAGATTTTTTCCCACCATCCAGCACTCGACAGCCGAGCGTAGGCACCCGTAGGCGGTGCTCTTGTTTTATTTATTTTTTTCATTCAACTCAAGGGCAGATAATTCAAGATTTCTCAGGAATGACTTGAGCATTTTGAATTGAAAAGTCTTATGCACCACTAGACATCATAGAGAGTAATTGTGTCTAGTTTCACCTCATTTTAATTGATAGTTAAGGAGCTGCACACAAAGAAAACCAGTGAATTTCGTTTAATTCAAGGGCAGATAATTCAAGATTTCTCTGGAATGACTGGAGCCATTTGAATTTCTAAGGTCTTATGCACAACTAGACATCATAGAGAGTAATTGTGTCTTGTTTCCTTACAGTGCAATTGCCTTTTTTGGGGAGTTCTGCGCACAAAATATAGTGATCAAAATATAGTGATTTACGTTAAATACAAGGGCAGATAATTCAAGATTTCTCAGGAATGACTAGAGCGATTTGAATTTCAAAGGTCTCATGCACAACAAGACATCAAAGGGAGTAATTGTGTTTAGTTTCAGCTCATTCCCATTGATAGTTAAGGAGGAGTTGCGCACACAAAAAACAATGATTTTTGTTAAATTCAAGGGCAGATAATTCAAGATTTTCAGGAATGACTGGAGCGATTCGAATTTCAAAGGTCTTATGCACAACTAAACATGATAGAGAGTAATTGTGCCAAGTTTCAGCTCATTCCCATGGATAGTTTAGGAGGAGTTGCGCACACGAAAATAACTAATGGACGAACAGACAGACGGACAGACAGACGACCGGGGGCCATAACATAATACAACCCTTCGGGCATATAAAAATGTTTAAGGAAGTAGGTCAAAGGTCACGGTCAGGGTCAAGGGTCCATCATGATGTCAGATTCAAAGACAATCATCTACCAACCTTTACTATTGATGTATTGATATACAGTCCTAGACCTTATAATTCAATATCTTAAAAGGAGGTCAAAGGTCAAGGATTGGGTCAAAGGTCCAACATTATGCCAGAATCAAAGACAATCATCTACTTAACATTATTATTGCTTTAAAAAGTACTTGACCCTACAATAATAAATTTAAGAAAGTATGTAAAAGGTCAAGAACTAGGTCAAGGGTTCATCATGCTGCCAGAATCAAAGACAATCATTTACAAACCTTTCTTATTCCCTTAATACAGACAATATCCAAAGGTTAGGAGGCTATTATCAATGTGAAAGCTTCATTGAAATCCATCTATTCAGGGAAAATGACTACAGGGGACCAGTTGTCAATGGCCCCTAAATTTTGGACTGGGCCCCTAGATTATTGGAGCAAATGTCCATACCCCTAATATAAAATGATGAATTTTGACCTATGCCCCTTAGTAAAAAAAGTAGGTTTTACCCTGCTATTTGTGTAGGAGTTTTGTTCATAAGATATTGACATACATAAGGACAGAAAGATGGAGAAGATACCAAACTAGAGCTGCTTGAACAGCTGATTTGCTCCACAGGCCTGAATCTACTGATATGGTAAGACAAGAATTTAAGTGAATGAATTTTTTTTCCAAGTAATTTAATAAGTATTTTGAAGTGTCACATGCTGAAATATTTTTATTAAGAAAAATTCAATTTAAAATAATTGAAACACATATAGAACATTGACCTCTGTCTGTTTAAAACATATTTTCTCTCGAATCACAACAATTTTGAGCAGTCTGATAATGGGTCACCTCAGGATCATTCCAGTGAAATATAGTTCATATTCATCAGTTAGGTTGTGACAAACTAATTTTCATAGTTTCCACTATATAATATACGGAGAAAAAACAAAGTCAATTTTTCATCCAATCAAAATATTTTCCGTAGACTGATAAAGGGCCACTTAAGGATCATTCCATGGTTGATATAAATGAGTTTGGTTCTGAGAAAATGATTTTCATTGTTTCCACTATATAGCAATATAGAGCAATGACCTCAACCCATAAAAGCACATTTTTTTTCAGACTGATAAAGAATAACTAAAGGATCATTCAAGTGAAAGTTGGTTGATATTCATCATTAGATTGTAAGAGATGTAATTCAATACCATATATAGAAATTACCCACGCCCTTTTAAGCCTTCTTTTTCATTGGATCAAAAATCTTTGAACTACTTTGAAAGAGGGTCACCCAAGGATCATTCCCATGAAGTTCTGTTGTAACTCATATAGTAGTTTCTGAGAAGATTTTTTAAAGAAAAAAATTAACAATCGGACAAATGGACCCACTGACGCATGGATGGATTTACACAAGATGGACACAGCGCCATGACAATAGCCCAAATGCAATGGCCTCTGGCAAGTGGAGCTTAAACTACCACCTTTGGCAGAGTTTAAAAAACTAATATTGATACTGTCACAATGATAATTGATTATGACTGAGTTCAAAAAGTTAAGAAGCTTACTTAGCTTTATCAAAATGAGTCGAGGATGGTGATTTATCATTGTTGCAATAACATTGTTTATCTGTAAGAGTCACTGGATAGGTAGTCATGTTCCTCCATACTTTGATATGTCCTCCACCGTCCCAGTTCTTATATCTTCTCTGGCTTTAACAGTTATTGATCATGTCAGTATTACCTGTAAAATAAGAAACTTTTAACTTTGTTTTATATGTTTTTAACAAGGGCGTGGAAATGCAGTTTTTCGCCAATTGTCCCTGTACAAATAGACTTAAAATATGTGATTTAACTGAATTGTAAAAAAGTGTGTACATGAATATTGAGAAAACATAGTTTTTTATGAAGAAAATGCTGGAAATCCAGCATTTGTTCTATAAAAACATTTCTTTTCTAACCTTTCTAGTATTAGATCTATTTAGTACCATTCCAAGATTGGTACACGGACAAAAGGTTGGAAAAATGTACATGTCCACAGATAGAAAAACCCCTGTAGGAAAAGTCTGGCATGGGAATTCCACACCCCTGGTTTTTAATCATTTCCCCAAAACAATATCTCAAACAAGTTCCTAATAGAACGGCTTAAAATATTTTATAAAACACTCTTAATGTCATTATTTTAGCCAAAATAACCTCCTGTTCCACAAAGAAATTTAATTATTGCATTTTGCTTGGAAGAACAAAGTGGAAAACAAGAAATTGCTTATAAAAGCATTATATCAACATCATGTTGAATGCATTGCTATTTTGGTTAATTTCTTATTGAAAATTAGACATATTATTGATCTTTTTAATTTGGATAATATATTTAGGGCAGTCAATAGACTGAGAGCAAGCAGTTACCAAAAATTTGATTGCCCCATAATATATCACATCCACAAAAATACAGAGTTGGAGTATATATCCTCCTGTAACCCAGATCAAACCCTCTAAGCTTGCATCTCTCAATGCAACAAATGTTAAAAGCTGTTCATGATTAATGTTGGATAAAAAGTAAGAAGCAAAACAATTTCTAACCTTTTCTGAATGTGTTTGTTTGTAAAGATCAATGATTTGCTAATTCAGAAAAGATTGATTGATTGAATGGGGTTTTACGCTGCTTTCAACATTTTTTCAGTTATATTACAGCGGCTGGAGCACCTAACAATGGTTTCCTGGTATGTCTCTCACCAGTACAACCACCACATCCTTCAGTCTCCAGCTGCTATCTAACATAGGTCTATGATTATCAACCCATTGGTGAGAGATAAATAGTTGGAAAGAATGAGTGCCGCTGTCATGGATAGAACCTGGGACCTCTAGATTGACAGTCCGACGCACTACTTAATGCGCTATGACGGTGGCTAATTCATTAAAGATGGCCTTAGATGGGAATAAGAACAAGACGACCATGATATCGCTCACCTGTGTATCTTTGTCTAAATTAACTATTATCAATTTTCCAGCAAAAGTCGTAATAGTACTTTTAAACTTGTGGTCTCTAAAGTGTAAACAAGAATATTGTCATCAAGGTCCTTTTCCCATGATGTGGCATGGATCCTTCCCATTTTCAATGGGGTTCATCCTTGTGCCCTTGCCAACATTCTGACCAAGTTTCATCATGATTGGACCATATTTGTGGCCTCAAGAGTGTAAATAAGAACAAGCATTCGGAAATATTGCATGGCAATACCAAGTCCCCTACCGGATTTATATATATATATCCCTAGAGCAGTATTTTTTTGGTGGTAAAGGTATAACTACCTCTCCAAAATATTAGTTGTATCAGATTGTATGTATCAGCTCAATATCTCTGAGGATAAAGAAAAAAATCTGTAAATTTCTTGGTAATTTTCTAAGTCCAGCATCTGTATCTTCCACAAAAATCAATGGACCGAAACCAAACTCAAACTCATTCTGTAACTCATTGATGGACTAAAATACCAAAAATCAGCTCAATATCTCCAAGGGTTCAGAAAAAAAGTCCGGAAACATGAAATTTCGTAGTAATTTTCTAAGTCCAGCATCCGTATCTTCCACAAAAATCAGTGGACCGGAACCAAACTCGAACTCGTTCTTGAACTCATTTATGCAGACTCACATACAAAAAAACAGCTCAATATCTCCAAAGGTTAAGAAAAAAGTCCGGAAAACTGAAATTTCCTGGTAATTTTCCACAAAAATCAATGGACCGGAACCAAACTCAAACTTGTTCTGTAACTCATTGGTGCGGACTCACATACAAAAAATCAGCTCAATATCTCCAAGGGTTAAGAAAAAAGTCCAGAAAACTGAAATTTTCTGGTAATCTTCCACAAAAATCAATGGACCGGAACCAAACCCAAACTTGTTCTGTAACTCATTGATGCGGACTCACATACCAAAAATCAGCTCAATATCTCCAAGGGTTCAGAAAAAAAGTCCGGATAACTGAAATTTCCTGGTAATTTCTAAGTCCAGCATCCGTATCTTCCACAAAAATCAATGGACTGGAACCAAACTCAAACTCGTTCTGTAACTCATTGATGCGGACTCACATACCAAAAATCAGCTCAATATCTCCAAGGGTTCAGAAAAAAAGTCCGGAAACATGAAATTTCCTAGTAATTTTCTAAGTCCAGCATCCGTATCTTCCACAAAAATCAGTGGACCGGAACCAAACTCGAACTCGTTCTTGAACTCATTTATGCAGACTCACATACAAAAAACAGCTCAATATCTCCAAGGGTTAAGAAAAAAAGTCCGGAAAACTGAAATCCGGACTGACAGGATGGACTGACGGACAGACAAACAGACGGAGCGCAAACCTATAGTCCCCTTCGGCATTCACCGGTAGGGGACTAAAAAGTCCCCTTTTCCAGTGATATGGTACAGATCCCTCCCAATTTCAAAAGGGTTTAACCTTGTGACTTGACAAATATTCTGACCAAGTTTCATGAACATAGGACCATATTTGTGGCCTCTAGAGCGTAAACAAAGTTGAAACAAGGGGCCAACTTTTATTAGGCCCGGCCCGGGCACTTTGTTGTTGTTTTTTCAGTTGGAAACCAGCCCTGTGTTAATGTTGAAAAGATGTTGCAAACCATTTTCAAATTATATCCAGGATTTGACACTAAGGGGAGTCCCAGACTCCTTGTTTACCAGTTGGGACTCCTTCCCTTTGCAAAATAAGGAGCACAATTGACTTCAAGGATCATATGATAATATTTTGAAAAACAAATGCACAGTGCAGTGTCCTTTCTAACACTAAACAAATTCGGTGCGAGTACTGGTGAAATTTCCAGGAAGCAGAATCAAGAGGCATTAAGAAGTTGTAAGAACCTGTTTCCGGATTGATGTAAAATAAATAGGTTTAAACCAAACTAAACACAACTGTAGATCTTTTCACTACAAAAGTTGTTAAATTAAATATTTGCTTGCATCCTGTAGTGTTTTGGGAATAAACTATCCTTTGAAAGAATATTGTTGGAAAGAAGAAATTGCTTGTTCCACAATATTCTCGCATTTTAAAAAATCGGACTCATTACTTTGAGCTTGGACTCCTTGATTTCATGTGTTAGAAGTCCAATTGACTCCTCAATCTCAGGGGTAAGTGTCAATCCCTTGTACCCGGTCTCCGCTTTGCACTTAAGTGCACTTCTAAAACGGGGTATACTGTTACTTGAACCGTTATGCCATCCTGAAAGCAGGGCTGGTTTCTGACTGTAAAAACAACAAAACACCTGGCTGGTTAAGACCAGAAATAATTTGGCCCTAGGGTACCCTATATTATCCTGGATTACTCAGTTCTCGATAGGCTTTGGTTATCTCCCTTACATATCATTGGAAGAAGTGAGCGTGTGACTTTTTATCATATCATTGTTTACTTTCATCAATAAGCCACTAAATGTAACATAAATTCCAATGTCTCAGTTGCGCTAGTAAATATAAATTACATAATTTGAGAAATGTTCAATTTGATGAAAACTTTAATGTAAAATTACCCAAGGCAAATGGGAATAAGGACAAACAGGAATAAGGTCGAATGTGATTTGGGCCAACTGGATTCCGTTGCGGATATGGTTTAGGGTCGAAAAGGCCCAATGACAATAAGACCAAGTGTACAAAAAGGCTAAATGTAAAAGGCCCAATATGAAAAATGACCAAAAAGGCCCACTGTCAAAATTAAACAAAAGGGAGACAATAAATGATATCCAAAGAGAATCAATTTGGTTTTGCTCAAATAACAGGTATTAGAGCTACATGTATTATGAAATGATGGTAAATATATTCACAGGGTGGAGGCGACATGTCCCAGGGGTGTGGAATTCCTATGCCCGACTTGTCCGAAATTGTCTTTAATGAAGAAAATGCTGGGCTACAGCATTTTCTTCATTAAAAACAATGTTTTCTAAATATTTATCAATCCATTTTTTGGTGGACAAGTTCTTTTTGATCTGGGCAGGTAGGAAATTATTTTTTACTTGTCCACGGACAAGCTGGGATAATTTATTTTTCCACACCCCCGTGTCCTTTGCTTTATAGCATCATATAATTAAATGAACAATGTATTTGTAATAATAAGGCTTGATAAATAATTGATAACAAAGTATTTGGAAATAAAATGATACTTGAAAAGAGTTATTCATTGGGCCGAGTTGCCGATGGGCCGAGTTGACCAGTCATTTGGGTAACGGAGTGCTTTAGTGTAGTCCAATCCCTTGTCTTTATGTATAACTTTTTCTAAATATTTGTGTGGCTAAATTATCATGTGTCGGCTACCTGTCTTCTTGTCAGGTTTAAGAGATGGCCTTTCAGGACCGGGTCTTTTCGGTGGGCCTTTTTGACCTTGGTGTTTGGTACTGACACTGGGCCTTTTTGACCCGATACCGCGGATACAGACAAAGTAACAAGGTAACCGGTCGCCGACCATCGATATACAAAAAGAAAAGAATCGCAAACAAATTTACAATCTTTACCTTCCAAACACAGCTCGAATCGACCGCCATCGCTGCGTTATAGTTGTTGTTGTTGTTCGAGACTACCCGAATATTGCCGAAAACAATGAGGTACTCCCGACGGTGTCCATATTCCGTTCACCGATATGTAAGCGTTTGTTGGCTAAAACTGTGAGAAACTTGGCACTTTAAATGGACAGATTTGTACAAATTTAAGGTATTAATTGACATCTATATCATTTTTTATTTGAACATTATTAAGTGACATTCTTTTCAACTGTAATCTAGTGTGTATATTCGGGTCGTGTTAACACCGAAGCGAGAGAAACATGGCTGCCATTTCCGTTTCGATTTTTTGTCTATGTTCATGTCGAGGCGCCTTAAGGAAACATTAGAGGTAATACCGGAGCGGCCGTAGCTATCAATGTTTGTCAGTCCAGCATTAACCAATGAAAATGCTAGAATTTTCTTTGCAGTATATTAAAATATTTTATTTGGTTTGTATGTTATTACGAATCTCTCAAGAATCCTATGCTGTTAAAACTCAATTGAATCTTCTCGTTGAGACGAATCTTAAGAGTTTTTACAAGAAACGATTGATTAACATTAATTCTTTGACCAATCATATCTATTTTTAAAGATATTTTGATTTAAAGATGTAAAAAGTCGCTTTATGAAAATAATCGCTTAATGGACGTGGTTGCTCGAGCAAGATTGACTGTTTAAGGAGAGTACCCAGTTGTTCGCTTTTCAGTTGACAAGACCACCCTATCGAATTCTGTAGAACATTAGCAAACCTTCAGATTTGTTAAAATCCTTTCAAAAATTTACCTTAATTTTTCTTGAAAAACATTTAAAAGCCTTAACTTTTGGGAGAAAACATTTAAATGTGTGATATTAAAAGAGTTCAGTTAACAATTAACAAACAATATTTTTCTTTAAAGTTCCCTATTTATCCATTTCTTACTTTAAGTAAGAAGCGGACATATAGAAACATAAAAGAACTGTATTGAACTAACCAAAAAACTAAAGTTTCACCATATTCATTTCAACTCAAAACAGGAAATCAAAATATAGAAACTTGGGAGAGTGCTGGATTCTTATTTGTATTCATTACTCTTTTTTTCCCCTGATTGTAACAAAATGAGAATTCATTGTGACTGCTTTACACTTTACAAAAAAAACGTTAATTTTATGTGTACAGGCTAGGGGGCTGAGTGATGGGTCATTTTCAATCGGCTGAAAAATAAACCCGATGTCTTGCTTGAGCCTTGGTTGTCGTTATCTTCGTTGATGTTGTCGTCGTGCGAAACCTTTGATATTTTGTGATATATTTGGATCTTCGAAAGGTATCGAAACACATTTTTACTTTCAAAAGAGCAACCTATAATGTCATGGGGATAACTCTAGATGCATTTTGTGCGAATAATGCCCCTTTTTCGAATTAGACTTTTTAAGTCCACAATCCAGCACTAAACAGCCGAGGTATGCATCAGGGCCCGAGGTTATAAAACTTTTCTCAGGCTCAGTACCATTTTTCTCAAATTTCAAATCAATGTTCATGTATGAAAATAAAAGATAATATGAATAAGTTGTTATTTATCATCTTTTATGTTTATACATTTAAATGAGTAATGAAACAGAATAACGGCTTTAATCTCAAACTGAAATTTGAGAAAATTGAGCCTGAGCCTGAGAAAAGTTTTATAACCTCAGGCCCTGAAGGGTGTGTTCTTGATGTTATTTCATTTTCAGGCATACCTTTTCCTCTCCAACATTACACTGACGTTTGGGTTCGCTTTTATAGCCTCTCTCGTATTGGAGCTTCCTATGATGGGATTGGAGAAGATACTGCTTTCAAAGCTAAGAAGGAGGAGCTAATACGTTGCATATCATACCTATTTTTAAGAGATGAAGAGATATTTCTTATTTCATTAAGAAACCAAATTAAAGACCTAATCACAATGAAGTGGATTCAAACATGCGTGTAATTATTATTATTATTTTTTTTTTTTGGTTTCATATTATCTTCGTGTAATTAAAAAAACACTACTCATATGTTATATTTTAATACCACCAAGCCAAAGTGGAATAACTTCTCCACAATAAGACAGATATCTTGCGGGACTATTTATTGCGCAAACATAAGAATAGTTTCGTACTCAAAATTGTTTTCATTGAGACATAAAACCAATTTTCCAGCCAATACGACAGCACGAAAATTGATAGACACTTAAAAATATATTCAACCGAAATACACCTACATAATTTTGATAAGTATTTCATGTGAATATTGTTTTTTCCACATATAGGTCCATTGGTCGTCGGTCGGCGAGCTTTTGTCATGTCATTGAGTCCGTCGTGCGCCTATAATTACTATGTCGTTTTTTCTTGAAAACACCCCCTCCCAAATCAATGGATTTTTTTCACTAAACTTGGTGACCCTATCTCAAATAATTGCCAAAATTTAGATTAGCAAATAAATGTGTGCGTGGCAAGATGGTTTATTGTAGTATTAGAAAATCTTCTCCCAAACCAAGAATGCAACTTGGGTGATACTTAATTTGTTCAAGAAATTTTGATTAGCCCAAAAGGGGCTTATTCCATTTTTAAACCTTTGAAAAGTTTTTTTCCTAAACCAATGTATATATGATACGTACTAAGTGTTTTGTCTAAAAAAAACATACAATATCTAACGAGGTTAGGGGAATCGATAATTGTCACGGCTCCGCCAAGACAATTATCAATTCCCAAAACCGAGTTAGATATTTTTTCTTAATGGTGATTTTCAATTTTACCTCCAAAAAATTCGGATGTGACAGAGAGGTCAATCCTTTAAAGAGAAATCCAAGTGATCTGGGCCAGTGTCATCAAAAGTTGTATGAAGTATTTCTAAGGTAACCACCTTTGACTTGGAATGTTCATGAAATTTCGATTGGTCCCTTTAAATGGTTGTAGCAGGAAAGGGCAAATTTCATTCAAAATCTTCTTCCGAACTATTTATCATTTTGAATCGCGATTGATGTTAAAAGGGGTGATTGCATGAATTAGTTTCAAAATCTGTATCTCTTGAAATATGTTTTTTTTTTTTTTTTCAAATTGAAGGCAAGTTTTGGCGTCGGCTATTTTCGCTTGTTCGGGGATGGCAAAGGAAATAAGAGAGTACATATTTTAGGATTTTCATTATGTCTATTTCTTTCATGCATTTCTGTGGAATATCGAAGAATAACTATAGATTATAATTTGATAAACTCACCGTCTAACCAGTGAAATCATCAAAAAATCATACTCCTATATCGTTCATTCCACCCTATCTGATGTTATGTAAGCGGAGAAAATAAATGACGCTATTATGAACGTTGCATAGATTTAACGTGCAAAATGACACACTTTATTTTATCATCAGGTCGTCTCATTTTTGCACCAAAGAAGTAAAATAATCGTCTGTTTTTCGAGTAAGATCGATTGATATTTCATCCAATGAACAGCATAAACTATATTTTCACTTGAGGCTCCGGCAGACCTGGTGTAATCGTAATCGGTAATTATAATTACATGTAATCGATTACAATTTTCAGGTAATCATATTGTAATCAGTAATCGGAGCATTTCTGATTACATGTAATCGTAATTTAATCGATTACATTGCAAAAAGGCCTGTAATCATGATTACACCTTGATTACATTATGATTACATATGTTGTTTTTGCAAGTATAAACTTTGAAAAAAAATATTTTCAATGAAAGTCTTTTATTTTTATTTATGCTGAAATAATGGTCCTAGTGTAACGTAGTGGTTAGTACTTCGCAATAATAAATCAAACACAGTCAATATAGCATAATGAGTTTATTAGAAAAGAACAGCTTAACTGATCAGCTCAGGTTCTCAAACACGACTGCTCTCCAAGACTAGACTGCCCTCTCTCTCTCCAGCATGCATTATTTAAACGTTTTAGTGACCTTGTGAAATTCTCCAGACTTGGCACTCTCATGGATGCCAACAACTGCTATTTACAAACTAGTGAATTGTTTTAGATACATGTTACTAATTATAGCATTTACTCTAAACTATCTGTCAAAACTTGAGTTTCAATTACAAACATTAAAATGTCAGTAAACAACTTGACTTTAAACAATACTAAATAACCTATAACAATGAAGACAGTAAACACGTTGACCTTAAACAATTGGCAACGTCATGCATTCTGGACAATACCCAAGGTAACAAACATATTAACATTAAACAATGAACACGTGTTTAAATATCAAATTTGACTTGAACAATGTCCAATAAAAACATCCATGTATAATACTGCACGTACTGCATGTCAGAGATAATGTATTACAACAGAATATTAAACTTTATAAAAGAGAAGTTAAAATCCCTAATTACTTAATTAGTTTACAGATTAATAACTTAGTCACATAGGTCACTATGTTATACTAGGTTTTTGTATTGAATATAAATATGTCAAGTGAAAATACTTTCAAAGTAATTGGAGTGACTAGATAGAACTTGAATTGAGGAAAAAAAATCCAAAATAGATAACGTATTGGGAAAAATAATCAAGTTGTTAAATTTCATTTGGCTTTATAGGAATTTTCTATTATTGTATTACACCCAAGTGTTTTTTTGTTTTTTGTTTTTTGTTTTGTGTGGGGGGTTGTTGTTGTTGTTTTCCCCTTGTTTAGAACATCCTGGTTTCTTGCTTTAACTATTACAAATTCAAACTAGTCAAAATGTCTAATGAACATGAAGTGTTATTATGATAATGTTAAAGGTGTTAAGGAATTAAAACAAATGTCAGTCTCATCTAAGATAATCTATAGCCTCTAGCACTTATTAAACAATTACCTGTTAATAACCCTTTACTAGTATTTGACAGCCCTTGATAGTTATATTTTTAATCATTTATATATTGGCAAAACAACTTCACCTGCTCTTCTTATAAGAATTTTCATTTGTCTGATAATTGTCTCAAATCCAAATAACATGACTAAAGTTCTACGGAAATGAATCTATGCTATGATTGTCGCATTACAATACCATGCAGTGATCTTGATGTTGCTTCATTAGGGTAAATTTTTAAGTCCAATAAAGTTCTGCAAAACATGGGATAGTTATTAAACTATCTTTAGAAGTTTTCCATCAAAATTAAATTTGCTCCGCCACACGTGAAAATATGTTTTTTTTCTTGTTCACTCAATGAAATACAAATCTATCTTACGCAAAACGATTATCCATTATACTTTAAATTAAGCGATTTTCTTAATTTCTCGTGTTTTCAGTCCATCGCTAATGTTACCAAAAAAACAAAACAAAAAAACTATCGCCAATAAAACGGGATATACAATATACAGGGTCTTAATGTTTTTCACTAGACATAAATTCCTTAATGATTAATAGTCGCTTTGATTAAACATGCATCAGATAAGTTTTAATTAGATCTGCATTCAATCGAGCAATTTGAAACCGTAAGAAAAGTATGAAACTTTCGAATCGGCGACACAATCCGGAATGACACAACAAAAATACTAGGCATCTTCTCAGGGCATCAAACACAAAACTTTTCTTGGTCTAGGCAACTTGTGTGGGCAAAGGCGGTGTGAGATAATATTGAATCGGACGTAAGGGGTGTTGACTTGTGAAAAATAGGACCACGGAGATCCAACATCGACCAGCTTCGTCTCTTTAACTCTGTTCTTTTATGATAGTCTTACAAAAAATGGAATAATTTTTAATTGGTTTCATCCGTGTCACAAGACATATATTCTGTCTACCCTTCAAAGCTTATAGAGTGTAAATTGTCATTCAACCTCCTTTCACATGATATCATTTGGATCTTAGCCATTTTTAATAGGATTTATCCTTGAAACTTGAAAGAGATTCTGACCAAGTTTCATTTGGATAAAGCTATGTCATTGGGGTCACTTTTTCGAGATATCGTATGAGTCCTTCTAAGCTTCAATAGGGCTTATCCTTGTGACATGACAAATATTCTGACCAAGTTTCTTGAAGGTTTAATCGTTATTGTGCCGTCTAGAGAGCAAACAAGAAAAAATCATTAAGACTCCTCTTTCCGTAATATGGCTTGCCACCTTCCCATTTTCGATAGGATTCACCTAAAAAACAATCTGACCCATTTTTATGAAGGATGAGTATAAACATTTAAATTGTTAACGTCTGGATACGGACTATGGGCGGCGGACGAAGCACATCGGACGACGGATATATAAAGGCTTACCTTAAGCACGTTGTGCTCAGAAAAACAAGAGGACTATGATGGTCCTAGATCGCTGACCTGAGTCCCTTTGACCCCTTGTACATTACATTAATTAGATTGGCAGACGTCAATAAGGAATTTCTACATAAGATCAATACTATGGAATGTTTTCAGCCAAAATCAAGAAGGATGTGCCTTTTCACTCTTTAATTCTATGTAAAAAGTGATGCACCGGGGTAAAGCCTAATATGACTCCAGAGTCTTGATATGAACAAACTTTGTAGAGGTCAACTCGATGATGCTGCATACTAAATATGAAAGCTGTCTATCTTCTAGTTTTAGAGAAGACGATTTTGAAGATTTTCCTTTCTTCATCCATCGTGCTCAGATGAGCTAAAAGAGATGTGCCAGGGCAATGCCCAAATATGACCCCAGGGACTTGATATGAACAAACTTGGTAGGAGCCTACTAGATGATGCTACATACCAAATATGAAAGCTGTCTGCCATTTGGTTTCAGAAGAGAAGATTTTTTAAAGATTTTCGCTCTTTGATTCTGTAAATAGGGTTGCACCCAGGTGGAGCCCAAATGTGACCCCACGATCTCGGAATGATAATCCTGAAAGACCTACGTGGTTATAAATGAACTTTTTCAAAAAAAATAAATACTTGACAAAATACAGAATGAATTTAAGCCCCCCTTCTGCACACAAAAACCGATTATGCGGAACTCCGTTAACTAAGTAACAAGTTCTTTGAAATAAGACCAGCATCCAGGATTATAAAGCGCTCATGGACGCCTTCATCTTGAATCAGTAGAACCACACATTAGATTTTCTTCAATTGGTAAATGCATGATGTCATTCATCGATCACCTCGATAGATCTTAAACGCAGGATAAGTCAATAATGTTCCGGACAAAGATAACATTCAGACATAAAGATTGATTTATATCCAGGTAAAATTCATACAAATTCGTAATAAATACACATACAAGTAAAACCATTGACAATTGCTTTAAAGGTTCACGTAAAGAGTTTTTAACCAATTCCAATGCTCCTTATATCTACAAAAAGGACGGTTTGCTCAGCTAAACAATATATCAAATTGAAGCTGTAGATGAGCACAAGCAGTTGCACAACATTAGAGGTCCCATTTCATAACCAAAAAGTCAAACCAATATACAAAAAGAACATTTTCTTCCAAAGCCAACAACTTCATTACGACTGAATAATAGTTGCCTAAATTTGAACTGAGTTTAACCAAATGTACCTACAAGGAACTGCTACA
Source organism: Fragum whitleyi (assembly GCA_948146395.1). Taxonomy (NCBI): domain Eukaryota; kingdom Metazoa; phylum Mollusca; class Bivalvia; order Cardiida; family Cardiidae; genus Fragum; species Fragum whitleyi. The sequence goes on from OX411552.1 coordinate 22,706,918, forward strand.
ACCTTAGATATAAAACTCAGCCTCAAAAGGCTCCTTTGAAACAATCAACTTCCATTCATTTTGTCAACATACATGTCAAACCGATTTGATCAGTTTTTGAAACAGATGTTGGTGCAACATACCATCATAACATTGACACAATTTTTTTTTAGATTTATTTCAATTTATAGTTCTTTTAATTTATGTTGAGATAACACACCATAGTTTACATAGATCTACAAGTTTACAAAATTAGAATGACATATATGTATGGCACATTTTTAATATTCTAAAATATACCTGGATATACGACCTTTTCTTGGCAAATGAAGTGCCCTTAAAACACTCTCAAACACTTTACATGAGCCTTAACACTATCATTCATCAATCTCGTATCGCCTCATTTAAGTTGTTCCAAAAGAGCTCTTGACCATTGATATCAGCTGAATATTCTATGTAACAATTGTTTTTTATCATGTCAGCTAGTTCTAGGGGCATCTTTTTTATTGGCACGTGCTCAAGCAAAACAATAATCACACAATTTCTACCGTCACGTGCATAGATGCCTTCCATCCTCGCCATTTGAAACTCATATCTGCACCATTTACTCTCAAGAAACGCTTTGCTAAGAATGATAATAGTTTTTCTACTGTGTTGAATTGCCGCCAAGATATTCTCGTGTACGAACCGTCCAGCAATAAAATCTCTGTCATGAATACAGAGTTTATTGCCCCTGTTTTCAACATTATGTGTGATTTGTTCTCTAATAAAGCCTCTATTTTGGTCCGCGTACGATATAAATGCATCATACCGAAAGTTCGCGTCTACAGTTTCTTCAAACTCGTGGTATCTAAACAAGCGAGGTTTATTCATATACATATAGTAGCGAAGTTTCCATCGATTTTTATAAATAATTCCACCAATGACAACAGAAAGGAAAAACGCAATACCACTGGTAGTGATTACGATAAGTAACGTGTATGAACGGCACTTCTTGTCTAAGCTATTTACTTCTGTTATAAATTCTTGCTCGGTTAGTTTATCGCCATTCTCATCAATAAAGTTGTAGCTTTGAAAGTTCCTAAACAAATGTTGATTTTTTAGCATCCAATTCAAAAACGTGTGACTCGCACACGTGACTGTTATAGGGTTTCCTGTCATATCTATTGTAAAATTCTGATTCCGATTATACAGATTTGTAAAATGAGAAGTGACGAAGTTAGGTAGGGATCTAAAAGAATTGTTTCGCAAATCAATCATACTGAGCGTTTGTAGTGTACTTATATCCATCGTCCATTCACCAATGCTGTTATGACTGAGTACCAATACTTGAAGACGTATTAGATGTACAAATATTTTATTTGGAAGGAACTGGATCTGGTTTGATGATAAGTCGAGCTGTTTCAAGTATTTCAGCGGTTTAAATAACAATCCGTCCGTGTCTTTTGCTAGCTGATTTCCTAGAAAATTCCTTTGCAAATAGAGATATTGAAGGTTCTCCGTTGCGTAGAAAAAATCGTGTCCAATCTCATAACAACCGATATCGGAAGCATTAAGAAAACTAAGTGATGGAAGTGGGCTCCTTATAATTGAATTCCAAGACGGAAATTGGTTACCAGATGCGTCTATGTAAGACAAGCTGCTGTTTATCAACACAATGATAACGTCTAAACTAGTCACGCCAAAGTTACTAAAGCTGAACGAAATTTTACTTAGTTTTGGAGGAATTGAAGCATAAAGGATATCGCGAGGCGTTATATTTGAAGTATTGGAATAGTGGCAGTGTTTAATATCCCTAGAGATACGTTGAAAATATTTTACCGTATTGAAAGGACAGTTTATTTTTGAATACGAGTCCTTTTCACACCTCGTTTCTAGGCCATGATCAAGAAAGGCTTCGCTGAAACCGTGATCATGTTTTCTGTTATCCAGGTATATTTCTTCTAGATTCGTCAAGCATCCCAACTGCAGCATATAATATGCTATATTTATATCATTGTCTTTTAAATGAAGAATTTTCAAATTTGGTGGAAGTAGAATCGGCAGGTTGGTCTCGAAAAATTGAACCCTATTACTGTCCATAACCAACTCTTCTAAAGAAGTATTCCTGAGAAAACAAACATGATCTCTCCGTACTGTTGTAGTAACCCCAAACGTGTGGTGAATACTTGTTATATTCAACGACTGGATTTTAGTAAACTGAAGACCATAGGAAATATTTGATAATGATTTGAATCCAAGATTTCGATTCAGTGACAAATCAAGCCACATCAATTCTCGGGCCTCAGTAAATGTTTCCAACTCAACAAGAGCTATATCACATCCAGATAGATTAAGCAACATGAGTCGTTCGCAACCGTTAAGGTCACCCCTACTGAGCGTTGTTATATTACGAATTCTGCTGATATCAAGATACACGACCTTTGGTGTCATTGATATAAAGTCACACACATCCGTCAAGATTACATCACGGCCAGAACAATCCATGTAGACTTTGTTAGGAGTCCGATTGAAACAATCACACGAAGGCCCACACACGTATCCATCTGCTTTTCCAAAAATAAGATTTAAGAAATAAATTAATCCCAACAAAGCCATTCTCCCAATTAAACCTTCCATGGATCAGAGCTATAAACAGAATTATGCACAGGGTATCATATTAATTAGTAGAAGGCGCATAATTATAATACATGTGTGTATTTTAACAAGGAAGTTTTAGATCACTTAAATTTTTAACCCGTCTCCTACTTATATCGACATTTTGTAGCTGTACAAAAAGATTTGGCTGACAGAATAGACAAAAAAAATCAGCCTTCAAAGACGTGAAGTCTAATACATTTGTGTTAGCCTAAATCGCATGCTTTCTACCAATTGTTAAATCAAAGCGCTGAAAGCACTGGAGGTGGACGTTTCTGGTGGCATTGTGATGAAAATAAAACGAGACGAAAAGAAATTATCCATGTAAAATGTAATAAATGTAAACTGTTTCGACGCAAGATCGGCAAGTTTCAATATTAATGCAAACTTTTTTTACTTCTTTTTGTTAAGCCTATGTTTACGGTTCAAAATACGAATGGAATATGACATTAACACCTTAGGTTTATTTTGTTTATGAAATATGTGCGACCCGTCACTCAAAAAAGGAGCGCCCGAAAAAAGATTGAAAAAGAAAAAAGATCGGTTCCAGTTGCGGGCAACCAGGGTCGCATTTTCAAATAATTATTTTGCGCCCAGATCGTTCCTTTTGGAATGGCGGGTCACATAATAATCAGGGGCATCCGACCCTCTTTAATCCGCATGAGCTGTTTACTTCACATTTTGTATAAGATTTACTCTAAATTTAAAAGTAACTAAAAGTGTGCCAATGAGAATTCGTGATAGATTAGTAACTTTAATTTAAATATCCACAAATATAGTGCGGTTCCTTATGTACGAAAAAGGGCTCCCGTAGGATTTTCGTGCTGAAATTGATTTTTTGGGTTTAATTGATTGTTGAGGGGCCAGGTAATCGCGAATTATGCGGGTCCAAATTTTCCGAGCCCATTCCCCGATTTTATGGGCTCTCAAAGGAGCCCATATGAGCAAATTAGGTATTTTCCAAAAAGAGGGCTCATGAGATGTGTATTTTTCTCCTAAAATGATTTCTTTTATTTGGCTGTGTATTTAGCGTGGATTGGAGTTAAAAAAAATACAAAATCCATGTTTTAAACGCTTATTTTACCCTTTTATGGGCTCTCGCAGAGCCCAAAATAGCAATTTTTGTGTTTTTATATTAGTAAGTTGAGGAAAAAAAAACATTGTTTGTTTCGAGATGATTTCTTTAGCCATAGCGTGGATTGGGGTTAAAAAATGACAAAAATCTATGTTTTTAAAGCTTATTTCACCCTTTTATGGGCTCTCACAGAGCCCTAAATAGCAATTTTGATGTTTTTATATTAGAAGGTTAAGGGAGAATACATTATTTGTTTCGAGATGATTTCTTAAGCCCTGTTTGGTATTAAATGTAGGTCGGCGTTGAAATACTTACATGTCCATGTTCTCTAGGGTCATTTTAGAATTTGTGTGGGCTCTCATAATAGCCCATATGAGCCGATTGCGGTGTTTCCTTAAATAAGATTCACAAAAATGACATTCCTTCGACTTTTCTTCGCAAATTACGTTCAATACCTAGCATTGGTTAGTGTTGACGTAATGTATTTTTCAATTTTTAACTTCTGATATCCTTTTTGACTGGCTTTCAAATGAGCCCATATGGACAGATCTGAGTGTTTTCTAAACTCGCGATTTCTGAAAAAAAATTAGCCCTCTTTATGATGCTAACTTGTATTACAAATGGTACCAAAGTTTATGAATCAAATTTTCGAAACCCATACAGTAAAAACATAGTGAATGATTGTGGAATTATATCGAAATGAAATTGAATAAGTTGAAGGAGCGTGTTTTGAATGACCTGTAAGGGAGGTAACATGAAATCGTTAATTGCGTTCAAAATATCCATCATCTCCCTCTAAATGTTATGAGATTGAATGAATAGAGTGAATGGTTTTGTTAGGAATATCTTTCAATTTTACGATGTTCTTAATTGTACCCGGTGCTTTGGTGCTAAATGAAGCCCATAAGAGAAGGATGTGTGTTAGGGTGTGGTTGGGGTGTGTGTGTGGGGGGGGAGTGTTTGTGTGTGTGTGGGGGGGGGGTATTTAATGCAAATATACGACATATTAGAATGATAAATGACATATTTCTTAAAATATGTTTGTTTTCAATGTTGCTTACTCGTGCCACAAATGGCATCAATGATCTCTTTGGGTCGGAAATATTCCGTTTAAATTTGCTAACCAATTACCTCACTTTTAATCGATTATATTAACCCTTAATAAACCCATATGAGTCAACATGGCTACTTTGCCAACACTTTGGTTCAAGAAAAGATTTCTGAAGAAAGGCATTTCTGAAGCCGCATAAGTAAATGGGTGCGGGTCTCAAATTTTCATAGCCCATACCTATTTCTAAAAGAAGCTCATTAAGAGCATTTTTGGCATTCTGTAAATATACGACGGATAACTATGTTTGTGGTCAATGTTGTATTTTTGCTTTAACATTTAAAAGTTCCCACGAATAAAAAACACATTGTCTTATTTTGCTAGTTTGTCCGCTTTACTGTGTTTCAAATCGTCTTTACTGCCCTTTAACGTCCCGAGTAAACTCTATATAATGCAAAGTTCGCTTATGCGTATGAATTTAGAATTATCAAACAACAAGATTTGAGTAAGGGTTATTTATGTGTGCATCAGCTCTCTTCCTTTGAAATTTCAATCAAAAGACACACAATTGCTGTTGATACAAGGTTTACACTTACCGATTATTGAGTCCTTATGGATTGCCGTACTTATAAACATTCTCAAGCATTCGCAGGAAAAACGCCTGCATCAGGTAACTACATGTCTCTACTCACAGACGCCCTTATGGAAATGCCTTTAAGTATTTATCTCATCTGTTCTGATAAAATTTGCTGCATTTTTAAAACAAATAGTGAATCTTCCTAAAAATCAAGTAAAAGAGGTTATACTTTGACGCATGCATATGGCTTATTACAAACAAATTCTTGTAACATATAGTAATATTATATTTTATCTGAATTGTTTATTTTTTCAGCTACCAAAAATTCATGTCATTTACAACAACTTTATTATTTCAACTCGCTATGACATGTTATAATCTCTAAACAGGTGCATTTATGTCTATAAAAGAAACATCAAGGACGAGAACACATCAAAGGAATTCGTCATGTTAATGAAATGTACGATATTGGATGTCTGTTAAATTACAGACTTTTAATGAATCAGGACAGTATAGGATTCTTAAATGATGAACAGGCATAACTACCATCAAAATAACAGTAATCCGTGAACATGTAATCTTGCTGATTTGAATTATATCTTGCTGCCTCGGGAAATGCATGTTTGGTAAAGAACATCATTCGGCATGGCCATCTGACTTTTGTTTTAATTTTGCAACCTACCTAGTGCAAACGAAAGCCCTTTAAAAAATGTCCATATTCAATGGGTGCGTGTAGATATTGAGGGTTTGTTATGGCAAGAGTAGGGACTTTCTTGCTGACCATATGTATATACTAAAAAGGCGATGCATACCAAGATAATGATTACCGGTATTTACTTTAATACCACAGAGAAAATATCATACTAAGGCAAAGCGAGTCTGCTCTAGTATTGCTTGATTCATATATATACGTTGAAGAAAATACTTGGAAAGTTTATCCATGGTAGATATATCTTCAAAGAAATAGAAACATACTTTAAGTTTTCTTCACTGTATAGGATGAAAATTAATATGGATCAAACATTAGATTAGATATGAACGGACGTTTTTATTACCTCTTCAATCGCAAAATTCCTTCAGTTCCCTGTTCCGGTAACGGCTCTGCCCGTCCAAATCTAGAGAAACCGACTTTGACCTGCTAGTTTTCATTGTTCATACAAGCGAAGAGCTAAAAGCTTTTTAAGAAACCACCAACGATAAGTATGTTGTTTTGGTTTGGAAGATGTGTGAAACATGCACAGTGACATGGAAAATTTCTTTCAGCCAAGACAGATTAAGAATAATTGGTTTTTTTACCAGTCATTTTAAAATAAGACCCACAAGAACAGCTCCATGACATCGAAAACATTAAACTACGATTTATTAATGAAACTTTTAAGTCATGGAAACAGCTTGTGCGATCATCGAAAAATATTATCATTCCTTGCACTGAGTCTCTTGATTATTTCAGTACGAAACAATAAAGACAGTAACTCTGGCAACTGAAAAGAAGATATAGGAAAGTGATCGTGAAGGTCAGAACACTCATGATCACAACTTTACAAATCAAGTAATTGACTCCATCAGTAAAATTGTCAAGAAATTGTGTTTCTCATACTTCAAAATAGTTTAATTCTCCTTGACCTTACACCTCACCTCAATCTTGTATCCTACAGTCACACAGGAAAAAAAGTGTGGTGACCATGGCTGTGTCAAGTTTGATACAGTCGACCTGGGTTACATTTTTTAGGTATTTTCGACTTCAATGATTTAAGTCTTGTGTAAGAAAGCTTCAAACTATAAAGTAGTTCCTTCATATATTTGGAGGCTATTCAAACCAGCACTAATGGCCTCACCAAGCGCCAATAATCATGTGTGGGCTTTATAATTAGATTCACATCTTTTTTTCTAATTCTACCCTCATCATAACCCCACTTAATGTAATAAGGCACGGGAAATGTTTGAGTCAAGAAAATGATTTTCCCCCACCCATTATTAGGCAAAGTATCCGTGTTTGGTTCATATGGGCTCATTAAGATCCAGTTCAATTGATTAAATATCTCGTTGTTGGTTAAGAGAATTTCGATCGACATTTTGTTGCAACCAATAGAGAACCATTTACACTAATTTTGGTATCCGTGAAAACCATTAGAAGTGCCGTTGTTCTCAAAACCCAACTTCCATTAATAGGAAACAGCCGAAATTGCTTTTTTGGGGCTCTGTGAGAGCCCAAAAATAGTGAAAAAGCTCTTGAAATTAGAGTTACCGTATTTTCTAAATGTTCTAACACTAAAGACATTGTTAAACTAAAGAAAACATTTAAGAAAAAAAAAACGCCTTTCCTGAACCTAGTACATGTATAAGGAAAATACCCATTTTGCCCATATGGGCTCCTTTGAGAGCCCATAAAATCGGGGAACCGACCCGAAAAATTTGGACCCGCATAGTTTCCGATTGCTTGACCCCTAAACAAGCAATTAAACCCCAAAAATCAATTTCAGCACGAAAATCCTACGGGATTACATAAGGCACCACACTAAATAGCACCAAACAACTATATTAATAAGGAACAAATGAAATCTCGCAAATACAGCTGCGGCTTCAATGCTAATGATATCATTGAAATTCTATGTCTCAAAATATATAGAGCCTACAATTCTTTATCTAAATGTAGTGTATTCGATAAAATATGAATTGCAAAACACTGTTTTGCTTGTGTTGATTCGTCTCATATTTTTCCACGCAACTTGGTTAAAAACATCATAAATCATTAATGGGAAAACGAAAATTTCTGGTATGCCTGTCAGCAATTGGGAGAGAAAAAAATAAATAAAGGACCTAGATATTGTCAAAAAATAAAGGGTTAGTAGGCATAGCGCCCTTGTTCTAAATATTTTAAAATTGGGTAGAACGGTTGATTAGAAATACGCTATCCGCGGGACCGCTATAGGCAGGTCTAATGCTATGGAAAATACATCAAATTTTTAGATGTATACAATGTATGCATGTCCAAATCAAAGTACTGAAAGTACTGATAAGTTGGAATGCGTTCAAGAGACTATGACATCAAGCCACTATCGAAGCTGACGCCTCCCGCCCAGGTGATCACATATTACGTCTCGACTTTTGACTAAATAATTCACCAAACCGCGTTCAAATATGCGCTAGGTCAGATGACTAGGAACATTTTGTAAAAGTTTCACCCAGGTCGGTCCATAAATGGAGGATGAGTTGCGTTCACACGATTTTTCCAATGAAGGCCTTTTTTTCCATGACACGGCTAATATTCACCAAACCGTGACAATAGGCATAGGTCAGGTGACTAGGAACATTCTGAGAAAGTTTCATCCAAATCCAAACAGAAATTTTTGAGGAGTTGTGCTCACAAGAAAAGTAGACGTATGTACGTACGGACGGACGGAAAGGTGACGCCATTATACGACCGCCTCCAGCTGTGTATAAAATGAAATCCGAGAAAATACTATGCTTGCACAGTCAAAATCGCAAATTTCAAGACTAGCCTTTAGGTAACGCAAATTTATGCGTAAATTAAACGATACATGTTTTTTGAAAGCCAAAAATGTTTCTTGAAAGCTAATTTCAATCGTACGATTGCGATACGATCAAATTGCGGTCGTATGAACATGGCCCCTGAAGGCAAAACACGTGGGGTAGGTAAACTCGTTCAGATATTTGATAAAAACAAAGGCTGTAGTTAACTTGTGATAATCTTCAATGATATTTAAAGGATTGCGCACGTGCGTAGTTTTGCACAAGTGAATTTATGTCTAAGCAATTTCAAAGAAAATGGACAAAGATAAATGTTTGCCTATAGACCCGCAATTTAGAGTGAGTGATCAAAGGTAAATTTTGTCTATACAGGTATAGACAAAATTGACCTTTGATCTATCACTTAAACTTGTGGATCTATACCTTCATCGATCCTTGCTGCGTCCACCATCAAGTGAAATTGTCGCTCGATTTGGAAATGGGGTTCCATTTTTTAAGAGAAGTAATAAAAAAAGAATATTTGCTGGATCGGGTTATTAATACAGATAAATAATCTTCAGATTTTGTGCTTTTCTAATACTGGTTTACGTAACAATAAGATAAAAAAAAAACATTTGAACTACGGTATTTTGTTGGAGTGTGTAAACAGTTCGTTCAGAAAGAGAAACTAGACCTATAAAAGAAGCTATAACATAATTCTACGAAAAACAGGTCGCGACGTTACCAAATAAATAGATCACGTGATTGGCTTGCGTTATTGCCTTAGTTCTACGAAAAACAGGTCGCGTACTACCAAATAAGCAGATCACGTGATTGGACAGTGCTGTTGTCAATAGCTGTCTTTATTGGACTTGACTTATCACATGATTTCCAAATATAGTAATGCAAACATTTGCTACTAGTAAATTCGTACGCAAGTTTCAATAAATTTCGTTTAAACATAAATTAGCGTGTTAATAATATACATGAAGTGATAGTTGTGTAATTGTTCAACATTATTACTTTTTGATGAAATAAACTGTATGTCTGTGTCAAGTTGAGATATACAAAATAGGCCGGAGTGTATTCACATCCTGTTCACGTGATATGTGTTATCAAAAAACCCGAAATGAAATTATCTTGTGTTCATTTTGCGGTTTTGTTAAATCTAAGTTGGAATTGCTCCGCATTCCAACTTAAAAATGACTCTTTGTTGTTTTAAGTTATCCGCAGAATAAATGTCGTAACTCCGTTCATCACGTACGGTATCTGAAGTCATTTGGTCTCCGGGCCCGGTAAAACGCAAAACCTCCCGAGAAAGGCACTGAGTATTTCCCCTTTGGAGTGTACCATCTCGGAAGGTATTCCTCTTTAACATCTACGTCAGGAGACTTCTTTGCGAATGCGATCGTTTTCCGTTACCCATGCAATAAAAGAAAGAAGAAAACAAACCGAAGTGTGAATAACAAAAAGATGCGAAACGTAGACCGCGCGTCGTGCGAATTAATATCCCTCACAGCCCCCGCAACGGCATTTAAATCGGAGGAAGTATGCTTAACTCAGTAGAATTTGAGTTGCCTAAATATACGATAAGGCGAGTGTCTGTATAAGACGACGTAAAGATATATAAGTTAACAAAAAACACATATTGTCTACCCGAAATTAAAGCGGAGAACCCCTCAACGTGGACCTGAAGACTTCAATTTTAGCTTTCCTTAAGTTATTTTTAAGTAAATATCGCGGACTGAGTTAATAATCGATTCTAGATGTTTGTGATAAAAATGTCCTAACTCCCTGTATAGCCTTATCTGAGTTACGACATTGCAGCCATAACCCGAACAAACGCAAAATTTCTGAAAAGTGGATTGATCACCGTAGAGGATTCGCCTAGAAAACATTGCACTTGCGCCTCCGTTGAGCGTTTTTCCCCCAAAACTTTGAAAGAGCCAATGTCCCCCTTCCGCGTAAACACAGGTTAAACGGTAATTCGAGTTGAGTGGAGTAAGCTACCAGCTATATATAGAATACATGTACAATGTCGATAGCAGACGACGTAGTTTAATTAATTCTAGAAAGATATTAAAATGTCCAATTTGTTATTGGAAGACCCCTCAACTGATAGTAAATGACTTATATTTTAGGTTACGTTCGTAGTAAAAGTGTTAAAACAATGGAGAGTGTCAAATGTTTACTTTTATGTGTTCGTGATCAGGGTGTCCTAACTCGCTATAGTAATACATGCGATTTACGACCTTCTTATCACAATCCCTAAAACACCAAAATTCCTGGAAATGTTCGGGATTGTTCACCGAGGTGATCTAGACCAAAGAAGTTCTGCATTAGAGAGAGATCTTCCTAAAGTCCGAGTATGTAAATGCGGGCTACCAGTTCAGCCACCTAGTTTTTATCCCCCTTTCACCACGGGAAAACCCAATAGGCGAATCACCGCCTTGTCTATAAATAGCATTCTTGTGCGAAACAAAAATTCGAGTGGTCTAGGATTAGCAGATGATTTCGCATTTAACTAATGTCTTTGATTAATATTCTAATTGTATAGAATTCTTGAACAGAGCTATTTTCAAAATGCACAGTTGCCGAGCGGAGGTAAGTCTTGTAAAAAGAAAATTGAACCAAAGTCGATACTCCTTTTTTGAAAAGCTATTAACAACTGACAGGATAGTTCTCACGTAGTACTAACACTGGGTTAGGTAGAAACGTCCCCCAGAAATGGCAATTTGTTTGAAACAAAATTTAAGCTCGGCAGTATATTGGTTCAGAACGTTATACACATATGTGACCCGTCACGCGAAAAAGGACCATTTGGGAACTCTGTAAAATGAATATTCAAAAAAAGAGATTGGGGTCAGCAAAGGTCAACAAGCGTTCGCATTTCAAAAATTCTTTCACTGGAAGGTAGATTTATCATTCTAGATTCAGAAAATATGCGCATCGCGAAAGGTTTCGACCCTAGTCAGTCTGCGCAATCCGCGCAGTCTGACTGGGGTCGACATTTTACGCACTAGCCAGATGGTCCATTTTCGCTTTTTGACAGGTCACATATTGTAAAATTGTGTTTTCTCTCGCAAATATTTGAAAGTTACCCGCCTCTTAGCCGTCTCTGTCTCTACTCCTTATCCCCCTTCCCACAATTAAACAAACAAAAAAACGCCCTTTTTCTGCAAAACAGGGAAGTGAAGCTAGCAAGTCATTGAAGGGCTTTCTAAGCATCATTACTTCAGCTTTTTAAATTTTATTGAGTGGCCCATTTTCGAAACTATTTCAAACAAATGGTGTAGAATATTTGAGTTAAACAGTCACATCATTATAAATATTTGTTTAGATAAGTCAATCGATTCGAAAACTATAGTCCAACCGGGGTATTCGAAAACGCGGGAAAATGTGGTATAGCCTGGAGTAGGGGTGGACCGAATAGAAATTTAACAAGCGTGAGATAACGGTACTTAATTACAAATGAATACACCTATATACTGATAGAGTAAAGAAACTCAACAAGAAAAACACTATTTTGTTCATATCGATATTCAATGCTTTTTGTCGTATCAATTTTAATTCTATCTTGATGAAGTCGGTTTCAAAAGCATGTTACTTTTACGCAATGGCACATGACGTTTACAGATGTAATTCAAAGGATGGTAAATATGCCAGTAGTTTTGCGTTTCTGTGATCTTCCAGTATAGTTGGAGACCGTTACAGTAAAAAACTCGTTGGTCCGAATTTACCTATATTAACTCGTCGAAAGTCTGTTTATAAACATTCGAATAGCATGGTTTACCTATAACAGCAACGATATGTTAGTTGTATGATAGAATCTAGATATAGTCCGTGGGCCAGGAGGGGTCACCGTGCACCCCCCTAAGGGCTCTCCGAGAGTGGTATGGAAATGCTCATAGGACCTCCCTGAGTGAGAATCACGATATTAACAGGTGGAAATTTGGGTCCCGACTGCCATTCCGAGTGTTTTTCTAGATGGCAGCCAAGAATAAATTCATTTTACCCTTGGTACACTATAGAGGGATTGTGTTCATTTTAAATATTTTTGAGAGTCTAAAACATGTATATTTTGCGTTCTGGTAAAACCCTTATTTCCTTAAAATGGTTTTAAAGATCCAAACTTCCTAAATGGGAGATGGCAGCCAGTTCTAGATAAGATTTTTGCAATTTTTTCGATGACTGCAGTGAGATACAAGTGTTCACCATGTATTACACCATAGATCATACTGCAAAGTGCTATGATATTATTGATATGACCTTCCCGAGTTCAAATCAAGTTGTTAACAGTCGATAATTTGGGCCCTGACTGCCTTTCTCTGCGTTTTTCTAAATGGCAGCCACTAAAAATACAAATTAACCAGGAGGCTTTTTATAGTCACCGTTTGATTTTTAATCATATATAAAGACCAAATCATGTATATTTTGCGTTTTAGGTACGATACCTATTAGTTAAAGATAATTTGGATATCCAAACATCCTTTAAGAGAGATGGCAGCCAGTTTAAGATAAAAATGTTGCTATTTACTGTTTCAGTCTATGAAAGATGAAGGGTCACCATGTATCTTTGCCAAAAATCCCCTCTATTTGTGCCATGAAATTGTTCATGCAACATCCCAAAGGTTGAATCAAGTTGTTTATAGTCGATATTTTGGGTCCTGACAGCCTTTTGGGGTGTCTACATGGCAGCCAATGCAAATACAAGTAAATAAATTGGAACAACTTGTATACGAGCAACCTTTATTTTTTATATTTAAGGGCCAAAAACATATCTTTTTGGTGTTCTAGCTACAAACTGAAAAAAAAATTCTATTTGAAGATCAAACATCCTGTTTGGTAGATGGCAGCTAATCTTGAATTTGAAATTTGCCATTTTTTTGCTGCAGAGCATAAGACAAGAGGAAACGACCAATCCTAAAAACCCTTTCTGAGAGTGCAAAGGAATGTTTCGCCGACCTCACTGAGTGAGAATCAAAAATCTTTTAATCGATATTTTGTTTTCCGACTGCCTTTACGGGCATTTTCTAGATGGCAGCCAAGAAGGTGCTTGAATTACATTAGAATCCCTATGCAAACATTGCTTCACATTTAAGGGCCAGTCACCTATATTTAGCGTTTAAACTAACGTTTTAACAATTAATGTCGAAATTGAAATCGCAAAAATACTGAATTTCAAACATGAATTTAATTCGGGGGGGGGGGGGTTTCTGGAAAAAGAGTTATCAAATTAATTGTTCACAAGACCCTCCGCGGTAAAATCATGTATTAATATTATTATTCGGTATCTTTGGTTTCACCTTCTAATAAACGTTTTCAAACTGAAAGGGAAAAATATTTGATTTTTTTGAAATTTTCTTCTTGATTATCTAGGGCTAATTCGATGTTCCCGAAATTCTCAAAGCGTGATGGCAGCCAGATATTTATACGAATACGCCATATTTATTTAGTTCGATAAAGGAATACTTTCAAATTGCGACCGAAAATGTCCGCCAAATTAAATAAATGTAAAAGAATCCGAAACAAGTCCACCAATATTGCTTATTTCAATATCTTAAATTTGCTTAAGTCTGTTTTATTTATATTTCTCTTGAAGGGCTCAGCAGTGCTAATCCCTACGTAGCTGATACATTTACAAATTCATATATCAGTTTGTTTAGGATGTTTTACCTAGCATTAATTTATTTAATTTTTAAAACAATCTTGGCCGCCATTTGACCATATGGAAGTTTTACTATATCAACTTTTCCAAAATATATCTTTATTGTTGTATGGAAATGTAAATCTGGAATTATCTGTTTTAAATTAAAACATGCGCCCTGTTTGACAAAATAAACGCCTCAATAAAACATTCTTAGAACGAATGACCCTTTTTTTGTGACGCAGCATTATATATGGACAAACGCTTGAATGCTTATATTTATATCATGAAGTATACTTCGTATGCTATGAATGTCCCATGATCAGGAACATCAATAATCCATCAATAGTTTGATGAAATCCATGCACTGACTGATGTAGAAGGAGTAACATTTACAAGACAATTGATAATTATGCAGCTTTTTCGTGATTTGGAATACATGTAATGTCATCCAACAGAGTTGATAAGCACACATAGTCACATGATTGAGAACATTCTGTGAAAGTTTCACGCAAACCCATCATTAAATGCAAGACGAATGTGTGGACAAGAAGTTTTACATCAAGCCCCCCTTTTTTCCGTTACTCGGCATTATATAAGCAATCTATAACAAAATTAGTTTTGTTATATTCTGTCAAAGTTTCAGTCTATAAATGAAGTAAATGTTTTGAGGTAAATAAACATTGTGTACTTGACACTAAGTCTAGTCAAAATCATTCTTTATCATTTACTCAGCGTTCCATTCATGGCATTTTTTAAGCATTAACTCAAAATGCCCCAAAATCACACACAAAAAAAAAACAACATTGAATCGACCAATTTTAACCACTCCGAAATCATTCAAAATTTTCTAATCATTCAATAATTCAATTAGCTTGGGTGGATTTGGAAACTTCTTGTTGGTCCTGAAGAAAAACATATTTTCTAATAGAACAATACGTCATTATATTGTATAATTATGCTCAAGTTCGATAAAAAATTTGCTTATGCTAAGAACCCTTGTCAATCCACGATGTTCTTAATCGAAACAAGAAATGAACTAACCTATGTATAAACACACGGACTGACAGAAGGAGAAAATGATACCATTATGCATCAATCTTCGACAGAAACATGTACATATAAAGATGTTTTTTACAGAAATAAGGTGAATTCTAATTATGACCTGACTGCCATCTCATATTTCAGATTTTATTTTATCACGTATTTTCTCGGAGACAATTTAAAACTACCCTAATCCGTCAGGTGAAACGAAAGAGACAGAATATTGATATCAGGGATATATGGTGAACAACTTGATACACCCCCCTTCCACAGGAGTGGCATGCCCACCCAACTAGTTTCAGAGACTATTACAGTTAAGTAAGCAAAAGTAGGTGTCTAAAGTTGGCTGCCATCTTCATTTCAGTATGTTTGGTTTTTAGATTAGACACTAAATTGAAGAAATAATAAGAACTGCGCTTAACTTAGGTGATTTGGTCCTGAAAATAAGATAAAAAATAGACCAATGATAGCAAAAAAGGATTCTTATGTATATATTCTTTTTCTTGGCTGCCATCTAAAAGAAACATTCGGAAAGGCAGTCAGAACACCAAAAACATCGATTGATACTCTTTTTGCTTCCCGCTGATAAATATCGGTTAAACCTTTCCTTTGTCCTGTCAGAGATGACTTTTATGATGATGATGGACTGAAAGAAAACCAGGCAAATTTCATATTCAAAACTGGCTGCCATTAACCATTCAGGATGTTTGATCTTTAAAAAGACATTAGCTATTTCAGCATGTAGCAAGAACACTAAATATTTATGTTTCTTGTCATTAAAGATAATAAAAAACAAAGGTTGCTCATATACAAGTTGTTCCAATTCATTTACTTGTATTTACACTGGCTGCCATCTAGTAAAAACATCCCAAAAAGGCAGTTGGGACTCAAAACATCTACTGTAAACAACGTGATTCAACCTTTGGAATGTTGAAGTAACAATTTTGTGGTACAATCAGAGAGGATTGATCGACAAAGTTCACGATCATCCCTCATAATTCACAGCATGCAGCAAAAATAACAAAATTCCTATATTAAACTGGCTGCCATCTCTAAAAGAGGATGTTTGGATATCCAATTTAACATTACATAATAGATATTGTACCAAGAACGTAAAATACACACTTTCTGGTCTTTAAATATGATTTTAAATCAAGTGATAATTGTTAAGTGTCTTCTGGTTAATTTGTATTTGTAGTGGCTACCATTTAGAAAAAGACGGAGAAGGCAGTCAGGGTCAATAATATCGACTGTTAACAACTTGATTTGAGCTCGGGAAGGTCATATCAACAATATCATAGCAATTTGCAGTATGATCTATGGTGTAATACATGGTGAACACTTGTATCTCACTGCATTCACCGAAAAAATAGTAAAAATCTTATCTAGAACTGGCTGCCACCTCCCATTTCGGAAGTTGGGATCTTTAAAATCATTTTAAGGATTTAAGGATTTTACCAGAACGCAAAATATACATGTTTTAGACTCTCAAAAAATATTCAAAATGAACAAAATCCCGCTACAGTGAATCAAAGGTAAAATGAATTTATTATTGGCTGCCATCTAGAAAAACACTCGGAATGGCAGTCGGGACCCAAATTTCCACCTGTTAACATCGTGATTCTCACTCAGGGAGGTCCTATGAACATTTCCATACCACTCTCGGAGAGCCCTTAGGGGGGTGCACGGTGACCCCTCCTGGCCCACGGACTTAATAAGGAAGACTGGAATATCAGAACCGATTTAAAGTACTAAACACGTAATAATTCTAGAACGTTTCGGAAGTAGTGAAGTTTAACCATGTAAACCGAGGTTTAAGAAAACCTCGGTCAACATTGTGAAAGATCATGAGTTCCCAATTTTTGAAGAACTACTACGGGTCAACTACCTTAAACGGATATATTTTACTGTTCAACTACCTTAAATTACGAGATAAAAATTATAAAAGATTAAACCAGACAACAAGAATGGCTGAAATGTATCAACCCGTTTTGTTATTTTCTGTTGTTTTTTTTCGAAATATGTATTGTTTTACTACTACAAAAATATAAATCTAAAAATCTATAACTAATTGGCGCCTCCTAGTTTTCATCTCTCTTTAATATACTACTCGAAATTTGCAAAGGGTCACCTTTTACAGTTTAATATTTTGGTATCATGATCAGTATATACAAGGTCGGTTTGTTTTTCTGGGAACTCCTATTTTATTAATATTCAGATCTTTAAAAGAATGATTGTCTGGATGTTGCCTTAAGAGAAAGGCTTGTCAAAGGGACACAAGGGTAAAAAAACAACAATTTCGATGTTACCATGAAAATAAAGGAATTTGGTTTTTCCAAAAAATTAGAAATTTTCTGAACACTTCAATAGCGCGTGTGATGTCCGTGTGCTTCGATTACGGCCTAACAATGCCTGTGTATACTGCTTATCAGCCGCCTGATCTTATATTTTGGACTTAGATCTCATTCTTCAAGAAGAGCAAGACTGAGCTCCTACACCGATGCCAGTTGCACCGGACATGATGAAGCAACTGTCTGTAACATGTCCCAAGCATGCTCTATAAAATTTAGATCCGGGGATCTAGCTGACCATTCCATACGGACGATCGTGGCTTGCTAGAGATGATGATTGGTGATGTTGACTCTATGTGCTCGCGAACTGTCATCCATTAGAATTACATCACCAACTGCACCTGCATATGGTCGCACGTAAACATCTAAGATCTCATTTAATTACCTGAGAGCCGCCAATGTGCCGTTTTCAATGACATGGAGCTCTGTTTTTCCCTGAGTACTACTTCCCTCCCAAACCAGAACTGAGCTCCCGCCAAACCGATCATGTTCTGCAACACACACTGGAAAAGAAGAACTTCCTAACGTTGTCTTAATGTAGTTCAACGTAGTTATTTTTCTACAAATCGCACTTTTCCGTATTAATTCGTACTTGTCCATGATGATTTTACGACCTAGCAGGGAAACAGAAGGGTTGGTCAACGATTGGACTTCGATTCGTAACGGTAAACTGGGGACAAATTTGATCAAATTGATCACGAAGTGCACTTGAAATGTAAGTTTGAAACTCGCATTTTTTTACGACAGAAAAATTGAAAGACACCAATATGACTAAAAGAAATACTCGGTTTGAAAACATTTGTAAAATCAAGCCGTGGTGTTTCTTGTCTGTAGAGTAACATACAAGGGGTGACAGGGCTTCAACAGTAACAAATAAATCGCAATCATTCATTAAATAAAGCCAGTAAATATATTTATTGAATGTCAAAGCATTTTGCGCTGTTGCCCCTACTCGTACGTACTTTTATTGGCAGAAACTTCTCGAAATTTCCTTTGAAGTTGAAGTTACTTTGATTTACTTCAATCTAGTTGGTCGTATTTATAAGTTACATGGCTTATTTACGGCAAAAATGAAAATCATCTGGCTACCGAGTTTGCCATAAAAGTGAACAAAGCTCCTTATATAAACCCCGGTTTAAAAAGTGTCTATAATTCTTGTCGTGAGAATAAAAAGGTAGATAGATAAGTAGCGTATCCTAAGTAACGGGTTGTTTATTACCTATTTATAGACGACTTATATGTATTAAATGACACGTTTCATCCTTGAAGGGCTACGAAGGAGGTAAAAAGTTTACCATGGCCTCGTTACTAGAGTAAGCTAAAGTAATGAAATATGGTAATCCAAAGGCAAAATAAACTCAACGACAAACATAACACTTCAATTAATCATTTGGATATAACACTTTTATTAATGTAACGTTTGGAAGAATATTTATACCAAAACAGATGCTAACCAAATGCTGATTTATGACTAAAAGGGTGATACCGTAAACACACGTATTGAAGACATAAAGACGGCAACCCACAAAATCAAAATTCCTATATCAGACCCAACTTTAAACATTTAGTAAAAATGAATAGCGTATGAATTCTTGTTTGATATTGCACAGTGATGACCATGGCATATTTTGTGCTCGAATATATCCGTAATGGCGAATATGGTGAATGGGCTATAAGATTGTTTTGCTTACAGATGGTTGCCTATTCCAATTTCCAGTGAATAACTCGACGATCGGCTCATATACTAGATTTCTGTAGTTACAGTCATATCTCATACACTAAAAACGAGAAACTTTGACCTAGACCGTGAAAAAAAGTTTCCGGCCATTACATAAATCAACGGGGCTCCCCATCCTGTATGTCCCAAAAGAATAGCACTTGGAGTTATTATATTGATGTTTTGACCTTGCATTGAATGAATAATACATTTCCAAGCACGTACAAGTACTTGATGAAATTAATTGACTCGTTCAAATACGACTGTGTCGAGATGACGTTCTCCAGTTCAAGGTTTCGCTACCGTCAAACTCGAAAACCTTACTTGATCTGATAAATTTCTGCATAAAGTTTTTTTGTGTGTTACTCGTCCTATATTAAATTAGTTCGATGCTTTTCACCTTATGCACTCGACGAATACCTGTTTATCACTTTCAGATGCCAATGCTCTGCTAAAATTGAACTCAGAGAAAATTTAACTTCCATTATTTATGAAATGACTAGAAAATATACGTAAAGTAACGTAATATTCCAAAACGATCGATTTCAGGGTGGAATTAATGATCATCAAAATGTGATGCTTTATTTTTTTTTTTTTTTTTGGTACGTACTTATTTTCATGCACGTTCAAACCCATTTGCTTTCATGGTACATTTATTTACAAGTTTTAAAGGTGATAGCAGACAAACTTTGCATGGAAACAATATATTGAAGCGTAAACACGCACAAATCGAGGAAAAACAATAACGGTAAAACATTCGATCTAAACCCTTTGCTGATTTTACTCCTGCTTTTTACGTGCCTGTGATTTTATGACTGAGAAAACATGGTGAAAGAAGAAGAAATTGCTCCTGACAAGCAATTTCTTCTTTTTCCACACTATTTTCGACCCTACTGAATGGTTATTTTTTTTAAATTAAATCCACTTTAAATTTTCGTCTGCAAAACCTTTGAATTTGGACAGGTCCGAAATTTTGTAAAACAGGAAAGGGTTTTATATAGTGTATTGCATTTGAAATATTCTTATAATGTACTGAAGACAAGGGGTGTTTTGGTAATAAGAAAGCAATTTCCAAAAAGATTACATAAAATTATATTCTTTTTTGGTCAATTAAAAAAGACTCTGCAACTCTCATGATACATTCTATTTATTCATGATATGTTTTGTTAGTCTCTAAGTTTTTCCAAAAAGAGCTCTTGGCCATTTAAATCGTCTGTATATTCGATGTGAGAATTGTTTTTGACCAAATCTGCAAGTTTTAGAGGAATATATTTCATGGCACGTGCTCAAGCCGTACAATCTCACAATTTCTACCATCATGTGCATATATTCCTTCCATTCTCGCCAATTGAAACTCGTTTATACACCATTTACTCTCCAGGAACGCTTTTCTGAGAAATGGCAGCCAAAATATTCTCATGGACAAATCGTCCGGCAATTAAATGTCTGTCATGAATACATAGTATCAAGCTCCAATTCTCGTCATTTCGTGCTATTTGTTCACTTTCAAAGCCGCATACGACATAAAAGCTTCATACTTAAAGTTCGAGTCTGGTGTTTCCTCAATCCTGTGTTATCTTAAGAGACTTTGTTTGTTCATGTACATTAAGAAGTGAAGCTTCTAACGATTCTTATATATAATTCCTGCGATGATAACCGACCGGAAGTAACCACGACGATAATCAATGCTCGTATATGAGCTACATCGCTTGTCAAAATTGTTTACTTCTGTGGAGAAATCATTGTAAGTGAGCACCTTCCCATTTAAATCAGCAAAACTGTACTTATTGAATCCAACACATAAGTGCTGATATCCCACTACCCATTTCAAAAACTTCTGATTTGTACATGTTACTGTTATAGGCCCCCCTTGTTGTGTCTATCGTTAAGTTTTGATTGTTATTGTATAGATTTGTAACGTGAGTCGTAAGTTAGTCCGGCAGGGATCTCAGAGAGTTGTACGTTAGGTCGAAAATGCTAAGCTTGTGTAATGTACTAATGTCATTCACTGATACTATTGTGGCAGAGTAGAAAGACTTGAAGACTTATACGAATATTTTCTTTGGAAGGGACTGGATCTGGTTTGAAGATAAGTCGAGCTGTTCTAAATATTTCAGTGGTTTAAATAACAAACCATCCATGTCTTTTACTACCTGACTTCCAAGAAAGTTCTTTTGTAGATACAGAAATTAAAGGTTTTCTGATGAGGGAAAAAGTCCTTTCTAATTTCATAGCATTCCTCATTTGAAAGATTAGGAGACTGTAAAGAGGGAAAAGAGTTTTGAATATTATAATGCCAACTATGATATCGGTTTCCAGGTGCGTCCACATAAGACAAACTGCTGTTAATGAACGCTAATTTACGCCTGTAATGCTTGAGTCAGAATTATTGAAGCTAAACGAAATCTTTCTAATCTTTGGGGGAATTGAAGCATAAAGAAAATCAAAGGCATTGATTTTCGAGGCATTGCAGTAATGACAATGTCTATTTACCCTAGAAGTGTTTCGTAAATATTGTTCTGTGTTGAAAGGACAGATTTCTTTCGAAGGTGTATCATCGCCACAATTTGTGTGTAGGCCTTCATCGAGAAAGGCTTCGCTGAAACCGTCACCTCGTTTCCTGTTGTCCAGCCCTGCATTCAGGATAACCAAATGGCGCAAACAGTTTTCCGATTGTACCCCGCTTTGCACGTGCACTTGCGTGCAAAATGGGGTACAATTGGAAAATTGTTTTGACCGTTTTGTGATCCTGAACGCAGGGCAGGTATATTTCTTTGAGATTGGTCAAACATCCCAGCTGGAGCATGTAGTATGATATATTATTGCATAAAATGTGCGTTTTAGGGTCGTTATGGACATACGTTAACGGTCAACCCCCGGGCGTAAACGGGAGGAAACGTGGCTTAATCAGTAAATGCACGCACCTTTAACGCCCGGCCTTTTTTTACATAAGTATCCTCGACCTGGCGCTTATACAGCTTATCAATTCAGTGATAATTATTTTTTTCTGCAATTTTTGTTTACTTGAAGAAAATATAATTCAATGCATTTTGTTAATAATACATCAATGACTCGATTTTAACGATTATCCATATTGTTTTGTAATTGTTTATGTATTATGTTTATGCATTGTTGCGGATTTATGGTTACCGTTAATTTAGAGCGTAACTTAAGACGTTGATCATATTCCCGCGTTAAATTTTGTGACGTTATGAATTTACCAAGCAATGGCGGTACAAAAATATTGACGGCGCAATGCGTGACGCAATTTGGCCGTCATTTTCGTAGCTTTGTGGCTCGTTTTGAAGCGTTTCTATGAATTATTTCGCAATCGGCGCTTGAATAAAAACTCTAGCCTTATATGCAACAATAGCATCAATTCACGTTTTTTTCGGGCGTTAATATTTTCAGAGACCCTTAAAATGCATTAACGCCCTCGTGCTCCGCAATATCTTTTTTCTCCTTAATGTTTCCCAACTGTATTACCTTCAGCGCCATGTTAAAATCATGTTACAGAAAAAGCTACGAAGCATTTAATACTCTTGAGAAATATTGATTTTTAACTTGTTTTAAAAACAAGAAAATGATCAGTGTTTTAAAAAACGTTATTAAAGTCTATTTTCAATTTTATGGCCAATTAGGTAGGTTTCCTGGATAATGGGTTGTAAGAATTATATTATGTGTTACATAAATAATGCAAATATGATATATTTAAAATCTAAGATTATGACGTAAGCTCCATTTAACTCTGGTTTTAATAAACACAAAATTAATTTGAAAGACGAGGAATTTTCTTTTTATTCGTGAATATGTATGAAACTGAAAAGCAATAACTTTTAAGTATAAAACAATCAAAAATCTTACCCTGTATTCATAAAGTATGATTAGGTTTAGAGTTTCATACCTCTATAAATTTAGAAAAAAATATGTGTTCGTAAAATACTTTTTCCCACGAAATAGAAGATAAAACTTGATAATTAACCTAGACCTTGATGCATGACCTTGACTTTGAATGATGAGTATTGATGAGAGGATCCTTCGTGCCAAATATGGTCATTGTAACTACATGGTGTTGAAGTAAGAAACGGCAAAGTGTTTGGTTCGCAGGTTAATTTTGTCCAGACAGACGGACGGACAACGGTAAAGCAACATGCTCCGGATCTTTCGATGTTGAGGCATAAATATACTATCTTCAAGCCAATCAATTTAGAATCATGAAGCGAATTCATCATGGCTTCCCCTATAACAGAAAGATTTCTTTCATTACTACTTTGTGATCAAGATTATCAAAGTAGTTGTGTACTCAAAATTGAAGTATGAAACTAATTTTTCAGCTGATCAGATTGCAGAATCTATATGAACAATATATATTACAAGGGGGCTAATTCAAAACTTTGCTTTGCATCGCAATATATCTCTTGGTCTCTATCAAATCTCGTATCCAGGTAACGGCCGCCAGCGCTCTTAGTGTCACCCATAAAAACATAAGATCATATGCAGGAAAGCATGTCTAAATGACTATAAAATTGACTTTAAACTTCAAATGAAGTGGAATAAAATTCTTCATATTGAAAAAGATAAGAACAATATGGGTTTTTCCCTGACTTTTATATGTTTATGTAACCATTTTCCTCAAACCAGATTAATCAAGCGCTGAAGGTTATTATGGTTTGGCTTGTATCAAGCAATTTCTTCCCTTTTCTCACTATTTTCTTCAATATTTTTAGGTTTCTTTTTAATTTCAAAGCACGCTGAGTTTATGTTTGAAAAGTCCTTTGAGTTTAGACTAGTCTTAATTTGTTCATTTTTAAGAATCAAGTTAAGACTATTGAATTTAGTCTACACCCCTCAGAAAGGGTTTATTTTGCAGTTTTGCCAGATTTCAGAGAAATCCCCGCAATATTCCACGTGTCTGTTTATTGCTTTTTTACAAGTTGAACTAGACTATCACAAGTATTCATCAGTCGTCCCATTGTTGTTGAAAACTATTATATAGTGTCTTAGATTATGGACATCATTCAAGAACGGGGAAATAGCTTACAACAACAAATTTATCCTTTTTGTTCTTTCTTTTAAATAATGCATGATGCTGTTGAGCTTCTTATGGCTTGGGTGAAATGTGGTTTCACTGGTTTTGAAGATTGACAGGAAATCCCAATTCCGTGCGATTGCAAACTATCACATGTGTGTACATACAGGTGTTTTTTTCAAAACTGAGCTCAGAAATCTATGTATGAATATATGTATATTTCACGGCTCACCGCACAGAATCAACATATACAGTTCAACCAAAAGACAAATTGTAATTATTTTTTATATTGGGTTTAATGCCACTTTCAACGGAGTTTGAGTTAGGCCTCTAACGCTTAGAATGGTGCTCCTTATTAGCGCTTCTCACACTAATATAACCACAATATTCCATTGGATCCAAAAGCTACCCATCTACTTAGGCGTACATCTTATTATTGGGTCAGTGGTTAGAGACAAAAGACATCTTTAACACATTTTTCATATCAAATGAAGAGTAGCCTTGCCAGGAATTTGCAAGGATTTGGAACCAATTGCCCTATCGACTGGGATAAATGAACACGGCCTAAAAACAGGATTGTGTTTAATTTGTAGGGCTAGATCCTCGGCGGTAGTACTATATATACTTGCCAGTATTTTTCTACCGCCACTGGGGATCATCGTAAACATAAGCGGGACAGCAGCTGCATGCTATGAAAGGATGTAAAAATAGAATTTTTGCGAGATATACCTGGAATCAATTGCTAAGTGCTCCAGCTGGCGCGACATGTCTGAAAAATTGTTAAAAACCCTATTCAAACAAACAAAAGAAAGGGTCGTTTGCATCAGTTATTATGTTTCCTATTCCAGGGTTATAAATTATTACATGTCTATAGCCGTAAAAATAGGGTATTTTAGGGTATTTCATGGGTATATATCTATCCATGCTTGAAAAAAATATACTATTGCCAAAAAGTTAAGCACTTTTAAACTCAACACGCTATTGTAAACACTTAAGGCAAAATCCAATACCTACCTGTAGACGTTGCAGGTTAGCTATCAGTTATCCGGTGTTAATTGAAGATTTAAATTGCATTTAAACATACATATGCCAATCTAATTAAAAGTTGTCGTGGCCTAGTGGGTAGGGCAGTGGTCCCTAGTGCGCAACACCTATCTACTCTAAGCGTGTGGGTCCGAGTCGTACTTTGGTCTTTTTTTCATAATCTGTCTTTTTTGATGTTGTTGTTTGTATTTTTTTTCGTGAATGCTCTTGTGTATGCATATTTCTTTGATATATCTTCGTGATATTCATTTAGATTTAAGAAAACAATGCATTTCAATAAATTTCAAAAGCGCTGTCACTGTCAGAATAATCCTCGCATTCGCTGGCAGTGTCAGTCTCATCATCTTCTATGAGATCTATTATAAAGCTCTCTACTGCCCGCTCAATGGCAGCATTACTTTTCCAAAACTCCTCCTCCTTTTCCTGTACATGTCGACAGCATTTCGCCCAATCCTCCTCCGTTACCTGCCCAAGAGATGCATCTATAAGGCCTTTTACCGATGATGAGGTAAATGACATATTTGCGCGAGCAATTCTCCTTTCACCTGCAACGAAAAAAATGAAACTCATGAACATTATTAAATAGTTTATAGCCAGAATGACCTTACGCCAGTGAAACGTATTTTTAGTCGATGGCGACGACAGCTAACGGTGAAAGAGTAATTCTCGAACACCCAATCGTAATGATAAAACGTCATCGAGAAAGACATGTGTTTACAACATTAATCAAAGAAGTCTGATCCCAACCTTTCAGACATTGTTTAAAGGCCTCTATGGGTATGTAAATTGTCATATTCTTTGCATATTCATATGCAAATACAAATGTTATAGATTTTGATGAAACCTGGTGCTTTTGAATTCATACAGAATCAAACCATTGTGTTTGCATTAGTAATTTAAAACCGAACCTGTGACCAAATCAACTCAATAGCGTTGAGCTCTGCGTGGTAAGGTGGAAGACGGAGAAACTCGTGACCATGTTCTCTGAGTAGTTCGTCTAGAATGTATTTTGGTTCTGGCTTGTATTTCCGACAGAGTTCTAGTAATTCGGGTTTCAGCATATTGTCTGCATAATAAATATTGTTTCGCTGTAACCATTTGCAT
This sequence comes from Fragum whitleyi, assembly GCA_948146395.1. Classification (NCBI taxonomy): domain Eukaryota; kingdom Metazoa; phylum Mollusca; class Bivalvia; order Cardiida; family Cardiidae; genus Fragum; species Fragum whitleyi. The sequence continues at coordinate 22,733,638 of OX411552.1, forward strand.
ATGTCGGCCTTCCTTGTAGTTTGTGTTGGGCACTTGTCCAGTTGAAGATTGTGATATGGGGCATTGTCTACTATCAGCACGGATTTCTCTGGCAAATTTGGAATTAACTTTTCTTTTGTCCATTTTTGGAAATTAACGCCATTCATATCGTTGTGGTAGTCTCCCGAGGCTTGTCCGGATTTAAACACCAAAGCAGCACCATTGATGAAGCCCTTTTCTGACCCAGCATGTACAATGATAAATCTTTCACCACGAGTAAACGGTATTTTATGAAGAACATCTTCACTCTGCCAGCATTTCTTGACACTGTGGGTTGTGTGGACGTAAGTTTCGTCGGTGAACACTATGGTTCTGCCTTCCTCTCGCAATTGTTTCACTTTACGCAGATACCTCAAACGAGCTACGGTATGTCTGTCCTTTCCATCAAAACATTTCTATTTGTGCCACATCTCCTCCACACAAAACCAATTTCTTTCAAATTCTTCCGAAGGAAGGAGAGACTCCATTTGAAAGCCTCCTTCAGACGCTTGTGAATTGACTTGGCGGTCGGAACTTCGAGTCCATCCTCAATCTCTGTCAAATGAATCCAAAACAACCTTATCAGACCCTTCTTTTCTCTCCTTCTTTTCTTCTAGGTTCATTCCATTAAAGCGTACGACGGTTGCTATACTTAGCCCACTGTAATTTGCCACCCTCTCTGTACATCTATCAAGTGGAATGAGAGTTTTGCCCCTTCTCTTTTCTTCTTTGCATACCTATAATATACAAAAAAAAGAAACTTTATGACTGCTGTTAACTAGAAGTGCTATACATAAGGAAGAAGCACCAAGAACATACAATCTGCCGAGAGAACCCACAATGAGTAAACTAGCGTTAGCTCATTATTCTAGAATATGTAACACCGAGCTTGACCTTCAAAGCGTTAAGCTTTAGGCCGCAACTCTAATGCAAAGCACGACGAGCTTGACCTTCAATACGCCAAGTATTTGGCCGCCACTGTAGTGCTTGACACATTGTGTTTAAGCTTCAACGTTTAAAGCATGGGGCCGCCACTATAGTGAAACTTACTTTTATCCAGCTTGACCTTCAATGCTTAACATCAGGCAGTCCTTTGATTTCAGTTTCTTGTCAGTAAAAGAAATACACACTGACCTAACCTACGTGAAATTGAAAGGTGAAATTTGCTACACACCTTCATTATGTTCTTGACTAATGAAACATCCTTATTTTTTATACTTTCTGCCATCTCGAACATTTGGAATTGACAAGAAGAAATGATTAAAAATCCCTGTTGAGAAATTTCGTGTAAGCAGTACTCACTGAAAGCAAAAAAAATGTGCAAAATTCTGCTAAATAAATATGCTTAATAGCCAAAGAAAAACTTACATTCAGTGGGATTCGAACCTGGTCCGCCACGGCAACAGTCATTGTGCCTAACCGTCTTTGCCATGGCTCGTCGATTGGAAATCGCCGTAAAATAGTGATATATAACAAGTATTGCCAAATTACCTATATCACGCCCCACTAGTTTTATCAATATACACCCTGTTTACAATAATATTGTGATCCGATAGTGCTCAAAAAAGCAAATTCAGGTTATAAACAAGTCACTTATCTACAAAATATATTGCCAATGACATAAAAACAACAACTAGTTGGAGGGCGACCTTACGTCGTACACACTGTAGTTAACACGTTTTAGTCTCCCATTTACGAAAATATTTCATGCAAAATAATTGAGTTCAACAGTTATTGCATTATGAATGAATGTTTAGATTGGTTAATCAGTTTTTTATTAAAAGCAGCAATCTCTAAAACATGAAGTTCGATAGCTCTGGGTTTAGGAATAGATTGAATATACGAAAAGGACGCAATAAGTAAAAGTTTCGTCGCAATCGAACTTAAACCAAAGTCCACTAAACATTCTACAGCATACAGTTGTTTCATATGCATAATAAGACTAAGGGGTCAAGTGCAGACTACCAGGTTTTTCTGACTTGAGTTGGTTAGGTCCAGGACAACGAAACTTGTAGGGTCTGCCCTTGGTCCCCGCCTAACTTTGCTGAACTAAGTCAAGACCATAATAATGTTACATATTTTTATTCTTCTCTTTTACACATAATGCTTAAGTTTGGCATAATGGTGGGCGTGAACCTACAATAAATTTCACAAAAAAAGCCAATAAAATCAATAAATATTTTACCATTATATATAAATTTTGTGCTCTGTTAGAGCGAAACAAATAGCTCAGATGGAGTTGAAGCAAAAATGCCCAGATGAGGCCAAACAAATGATTCTCAGATGGAGCGGAACGAATAATGCTCAGTGGAGCGGAACGAATTATGCTCAGATAGAACCAAACAAGCAATGATCAGATGGAGCAGGATAAATAACGCTCAGATGGAGCGGAATAAATAATGCTCAGGTGGAGCGGAGCTAAATTAAGCTCAAATAGAGCGACAATCAACTTCGACTCAATTGGAGCCCAAAGAATTATACTCCTAAGCACTGTTATCATTAATTCTAAGACTCGTTTGGCACCGACAAATCGTCGTAGGGCGCCGAATTGAACACACACAAAAATACTGGACTCGAAAAACGTGATGACCCCTAACGTGGTTGAATATATACATGAGATATATAAAAATGATAGATTGTTTCAGAGAATTTTGGCTGCTGGTTGACCACATGAAAGGAAACCAATGGCCTCCATTGGGACAGGTGTTTCGTTTCACCGCCAAAATTGAATTTTGCGCCAGCAAATACAGTTATTTTGTGGTGTTTTGTGTAACATTGGAAAAATATTGTCCTCGGGAGGAGGAGATGACGTTCTGAACTGATGCCCGGTGCCGAAGGTCTAAGGCTATAGTATAGATACAACCTGTCATACTTAAAAGGAACGTTCATTTTTTGAAACATTTCAAAGGACGCGCCATTCCGCACTTTTATAACACGCACAACAAGATGTCGTTATTTATTCAAACGGGTAAAAGTTCGGTGCTTATTGCGCATGATGAAAAAGTTCATACTGTTGACTGGTCGCGTAGCGAATATTATGATAAACTGTGATGAAACGTTTCGAAATGGTTTATATACATTTATATAGGAGATAAGTAATATTTTTGACTGATAAATAGAGAATAACATGTTAGCGTCTTAAAATGACAATGTTATCTGGTCGAGGTTTGGAGGATTTATCTTGAGATAGAGCAACGTCGGGTATTACCGACCGTCGGTAGTTATCGGCATGTTTTAAATTTGACCTCCATTTCTACGAAATATGATCAGTTTAAGTACATATGGCATAAAATATCATCTCAACTTCCAATTAGTGCTGAAAGAGTCGTCAAAAGATATCTTCCGTGAAAATAAAATGAAAGTGAAAATTTTTCTCTCTGAATTTGCGCTCCGTTAATTTGATAGTTAAGGAGGGTACTATTTTTGTACAACACCAGCTTGAAATCGTACTTCACTGGATTTATCTACAAATAGATTAAAACACCAAATATGCATTGTATAGTGCTCCACAACCCTAAACCGAGCGTAATATGTTCGCCATAATCCCAATATCTGGCGACAAAAATTGAAGTGATCGGCATTTATCGACATACCTATAAATAAATCAAAACGATCTGATTTTCGTCAATTAATCTTCATTCGCATACACGTATTCGATCTTTTAATGGTTTGAAATCAACGTAAAAAGTGCAATTAAACCACAGAGAGAGTATCACAATAATCACATGCCAATAAGGAGGTCGGGATAGGGGGTAATCAGGCTTCACTTTTGTGACATGTTAAAAATGTGAAGAGATGCTTAAATTCGGAAATTTGCCAGTACAAAGTCAACCGTATTCAAAACAACAAATCATCAAATCGTGAATAATTTCACATTTTCAGACCCGATGCGCAATTATTTGGTAAGTTATTTGTTTGTTTGGTTGCTTAGTTACTAGGAAACTAAAATTATTTGAAGATCATTTGAAAATAAACCAAGCTCCAAGGTTTCCAATTAATCAAGACTTAGTGTTTCGCTTTTGATGAACGAGGACAGAAGGATTCAAAATAAAGTACCTGGTTAAAAAGGTTTAAATCCATGAATTGTTTTATTGAGTAATCCGACAAAGACACACGTGTAAAGCCAGTGTGTTACTATTCCTCACAAAGCCAGGTTGGGTCGACCCGGACAGGCCAAGTTTATGGCGGCTTCTTTGAAGTCCATCGGGAACTAAATTTAAAGAGACTGAGTGACGTCATATTAAATAGGAGTTACACAAGAAAGTTTATGATCAGTTTTGTGTCTTTATCGCTTGGATGTTTTGGCTAGGATATTGTTTAAAATTTGAAGTAAGTTATTCGAGACATGGAAGAGAACACCATACCTTACGTGGAATTCGATCTTAAAACTCAATGTAAGCCTTGCCTTTCGAAATTTAAGGCATTAAAAATATAATCAATTCAATGACATATTGAAGTTACGACGGTTTTACAAACTTTTCTACGATAAAGAATGCAAACGATTTTCGAATTGGAGCTATGTCTCCTCAGGGACTCGCAATATACGTATAGTTAGGGTCCGTGGTAAACTCCTTATTCTAATGAATGCGATTTCGCGGATGGAAAATCAGCCTAATTTACGCTCTGAAAATTAAGAAATCGTGATAAGTAATCATTTATTTTAGATAAATTGAAATTAGGTAATTTGATTGGTAGCATTCATGTACCGACCAAAATTAATAGATTTTGAGATTGATTTTGTTTAGAGTGTTCTTTTTTTAGACTGTCATAAAACCGAAAATCACTCCCCAAAATGGTCGATATTAACGCCCGAAAGGGGGAATTGAGTTTATTCGCTCGGAGAATTGCAATTTATTTTTATCTTTAAGGTAATGTCCCTTGGACGCAAACTCTACATATTCAATTCATCCATCTGTCTGGTAGCGACCCGGTCATCAACTGATTATGTCTCGCGATGGAGAATGCTCCAGATAGCTGTGATTTGATTTAAATTAGTGGGAGAAATCTGAGGAGTGTAGGTCAGCGGTCTTGTAATTCTCGTGAATTGTTTACAACCAATTTAGACCAATTTAGGCGAAACTTTTGTCTTGAAGTTATAAACTTATCGACCTGTCGATAACTGCCGAATCATGTCGATAACACCCGCCACACACCGGCGCGATGAGATAGTTATTATCAGAAGTATGGTATCGGATACCCCTCTCCAATGACGTCACGTTATAGGGTATCCCCGAAATGAACTAGTGTAAACTTCCGTTTGTAATTTTATCGGGTATCATCGGCATGGTATTCCCCAGACCGTTAAGCTGTCGATAATACCCGACGTTGCTCTAATTTCTCACCACCCAAACCGGATAACTTTGATATTTAAAGACACTTACATGTTCTTCTTCTATTTATTATTCAATCAGCGATCAACCCTTATCGTGTAATAATAGAAAAGGAATAAAATATAATAGTAATAAACCCTTAAAAATCAAAGAAATTCGGGGAAATGTGTATGCAAATTGTTTCTACAGATAGACTGCCTGATATCATGTTATGTTATCAGACAGGTGACATCAGGTCAATACAGGCTATATGATTCGACAAATGGTTTAACGCCCGAGTGCGAAGCGCGAGAGCGTTAACCCATTTTGGGGGTCTCTGCAAATATTAACGCCCGAAAAATGTGAATTGACGCCATTATTGCATAAAAAGATAGATTAGAGTATAAATTCAAACAGATATTGCGAAATATTTTCGTAGAAACGATATAAAACTAGTTCCAAACTTAAAAATATGCCGGAACAATTATATCATGCATTACACCGTCCATTTTGTTTATACCGACATGGCTTGATAAATTTATGACGTCACACAATTTAACGCCTTTAGGTATGCTGTATGATAATGTTGGACATAAATAATTATCACGCATTTTACTAATCAATGCGTACAGTCCTCTAGATCCTTTTATAGTTGAATATTTAATAGAATCAATAAAACGCCCTTTTAGGACAAACTAATATTGCAGGAAAAATATAAGAAAAATAAATTGTATAGCCCAAATCGCGGATATTTAAGTAAAAAACAAGCCGCGTGTTAACGGCACGTGAATTTACTAATTAATCCACGTTTTCTCCCGTTAACGCCCGGGTTTCGTACGTTAACGTATGCCTTTAACGACCCGAAAACTTACATTTTATGCAATAATGCACGATAAAATTTTTTTCCTGGCAAGTAGTCAAACGGACGAGACAAAAATAAAATGCTCAAATTAAGTGATGTCCATATAAATGGCCTACAAGAGATTTGGGGTTTAAAAGATTTACAGCTCTGAAACACTTAATCCGCCTCTTCTTTGCAAGTCAAACATAAAGAAGAACACTTAAACATCACTAAAACTGTCAACAATTTTTTACATAAAGCTTGAATGTCTAACCGTTTAAAAGGACTTCCTGATTGTAATTATTAGATGAAATAACCTATTTATACATATGTCCTTTATGGAATAATGTATTGAGGTGAATGTGACAGCCGTAGAATTTATCTAATTAAACACTAAATTGCTTAAGGTACAATCGGAAGGATGGCTTTAATGTTTGCATCAATTTGTATTATAGGACTGATTTGTGGAAAAGTCGAAGGATATGTTTGTGGTCCCTCGTGTGAATGTTTCAACCAGAATCTTGACCAAGTTTTTATGAATTGTTCTGGTCGTACTGTAATCTTGGCGGATGTTTGTGAATATATATCAAAGACACCAAATGTTTTGTATCTAGATAGCAGTAATAATGGTTACATTAAAGTGCTCAATAGAGATGATCTCAACGGTTGCGAGGGACTTAAGATGCTTAATTTATCCGGATGTGATATCGCTTTAGTTGAGTTGGAAACATTCACGGAGTCTCGGGAATTAATGTGGCTTGACATATCACTCAATCGAAATCTGGGATTCAAATCACTGTCGAATATTTCTTACGGCCTTCAGTTTACTAAAATCCAGTCGTTGAATATAACAAGTATTCACCACACTTTTGGGGTTACTACAACATTACGGAGAGAGCATGTTTGTTTTCTCAGGAATACTTCTTTAGAAGAGCTGGTTATGGACAGTAATAGGATTCAATTTTTCGAGACCAACGTGCCGATTCTACTTCCACCAAATTTGAAAATTCTTCATGTAAAAGACAATGATATAAATATTGCATTTTACATGCTTCAGTTGGGATGCTTGAAGAATCTTGAAGAAATATACCTTGATAACAGAAAAAGCGATCATGGTTTTAACGAAGCCATTCTCGATCCAGGCCTAGAAATAAGTTGTGATGTGATTTCACCATCGAGAGTAATCTGCCCTTTCAATACAGAACAATATTTGCGAAACATTTCTGAGGTTAATAAATATTGCCATTATTCAAATACTTCAAATATCACACCCTTAAATATTTTATATGCATCAATTCCTCCAAATCTAACTAAAATTTCATTCAGCTTTAGTAACTTTGGCTCAACCAGTGCTCACGTAAATTTAGATTTTATAAACAGCAGTTTGTCTTATGTGGACGCATCTGGCAACAATTTTCATGGTTGGCATGCTACCATTCAAGACTCACTTCCCTCGCTAGAATTTCTTAACATTTCCGACAATGGCTGCTATGAAATTGGAGACAAATATTTTTATGCATCAGAGAATCTTAGATTTCTATATCTTCAGAGAAACTTTCTAGGAAATCAGCTAGCAAAAGACACGAATGGGTTCTTATTTAAACCATTGAAATACTTGGAACAGCTCGATTTATCATCAAACCAGATCCAGTCCCTACCAAGTAGAATATTTGTACACCTGACAAGTCTGCAAGTCTTGCGTCTAGGCCACAACAGTATCAGTGAATGGACGATGGATGTTAGTACATTAAACAAACTTAGCATTGTCGACGTTAAGTATAACTCTCTGAGGACCTTACCCAAATTTCTCACTTCTCATGTTACAGAATTATACAGTCAAAATCCAAACTTTACAATAGATATGACAGGTAACCCAATAACAGTCGCGTGTACAAATGAACATTTTTTGAAATGGATACTTAGATATCGCCATTTATTTTTTGACTTTCATAACTACAATTTTACTGATGAAAAGGACAATAAACTAACTGAGTCTGAATTTATAACTGAAATTAACAACTTGGACAAGAAGTGTCGCTCATATACATTGATCATCGTCATGGCTTCCTCGGGCCTGGCCATTTTCCTCTCTGTAATAATCGGAGGTATCATATACAAAAATCGATGGAAGCTTCGCTACTTTATGTACATGAACAAACAAAGGCTCTTTAGATATCATGCTTTGGAGGAAACACCAGAGTCTAACTTTAGATATGACGCTTTCATATCGTATGCGGATCGAAATAGAAGCTTTGTTAGTGAGCAAATTACACAGAATGTTGAAAATATGGGCCTGGCTCTATGTATTCATGACAGAGATTTCATTGCTGGACGATATGTACACGAGAATATCTTGACTGCAATTCAACAAAGTAGAAAAACTGTGATCATTCTTAGCAAAGCGTTTCTGGAGAGTAAATGGTGCAGATACGAGTTTCAAATGGCGAGAATGGAAGGTATATATGCACGTGATGGTAGAAACTGTGTCATTATTGTATTGCTTGAGCACGTGCCAATGAAAAAGATGCCCCTCGAATTAGCGGACATGGTCAAAAACAACTGTTACATCGAATATACGGATGATACCAATGGTCAAGAGCTCTTTTGGCATAACCTGAATCAGGCAATACGGGATTAAGGATCCCTAATGGTTCCGCAACGACTCGAACTTTTGACCTTTCACAATTTTGACCAAAGTTTCCTAATGAAATCATAAGGAAACCACGGTTAACACTGTTATGGCTCATTACATCTGAAACGTGCCGAGCTATAAGGGTCCACTTCCTTAACTTGGGACAAATATCATGCGTTTTGGCCCAAAACTTACAGTTCCACCTTTTAAATATTCACAAAGAACAATAATTTGGAATCATCGATAGAGAAAAAAAATAATTTGGAATCATCGATAGAGAAAAAAAAGATTGTTAAAGGCATTTATTTTATTTGGTTCAACTGTTTCCTTCGCCAATTTATACAAATATAAGGATTTATGCCAGAGATGAACAGTTTGCTTGTTGATTTGGTGGGGATATGAAACTAAAAACCTAAATGTATGAATACACGAGTGGACCAAACACGAAGGTGCTTATGAAGCAAACATGTAAAGTATTAGGGGACTACTTTGTATAGAAGCTTACAAAATCAATGCGTATTCAAATTGGCGAATAAAAACATTCAGAGTACATGAATAAATCTTGTATTCAATTACGTTTTTTGTATGCTCTATTCAAACTGCTTGATATTTTTAACCTGTGAAATAAAGATACTGAGTTCTAAAAGAAAGTTTTCACTTCCACTTTTTTTTTCACGAATTCGTTCATATTTCAGATATAACCCTTTAGAAACGAGGCATAAAAACCGGTTTCGATAAAGCTGCGAATACTGCGGACACAAGATCAGAACATTATGGTGTTTAGATTTGTCTTCCTAAAATTTCTTTTCTGGTAAGAGATATTTGCCAATACGGCATTTCTAAATTTGTCTCCCTACCATTTCCAAACAAAAAGTTTGAGTTTACATACAGACGTTTCATCTGCATCAACCTTAGAAATCGCTGCGCCGACTGGCTACTAACATCAGACAAACTAGTGCAATGGCTTTTATTCATATTTTTTATACTGAAAAGAGGACGCACAAGAAGATACATAAGATTTCTATTGTTAAATTAATGCTAATGTTATTTTGGGGGCCCGTTTTACTAAACATCTTACGATCATGTTTTAGCGTAAGTCAAAAATTAAAGTTGCTTCTGCAGTGGTAACAAAATATGGAATTATGTCATGCATCATCTCATAAGAATCATTTTCCTAAGACGATTCAAATGAGATATTGCAAGGCAGAATCTAACAATGGATGAAAACACCAGGTCCGATTTGTGATTATGACTTACGATTAATTACATCGTAAGAAGTTTAGTAAAACGGCCCCTGGAGAGTTTTCTTCGCACGGGGTTCATTACTTCCCAACTATGAAATTTGTACGTTCCCAACCATCAAATTTGTACGTCAAACTTCGTCGTTGTATAGTGTACAATTGTCATTCAGATGTGAATTTATTTCAAGATAGAGCAAAATAATTTACGTGAATGTGATTTCTGAAAAATTATTTATCAACTTTAGGATAAACAAGACAATCACTTAAAGATCAAGGGTCCATAACTAGCCGAAAATCATTGAGTGCCGTAAGCTTTATTTCTAAAGTATCCATGGTCAGTGGTTTCAAGGTTTATCATGCAAAATTTTGAGACGGTACGTGGTCTAAATTCTGAGTAATTAGAATATTAAACGTGCTCACTTTCTGTTGGAACTGAGTATAGCTATGATTTAATGTTCACCTGACTTAAAAAACGGAAAAGGTATAGTCCACCAATGCTTACAAGAGACAAATTATTTTTGTCGGTAATTCCCGTTAGTTGAGAGGTTTAAGAAATCATGCATGATATGATGTCATTGCATATGCAAAAATCTATGGCAAAGTTTGGTGGACTATGGTAAGTTCGAGAAGTTTGTTGTTTGCTCATGTATTAGCTGTTCACTCAATAAATAGGATATGATTTGTCGTTTAAATGCTAGATCGACTTATCATTCAAAAGCACAAAGTGCTCAATGTGAGCTATTGTGATCATCTTATGTCGGTCGTCCGTCGTCTGTCTTGCGTCGTCCGCCAGCCGTCGTCCACAATTTCTTGAGATTTTCTCCTAAACCGAATGGCTATTCTTGGTGAAAATTGGTAGGGATGTTCTTTGGGTCAAGTTCTTTCAAAGTTGTTGAAATAATTGAAAGCCGTCCTTAACTCTGGTTGTCATGGCAACAAAAAGGGGGAAATATGAATATCTTTAAAAATCTATTAAAACCAGACGTTTTTCATTTCAATACCCTCTGACCATTCAGGCATACAGCTTTTATAATTAGTATGTAACATGATCTAGAGGATCTCTACAAAGTGTGTTCATATCATGACCCTGTGGTCAATTTTGGGCTCCACCCAGGTGCATCCTGTTTAACATAGACAAGAAATGAGAAAATCTTCAAAAATCATCTTCTTCGAAAAAAAAAATGCAGAACAGCTTGTATATCTGGTATGTAGCATCATCTAGTCAATCTCTACCAAGTTTGTTCATATCATGAAACTGGGGTCAAATTTGAGCTCCATCTAGATTCAATAGAATAGTTTTACATAGAAACAAAGTGCGAAAATCTTCAAATATCTTCTTCGTTGAAATCAGAGGCCAGAAAACCTCCATATTTGGTAAGAAGCATATTCTAGCAGATCTTTATGAATTTTTTATTTTTTTTTTCATAACAAACCCACGGAGTAAAATTTGGGCTCCATCCGGGTGAATCTCGTTTTATATAGAAACAAAGAGGAGGGAAATCTTTAAAAATCTCCTTCTACCAGATACAGTTAACAACATTGTAAAATTGACAAGGTGAATGATTTGGGAATGATTCAGGAATGAAATTGAATGAGTGTGTGGTGCGAGTTTTGAGTGAATTTAATGGGAGGTAATCCTATGTTGCAAATTTTGTTCAAGATGAACAAAATTGGCGACATTGATTACCTGCCTTGAATAAAATATGCATGCAAATTGTGTAGATAGCTTCCTATTTTTCAAGAACCTATGAGACGCTAACAATTTATACTATGTCAGTGAAATCGCGGTTTTTCTCTATCATAAATTTATTTTGAAATGCCATTGTTGATTGTCTATTTTTCGATGGTTTTGAGCGTTTTTGAATGGTTTGAGTGATTGTTTGGAATGAATGATTGGAGCGCTGTGTGAGCGATTTAGAATGGTTTTGATTGAGGTGAATGTCAATTTCACGGTGTAAGTAACTGTACCAGAAGGCTGACAGCCTTCACATTTGTCATGAAGCTTAATCAAGTGGACCTTTACTAAGTTTGTTCATATCATACCACTTGGGTCAAATTTGGATTCAGTCCGGATACATCCCAATTCACATAGAAACAAAGTGGGAACATTCCGGAAATCTTCTCTCAAACCAGAAGGTAGACAGCTTTCATATATATATTGTATGTAATGTTACATATATAGTGGACCTCTACCAAGTTTGTTATGTTATGCCCCTGGAGTCGATTTCGGGGCTCTGAACGGGCGGACCCCAATTTACATAGACAAAAAAGAAGATATCTTGAAAGTTCTTGTTCTCAGAAACCAATTTCATGGACTTTTTTTATAAAAGTTATGTAGTTTCATTTATTAGACTTTCATCAAGTTTGTTCATTACATGCGCCTGTTACATGTTCAAAAACGGGCTATGCCCGAACGTATCCTTTTTACAACGGAAAAAAAGCAGGATACAATTAAACCATAATATTTGCTGAAAACGTTCTATGGTATAGATCTTAAATAGAAATTATCTCCTTGTGGCCATCTGTCTATGTAAGTGGTGTGATGTCCCAGGAGTCAAAGAGACTCTGGTAAGCGATCTAGGACCATCGTAATTTTCCGTTTGCATAACAAAGTTTGTTGCTAACCTGTGGGTTAATTATATGAATATACAATACCTACTTAGTGTTTTGTATGAAAAAAAAAAACTTATGAGGTTGGGGGAATTGATAATTTTTGAGGCTCTGCCGAGACAATTATCAATTCCAACAACCGAGTAAGATATTTTTCATACAATACACTTAGTACGTATTATATTTATCCTATAACTTCTATTTGCCCTGTTTTCGTCGATGTTTCTAACAGAAATGCAAGTTTCTTAAAATAAACGCATTATGTCAATGTCCTTAAAATATCTTTGTGATATCATAAAAAATATCATATGGGATGTTATCACACGGATATTTGTATAGTTATAAGATAATTAATGTAACCACAAGGATACCATTAAACTTTTGTTGTGAAATCGGGCGATAGTGGACAAGCTCTAATGTTTTCAGTAATTGCCAGTGCAGACTTTTGCTCTGAAGGTGCTGGGAAACTTCGCAGTCATCATAATGACGCAAGTCATAACATTTGTTATTTTTAAATGTGCCCCGTCACGTGAAAAGGGGCCATCTCGGAACTCCGTAAATTTAATCGCGAAAAAAATATTTGTTCTTGTAGAGGTCAACCAGTGGTTGCATTTCGAAAATTATTGTACAGGACTGTTTATTTATAAATCTTGACACAGAAAAGGAGCAAAAAGTTTCTATTCTAGTCAGCCTGCGCAATCGGCGCAGTCTGGCTAGGATCGACACTTCACGCACCATCGAGATGGTTCTTTTTCGCGTGACGTGTCTCAAATCAATCATTGTTTATTTATTATATACTTTGATATTGTCTCTATGTATTTGAACGGGAGGAAAGTGTTCAATATTTTTTGATATTGCATACTTTGATATTGCACTAAGACTATTTTCACGTGCACAAATGGACTGGACTACTTTCTGGTTGCTACCTCGCCATAACTCAACATAAAATCACATTATCAACGCTTTCTTTTTGCTTTCAATATTCGAGAAATATTTTTGTCAGAGTAAAGAAATACGTTTCAAGTTCTTTGAATGCCTAAAGGGCAATACAACAGTGTTTGTTTTCATCTATTTGAAACATTTTCCGAGAAATAAACCACTTCATCCCCTCCCCCTCTTCGTCGACTCAGATCCCCCCCCCCCTCTCAAATTTCTTCCAAATCACTGATTTTGTTTCTCCTTTATCTATGTTACTTTATAACTCTTTCAAAACTAATTCATGCCAATCCCTCAATGTCTATCATAATTCTAGTAATTATCTCTCTTCCTCCCTATCTTTCTCTTTATCTCGTCTTTCTCTCCGTCCTGTCCTTCATGACTATCGCTGGTCTGCTCCGGTATCTAGTACGCCGATTTAGTCAGTTCTGGAACATGTAACTGATAAGAATAACAAATGAACAAGTTTTAATAAATATATTTATTTCATTTCTATTCAAAGTAAGTCGAAATCAACGCGTATTTAAAGATCGAAATCGCGAATCGACACAAAAATGTCCGCCGTCTTTTTTGTTTACACTGTCACTTCATAGCAACGGATGTATTCATCCGAACGTAAAAATATAACGGAAAGGATTTTGCGGGAAAAGGTCTATTGCGTAACTGTTATTAATCAAAGTACTGAAAGTACTGATAAGTTGGAATGCGTTCGAGAGGCGGTGACCTCAAGCTACCTAGCGAAGCTGACGCCTCCCGCCTACCACAGGTGATCACATAATACGTCTCGTCTTTTGACGGGCGTATATAAATCAATGTATTTCACCAACGAGAAGGCCTTAAACCACTGAATACAGGCCTAAATATGATGGAAGAAAAAATATACCAAGAGGGACAGAATGGCCCTAAACCGCTCACCTGAATTCGATTGGTCCAGTGGATCTTATCCAAGAAACTTTCTGGCAAAGATTCATTCAAACTTGCCTAATTGTTGAAGAGGAGACATTCCAATTATAAGCAGTCATAATAGACCCTGCCAACCCATTCATTACAGAGGAGACTCAAAATTAGCCCTACCCTGCCACGCCCATATTTATGGGCTAATGAAAATTTTGCCAACAATGTTTGGAGAAGTTCATCAAAGGAACATTCTTGCAAAGTTTCATTGGAATCTGCCCAGTGGTTGAGGAGATGTCGTTCAAAGCTTTTGGGCTCAAAAGAAACCCCGCTATGCCATACCCATATTTATTGGCCAATTGAAATATAGCGACAATTTTGAAAAGGGTCACCCAGGGAACATTCTGGCACAATTTCATTGAAATTTGCCCAGCGTTTTAGGAGAAGAAGAAGTTTTAAGAAGGGTGACGAATCACGACGGACGACGGAGTCAGGGTGATCCTAAAGCTCCCCTTGAGCACGTTGTGGTAAGGTGAGCTAAAAAGAAAGAAAATGATACGGACCATACAGCCGACTAATGGTCACACAGGCGACCTTATACACTCCAAACAGTTTTTATATTATTTTTCAATAAACTTCTGCTCCATTTGAGTTATCAATTACATTTTAAATTAGAAGTGTCGCAAATGATTTTTCCATGATGAAAAGATTTTTTCGCAGGGAAGACTTTTACTTCATGAGTTGGAATCTCAATACAATTTCTGGACGAAGTTCAATTGTGATTTCGACCTATGTGACCCCACTATCGGGCACTTTCTTTGGTCATTGACAACATTTGTGTCAAGTTCTATGATTTGGGTCAATTGGTTGTTCACTTAGAGTTGAAACTGTTAACTGTTAAAATTTACTGATGCCTGTGACATCTATGACCCCGAAACAATGGCGCATTTCTTTGGGTCATAGGCAATATTTGTGTAAAGTTTCGTTATTGTAGGTCAATTGCTTCTCTGTTTATCTAGCGGAAAGCAAAAGGTCAATGGTCTGAGAGACAGACATGATGAAATCAATATAATTATGCTCCTCTTCTTCTGAGTTGGGGGTACAGTTAATAACATCGTGAAATCGAAATATGAATTATTTTGGAATGATTTAAGCATGATGTTGAATGAGTGAGCAGAGCGAGTTTTGAGTGAAATTGAAGGGAGGGAATCCAATGTCGCTTATTTTGTTCAGGATGAACAAAATTAGCGATATATAAAACCTATATAAAGTACATGTATGCATAAAAGTTCAATTAATAGCTTTCTATTTCGCCAAGAACCAATCAGACGCTTTAAATTTCATTTATGTCAGTGAAATCGCGATTTGGTTCTTGCTTAATTCATTTTGAATGTACATGTTGATCTTATTTTTCTAATAACTTTGAGTGTTTTTTGAATGGTTTGAGTGAGTGTTTGGTATGAATGAATGGAGCGCTGAGTGAGCGATTAAGAATGTTTTCTATTGAGATGAATGTCAATTTCACGATGTAACTAACTGTATGATTGTGCTCTTAAACATGTTGATGTGTAAGAATGTGAAGAAAGCAAGTTGAACTAGATGGTTTGTTTCAAATAGCAAATTGTCTTTGTGTTGGAATTCAATTGTGCAAAGATATTCATAATTCAATTAAAGATGTGGTTGTAAGGGTTTTATTGGATGAGTATTGGGTTTTTACAATAAAACATTCATGTAGATAACTGCAATATGACGGAAAACAAACGACAATATGTTGCAAAAATATATATTAACTTTAAAAGTGTATCATCACTTTAAAAAAAAGGTATTTACTTCGTAGCTTAGACAGAAATTTACAATATAACACCTTATCAAAAGTTAAATGTGTAATAAGGTCGTTCAGAAAGAGAAACTATACCTTTAAAAGAAACTATAACATAATTCTACGAAAAACAGGTCGCGACCTTACTAAATAAGCAGATCACGTGATTGGTCTGTGCTATTGCCACAATACTGAGAAAACAGATCGCGACATTACCAAATAAGCAGATCACGTGATTGGCTAGTGCTAATTGTCAATTGCTGACCTAATTGGATTTGACTTATCACATGATTTCCAAATATAGTAATGCAAACATGTGATACTAATATATTCGTACGAAACTTTCAATAAATGTCGTTTAAAACATAAATTAGCGTGTTAATAATAAACACGAAGTGATAGTTGTGTAATTGTACAGCATTATTACTTTTTGATGAAATAAACGGTATGTCTTTGTCAAGTTGAGATATACAAAATAGGCCGAAGTGTATTCACATCCTGTTCACGTGATATGTGTTCTCAAGAAACCCGAAATGAAATTATCTTGTGTTCATTTTGCGGTTTTGTTGAATCTAAGTTGGAATTGCTCCGCATTCCAACTTAAAAAGCGGGTTGGATTTAAACAAAAAATCGTTTTTGGAGTATAGGTGATGTAAAAAATTAATAAATAAGAAGTGAATATCGTCCAACAATATCAAAGTAAACAATAAAAAGGTTATTGAATTTAAATGGGAATATATTGTGTCGGACTCATTCTTTTGGCGTAGTTGCCCTCGCAAGCTTGGGCACTCTGCCAAAAGAACTCGACCGACACAATATATTCCCATATAAATTCAATAACCTATAATACACTTCATAATCTATTAGATAATCTTTCGCTTGCATACGTTACTCATTTGAGTGATGAACGTTTCATTGACGTCGACATAATTATGCTTGTGAACGTCGACTTTCATTTTCCATTCGCTGCGCTATCTTTACGTTAGAACAACGCTTAATTTACGCTGACCATATATTAAGATAAATAAAAAAAAGTATTATGATGCGCAGCACGTGCATCAAGACTTCTGTTCGCTAAAATTCGAATTTAGCCAAGGCACCTGATGATTGATGAAAACCGACGAAAAACGCAAGAAAATGAGGCCTTGACTAACGTTATATGAGTAAAATTGACCTCTTTCCATGTTAAATACAAAATATGACAGACACACATTATTTGTAGTACTTGTTATAACTACAGTACTTGAGTAACTAGTTGTACTTTAGAGATGAAGAGAGTATTTGATGATTTCATTGTGATATAAAACTTAAAACCTAATCACACTGTATGGATACGCGAACGGATTCAATGTGTGATTAAGTTTTGAGTTTCATACGTCTATGAAATCAACAAAAATATTCTCTTCATCTCTTTTAATTTAATATGAAGCAAAGAATGCAAGATATGTCAGTTTAGAAACATATTTTTTACAGCACTACCTTTTACGGAAGCTTACACGACAACCTTGTACTCAGGATTGTTTTGGTTAGGGAATAAAACCAACTTTTCAGCAAACCAAAATGCACGAATATTGGTATACACGACTGCATAATATTCAGCGATACTGCAGGCCGAAAAATCCTGTTCGATCAATGTTTTGTCGATCAAATTTGTTGTAACTGTAGCTATTTTAAAATAGCAGCTATTTTGAAAAAGCTAAGGCAGAGAAGATAGAGCAAGGTTATATTGACTTTAGCATGATGAAGAAAACATCATTAGGATTATGAATTTCAATTTCTATGATTCTTTGCCATGTGTTGCTAATGCATGGATGGTCCTTGATACTCTATAATTACTGTAGATTTGGGTGTGTATTTACAAGAAACGCAAGATATATTTTGCACCTGTTCTCAGCTGAGCTAAAATCGAATTTCTCTGCTCTAAATTTGGGAGCATTGGTTGGGATTGCATTTTCTTTTCAAACAAATTAAATACATGTAACTGTTTTAAATCAATTATTGATTTATTTGAGTCACAACTGTCAGGTTCAGGTCAATATGATCATGCTACCACTCGGTGCACGGCAATTACGTCGAATGGACAGTTCGCCTATCCCCGGAATGACATGAATAATTGGAGCGTTTAGCGAATGATTTTGAATGGTTTTGATCGAGATGAATTTTATTATTCCTACTCGGCTTTACAAGTACTTTCATAGGAATGAATAACAAACGGTATTGAATGTTATATTTATTCTGTTGAATTGATCAAGTATATCGGTAATTACTATTTGAGCATTTTTCCACAGTACTTAGTGTTTTGTATGAAGAAAAATATCTAACGAGGTTGGGAGAATTGATAATTGTCGAGGCTCTACCGAGACAATTATCAATTCTCACAACCGAGTTAGATATTTTTTTCATGCAATACACTAAGTACGTATTACAATTATCTTATAACCTCTATTTGTCTTGTTTTCGTCGGTGTTTCTAACAGAAATGAAAGTTTCTAAAAATAAACGCATTATATCATTGTTCTAAAAATAAATATGTATCATAAAAAATATCATACAGGAAGTTATCAGACGGATCTTTGTACAGTTATAAGATAAAAGTTCTAAAGTAAAAATTTATTTTATAAGCGCATTTCTACATCGAAGACCAGTCCGGACACAATTTTATTACCAAGATATTAACACAATTAAAAGAAAATATGACGACTATTTCGATAAGGCTGCCAAGTTATTTTATTTATAATGCAGAGAACACTAGAAGCGGAATATTGAGATTCAAAGACCAAGAAGAATGTTTCCTTTTTAAGAGATGTCTAACTGAACGTTTACTAGTACAAGATTTAACAAGAATGAAACTGATGCGTGCCTTTTCAGGATGAACTTTTTGACTACCCCCTTAACTGATAGACAAACGACACCTTGCGCAGATGGCGAACATATATAGAGAATAATGCGTTAGTCTCTAAAAATAACAATGTTATCTGGTCAAGGTTGGGAGAATTTATCATGACGAGGCTTTGCCGAGTCATGATAATTTCTCACAGCCGAGACCTGGGGCCAGTTTCATCAAAACATTTAGGACATATTTTTGTCTTACTGATGACTTTCGAAACAGTTACAACAATAATCACTTAACATAGGTATTGATAAATTGGTGATACAGGATTTTTGTCCTAGATATGTGGTAAGTCGTAGGTAAGACAAAAATACGTCTTAAATATTTTGATGAAACAGGCCCCTGGGGCCTATTTCATCAATAAATTTTCTGGGATGTGTCTTAAAAGTGTCGTAGGACATATACTAGGATTTTCTTAAGTCAGTTTCATCAAAACATCCTAAAAAGTTCCTAGGACGTAAATTCGCGTTTCATCAAAATGTGTCTTATTTTAACTATGCTCGATTGAAAAGCCCCAAAACGCACGTGATAAGATCACGTGTAAGCTAATTATAGCAGTGTGGATTGATTTGCCTCCAAAGAAGTTATCATTAAAGAGAAACTATTTAAATTAATCGAACGGGAGAAAATAAAGGTTTACCCTAAAAAGGTATACAAAAAAGGTTATTTCTTTCTTTCTTTCTTTCTTCATAAATCATCAAGTTAACTTTCTATATTTCTATCAAGACCTTTTTCTCGATGATATTAATTGCCTTTTTTCTTCGATATAATTTCACTTTCAAACGAAAAAAGCAAATTATTTTTCTTCTCTTGTAGTTTCTGATAATTACCATTCAAGAGCTATACATTTCAAATCACTTTCTGGGTTCTAACCATCAATATCATTAAATTACCAACTTTTCAACGCACAAAAGTAATCGAGAAAGAGAATCTTCACGATGTGTAGATTACTTTGGTGACGCTGTAACATTTCGTTGCCTTTCGATTTGCTGAAAAAAACAGTATGACTATAATTTCACAAAATCAATGACAAAAAGAAAAGTTAAGCAAAAACCGTAATATTGCAGCGTCATCCACGGAATAATGACTTCGGACTGATTAAAAGACTATCAATCATTTGGACTTCTCAAGCACGTCTCAAAACAATGAAGGTACTACTTTTTAGCTCTACTGACTGAAGGTCAGAAGAGCTGTAGGGATGGCGTGTTTGCCGTCCGAGCGTGAGTCCTCGAAAAAGTCCATTGTTTTCGAGATAGAGCTCACAGTTTTCATCCAATTTGCTTCCAACTCTCGCTAAATAATTGAATTATAAGAATGGTTCTTTAGAAAATAGTTCAGGTCCGAAAAGTATATGGAAATAAAGGCTAATGGAAATTTGATTGATATATCCTCATTGTCACTTTAGACATCCACGATTGTCTTCCGATTTGCTCCTTTTTTACAGATTGATTTAAAGAAACCCCTTCCTTTTGAAAATGGGTCAGGTCCGTCAAATATCACGGGTAAAGGGGGCTTATTGATAGTTAATTAAGATATCAATAAAGGGTAAAGGGGGCTTATTGATAGTTAATTAAGATATCCATATGGAGATAAATTAAGTTGTTTCGTCCGATTTGCTTCAAATTTTCAGAGAATGATTCTACCAACATATGATACGGTCCTTTTGAAAATGGGCCAGAGTCTTCAAGTATAAAAAAGGGGTGGCTAATAAAAAATCTATGAAACTATTTCCATTCCCTTTACTTTTAATGCCTTTAGTGGTATGGTTTTTTCTTAAATACTCTCAAATAACACATAATTACCTATTTCACAGACGTGTTATGCTTTAGGTTTTCAAAGGAGTAAGTAGAACGTAACAGTCACTCGAGGGCCTCTTGTTTAGAAAAAAGATAATTTAAACTTTCACCCCCTTTCTTATGGTGGCATATTTCTGCCATAAGATACAGGATACCAATGTCGTGATATTTTAAACAATATCTCGATAAGATAAAATTTCTTGGCTATTCTATCTCGTATGTGAGTTTTTTCCTCAATAATACCTGCGTGATATTTGTACTTAGAATCTTGACTTTTTCTACGATAATGACCACTTCTGACACCAAAGTAAAATTATTGTGAACCTAAAACTGACATTCACTGTGACTGTATTTAGATTACGGCTTTCCGATTTATGTTATTCTCATCCTCCGGATTAGAGTTTTGTAGTATTTACATTCAGGAAAAAAATATCCGAATGAGGTATATGTAATTCGTTCTTACTGATTTGTATAAAAAATATCTAACGAGGTTGGGGGAAATGATAGTTGTCGAGGCTCTGCTGAGAGAATTATCAATTCCCTCAACCGATTAAGATATTTTTCATATAATACACTAAGTACGTAATATATTTATCTTATAAGCTCTTTTTACCCCGTTTTTGTCGATGCTTCTAAAAAGAGTTAGAAGTCTCTAAAAATAACCGCATTAAGGTCATTGTTCTAAAAACACCATATGGTATCATATCATATGGGATGTTATCACACGGATAATTGTATATCAATAAGATAATTCTATTTACAGGAGTCGGAATTTCTATCGTAATAACTTTACCAAGATGTAAGTAATTGGCGCTAAACGTTGCAAAACCGAGAAACAGATAAGAGTATCACACTATTTTTAAGAAGAAAATAGAAATGATAGGTAAACTTTCTTTTATCAAGATATATTTCAAACTATAATGATACTACTACTTCGTTCTCGTGGCAGAAATATGTCACCATACTTTCTCAATATTTAGCTCGGCTGTTTTCGGAGAAAACCCGAGGGAAAAAAAAGCCAGCCTCCGTTTCGTCTACGTCATGGACGTTGTCGAGCGTAAACTTTGATATTTTGCATTTTCTATGTTTTTTTCTGAAGCCATTCACTTGCATTTTGTAACTCATGGTAAAGGCAACTTATTCTATCAAGAGGATAAATCTTAATATATTTTTGTACAAATTATATCTCTGACATAAATGCTAGTTCCTTTTATTTCGCGCGTCTATTATCTTCGTCCCTTTCTTCACATAAAGTATTGAGAACAGCAACCATTTCTACTTTATATACAAAATTTAAGACAAAAGTATCACGTAGGACGCCAAAATCGGTGCCCTACGTTTGGGACAAAATGTAGGAACTACTTTAATCTCTCGAATTTGATGAAACCTAATTTCTGTCTTAAAATTGTCCTAGGACGTTTATAAGACAAAATTACGTCCTAAACAGCTTGATGAAACAGGCCCCTGGGGCCTGTTTCATCAAGCTATTTAGGACGTATTTTTGTCTTAAAAACGTCCTAGGACATTTTTAAGACACAAATCGGGTTTCATCAAACTCGAGAGATTGAGGAAGTTCCTAAATTTTGTCCCAAACGTAGGGCACCGATTTCGGCGTCCTACGTGATACTTTTGTCTTAAATATTGTATCTAAAGAAGATTTGGCTTCTCTTTTCAAATCTTTTGATGAATAGAGGACAAAGAATATTGAGTGAGACTAAAGGGAACTAGAATATTTTGGCCAGATGGGGATGGCAATCCTCATGGTGTTCTTGTTGCGATCCAAAAATTGCTAGAGCAGTCTGAATGCGTAGTGATATCGAAAACGCAATGATTGGCGCAAGTATGCAGAAGGAGCACCGAGCAAATATGTAGAGACAGCACAGAACGAAGAGTGACGATGTCCTCTTTGGGTATATACAAAACAGTACACGTGGAGGGCGATGTAACAAGTCCGCAGTAAAAGCATCTCGGGATCGCCTTTGCAACCGACGTGAGATTCTCCAACTATACAACGAGACTCTCTTGAGTGCGAATTGATAGCTTGGGTTGAATGTAGTAAGAGTGCTTTTTGCAGGCGATAGCCGAACATTCCGTGTACATTGGTTACGTCGATAAATTTGTTCTATTGCGATAAAGCAAATAAACAAGAGCATCACAAACGCTTACCAACCTCGGCTATCAAGAACTCGATAGTGGACAAAATTTCTAGACATAATGTATAAGAAAATATAGTTAGGTTTATCCTCTTATTAGTATACGTTACCATTATCATGTGTTACAAGTTTCAGCTGATAACCTTCAGAAATACCTAAGAAATTGCAAAAAAATGAAAGTTTACGCTCGACAATGACGATACCGTAGACGATATGGAGGCTGTATCATTACCTCGAGTTTTTTCTCTGAAAACAGTCTTGCTAAAAATGTAAAAAAAGGAATGAAATTGCCGTTCTTTTTTAAACTAGAGGCACCACGAGAGCAAATGACGCTCTACTGGCTTCTTATAGCATGACAATCTGTGTTAGATTCAAAAACATATTATTTGAAAGTACTTCAGAAAAACCATCCCGCGAAAGACAGTCAAATAAAGGGAGGGGAAAATGTAATCATATTTTCAAAGGCCCTTTTCCTGTGGCCCTTGAAGGACCTTACTCATTTTCAAAAGGAACACATCATAAGTTAGTAAAATAATTATAAGAGTGCTTGAAGCAAACCGGATGTTTAATATATCTAGGAAAAAATATTATAACTTCCATAAGACCCGTGATACTTCAAGGACACGAGCCATTTTGAAAAGTAACCATCATTATGATAATTCGACCAAAAAATGTGTAATAAAATAAAGCAAATCGAATGACAAACGTGGAATCTAACATGATAGTAAGGGTATTTTATCAAATGTCCGTAGGCCCATTTATCTGCTATATTTGATGGACCTGACCCACTTTTAGCTCCTCTGGCCAAAGGCCAGCGAGCTTTTGTCATGATGGTGTGTCAGTCGTGCGTCCATCGGTCCTTCCGTATGTCCGTGCTTCCGTAAATTATTTTCTTTAAACATCTTCTCCTCCCAATTCAATGGACGAATTTTTATAAAAACTTGGTAGACATGGTCCTAGGGTGACTCACTTCTAAAATTGCTTAAGAATTTTAATTGACCCCCAAATATGGGCGTGACAGGGTAGGGCATTTTTTTTCCATTGAAAAACTTTAAAAATCTTCTCCTTTCAAACCATAAGGCTGATTTCTTGGCATGGATGTTCCTTGGGAGACCCTTTACTTAAATTCTTAAAGACATTTTGATTGTCCCCGAAATATGGGCATGGCAGGGCGGGGCTTGTTTTGACTGTAAAATCTTTCAAATTCTTCGCCCGAAAAACCATTGGGCCGATTTAAATAAAAAGGGCGCAGGAGGGCAGGAATTTTTTTTATTCTGAAAATCCTCCCATGAACCAATTCATACTTTGAAAACAGAGTGTCATTAAAAAGGGTGATTATACAAACTAGATTGTTTCGTGGATAAATATCTCTCAAGACTCATCAAGACTTATACATAAAATAGATAAGAAACCTTTCCTCTTAGAATCAGTACTGATACATATTTAGAAATATGGTTTCAAATTTAAAAGATTTAGCCTACACTAGAATATGCTTCTCTGATTTCTTGACGAATTTTCTTATAAACTTCCTTATCTGCAGAGTTTCTCATTGGTTATATAAAACCCAGTGGAGCGATTTAGGCCCTAATGGGCCTCTTGTCTAAAGGAACCATCTTAATGAAGATACCATTATTTCGTTAAAGTTTGAAAGAAATCGGATTGACATTGTTGACTCTATCGCGATATTATTCTTCATCGTTTTGAGAAGTGTTTTACAAATGACTGATACATGTAGCCTTTTAATCAGTCCTTTGTCATTTTGCCTTTTATGACGCTGCAATATTTTGGTTATGCTGAACATCGTATTTCTATAATTGGCTTTTTAAAATAACAGACATTTTGTTTTTCTCGGCAAATTGAAAGGCAATGAAATTGTAAAATTGTCAGAAAAAGAGTGTAGAAAGATATCAAGAGCGTTAACGTGATAATTTATGACGAAAGAAATCATGAAATTCGAACTACATGAGTACCGAAATTTGATACAATATACAAATAACAAAAGGAATTCTTTAAAAACGACAATTTTGAGGCACATTTAATCGATCCGAAACCTGATTTCTTGTAGAGACGAAAAATGTACTTTTTCCAAACCTTATTATGAAATACATGGTTGTTTTTAGCTAAGTTCAACCTCTTTTCTTATTATAAGTCTGATGGCGTGTCTGCAATTAATTCGCCTGTTTGTCGCTTGTAAGCGATAATGAGATGTTATATTTTTGTCGACCTTTCAATGTAAACCTAAAGTATCTCTCCCGTTCGATCATCTTTATTATATATTAGTTTTCTCCTTACTGATAGTATATGCTATCTCACATAGGTCTACGATTATAAACCCATTGGTTAGAGACAAATACAATGTAGTCGGAAAGAATGAGTACCGACGTCGGGGATCGAACCCGGGACCTCTAGATTGACAGTCCGACGCGCTACCAACAGCGCTATGCCGGCGGCTATTTCATATTTGAAGGAAAGTCAATGTACACGGCTATAATAAGCTTGCACGTGATTTTATCACGTGCGTTTTGGGGCCTCTTAATCGAGCATTGTTAGATTAGGACAAATTTTGGTGAAACGCAAATGCACGTCCTAGGAACTTTTTAGGATGTTTTGATGAAACTGACTTACGAACATCCTAGGATCTGTCCTACGACATTTTTAAGACACGTCCCAGGACATTTATTGATGAAACAGGCCCCTGATATTGATATTTTAAGACACTAACATGTTATTCTATTTATCATGCAATCATTTTTCAGTGCTTGAGTATGATAAACCCTTAAAAATCAAAAAAAAAAAAAAAAAATAGGTGAACGTGCATGCAAATTGTTTCTTAGAAAAGGCTGTCTGATATCATGTTATGTTATCAGACAGGTGATATCAGGTCAATGCAGGCTTCATTGCATGATAAATTGAAATAATTGTCAAATGGCGGCTCTTATTGGAGATCGTGAATTTGAATTCAGCTTATCCCAAAATAATTATATGGCGTTTCTTTTATTATGTCATGAGAATATTTTATGCACTTACCCCATCTGTAATACTTAAAGACTGGAAATGGTCGTCAAATGGTAATGCAAATCTTAATGCCGATAATTTTTATAGAAAGTTTCGTAAAATATCTTTCTTATATTGGATGTTTCTGTTACGAAGTGTTGGTTTTTATGTAATTGGCTTTATATTGCTTTAGGATAATTACCATATTGAAAACGACTTCCATATTGTATGCGAACCGTAGACATCTAAAATCAAAAATTATGCTCCCCAAAAGAAAATATATTTACCATTTTTACAACTCTGACAAATCATTGATAGATATGTTAAGACAAACTAAAGCTAAACTTTTAAGCAACGAGCATGTCGTGCATCTTGGAAAAATGGCAAACCATGATGGCTTGCCATTGTGGCTACCATGCTTTTCAAAAAAGGTTTATCCTGGTTTATATCTGTGAATAAACAAGGGATGATTGTAAAACATTTATGCCCCCCCCCCCCCCATTAGAGCATGTTGTTTGCATATTCTTTGTCAATTAACAAACGAAAATAACTCTAAAAATATGATGATTAGCGTTATGGTTCTTGTGCACAGCACTTCTTCTCCATGCAATTTATCCATCTGTGTCATAATTCTTGCCTGCATACCATTAAGAAATACTCCAGACAAAATCAACCATTAAATCTATTTAATGGCACCAACTAAAAACATATAAGCAAGATAGAGTTATGTTTTTTTTTATACAGTGCACTTCTCCTAAATGAGATCTATCCACCCATGACGTCTCGTAATTGTAGCTTGCATACTTTTTGAGATATGCTCCAGATAAACTTCAAGTAAGAAAATCAACAAAGTGCAATAACTAAAAAAATAAGCATGGTAGAGTTACGAGTCTTATACACTGCGCTTCTACTAATTGAGATCTATCTACCCATGAAGTTTCATGACCATAGCTATTATACTTTCTGAGACTGCCACTAACAAACTTCAAGTATGAAATTCTTAAAAGGGCTAAAACTCAAAAATAAGGAAGGTAAAGTTACAGTTCTTATGCACTGCACTGCTGCTTGGTGTGATTTATTCACCCATGGAGTTTCATGACCATAGCTATTATACTTTCTGAGATATGCTCCGGACAAACTTTGAGTATGAAATTCAACAAAGGGCAATAAATAAAAAAAAATAGCAAGGTAGAGTTGCAGTTCTTATCCACTTCACTTTTCCTTCATATGATCTATCAACCTTTGAAGTTTCATGACCATAGCTATCATACTTTCTGAGATATGGTCCGGACAAATTTTGAGTATGAAATTCAACAAGGGCAATAACTAAAAAAATAAGCAAGGTAGAGTTTCGGTTCTAATACAGAGCACTTCTCCTTGTTGGGATCTATCAACCCATGAAGTTTCATGACCATAGCTATTATACTTTATGAGATATGCTCCGTACAAGAACGGTCTTCGGACTGACCGACCGACCGACTGACCGACGGACCGACCGACAAGTGCAAAGCAATATACCCCCTCTTCTTCGAAAGGGGGGCATAATAAGTGCTATGAAGAATTTAAGAGAATCTACCCATTTATACTCGTTTAAAGTCAAGTCAATTAAATTCATTTATAAAGGTCAGGGTTACAAATCAAGTAACACAAGCTCTGTTAGGCTTTTAAAATCGACTTAACAGCCAATAATATGTAATACGTTAAATATATTTCCTACAAAACAGCACCAAATAGATAAAACAAATACTGCTGTAAAAGTTTAAGATTTCGGAGATCAGTGGAGGCCACTCGTGCATATGTTTATAAGACAAATCCGTTTGTTGGCTCCCCTTCCCTATATTTTGATCGCAGATTTAGAATACGGAATTGATTCAGTGATAAATATTTCATTGTTTCAAGGGTAGAATAAATCACAGAGGGTATCAATAATTGAGACTAGAACTATTTGCATGCTTCAAAACTGTATTGCACATCTTTATCTTGTCTGGAGACAAAATCTACAATCATCAACACTGCAGACAGTGTTCCCATCCCAGTACTGACATTTTAAGCAAAACATTATCATAAAAAAAATTTAAAGATAAACAAGAGTGCCATCGTCACAAAATACGCCGCTACTTTGCTGCTGTTTCACGAAAATAATTGTAGACACTACTTATTTTGACAGAACCAAATTCAAAATGACTAAGTTTCATTTAAATCAAGACAAAAAGTTAGGAGGAGTTGCCTTCACAAGGCTGCAATTTCAATAAGCACAAGACAATAAGTTTTAAGGGGGCATAATTCAGGAAAATAAATGAGCCATAAAATCCTTGATCCATGTACATCTACAAATTATGGTGATGACATTGACCAAGATTCATTTAAATAAAGACAAAAAGTAAGGAGGAGTTGCGTTCAAAAGGCTGCAATTTCAATAAGCCCTAGATACTAAGTTTTAAGGGGGCATAATTTAGGGTAGAATTAATGAACCATAAAATCCTTACTTCATGCTCATCTACCAATTTCGGTTATAACATCCACCAAGTTTCATTTAGATCCAGCGAGAAACTTAGGAAGAGTTGCATTCACAAGGCTGCAATGTCAATAAGCCCCAGAGACTAAATTTTAAGGGGGCATAACTGATGCAATAAGCCCCAGACACTAAGTTTGTAAGGGGCATAACTCAGGCAAAAATCAACGAACCATAAAATCCTTCCTTCATGCACATCTACCAATTGAGGTGATAACATTGACCAAGTTTCAAGAAGATCCAGCCAGAAACTTAGGAGGAGTTGCTTTCACAAGAAAAAAACTCAGGCAATAAGCCCCAGAGACCTACTTTTAAGGGGCATAACTCAGGCAAAAATCAACGGACCATAAAATCCTTCCTTCATGCACATCTACCAATTGAGGTGATAACATTCACCAAGTTTCAAGAAGATCCAGCCAGAAACTTAGGAGGAGTTGCGTTGACAAGAAAGTGGCCCAGAGACTAAGTTTTTAAGGGGCATAACTCAGGAAAAAATCAACGAACCATAAAATCCTTCCTTCATGCACATCTACCAATTGAGGTGATAACATTGACCAAGTTTCAAGAAGATCCAGCCAGAAACTTAGGAGGAGTTGCGTTGACAAGAAGGTGGACGGACGTACGGACGGACGGACGGATGGACGGACGGATGGACGGATGGACAGACGGAGAAGATGACGCCAATATACGTCCGCCTCCGGCGGCGTATAAAAATTCATGCAAGCAGAATCAATTTATCAGGCTGTAAATTGATAAAGCGGATACAAAAAGCAACTAGCGAGAGAAGAAAAATTAAAAGTCGGAAAAAAGGCAGAAAAGAAAACAACAAAAAAGCTAGGGGACGAAAAAAGCAAAATTGAAAGCAAAACAAAACTCAAGAAAAAACAGAAAAACAGAATACCGAGCGCACAGCAGCAGTTCAATTAATTTGTATCAGTGCTGGCAAAGAAAAGCGCTGTTCTCATGAAACTGATCAACTGATCGTCCATTAATCAAATACTGTATTTATACACAGTTTTAGTATTTCAAAGACCCTACATGTGATGAAATTGTGAGTATCACATTTTGGGCTCAATTTCAAAACAATTCCTCCACTCGATCTCGACTCATATCCGAAAAAGGAAGCCTTAAGGAACTCTCGAGGAGTCCTCCAGTGAGGTCCCCTCGAATGACTAATTTGTATTCCGAGTCGTCAACTTCGAAAAAAAATTTAATTGAAAAATATATATGTTAAACGATAATCTAAATACAACCGGTTTTCAATAGTGGTCATTTGAATGAGGGATAGGATCCAAATGAATTAATGAAAATAATAATAACTGTGCGAATCGTTATTTGGACATCTTGCTAAATTTACGCGAAACAAGCTCATAATACAGTCTCTTTTTTTTCGGATCTGCTGTCTACTCAAAATGGAAGTTTGAAATATTTGCCTGTGATATTTCATACGCTTTGAACTTGGTACAACAGTAACCAAATCCCAGTCAAACTTTTGAAAACTATATATCTACCTTCCGAGATAGTTTGACATGTGGATATTGAATTGGTATCAGAAAAATGCCCAAATGGAAAGACATTGTGAAATGCATGTTTCTATATAACTCGACATTCTGTCCAACTAAAGAAGAATGCACAAAACACGCAATTACAAATAATTACATAGAAATAGAAATATTGCAAAAATGATAAATGGTTGTGCAGAGTCTAGATGGAAATGTCTTCGAGATCAATTCAAATGAGACAACGCACAAGCGATCTTGGCTAAAACTATCTTTACGTACAGGGTTTGGTGTGGATTTATGGAGGGTTCTCGTTATGAAGCAAGGCCAAAATTGTCTATGATAATTGGATACTCACATAAGTAAAACCGATTGCCTGTGTTCAGGGTGCAATTTAACGTTTGCATATGTTTATCTATTGTACGACGCTTTGCACATAGGAACGTTGGTACAATTTTGTAACGTTTAACGAATATTTTCATCTTGAACGCAGTGACCGAATACAGCTTATTTCTCGGAATTGTCGCTATTCTATCATATATCGCGGTTTCGAAGAAAACAATACAGGCCACTATTCTTGCGAACGCAATCGCTGAGTGGTCGCATACTTTGCGTAGAATTTTTCCTATCCGCTACCCAGAGACTGCAGGTTTTTTCCGAGGCCCGTGCTAGCTGTTGGTCCACAAGTCAAAATAAGGTGTAAATCAGCCAAATTTCCATTTGATTTGCTCCATCCTGAAACATGAGTCGGAGATAGTTGTTTTTTTTTTCTTTTGTTCTTTTTTTTAAACACTTTTTTTCGTTTTGGCACAAATCGCCCATTTCACAAGCTGTCCAATACTACTTTATATTTGAGTGGTATTCTAAAACGCGTGATTGAGTGGCGTTCAAGGACTGGTCGCTGTTCCTCGAGAAACCCTCACTTTATCGAGTGGCCTCGAACCTACCTTACGTCCTGGAATACCAAACCCTCCCTTAGCCATGAAAATCGTTCACGAAACGGACTGCACGCACAAATTGAAAGTAATTATTTCGAGCAGTTCGAGTCGAGGAAAGCTGGAGGAACGTCTTGAAATTAGGCCCTTTGTATTTCTTAAGAAAATATACTGACTGTCATAAAAAACGCCTCACATGCATTCAGCTGTGGTTCAATGCGGGACATTGAATATAAGTACTATTTGTTTATTGACGGAAGATACTGATCGGGATGTTGTGCAAAGGTGGAGTAAGGTTTTATGCCAAAACAAAACATTCGTCACATTTTATTCAAGATTAGAAATGACCACTGCCTTAAAGGTGTCAGTAACGAGTATGTCCACCATGATCAGCAATTACAGCCTGCAGTCTGCGTCTCATTGAGCTACACAGGTTACGCAGAAGGTACTTCGGGAAGCGAGCCCACTCCTGATGAAGGGCGTCAGTCAGCTGTTACACCGTTTGAGACTGTGTCTGACGTAAACGACGTCCTAGCATATCCCACATATACGCGATTGGATTGCAGTCCGGTGAGTTGGCTGGCCAGGGCAGAACGTCAATATTATTGGCTTGGAGGAAGTTTGTGGTGATACGCGCCGTGTGTGGACGTGCATTATCATGCATAAAAGTGAATCCAGTTTGTCGGCGAAATAGGGGTTGGACAACAGGCTGTAAAACTTGGTTTATATACCCCCTGGTATACAAATTGCCTTGAACAACAACCAGGTCCGTTTTGAATGCATGGTCAATGGCGACCCACACAAAAACCTCGCCCCCACTGAAGCGGTTTTGCTCTAAAACACAATTATGCCTATAACGTTCATTTCGACGTCGATATACCCGAACGTGTCCGTCGGCATGTGAAAGATTGAACTTTGCCTGTCCGCCATCGCCGTCCGATGTTGTTTTGAGCCCATGAGCGACGTTGTTGGCGATGACGTTGTGAAACTATCATGCCATGAAAGGGTCTCCTGCACATAACCCCACGTTCACGTAACCGGCGTCCTACTATGTTTGCACTAATATTCCTACCGTGATTACCAACAACGGCTGCAGATGTCAATGTAGTCGTTAAAAAACTGTCAAGAAGGTGCTGAGCGAGGCTTACCAGGTCTACGCCCGTCCTGAAGACTTTCTGTGGCGTTCACACATCTAACCAAACGCACTATCGCTGATCTTGATAAGTTTAAACGTCTAGCGACATGATCTTGGGAACTGCCCATTTCCAGCATGACAAAAATGCGTGCGCCTTGTTCATTATTTAGCCTTGGCATTATGGATATGGATATTTTTATCCTTCCTTCTTGGACGAATTTCGAGTTGTGTTTTGACTTACGAAGGTGTCGTTGACGTATAAAATTGTCTTGACGTAAAGATGTTGAGCGAGGCTTACCAGGTCTACGCCCGTCCTGAAGACTTTCTGTAGCGTTCACTCATCTAACCAAACGCACTATCGTTGATCTTGATAAGTTTAAACGTCTAGCGACATGATCTTGGGAACTGCCCATTTCCAGCATGACAAAAATGCGTGCGCCTTGTTCATTATTTAGCCTTGGCATTATAGATATGAATATTTTTATCCTTCTTGGACGAATTTCGAGTTGTGTTTTGACTTATGAAGCCACGTGTACAGGTTTCGCAAACAAAATCATTTCTTCAAGTCGCACGTGACGCACGAGTAAAACCTTACGACAAACTTACCACGGAAAGCACGAGTTTGTGGAGAAAGTTTGTGGTAGCAGGATGTGTAGATATTAGGCTATAATTCAAATTTATTGGTGAAATTATTTTCTTCTGCCAATAGAAAAAAAGTTCTTTCAAAATTTTGGTGAGGCCTTTTTTGTGACAGTCAGTATAGAAAACACCGTGCACGATTGGCGGGAATCTCACACGCCCTTTCCTTTAGCGCATGCGTGGAAAGTGGTCGAAAATTTTGGGAGAGAGGGAGAAAAGGTAAAATAATTCTAAATCAGCGGAAAATCAATCATTGTTTGCTGCCATCTATCTTTTTTGTGGTGTTTATCATATATTTTATACATCTGTGAATGCTGTAGCGTGTATCCGCGGTCGAATACAAGCTGTCAGCCGTCGTTAAAAATCCGACTGGGGCGGTTCCAGAGAGTCCAGTGTTCACAATCTGAAAATAAGCAAGTGAGTTTGAATTCTGATGTATTTATTAGCTCGCCTGAGCGCGAAGGGCTCAATGTGAGCAGTTGTGATCGATCGATGTCCGTCATTAACTTTAAAAAGCCGCTTTAATAGTGCAGTAGCAGGACATCAGACTATCATTAAAAGCACAGGTAGCCAACGGTGTAGTCCTATTTATAAGACCCGACATACGTTATTTTACATTTTGACTTTTATCGTGTATGTCGGGTCTTATCAGTTTCCTGTTTGTGTCCTTGTGCAAATCCCGATGAAGAAACGGTTCGCTGTTTGGACACAAAATACACATGCTTAAAGAATGAAATGCCAAACAACCTATACATTTATACAAGGAACAATGAAATATGCGTCGAATGCAACAATTTATGAGAAGTGAACTTACCAGATCATTAATTAATCCCTATTGAAACTCAGTAACCCTCTAAATAATGTTTTCCGCTATGGAACAATGCCGAACGTTCCAATTAAGTAAACAAAAACAGCACGTGGAAATTGTGGAACCACTGATTGGAATTATTTCAACCGAAATTTGTATTAAAAATAGTCTACACAGTCATTATGTATAACACAAAATTAGGTTAAAGTAACACGATGAAAGGAAGACAGAATGTTTAAATTTTGGCTGAATGCGTGGAAAAGAAAAATATTGACTTTTTTTTTTTAAATCCATCGTCTGTTCTATTCCATTATATATGCCTCGGGCACAAAAAATGCAACTTTAATACCTGTCTGTTTCTTTAAGATTCTCCGTTGTTTTAAGTCTATTTTTCTTACCGATCTTCAATTCCTTTTAGTATCTAGTTAAACGGGCCGTTTTTCCTAAAAAACGGTCCGTAGTTTGGTTTATAAGGGCCATTAGCTGTTTCTGAAAACTGTAAGAAGGGCCTATTTCTGATTTTGCATTCGGTCAAAACGGCCCAAGTGTAGTTTTTATGCCCCCGATAGGGAGGCATCATAAATTTGACTTGTCCGTCCGTCCGTCCGTCTGTCCGTCCGTCCGTCATTCCGTCCAAAAACTTTAACATTGGCCATAACTTCCTTATTACTTAACATATTCGCATCATACTTTACCACAACATTCCTTGGTACATTACCTTTCTGTAGGCACATACTTTGGTGACCTTGACCCCTGGATGACCTTGACCTTCAACATAGATTGGCCATAATTTAAAATCAAAGCGGTGTCGGGGGCATTGTCATCTTACAGTGACAGCTCTTGTTTAAACAATTATCTCTACGAAAATTACCAAAGCGTTTTTTTTTTTATGAACATTACCAAAAGCGATTTGAGTAAAGGTTTTGTTCTAATACAGTAGAATCCTTTTATTAGCAACTCGGATAATAGGGATTTTCGGTTATTAGCAACTTTTCCTCCAGCACAAAACCATTTGTTCTTTAGCCTATGTAAAATTCGTCGGATAATCGGAACTCTGATAATAGAAACTCCCGGATAATAGAAACAAATTATTTGCACCAGGACCCTTTTTTATCGGATATAAGAAACTATTGGGAGCTTACATCGGGACATAAAAATATTTACATGCAAATTAACGAGTTTGACTTTGATTTCCCGGCGACGCCGCGAGTCCGAAAGTACACATAGACGAGTCAACATGTCAAGTTGTTGATCGCACCTCTACCCGATTCGTAATTGTTATTTGATCGTGTTGATTAAGTGTTTGAACTAATGCTCTGCTTTGCATTTTCTTTAATTTTTCGAGTGTTGCCGACAGTTATTCAGGCGACCGATTTCATCTCGCCTGTCTTTTTATTTCATTTTTTTTCAATCTTTTGGATAAAAGCAAATAGCGCCTGCAAATATGGCCGTGGTTCGATTTCATAGCGCCGAAATATGACTTACTTCAAATTTAAAATTATAATCCTTATCAAAATATCCGAGTGATAAAGATGCGAGAAAATCATTAACTTTCTTGTCTGATCCATTTTCCAAATGACGTCACGTCTATAAATTTCTCGGGGAATTACCCGACTTCAAACGCGCCGCCAAATTCCTGACCCAGTCGAGGGCGTCTGTGTTTTCACAACGACACGCTTTTCTCTCGTGTGTACTCGACAGCCTTGTTAAACCGCATAAATAGTGGAAATTTACAAATAGCTGGCCTTCTTTCAAAAGGTAATTTGTTTTCGCAAACCATATTCAGTTATTCACGTCGGAGCTTACCGATCTTACTGATCCGGCATCCTTGAGATTTGAAAGCTGTTGGTCCTCTGGATGGTTGATTGTACAGACGTAAATAAATATCAAAACTACTTTTTTTCAAAGTTAAATACATTTAAAATGGAACTCAAAAATAAGCAATCGATCTGAACTGGCAAAATGTAGACGTATTTTATACATGTATGCGTTGATTCTAATGCCGACGATGTACTCGCACACTTCTGAGATAGGGATACTGACTGAAACGCGATTATCGGATAATAGAAACATCCGCTTAATAGCAACTTTTCTTCTGACAAATAGGTGTTGCTATTAAGCGGATTCCTCTGTATTTTCTCATTGTTACGTCTATGCTAGTTTTCGTCATTTTTCTTCAGAATTTTCTCCTGATATTGAATGTGATACATGTATATTTGATAGAAAATACCTTAATACAGTAAGAAAATGAATACTTGGATTGTGAATTTATCCGACTGTTACAATTTCTGAGCAAAAAGACTTGTAGAATGCTCTTCTTGTGCTACGATTTATTACAATTTTCACTAAATGAAACTAGTCTATAGCTTCGTTGTGCTAGTGTTCTGTGTTCTTAAATTATGGCCCTGTAGGTTCTTATCCTATAAAAACGTATTTAAAACTCGTTCATGCATTAAGAATCAGTCCCGGTTTATTTTTACGCGAGGAGTCGTCTTCTGTGAACTTGAATCACAGAGCTTGACTATACAGAGTCCATGCTTGATAAGTTCCGAGGTGTTTCTTATCATTTACGAAATCGCATTTTAAATTGGTATATGCACATATTTTAGTCCTGGAGTATTTCTTTTCCCAAATAGGAAACGTTTTGTATCTTTTTGCGAACAAATTCAGTCCCGTATTGTTAGTTAAATTAAAAGAAATCGCTTCAAATGTAATTTCTCGGTACATTTAGATTTAGTACCTTGTGTTTTCTTATATAACTTATCTTATCGAATTACCTTTTAGTTTATCATCATCTCTCAACTTAATAAAATTTCTGTGTATTCGGTGCGTATGGTTATGTTTTCATATTGCATCTGTAAATAAATGGTGTTTATTTCCCGTATTTGCCAATTTTGATCATTTTGACCATTATCTCAGAATACACCATAAAGATGGCACATGGATATGAAGGAACAGTATAATTATGCACCGTGACAATTTTCCAAACGTTTGTAAACATCAGATCAGTCTCAATTTTGGACGTCACATATTCTATCGCTGGAACTCGCCGAAACCCAGAGATAATGGAGAGCCCTTGCGGCAACGAAGGATTTCCATGTGGTTATAGGACGTTTTTAAAGATGCTGAAGACATTACGTTTTGTAGACAAAAAGCTAAACAATTTTATATTTTTTTAAATCACTAGATCGCATGGAGGCCCGCAACCACGTCGTTAAGGCATCACAAAATCGCTACACGGACATCGCACGGTCACTGTCGACTTTATGCTTAGAAATCTTTACCACATAATTATTCTACGATCGCCGCATAGGCACCGCTGGGAAAAAGTACAGGAGCCGCATGGTCTAAAGTAGATCTAACATAAGATGACAAATCATACAGTCACCGCTTCTTGACTTCTAATCGCTGCACGTGCACACAATGATTCATGGATGGAAGGGTTATAAAATCCGTTTGGGCACCACACAATTTTGTGAACATACACGCTGTAGATAATGAAATTGTTAGGTGTCAAAATTTAAAAAAAATCATAAGCTGCGATATCGTACGGCGTCCGTGGGTTATGTTAACTTGGCTTAGCGAGATATTTCGAAAACGGTTGAAATAGAGACATACAAATGTAAGGGGTAAACTATTTCTTGGAGATTAAAGATCTTGTTCTGATAATTTCTCTTTTATGTATATTGTCATTTTTTTTAATTTTCAAGTTTTACAATTTAAGTTTGACGAATGAATAAATTATAGGCTTTAATTGCTTAATGGTCATCAAATTTTAAATAAAGTTACAATATTCTCGTTATTCTACCAACAGATGTAAGTTAGTCGCATAAACGAACAGCCTTGACACCGTCAAGAAAATTCAACCAAAACATCTAAAGTTATCTTAGAATCTTATAAAAAAGATTCTAAAGGACGAACCTTCGAAATAAAACAGGTACTTAAAGGTTTAAGACCTCGTCCTGCGCGGACGCCTATAATATATTATAAAACAGATAAATCTAGGTTTCTTCGGTCGCGTCCATGTCATCAGAACTTATTTCCGAACTCAACCGAATAACGACGAGCTTTTTTCCCGCAATTTATGTCAGTGAAACAATAGTAGACTGAATATATCGCGAAAATCACAGGGCTTCAGACTCACACGGTTACATTTTTTTCAAAGTTAACGAACTTTGGCTTATAATTAAAACGGTTCACAAATTCGAACATTCTATGTTACTCTTTCTACTACTTGACGATTTAAGTTCAAGTAAGTTTTCAATATTATCGGAGTAAATCCCGACTTAAAGAAGTTAACCGAGTTCATAACTGACTAAGAAACCGCGCTTAATAGGGTATGGAAACTGTCATTTCGAACAAACTAATCCAAAATCTAGTTTTACATATATTGTGTGTGTATGTGTCAAGTATCACAAAAAATGTGTCTGTGAATCAACATTGTCGGCGATCAGGATATAACGACGCTACTTAAGTTTCAAAATTTGTATTTCTATCTTCTTCCACAGCAGTAAAGAAACTATTATTTGAAGTGTGAGAGAATCCCTGCGCTAATTTCTCACGAGAAATTTGCAACCGTTTCTGTACTCTGATGCGACCACTCTAAAAATAGCAATGCAATCTGAGGTCTGAATCTGTTCTAATCATTAGATCTACGAACATTTTTCTCGTAAAGGGGACTTTAAAAAATCACAAAAACAAAGCGAATTTAACATGAAAAATATATTTTGAGGAAGATATCGTTTACTGCACATACTCCGCACCAACTTATATATTTATTACATTATACCGTGTATTGTTGCAGAATGTTTAGATGCAAATTTTTATCATAGGCATAATTTAAAATGGACTGATTTGACCCGTGGCCGTCGATATATTTTTTCCGTTCAAACTTGTTTTTTCCCTTACAGAATCAAAAATATAAAATGTCTTTTACTATGAAATTGTCTCAAATAAATTTTTTAGTTTAATTCACAAATGTTTATCAACTGTTTCTGCGCGCATTATTTTTTCGTTTAAAAATTATATTGCCGTCCATTTTTTATTTTCCCAAATCTGCTTTGGAACAAAACAATTGGAAATGCATTGTGAAAGTGAAAGCGAAACCTTTTTCCTTGAAAATTGACAAAGTCGGTGGAAATTAAGGCGAGCGACAAGTAAGAATTGATTCAGAAGTTATATGTTATTTATCTGTCGTGTTGTTCACTGTCACAGTTGTTTAAATCGCGAAATGAATTTTGCTAACGGGAAAGGTTAAGGATACTTTTAGACGTTACACTGCAATAACAAAGGTAAAACATGAAATGTCAGAATAGCGAATATCAAATAAAGAATGGTGCATGTGTAGACGTCTAAATATTTGGACTAGCCAACGGTGCCTAGCCAACACGGGTGAGGATAGTGTAATTTTACCAAAAATTAACAACAAAAAAAACATTATATTAATTTTTTTATCGTAAAACATAATAAAGTCTTTTTTATACATTGTGATAAATAAAAATTAGTATGACAATTTTTTTTATGCCCCCGATAGGGAGGCATAATAAATTTGACTTGTCCGTCCGTCCGTCTGTCCGTCCGTCTGTCCGTCCGTCCGTCTGTCCGTCCGTCCGTCCGTCCGTCCGTCATTCCGTCCAAAAACTTTAACATTGGCCATAACTTCCTTATTACTATCAAAGCGGTGTCGGGGGCATTGTCATCTTACAGTGACAGCTCTTGTTTGGTTAATTTTTGGTAAAATTACACTATCCTCGCCCGTGTTGGCTACCTGTGATTAAAAGGGTCCTAGGTTTAATTCCCGATTGCACACTCCTCGGTGGCACTCCTCCTTTCTGACTTATTTGTCTTCCACCAATGGGTTGATATAAGTAGACCTATGTGAAATGGCAGCTGGGTGCTAGGAAAGGATGTTATGGTTGTACTGGTGTGAGAAATATGGGAATCCATTGTTGGGTACTCCAGCCACAGCAACAACAAAGACTGCTGAAAGCAGCATACCCCCCCCCCCCCTTTTAACAAACAAGCAAACAGTTTTAAAGAAATCATCCCTCAAGCTAGCCTTGAGATCATCAACCAAATTTCTCAGAAATGATCCTTCGAACAAGGCCTTTCACCAGTTCACATACTTCAGAGAATTGGAATCCATGAACAACTCTGGTTGCCATGGCAATCGAAAAATCTCCCAGATCATTATGGTTAGAACTTTCGTAGTTGGTATGAAGCATTTCCCATTGCTTGCCCAACAAAATTAAATTATTACTCTGTCTTGAAATTAGGCCCTATGTTGTATGATCCTAAATTTGACATAGACACAGTGTTATTTCTCAGGCTTTTAGGAACAGATCCCAGACCAGGCATATTGGGAAAAAAGCATTTTCACAATGATTGGGAAAAATCTTATTATAGTGGATTTTGACAAAAACTTGAGTATTGTGTACTATTTATTACCAGAATTAAGTTTTTCTTTGTACCTTAAAACTTAAAAATTAAAATCATTAACTGAGGAACAACATGTTTGATTCTTAATTTTTCACTTTAAGAGTTTGGAAGTTTCTCGACCTAGGTAAATTGGGATTTTTTTTCATGTTTTGGGGAAAAAATGTCACTTTTGACAGTGAGAACGGATCCTTGTTAGCATACTAGTCAAAGGAGAAAAAACGCTATCTAAACAAGCACAAAAATCCTGTAAAATCTTCTACTACAAAGCAAGAGCTTATACCTGTTTTATTTGGCATGATTCATTTACCTAAAATAATAGGCCAAGTGTCACTGGAAAAGGGTAAAATGAAATTTAAGAAATTCATATACAGGGCTCTCGGAAACGACGGTCGTCTGAGACGACAACTTTTCTCAGCGGAAGACAAAATTTCCGATCAAAGGATTCTGCAGGACGACAAGTTTTTCTAAGGCACGTGTCCCGACTTATAACGCTCGGCTGTGTATAACATGTATATGATTGTTTACGTATGCTAATTGTCGCGTGAAAAATCGATAATGGCCATTTCTGAAGTCCAATAGACATGTGCCGTAGTTGTGGCGTTAATTGACGACAACAGCCAATCGTGATCGGTTATTCGTTGAGCTTGTAGGCGGAGCCTGTCTATCAATGAATGGAATCTAGACTCTACCCGGCGATGTGTTTTGGCGATTGTTCATAAATGAAACATGTGAACCACTTAATATATTGATTATAGCAGTTGATTCACTATTTATATACCGGTAATTGAACTCGAGCAGGGCCCCAATTAGTCAAAGACAATCGGAAAACAACATGATCGACCCAATTTATTTGTGACAAGTAAATGATTAGTCTGTATCATTCAAACTGTCCTGAATCTACCTTTTTGAAAATCGGTATTTTGAGTAAAAAAACAATTATTTAATTAAAGAAATGTTCCGGAAAATAAAAGAATTATCACTACCGGATAATCTCTGAAACGCCGTGCATGTGCTTAATTCCGTCGGATAACGTATTTTGAAAATGGACACATTTCTTGGAAATGAACGGAAAGTTCCTGCCAGTAATACCCAAAAGGGGAGTTAGGCAGTATATATAGATAGATTGATAAACGGAAAGGTCCGGATCAGCCTGCTGATCAGACGTGTTGAATTGAAAAAAAAGTGAAAACAAATCAAGGGACATGCGGTTAGGAAAGTTTAATTATTTCATTCTAAAAAAAGGAAAATAAGAAGAAATAACCAATGCAGTTCAAACATACAATCTTTCATAATGAATATTAATTCTGAACTTTTTCTCTCAATTGACAACATCTGCAAAGAGAATGGCATAAACTTGAACTGTAATGTTTCATTGTGTGCTTTGGTTATGATGTAAAGAATTATATGTTGAGTTTTTTTAAAGTCTAAATAAATATAATAACATTACTTGACTTCTTTTTTACTTCTGGCAAAAAGAAGATATAACTGTTTCAAGACTTGCTTCTGTACTAGTCAATGGTTTTAAACTGAGCCGAGCCCATCTCTAAAAATGAATAGAAAATGTAAAAAGCATTGGGATAAAAGAAGAAATTGCTTTTTACAAGCAATTCCTTCTTTTCAATCAATGTTTTCCTTAAGATAATCATTCTGGTGACTAAAACATTGGATTGTGTAGTAAAGGGTTAATAAATTGTCGTTTCTATATCATAGTACTTCTTCATGGTACAAAATCCATCCACATAATGATGGAATTCAACTTTTTTGTGTGGAATCCCAATTTTTTCTGAAGTTGGATTCCTGGAATCCTACTTTCAAAATCCTAGTGAGAGCCCTGCATATAACAGCATTGAAGTCCATATTTTTCCTATGATTGTCTTCAAACTTGCTCAGAATGATTGCACTATAATAGGTATGGTTCCTTTCTAAAAAGGGGCCATATACACAAAGGGTCACAGGAAATGGATCAAATAACCATTTGATTAGAAAATCCTTGTTAACACTCTATAGACCAGTTTTGATCCCAACTTACTCAGAATGACTATACCAGTGCAATCATGGTTCTATAATAGTTTAAAGGGAGGTAAGTTGCAGTGGATATGCAAATGAGAGAGACCTGCCTTAAGA
Source organism: Fragum whitleyi (assembly GCA_948146395.1). Classification (NCBI taxonomy): domain Eukaryota; kingdom Metazoa; phylum Mollusca; class Bivalvia; order Cardiida; family Cardiidae; genus Fragum; species Fragum whitleyi. The sequence goes on from OX411552.1 coordinate 22,775,860, forward strand.
TTTCTGGCTAATTGTAGTCTATATAGACAGAGTCAACCCATTTGGGGTTGAGGATCCTTTTCTCTGAATGGATCAAGTCGTCTGTTCAGCGTTTTTTTTTCCTTCTTTGAACGGGTCCGGTAAACGGACCCATTCCCAATGACGAAAACTACTATTTTTTCCCAAAATGAGAGAATGAAATTCCCAATTCAAAGCTAAATCTTGAAGTAAACATAAACTTTGATTATTTCCCATTGGAAAACTGGAAATACTTTTAGCAATAAATATCTGTGTTGTAATTTGTCAACAAGAGGGGAATTTCCGAAGATCAGTTTATTTTAGTCACATGGTTCTCGATTTCATAGGCATAAACAATTACGAAACAGGAAACCCATTGTATTCTGGATAACGCGGAAGTTATCGCATTACAAAACTGCATATTTTTGTGAAGCCAAGATATTGTGATTTTTGTACCTGATTTGCAGTAGACGATCTTTTTGCATTTATTTATCATTGATGTAAGATGAATTTTAAAGGAAAAACTTACTAGAATGAAGTACTTTTGGTCATGGTTGAAGCAAATTACTTTCCTGTTATATAACCCAAAATATAATTGTTTATCTTTGTTTAATTTTCGTAAACAAAGTTGACTGTTATTCACGATCTCGGCACCTCTCAGAACCAACCTGAATTGTCTTTCAAACATTCTACAGCAGGTAAAACATCTGAGTATATGATCTATTTTGGAAGTTTCTATGATTTTGGTAGAAATATTCATTTATAGCTGTTTTAAAAACAATAGGATTGAATATGTATTTGTTTTCTGTTGATACGTACCCAAGAATGTTCAACCCACGAATTTAATATAGAACTTGATTTATCTATATTTTAGGTTTAACCATGATATTTTTTAACAAAAAACTCAGTGACCTTTCTAGATTTGATTTAAAACATTTATTCCAGAGCAATCAGACTAATTCTTTGTCATTGTTTTTGTTCAGATTCTTTGTTTTAAGGACTATGGTTTGCTTTTCAGTTTAGATATGACTATAGAGGCATAGGAACTTCTATTATACATATTGTAATGAATACTAATGGTATAAATAAAAGTAATGTTTTTAAAACAAGCATCACAATGAAAATTCCCAATTTTTGAGAAAACAACGCATTTTTCCCAATTGGTCCGGTCTCGGACCCTTTCCCAAAGCTAGGAGAAAAGACGCTGCTGTTTTCTCAGTTTGTTACAATTGGTGGCAGTGGTGGTATAATGACAACTGCCAGACCAGAGTTGCCTTACCCATGTATCTTCCAGGCCAAGACTTGGGATGAGTCTTCTCAGAGGGGAGAGTAATGTGACGGTTTATATGTGATAGGGTCACTTTCGCTATGACTTATAATTAAGTCAATTCTATTCAGTTTCTGCTTGAGTAGTTTGGTTCTGCTTGATTCAAGATATCCCCATTGGTCATGTGACTTTTTACATTCTTCAGTTGGCTAGCGATTGTTGAAAGGTTAACATCTTTGTTAAATTGTCCTTTGTTTAGAATTGGCGGGAAAATGGATCTTTTGAAAGTAAGTTGTCACATATAGGGAGGTAAGTTGCAGTAGATATGCAAATTAGAGAGACCCGCCCTAAGATTTCTGGCTAATTGTAGTCTATATATACAGAGTCGACCCATTTAGGGTTGAGGATCCTTTTCTCTGAATGGATTGCGTCTGTCTGTTCGCTTGTTTTGTTACAGTTCCTTTTGAAAATGGGCCTGACTGTCAAGGATCACAGGAAAAGGGGCCAAATGAAAATTTGATTAGAAAATTCTTATATACACTTAAGTTAACAGTTTTCAACTACCTGTCTTCAAACTTGCTCACTGCTCAAAATGATTGTAATATCTCAAGGATGGTTCCTCTTATATGCTCCCCGAAGGGAGAGCATATAGCCGCCGCTTCGTCTGTCAGTCTGTCCGTCCGTCCGTCCGTAATTCCATCCGTCTGTCCGTCTGTCCCCACCTATTGCTCCATAACTCTTGGGCCAAATCAAATGAAACTTACCATGTGAACTCCCTATTATAGAGTGATGATGCATCTGTGACGGTTTCTGGATTTGAGGCCTCGTCACGGGAAAAGGGGACTTAGGGTAAAAAACAGTTTTTCCCAAATTTCTCCTAGTCTAACAGTCAGAATTTAGTGAAATTTCATATTTGAGTAGCAAATCAGATGCCCTTTACTATAAACAATTTGAAATTAAGGTAAAAAAAAATATATCATGGAAAAAGGGGGCTAAATGTTTGTTACCTTTACGTTAGCATGTAAAATAGCTATTCCGTCCATCCGTCCGTCCCCACCAATTTCTCCATAGCCGTTGGGCCAAATCAAATGAAACTTACCATGTGAACTTCCTTTGATATAGTGTTGATGCATCTGTGACGGTTTTTGGATTTGAGGCCTCGTCACGGGAAAAGGGGACTTAGGGTAAAAAACAGTTTTCCCAAATTTCTCTTAGTCTAAGTCAGAATTTAGTGAAATTTAATATTTGAGTAGCAAATCAGATGCCCTTTACTATAAGCTGCGGCAATAGCGCAGTTGGTAGCGCGCCGGACTTCTAATCCAGGGGTCAATCTTCGCACGGGTTCGATCCCCAGCCGTGGCACTTATCCTTTCCGACATTTGTCTTCCACCAATGGGTAGATAATCGTAAACCTATGTGGAATAGCAACTGGAGGCTAAAAAGGGATGTGGTGGTAGTACTGGTGTGAGAAATACCAGGAATCCATCGTTAGGTGCTCCAGTCGTCGCGATATAACTGAGAGATTGTTGAAAGCGACGTAAAACCCCAATTCAAATCAAATCAAAAGCCCTTTACTATAAACAATTTGAAATTAACGTAAAAAAATATATCATGGTAAAAGGGGGCTAAATGTTTGTTACCTTTACGCTAGCGTGTAAAATACAGTTATTCTTTCATTTCTCCTACTCTTATGCTCAGAATTTGATGAAATTTCACATTTCAGTAGCAAATCAGATGCCCTTTACCATAAACTATTTGAAATTTGTGTCTAAAAATATGTCATGCAAAAAGGGGTTTAATGTTTGTTACCTTTATGTTTGCTGTATAAGATAACACCTTATTTGAGTCCTTGCAATCTGACCACAGAGCATATCTCCTAAAGTATAATAGCTATCAACTTGAAACTTTATGGTTGGATAGATCTCATGGAGGAGAAGTGCAATACACCTGAACTACAACTCTTGTTTGCATAATTTTGGAGTTATTGCCCTTTGTTATTTTTAGCTCCACTGGCTGAAAGCCACTGGGGCAATTGTCATGGCGTAGTGTCCGTCGTGCGTCCGTCCGTCCGTGCGTGCGTCCGGTCGTAAACTTTTCTTTAAAAATCTTCTCCTCAGAAACTACTGGATGGAATTCAACCAAACTTCACAGGAATGATCCTTGGGTGACCCTCTTTCAAAGTTGTTCAAGAAATTTTGATCCAATGAAAAACATGGATTTAAGGGGCGTGGCTAATTTCCAAATATGGTAAAAAGTGAGTTTTCTCAGATTTTAATCAATGGATACTAATGAAATTTTACATGAATGATCCTTGGGTGACCCTTTATCAGTCTACAAAAAATCATTATGATCGGATGGAAACTATGCATTTTATGGGCAGAGGTCATTTCTCTATATGTTATATAGTGGAAACTTTGAAAATTATTTTCTCAGAATGTAACTGATGGATATCAACCAAATTTCATTGGAATGATCCTTGAGTGACCCTTTATCAGTGTACAAAAAATCATTGTGATCGGATGCAGTGCTCCAGATAATTTCAAAGGCCATCAGTACAGTACTGATTGAAATAATTTTCAATCAGTACCTGATATGGAGGATCAGTACAACTTTCGGTAGAGAGCAAATGGAAGAAAAGTGAATTTTCATTTCTTTCTTAATTATAACCTAAAAAACAAGTTTTTGTACCTGAACTGCTTTAACAACAATACAGCAACCCTTTCATTAAATGTAGTTTTCTTTTCTTTTAATCATTGAACATTCTTTAAAAAATACCTTTTTTTTTGTTTTAAATTCAATAATCAGGGCTTGAAAATTCTTTCTACTCGTCCTGCTGTATAAAAGAATATAGTGATACATTAATTTCATTAGTGAAATTTTGCAAAATCCACTCGTCCTGCTTATATAGACAAAGAAGGAAAAATCATGCAGGACGAGTAGAATTTTAAAGCCCTGATTGAAACAGTTAAGAACAGAAAAATACCCCCCCCCCCCTTGGATCAGTTAAATGTACGATATTTCATTGTATTGAATTTTCTTAAATTGTTTTCTTTCATATCTTCCATTATTTCTATTTTTTGGTTTTTTTTTCAGCAAAATTATCATCTTAATATTTTATAAAATATGCGTATCTGCTTGAACCAGCGTAAGCATCAGAAAGCAAAGTCTACTTTCACTTTACCTTCTCACGGTCGGAAGAACGATGATAACATAGCACTAGAACTGATGAATTAGGACGAATAATTAATTTTGAACAGCAGATTCCAGATCAATAGTCATTTTTACTCAGAATCTTGATTTCTCTTGTCAAAGCAGACATTCAAACCGTCGAAAACGAATCTGCTTGCCACGAACCTTCGTCTTACCGCCTGAACTTTTTTCAGTGATGGAGTATGTTATTTCGTCCATGAACGATTTGATAACTGATCTGGGATTTAGTGAGGTTTTTTTTAGTAATCCATTAAAAAAAAAATTCGCTGACGTTTTATGTTTATCTGCCGATTAGCGTAATTTTGCTGTAATTTTTGCGGTCAGCAGATCAGCTGGTCTCGTAAGCACCTCGATGCTGGGTACCGCAATGTTTACAAATAATTTACCCACGGTCCGCATTCCATTGTCACGGGAATAGTCGAAAACGATCGGTAACTTCCGAGTGCGTATTTACAACGTTACTAACAATCGGGAAACTTCGGCGATGCTATTTTCCAGTTTACAAAAAAAGTCCGAGCGGGTAACGTAGATGCTCGTCAATATCGGGAATAGCCGAAATTATTATCTTAAATTCTATAAAGTGACTTCCCTTTGATTTACGCGTTCGTACCCAAAAATATCCGTACACGCCAAAAACATTCCGTATCTTTTACGGAGTTTTGCTAAAAATGATCCGTAACCAGTAATTTTACATCCGTAAATTACGGAAAAACGGAGCTTATCTAGAGCGCTGGGATGGATAATATGCATTTTATGGGCAGAGGTCATTTCTCTATATGTTATATAGTGGAAACTTTGAAAATCATTTTCTCAGAATGTAATTGATTGATATCAACCAAATTTCACTGGAATGATCTTTGAGTGAACCTTTATCAGACAACAAAAAATCATTTTGATCGGATGGAAAAATATGCATTTTATGGGTGGAGGCAGGGTTTTCGTTTGACCCGGGACCCCGGGTTTTGACGCACGAGAAATCAAAATGACGCAATTTTGACGCTTGGAAATTTGAAGCTGTGCGTCGTTTTGACTCATGAAAATATGCAACCATGCGTCAAGGGTGATAAGAAGTGTGTCATATTATTGGAAAACAGTTAATTTATGGTCTGGTAACACCTAGCTTGATTGGCAATTAACACATTCCGGTGCTCGATATGCGTCGGCGATCGTGGGTAACAGTTTGTTGACACCTGTTAAATTTCAGCTCAAGCCCCTTTGCTTTAACACAGATCTCGCTAATCCCACCTTATTTCTGACAAAATTCATCATAATGCAAAGAAAATAAAAATAGTAAGTCAATAAACTCAAAAGAAGGATCAGTTATGAATTGTCATTGGTTTTCGTGGTTCATCTCAACTCATTTTTGGGAAAAATAAGAATAACTAGAATCTCTTAGTAAAGTGGGCAACCCCAAAACCCTTTCCCTTTTTATAGAAGTTAAGACAATACTAACCTTTTGTCTGAAATAAAGCTACTTAGTAATTATTCCATGATAAGAAATTGTAATGAACTGTGAGAGTGGAAAGTCAACAGTTTATTCTAAGGCACCCTTGGAAAAGTATTATGATGATGGAAAAGTATTCACTAAATTTTAAATATTTTTTAATTATTTTAAATTTGATAATTCAGTTTTATTTAATTATTATTATTATTATTTTTTTTGGGGGGGGGGGGGGGGAAGGTGCGCGATGCACTTTTTCAGACCCAGTTTGACTCTTGAGATTTTCATTTTGACTCTTGGAAATTTTGACTCAAGGGTCATTGACTCTTGGCTTTCGGATGCTAGTGAAAACCCTGGGAGGTCATTTCTCAACAAGTTAAATAGTGGAAACTATGAAAATCATTTTCCCAGAATGTAACTGATGGCTATCAATCAAAAATTTTTGGTATGATCTTTGGATGACCCATTATCATGCAGCCAAAAATCATTTTGATTTGATGAAAAATATGTCTTTTAAGAGTGGAGGTCATTTCTCTATCTGTTAAATAGTTCAAACTTTGAAAATCATTTTCAACATCAGTAGAACCCCAAATATCTAAAAATCAAGTCAAAACATTTCTTTGCTTTTACAAGAATTTCAAGCCTGTGGAGCGACTCAAGCCATTCATGGCTTTCTAGTTATTACTTAGATTTTATTTAAGGCAAATCTTTGACAGTACAAAAGAATCTTTTAGCTATTAGACTTCAGTTTACTATCGAGCTTTCTTGGCGGGGGATGTCCAACATGGCTCTTGTTTTTGTGACAATGCCTTATTCAGGGAGCATAATCCGTCTCTGACGGCTCTTGTATATTGTCTAATTTTATACTGTGTCATGGTAAAAGGGGCCTTATTGTAAACTTCCTTGTTAGTAAAATTCCTCTTTTTAGCTCATCTGACCTGAGCACATCGTGCTCAGGATGAGCTTTTGTGATCATTGAATATCTGTTGTGCATCTTGTGTCGTCCAGCTTCAACAATCTTAGTGTTTACACTCTAGAGGCCACAAATATGACTAACCTTCATGAAACTTGGTCAGAATATTAACCAGGTCACAAGGATGAACCCTATTGAAAATGGGAAGGATCCGTGCCAACTCATGGGAAAAGGGGCCTGAATGACAATGTTCTTGTTTACACTCTATAGAGGCCACAAATATGGCCCAATCTTCATGAAACTTGATCAGAATGTTGGACAGGTTACAAGGATGGACTATTTGGAAAATGGGAGGGATCAATGTCATATCACGGGAAAAGGGGCCTTAATGACAATTTTCTTGTTTACACTCTAGAAGCTGAAAAAATGGACCAATCTTCATGAAACTTGGTCAGAACATTGGCCAGGTCACAAGGATGAACCCTTTTGAAAATTGAAAATTTGAAAGATCCATGCAAAATCGAGGTAAAAGGGGCCTGACAATGTATATTTACACTCTTGTCTCTAAAAGATACAAATTTGGTTCAAGAAACTTAGTCAGAATGTTGGCCAGGTCACCTGAAACTTGTTTAGAAAAGGCTAGAAACTTATGCAGTGATCATAGGAATACCGGTAGAATGTCTTTCCTTCCAATCTGGAAGTCGTGGGTTCGATCCCTGGTGGCGGCAAATATCCTTTCCGACGTTTGTCTCTCACCAATGGGTTGATATAATCGTAGACCTATGTGAGATAGCAGTCGGAGGCTAGGAAAGGGTGTAATGGTAGTACAGGTGAAGGAAATACCAGGAATCCATTATTAGGTGCTCCGGCCGCCGCAATATAACTGCGAAATTGTTGAAAGCGGCGTAAAACCCATTAAAACAAACAAAAGAATGTCTTTCTTTGAAAAAGCCACCACCATAGCGCAGTTGGTAGGGATGTATTGTGACAGTGGCAGTCACAATATCGATGTATCGATTGCAATTCCCCGATGTCGATAACTATCGCGATAGTTTTTCTAAACATTGGATAGTAAATAATCAAAGCTTACTTACGCAGAATTTCAATGTTTTCTTGGTCTCTTGTGTTAATAAAAAAGAAAAAGGGAAAGAGAGAGAAAGAGATAATATTAGTTACAATAATCCGAAATTAAATCCGAGAGGCTATCTAGCGAATTCACGATAAATAAACAGTTTTCTGTCGTAATGAAGTTAAGCATCCGGAGCAGTTTATTTTTGGAGGAGGGAGAACGGGTGATCAAAGGCGCCAACACCAGGTGTTCAGCTTTTTAGCTCACCTGAGCACGAAGTGCTCATGTGAGCTATTGTGATCACCTTTCGTCCGGCGTTTGGTCGTCGGAGTCGGTCGTCATCCGTCGTCCGGCGTCCGTCAACAATTTCTTTAAACGACATCTCCTCCTAAACTACTGGGCCAATTAACTCCAAATTTGACAGAAATGTTGCTTAGGTGGTCCCCTTCAAAAATAGCTAAAAGAATTGAAATCCATGAAAAACTCTGGTTGCTATGGCAACAAAAGGTGAAATTTTAAGAAAATCTTAAAAATTCTTCTTCTTCTCAACCAGTAGTCCTATTGACTTAAAACTTGGCATGGATGATCAGTTCATAGACCTGAATAAAAATAGCTAAAATTATAACTTTTGGGCCACCAGGTGCGGAGCAACAGGGGGGAGGGGGTAGTGCTTTGGGTAAATTTTGTTATCTCTAAGTTTCTTCTTCTTCGGAACCAGGGCCCTACAGACTTGAAAATTGGCATGGATGATCAGCATATGGACCTTTATATAAATAGCTAAAATCATGACTGTAGATTCACCAGGTGTGGAGCAGCAGGGGGAAGAGGGTAGTACTTTTGTGAAAATTTTGTAATCTTAAACCTTCTTCTTCTACTGAACCACAAGCCCTACGGACTTGAAACTCTGCATGGAGGATCAGCTCATAGATCTTAATAAAAATAGCTAAAATTATAACTTTTGGGCCACCAGGTGCGGAGCAACAGGGGGGAGGGGGTAGTTCTTTGGGTAAATTTTGTTATCTTTAAGTTTCTTCTTCTTCGGAACCAGGAGCCCTACAGACTTGAAACATGGCATGGTGGATCAGCATATGGACCTTTATATAAATAGCTAAAATCATGACTGTAGATTCACCAGGTGCGGAGCATCAGGGGGGAGAGGGTAGTACTTTTGTGAAAATTTTGTAATCTTAAACCTTCTTCTTCTTCTGAACCACAAGCCCTACGGACTTGAAACTTGGCATGGAGGATCAGCTCATAGACCTTAATTAAAATAGCTGAAATTATATCTTTTGGGCAGCCAGGTGCGGAGCACCCGGGGGAGGGGGTAGTACTTTGGGTAAATTTTGTTATCTTTAAGTTTCTTCTTCTTCGGAACCAGGGGCCCTACAGACTTGAAAATTGGCATGGATGATCAGCATATGGACCTTAATATAAATAGCCAAAATCATGACTGTAGATTCACCAGATGCAGAGCATCAGGGGGGAGAGGGTAGTACTGTTGTGAAAATTTTGTTATCTTTAACCTTCTTCTTCTTCTGAACCACAAGCCCTACAGACTTGAAACTTGGCATGGAGGATCAGCTCATAGACCTTAATTAAAATAGCTGAAATTATATCTGTTGGGCCAACAGGTGCGGAGCACCAGGGGGGAAAGGGGTAGTACTTTTGGTAAATTTTGTAACCTTTAAGTTTCTTCTTCTTCGGAAACAGGCGCCCTACAGACTTGAAAATTGGCATGGATGATCAGCATATGGACCTTTATATAAATAGCTAAAATCATGACTGTAGATTCACCAGGTGCGGAGCATTAGGGAGGAGAGGGTAGTACTTCTGTGAAAATTTTGTAATTTTTAGCTCCACTGGCCGAAGGCCAGCGAGCTATTGTCATGGCGGTGTGTCCGTCGTGCGTGCGTCGGTCCGTCCGTGCGTGCGTCTGTGCGTCCGTGCGTAAACTTTTTCTTTAAACATCTTCTCCTCCAAAACCTATGGGTGGATTTTGATGAAAGTTGGTAGAAATGTTCCTTGGGTGACCCTCTTCTAAAATTGTTAACGAAATTTTGATGGACCCCCAAATATGGGCGTGGCAGGGCGTGGCATTTTTTCACTTTGAAATCTTTAAAAATCTTCTCCTCCCAAACCGTTGGGCCAATTTCAATGAAACTTGGCATGAATGTTCCTTGGGTGACCCTTTACCTAAATTGTTCAAGAAATTTTGATTGACCCCCAAATATGGGCGTGGCAGGGCGGGGCTTATTTTGAGCCCAAAATCTTTGAATGAAATCTCCTCCTGAACCACTGGGCCGATTTCAACCAAACTTTACCAAAATGTTCCTGGGGTGACCCTTTACCTAAATTGTTCTAGAAATTTGATTGACCCCCAAATATGGGTGTGGCAGGGTGGGGCTTATTTTGAGCCCAAAATCTTTGAATGACATCTCCTCCTGAACCACTGGGCTGATTACAACCAAACTCTACCAAAATGTTCCTGGGGTGACCCTTTACCTAAATTGTTCAAGAAATTTTGATTGACCCCCAAATATGGGCGTGGCAGGGCGAAGCTTATTTTGAGCCCGAAATCTTTGAATGACATCTCCTCCTGAACCACTGGGCCGAATTCAACCAAAATTTACCAAAATGTTCCTGGGGTAACCCTTTTCAAAAGTTGTTCCTGAAATTTTGATTGACCCCCAAATATGGGCGTGGCAGGGCGGGGCTTATCTGAGCCCGAAATCTTTGAACGACATTTCCTCCTGAACCATTGGGCCGAATTCAACCAAACTTTACCAAAACGTTCCTGGGGTAACCCTTTTCAAAAATTGTTCCTGAAATTTTGATTGGCCCCCAAATATGGGCATGGCAGGGCGGGGCTTATCTGAGCCTGAAGTCTTTGAACGACATCACCTCCTGAACCACTGGGCTGATTTCAATGAAATTTTACCAGAATGTTCCTTCTGTGACCCTTTTCAAAAATTGTATGCGAAATATTAATTAGCCCTTAAATATTGGCATGTCAGGGTGTGGCTTATTTTGAGCCCGAAATCTTTGAACTACATCTCCTGATTAAGGTTGGGCCAATTTCAATGAAACTTGAGAATTTTGGTGCAATGTGAGCCATGCCCAGTTAATTAATATAAAATAGGTCTTAAGAGATTCCAAAGTGTTGTTTTCATTCAAAGAAAGATTCATTTAATGCAAGTCTAATGATGCTAAAGCCAGTGGAGCGATACAGGCCCTCTTGGGCCTCTTGTTAACCTTCTTCTTCTGATGAACCACAAGCCCTACAGACTTGAAAATTGGCATGGAGGACCAGCCTATAGACCTTAATAAGAATAGCTAAAATAATATCTGTTGGGCTGCCAGGTGCGGAGCACCAGGGGTGAGGGGGGAGTACTTTTGTGAAAATTTTGTAATCTTTTACCTTCATCTTCTTCTGAACCAAGAGCCTGACAGATTTGAATATTGGCATGGATGATCAGCAAATGGACCTTTATATAAATAGCTAAAATCATGACTGTAGATTCACAAGGTGCGGAGCATCAGGGGGGAGAGGGTAGTACTTTTGTGAAAATTTTGTAATCATTAACCTTCTTCTTCTTCTGAACCACAAGCCCTAAAGACTTGAAACTCTGCATGGAGGATCAGCTCATAGATCTTAATAAAAATAGCTAAAATAATATCAATTGGGCCAACAGGTGCGGAGCACCAGGGGGGAGGGGGGAGTACTTTTGTAAAAATTTTGTAATCTTTTACCTTCATCTTCTTCTGAACCAGGAGCCTGACAGATTTGAATATTGGCATGGATGATCAGCATATGGACCTTTATATAAATAGCTAAAATCATGACTGTAGATTCACCAGGTGCAGAGCAGCAGAGGGGAGAGGGTAGTACTTTTGTGAAAATTTTGTAATCTTTAACCTTCTTCTTCTTCTGAACCACAAGCCCTACAGCCTTGAAAATTGGCATGGAGGATTAGCTCATAGACCTTAATAAAAATAGCTAAAATCATGACTGTAATGCCACCAGGTGCAGGGCACCAGGGGGGAGGGGGTAGTACTTTTGTGAAAATTTTGTTACTTTACCCTTCATCTTCTAATGAACCAGGAGCCCTACAGACTTGAAAATTGGCATGGATGATCAGCATATGGACCTTTATATAAATAGCTAAAATCATGACTGTAGATTCACCAGGTGCGGAGCATTAGGGAGGAGAGGGTAGTACTTCTGTGAAAATTTTGTAATCTTTAACCTTCTTCTTCTTCTGGATCAGGAACCCTACAGATTTGAAAATTGTTATGGGTGATCAATATATGGACATTAATAAAAATAGCTAAAATCAGATTTGTTGGGTCACCAGGTGCTGAGTGTCTTGGGGAGGGGGTAGTACTTTGGATCATTTTTGAAATCTTTAAACTTCTTCTAATGAACCAAGAGTCCTACAGACTTGAAAATTGGTATGGATGATCAGCATATGGACATTAATTGAATTAGCTAAAATCATGACTGTAGATTCACCAAGTGCAGAGCATCTTGGGGGAGGGGGAGTGCTTTGTTGAGAATTTTGAATCCCTACAGCCTTTATATTTGACATGGATTATTCAACTCATTAAAGAAAACTTTAAAAGTCTCAGACTCAGCCTGTATATCTGGCATAGATTTGCTGATCACAGACCTTCTATGAAAAAAGCTTAAATAAATAATGACCAGGGGAGGAGCAGGGGGGGATTATTTCAAATGTTATCTGATTGAATAAGTGAAAATCTCTTTTTTCTGTGGTTGCATGGACATACCTAGGTAATGAAGCTTTTTTCTCAGGTGAGCGACCCAGGGCCAACGGCCCTCTTGTTTTGGATCAGCTTCTGCACGATAAGCGACGCTCGCTTTTCAACCTTTGTGAGATATCAAACCCTTTCCATCGTGAGGATAAATTGATACGCTATAATTGACTGTTGATTTTATTTGGGAAAACATGATTTTTTCACAGCAGGTAGGACTTTATCCAAAAATACGCAGGCAATTTTGAATTTTCACACAAACTTTTTTTTGATTGAGTGGCGTCGAATAAGATTTCTTGATAATTTGTAATGAGCGTTTGATTTAGTTTTCGTCGGTTTTAGTTTTCATTACTCGTCAATCGATTGCCATAAAGACTTAACAAGAGTTGTGATGGGCTGCGGTTACGATCTTTTAGTGACAAAGCAGCGACATGCGGGACTTTATAATCTTCGAAAACACAGAATGAAACAACATTCTGGAACCTGTGAATCATTTAATTAACAATTATCAATCAAATATTTCCAGTTGTCTTCGAATGAAATCCCTGTTCGGCAGACTAAAAAAGAATGGACATTGAAATACGATTGTCTGGCATATTCTTCTTTCTCAAAACTCAAACCCCGATGATGATAATTTTATCCATATTTTCAGACACAACTAGATTAATTATCTATAGATGCAAAAAGTTGTTATTTTATTATGTCCAAATTTATTTTTGAATTCGTCTGATATGGCTGCAGGTTTCGAAATAATGAAAAATATTTTTATAATTGCCCATGTTCTGGACATTTCGGATTTGTAAAGGAAGGTGAATGTGAAACATCTATTAAGAGAATCTTCAAATTACTTTGTTACACACTTTTTAGCTCCACTGGCTGAAAGCCACTGGGGCTATTGTCATGGTGTTGTGTCCGTCGTGCGTCCGTCCGTCCGTATGTGCGTGTGGTCGTAAACTTTTTCTTTAAAAATCTCCTCCTCAGAAACGAACTTTGGCTTATAATTAAAACGGTTCACAAATTCGAACATTCTATGTTACTCTTTCTACTACTTGACGATTTAAGTTCAAGTAAGTTTTCAATATTATCGGAGTAAATCCCGACTTAAAGAAGTTAACCGAGTTCATAACTGACTAAGAAACCGCGCTTAATAGGGTATGGAAACTGTCATTTCGAACAAACTAATCCAAAATCTAGTTTTACATATATTGTGTGTGTATGTGTCAAGTATCACAAAAAATGTTATAAAAGTTATATGTTATTTATCTGTCGTGTTGTTCACTGTCACAGTTGTTTAAATCGCGAAATGAATTTTGCTAACGGGAAAGGTTAAGGATACTTTTAGACGTTACACTGCAATAACAAAGGTAAAACATGAAATGTCAGAATAGCGAATATCAAATAAAGAATGGTGCATGTGTAGACGTCTAAATATTTGGACTAGCCAACGGTGCCTAGCCAACACGGGTGAGGATAGTGTAATTTTACCAAAAATTAACAACAAAAAAAAACATTATATTAATTTTTTTATCGTAAAACATAATAAAGTCTTTTTTATACATTGTGATAAATAAAAATTAGTATGACAATTTTTTTTATGCCCCCGATAGGGAGGCATAATAAATTTGACTTGTCCGTCCGTCCGTCTGTCCGTCCGTCTGTCCGTCCGTCCGTCTGTCCGTCCGTCCGTCCGTCCGTCATTCCGTCCAAAAACTTTAACATTGGCCATAACTTCACAGGAATGATCCTTGGGTGACCCTCTTTCAAAGTTGTTCAAGAAATTTTGATCCAATGAAAAACATGGATTTAATGGGCGTGGCTAATTCCAAATATGGTAAAAAGTGACTTTTCTCAGATTCTAATTGATGGATGCCAATTAAATTTTACATGAGTAATCCTTGGGTGACCCTTTATCAGTCTACCGAAAATTATTGTGTTCGGATGATAAATATGCATTTTATGGGCGGAGGTCATCTCTCTCTATGTTACATAGTGGAAACTTCGGAAATAATTTTCTCAGAATGTCATGGATGGAAATCAACCAAATTTCAATGGAAAGATCCTTGGGTGACCCTTTATCAGTGTACCAAAAATTATTGTGATCAGATGATAAATATGCAATTTATGGGCAGAGGTCATTTCTCCATATGTTATATAGTGAAAATTTTGAAAATCATTTTCTCAGAATGTAAGTGATGGATATCAACCAAATTTCACTGGAATGATCCTTGAGTGAAGCTCTATCAGTCTGCCAAATATTATTGTGATAGGATGAAAAATATGTATTTCATGGGCAGAGGTCATTTTTCTAAATGTTATATAGTGGCATTTTTGAAAACTATTTCAACATCAGTAGAACCCAATATATGTTAAAATCTAGTCAAACCTTAGATTTGCTATTTCAAGCCTGTGGAGCGACTCAAGCCATGAATGGCTTTCTATTTAAACATAGTGTGAACATGTCAATTTGGAGAGAACCTGTTGATTTTAACATAGAAAATAAATTTTAAAAAAGATAAACTGATAGTATCGTGATATATCGCATTAGATATCTGACGATAGTGATAGTATCACGATATCAATGCTACGATAGTAAAACTATTGTGATAGTGATTTTCCAAGGCAATAGTCAGCCCTAGCAGTGATTTTCCAAGGCGATAGTCAGCCCTAGCAGTTGGTTAGGCATAAGACTTCCAATCTGAAAGTCGTGGGTTCGATCCCCGATGGCGGCAAATATCCTTTCCTTTTAGTCTCTCACCAATGGGTAGATAATCGTAAACCTATGTGAGATAGCAGTCGGAGGCTAGGAAAGGGTGAAATGGTAATTGCGAAATTGTTGAAAACAGCGTAAAACCCATTCAAACAAACAAACTTTCTTTAAAAAAAAACTTATGGTAATTTTAATGATCTCTAAAGCAACTAATTTTGCTAAGGAAGGAGTCAAAGAGACAAAGGTGAGCGATATAGGTCCATCATAGTCCTCTTGTATTGATTGACGCACTCATGTGAAACCTTCACAGATTATTTCATTTCACGTGACTGTGAAGTTATATGCCACATCATGATAAAACAGGCCTTGCTGTATAAATTTATTTTTAACACAACTACAGTTACTTCATTTATCCAAAGATTTTCATAAAAACTTAACAGAATATTTCTCATCATCTGACCATTGCCACATATTTTTAGCCATTTGATAATATGTCACATCATGGAAAAAAGACACCTAAATGTTAACTTCCTTGTTAACAAAACTCTTAGATTGTTTATAGATTTGTTTAAAAAAACTTTTTCTTGTTATATCTTGGATCACTATCAAAGTGTCAGTAGAGTGGTCTTGGGCCCTCATGAGCCTCTTGTTTATGTTATAAACAATTTTCAGAGTTTGTTGTGATAAACTATGCACACATAGGTTTAAAATCTGTAATTTGTATTTGAATAGGAATTTGTGGACGCAAAAATATGGAAAAGGTAAAGCGCCCATTAACAAGGCAAATATTCCTATCAGTTTTTGATGTTCACCTTCTTGACAACCAAATGTGCATAAACATGTTGCTTGGCCAAATTCTGCCAAAAATAGCTTAAGTTTTAGTCCACAATGTCTTAAAATAGTAAATACCACAGACAAAACATTAAAAGAAATGCTTATGGAAAGGCTCAAGAAAGTTTATTCACACTCTGAGTGAAAAAAAGTTTTTTTAACCCTTGTCATGCTGAGCCAAGAATATTCCTGCTTTGGCAGGAGCTATAGACAAACATCAGCCTGAACATATGTGTACAGTGACAAAACAGGTCAAAATATTACTTAAGACTGATGGTGACTTCTTAAATTCACAGTTAACACTTCAAACATATTATCATGAAATGGAAAGTTTGAAGTGTGAAATTGGAAGTTTGAAGTCTGGAGTATGAGATATAAAGTGTGAAGCACTTCACACTTCATACATCTGTCTTCCAACTTCATAGAACTTCACATTTTAGACTTCCAACTTCACAATTAAAAGTCTGAACCTCACACTTCTTGCTTCCAACCTCAAACTTCACAGTTCTCACTTCATACTCACACTTCTGACTTCACAGTTCACATTTCCAACTTCATAGTCCACACTTCCAACTTCTCACTTCAC
The DNA here is from genome assembly GCA_948146395.1 of Fragum whitleyi. Lineage (NCBI taxonomy): Eukaryota > Metazoa > Mollusca > Bivalvia > Cardiida > Cardiidae > Fragum > Fragum whitleyi. Next base: position 22,792,654 of record OX411552.1, read on the forward strand.
TGTTCACACTTCTGTCCTCAAACTTCACACTTCATCCTTCTATCTTCACACTTCACAGTTCACACTTCTAAAATCACCCTTCTAACTTCACTTTTAACTTCATAATTCACACTTCACAGTTAAAACTTTTGTCTACCAACTTCAAAGTTCAAACTTCTTACTTCATATTTCACACTTCTCACTCCACACTTCTATCTTCACACTTCAAAGTTCACACTTCTAATATCAAACTTCACATATCACTCTTCACAGTTCAGACTTTTGACTTCCAACTACACAGTTCACCTTTTAAACTTCACACTTCCACTTCTAAGTTCATAGCCCCTGAAGCTGCCGTCATAGTGCCATTAGTAGTGCCTCTGAATATCATTCAAAAGGTCCCAGGTTTGATCCTGATGGCAGTGCTGCCGTCATAGAGCAGTTTGTAGTGCGTTGAACTGTCAATCTAGAGGTCCCAGGTTCGATCCCCTACAGTGGCAATCATTCTTTCCAACTATTTGTCTCTCAACAAAAAGCTCTAGTCCTAATCCTTTTGTTGGATAGCAGCTGGAGACTAAGGAAAGAATGTCATGGTAGTACAGGTGTGAGAAATACCAGGAATCCATTGTTAGGTGCTCCAGCCTCTGCGATATAACTGAAAAATTGTTGAAAGCAGCGTAAAATCCCAATCAATTGATCACGAGCAGCACTCATTCTTTCAGATGATTTGTATCCAACCAATGGGTCCTAAATTGTAACCTATTGGGGATACCAGTTGGAGGCTAGGAAAGGATGAAATGGTAGTACTGGTATGAGAAAGACCAGGAATCCATTGTTAGGTGCTCCATCTGAAGTGATATAACTGAAGAAATGTTAAAAGTGGTGTAATACCCCATTCAAAGTAAAATCACTTCAAACTTCACACTTCCAACTTTACACTTCACACTTCTTAATTCTAACTTCACATTTGAACGTTTGTTCAAACTTCAAAGAAAATATGTTTAAAGTATGAAGTATGCAGAGTAAGAAGTCACCACTGTTTTGTATAATCTATAATTGCAACCGGGTAGGGTTGAGAGGCCCTTTTGTGGTTGATTTCAGTAATGAACGTACTCCATCAACAAATAAAAATCAAGTTTACATAATTTCTGCACTGTCTTCATCATCAATAGCACTGTCACACCCTAGTCCATCCAATTTAGCCACAAAATCAAGCTGGACTTCTTTATTCATGTGATTGTAGAAAAAATTATAGCCTTGTTAGGTTACTATTTATAGAATGGGGACTATTCCGGTCTCTCAGGCGTCCATGTAGACATAATGCTTTTGTCAAGTCTGGTTTTACATGCAATCTATTCCTGGATTGAAATCTGTGGACTCATTAACAAGTTGATGTGTATTACAGTTGACTCATAGATCTTCTTGAGAGAATAATAATACTGAAATCATATTTTTTCCATGAATGGTCCAAACCACAAAGTTCAATTTGAAATTTACATTCAAACCAACATACCAACTATTGTAGTGGAAACCTTTGCTGCTGCAGTCCTAAATCCCCCCCCCCCCCCCCCCCCCCCGCCAAAAATTCAGGAGCCAAGTGGACCCCGTATTAAATGGAGTAAGCATTCTAATGGAGTTGCACTGTTTATGTTTTAAACAACGAAGTGTGCATCCAACAACCAACATGTAGCTTAGCCAAATTCTGCTGAAAAAGCTTAATTTAAAAGACTGCAATGTCTTAAAATACTAATTACTACAGAAAACATTCAAAGAAATGCTTATGGAACAGATCTGGAAAGTTTTTTCTCCGTCTTAATGAAAAAAGAGAATTAAATTGAAAACTTTTGCAAATCTGAAGCATCAGCTACAGTGACAAAACAGGTCATAATCCTATGAAAGACCTGTGGCATCTTCTTAATTTCACAGACCACACTTCAAACATATTATCTTTTAAATTTAAAAGTTTAAAGTGTGAAATGGGAAGTTTGAAGTGTGAAATTGGAAGTTTTAAGTGTGAAGCAGTTCACACTTCATACATCCGACTTCCAACTGCATAGTTTATGTTTTACACTTCAGACTTCCAACTTCACACTCAAAGTTCCCAACTTCACACTTTAAAGTTCACACTTCAAAATTCACACATTTCTGACTGCCAACTTCACACTTCTCACATCTGACTTCACATTTCACAGCTCACACTTCTGACTTTACACTTCCAACTTACTTTTCTTACTTAACATTTCTTACTGACAACTTCACAGTTCACACTTGTGACCTCCAACTTCAGTAAACACTTCTAACTTAAGACTTCTTTCTTCACACTTAAAGTTAACACTTCCAATTTAACTCTTCACAATTCACACTTCTGACTTCCAACTTAACATTTCACTTTCTAACTTCATGTTTCTAACTTTTCAATTCATACTTCACAGTTCACCCTTCTTACTTCACATTCCACACTTCTGTCTTCACACTTCATAATCTTCACACTTTGCAGTTCATACTTCTGAATTCCATCTTCACAGTTCACACCTTTAATTTCACACTTTTAATTTCTCTCTTCAAAGTTCACACTTCCAACTTTACACAAGACACTTCTGACTTTCATCTCAAAATTTCAAAGTTTGTGCACACTTCATTAAGACAATATGTTTAAAGTTTAAAGTATGCTAGGCCCTCATCAAAGCACAGTTGGTAATGCGTGGGACTGTCATTTTAGAGGTCCTGGGTTCAATCCTCGTCAGCCACACTCATTCTTTCCGACTTTGTCTCTCCCTATGGGTCCATAAAATTGTAGACCTATGTGGGATAGCAGCTGAATGTAGGATGTTTTGGCCACGGACATTTTGGCCAGGACGTTTTGGCCACGGACGTTTTGGCCACAATGTTTTTCAAAGTAGGACCTTTTGGCCATATTCTATTATATGGGTATTAAAAAGTTTGTATATAACAATTAAATGTTGTGCTTTATTTTTTTTATTCTCATATAACTATTTGTCCACTAAAGAAGTGTATTTACAAGGTAAAAATATCATACCATTAACAAAATTATGTTAGAAAAGGAGTTTATTTCCTCAAAAAATTATACATTTTTGGCAAAATATTTGATTGGGGAAAATCTCTTTAATCCCTATTAAATTGATTTTAATGATCAATTAAATGTTGATGATTGAATCGCAAACTTGATTTGATCTACATGTAGCAATATCTGTTTTATCTTTTGGTCATTTATTGGGTAAATAGTTGATAGTTAATTTGATTTAATAAATATAGTCAAATTCTTTTGGCCAAAAGAAATGATCTATGGTAATTGTGCTTTCTACGAAAAATCCATATTGTTTTTAGCTCACCTGAGCACGAAGTGCTCAAGGGAGCTATTGTGATCGATCGTTGTTTGGCGTCCGTCTGTCCATCTGTCCGTCTGTCCGTCACGGCGTCAACTTTTTCTTTAAACGACATCTCCTCCTAAACTTATGGGTCAAAATCAACCAAACTTGGCAGAAATATTCCTTGGGTGGTCCCTTATCAAAATTGCTCAAATGGAAAGGATCCATGCCATATCACGGGAAAAGGGGCCTTAATGACAAATTTCTTGTTTACACTCTAGAAGCCACAAATACGGTCCAAACTTCATGAAACTTGGTCAGAATGTTTGTTAGGTCATGAGGATGAAGTCTATTGAAAATGGGAAGGATCCGTGCCATTTCACAGAAAAAGCCACCTTAATGACAATTTTGTCAACAATATCTTTAAACGACATCTCCTCCTAAACTTTTGGGTCAAAATCAGCCAAACTTGGCAGAAAATATTCCTTGGTTGGTCCCTTATGAAAATTGCTCAAATGGAAAGGATCCATGCCATATCACGGGAAAAGGGGCCTTAATGACAAATTTCTTGTTTACACTCTAGAAGCCACAAATATGGTCCAATCTTCATGAAACTTGGTGAGAATATTTGTTAGGTCAAGAGGATGAAGTCTATTGAAAATGGGAAGGATCCGTGCCATTTTTCAGAAAAAGCCGCCTTAATGACAATTTTGTCAACAATATTTTTAAACAACATCTCCTCCTAAACTTATGGGTTAAAATCAACCAAACTTGGCAGAAATATTCCTTGGGTGGTCCCTTATGAAAATTGCTCAAATGGAAAGGACCCATGCCATATCACAGGAAAAGGGGCCTTAATGACAAATTTCTTGTTTTCACTCTAGAAGCCACAAATACTGTCCAATCTTCATGAAACTTGGTCAGAATGTTTGTAAGGTCAAGAGGATGAACTCATTTGAAAATGGGAAGGATTGGTGCCATTTTACAGAAAAAGCCGCCTTAATGACAATTTTGTCAACAATATCTTTAAACGACATCTCCTCCAAAACTTATGGGTTAAAATCAACCAAACTTGGCTGAAATATTCCTTGGGTGGTCCCTTATGAAAATTGCTCAAATGGAAAGGATCCATGCCATATCACGGGAAAAGGGGCCTTAATGACAAATTTCTTGTTTTCACTCTAGAAGCCACAAATACGGTCCAATCTTCATGAAACTTGGTGAGAATATTTGTTAGGTCATGAGGATGAAGTCTATTGAAAATGGGAAGAATCCGTGCCATTTTACAGAAAAAGGCGCCTTAATGACAATTTTGTCAACAATATCTTTAAATGACATCTCCTCCTAAACTTATGGGTTAAAATCAATCAAACTTAGCAGAAATATTCCTTGGGTGGTCCCTTATGAAAATTTGCTCAAATGGAAAGGATCCGTGCCATATCACGGGAAAAGGGGCCTTAATGACAAATTTCTTGTTTTCACTCTAGAAGCCCCAAATACGGTCCAATCTTCATGAAACTTGGTCAGAATGTTTGTTAGGTCATGAGGATGGAGTTTATTGAAAATGGGAAGGATCCATGCCATATCACGGAAAAAGGCGCCTAAATGACAATTTTGTCAACAATATCTTTAAACGACATCTCCTCCTAAACTTATGGGTCAAAATCAACCAAACTTGGCAGAAAATATTCCTTGGTTGGTCCCTTATGAAAATTGCTCAAATGGAAAGGATCCGTGCCATATCACGGGAAAAGGGGCCTTAATGACAAATTTCTTGTTTACACTCTAGAAGCCACAAATACGGTCCAATCTTCATGAAACTTGGTGAGAATATTTGTTAGGTCATGAGGATGAAGTCTATTGAAAATGGGAAGGATTGGTGCCATATCACAGGAAAAGGCATCTTAATGACAATTTTTTTGTTTACTCTCTAGAAGCCACAAATATGGTCCAATCATCATGAAACTTTGTCAGAATGTTTGTTATGTCATGAGGATGAACTCATTTGAAAATGGGAAGTATACGTGCCATATCACAGGAAAAGGGGCCTTAATGACAATTTACTCGTAAGAGCTTTAAACGCCTCAAATATATTCCAATCTTCATGAAACTTGATCAAAATGTTTGCCAGGTCACAAGAATGAACTCTGTTGAAAATGGGAAGGTTCATGCCATATCATAGGAAATGGAGTCTTAATGATAATTTACTTGAAATATCAGGTGAGCGATTTAGGGCCCTCAGGGTCCTCTTGTTATCTTATATTTTCATATAATATTTGAAAGAAATATATGCAGATATTGCATTTTGTAAACTTTATATTGTTAACATTTCATATTATTTTCCACAACAAAAGTACTATCTATGATTTTATGATGTTAAGCACGCGTAACATTACTAGATGTAAACGTTCTAGAAACGTTCGGAAAAATGTTACACTTTGAGCACATAGACTAATGCACAAAGCGTTCGGAAACGTCTTTGCATCTCGAACAAATTCTTGAACAAGAGATTGGATCCAGTAGAAGTCAGCTTTAAAGTGGCCTGTCTGAATGGATTTACGGCAAAAGATAAAGATTATTTCTAGATTCAGAAAATATCTTCAACGAAAACACGTTCCAATATAAGCAATCCCACGAATCAGCATAGACTGAGATTGGCACATTTTGTTCTTCTCTTACTATTCCTTTTAACTGGATGGGACAAATGCAAAAGATAGTTTCGCCAAATCGATTCGACGATGTTTTCTGGGATAGAGTCTGCGACTAACCTGCGAATCATCGGTGCATTAGTCGATTCAATATCGGAGACGTGATTTTGTTAGATCGGCAAGGCGTTGATTAGATACGATAACGAATCCCTCCTTTGATAATCTGATGTGGGAGGGATACGACGCGATCCCTCTTATTCTATATTGCAGCGCCCGGAGTGATTCACTCCGGGCACTTTAAGGTCAATTTTTAGCTCCACTGGCCGAAAGGCCAGCGGGCTATTGTCATGGCGAGGTGTCCGTCGTCCGTGCGTGCGTCCGTGCGTCCGTCCGTCCGTCCGTAAACTTTTACTTTAAAAATCTTCTCCTCATAAAGTACTGGATGGATTCCAATCAAATTTCACAGGAATGTTCCTTGGGTGACCCTCTATCAGATTCCTTCAAAGATTTTTAATCGGTTGAAAATCATGGCTGAAGTGGGCGTGGCTAATTTCCATATATGGTAATAGGTGGCTTTTCTCAGAAACTAATTGATGGATATTTACCAAACTTCACATGAATTATCCTTGAGGGGCCCTCTATCAGCCTACAAAAAATCATTGTGATCAGATGAAAAATATGTATTTTATGGGCGGAGGTCATTTCTATATATGTTATATAGTGAAAACTTTGAAAGTCATTTTCTCACAATCTAATTGATAGATATCAACCAAATTTTACATGAATGATACTTGAGTGACCCTTTATCAATATAGCAAAAATTATTGTGATCGGATGAAAAATGTGTATTTTATGGGCGGAGGTCATTTCTCTATATGTTATATAGTGAAAACTTTGAAAATCATTTTCTCAGAACCTAATTGATAGATATAAACCAAATTTTACATGAATGATACTTGAGTGACCCTTTTTAAGTATAGCAAAAATTATTGTGATCCGATAAAAAATATATATTTTATGTGCGGAGGTCATTTCCCTTTATGTTATATAGTGTAAACTTTGAAAATCATTTTCTCAGAACCTAATTGATAGATATCAACCAAATTTTACTAGAATGATTCTTTAGTGATCCTTTATCAGTCTATTAAAAAATATTGTGATCAGATCAAAAATATGTCTTTTATGGGCAGAGGTCATTTCTTCATATATAGGGTAAAACAAACTATCCTGAAAGGTTAAACAGATGGATTAGATATCATGGAAATTTTATTTCTGTGAAGTTGTATCAGTCTGCAAAAAAATATTTGATTAGATGAACAGCATATTTTTTTTATTGGTAGAGGGTATTATAACATTTAAAGTGAATATTTGATCACCCTTTTGGTATCTTCTCAATGATGAATTTTTCTAGACTTGTTAAATTTACTTGGTGTAAGGATTATAGATTAGAAGGAACAAAACCTTTGTTGAAATTCAAATGTATAGAAACATTAGTTGAAATAAGTAGCCTGAGAATACCCACTCAGAATTGGTGAGTTTAGTTGAACGAAGGGTGAATCTGCACAGAGTGTAAAATGATGTTCTGACCTCCTGACATTCAGAATGGGGTAGAAAGAGTTGAGTTTACTGCACTTTAGGGCATTGGGCAGAATAAAATAAATATATTGGATTGAATATTTTACTTCTTACTATCATTAGTTAGAATTTTGTTTTGATGACAAACAATTTTGAAGTAAAACCTTTTAGTAGACTAGTGTTTAATTAAAAGTGGAAAGATCTACAATCAAAATTTTGCAGACCAACACCAGTATATTGTGCAGTAACATTCTGTTAGTTTTGAAATTCTTATATTTGGATTTTAACAAAATATCACTAGAATGATCCTTGGGTGACCCATTATCAGACTGCAAAAAATTATTGTGATAAAATGAAAAATATTTGTGTAACAGGTAGAGGTCAATTTTGTTATTCACTGATCATGAGTTTTTTATGCAGAAATATTTCAGCATATGACCCTTATTTACTTGAAATAAACATTCACTCATTCATTCACTTCAATTCTCATTTAAACAGCTTTATCATCCTCTAATAGTAATTATTTGGATATTCAGGCCTGTGGAGCGAATCAGGCGCTCAAGCGCCTCTAGTTGGAATATGTGTTGATGCTACAAACACCATTTTACAATCTAAACCTACCTTGGTTATTTATTTATAAGTCCCAATAAAAATTTATAGACACAAATTTAAATATCCCAAGAATTTCACTTTTGATTAGTATCACTGTCTTAAATCATTCTTTTTCCTTTCAAAGTCAGCCATTTTGGGTTGATGTTATCGTAAATCTCGTGAGTTCTCCCGTTTCCCGCCAATATTCAACTAATGAAAAATCAGGTCACCATATTTGGCAACCATAGTATTTTTTTGTAAACAAACTTGCTTTGATCATAATAAAAGATGAAAATTGAATGAAAAAAATGGTAAAATCACTTAAATAGGTGAGGTAGTAGATAGATAAAGGCTACTAGATGCTTCAAATTCGCAAAGGTTTTGAAAGGTGGGTAAAAATAGCTACTATGCATTTTACCAGCACCTGTTTTGACAGCGTGGAATTAGTAAACAAAGTGACGTCACAATAAATCACATGATCAACATAACTGTCATGGCCTCCAAACTTCAAAAATTTGAACAATTGAAAAAGAAAACACTTTTTTATGCCCCCGATAGGGAGGCATCATAAATTTGACTTGTCCGTCCGTCCGCCTGTCCGTCCGTCCGTCATTCCGTCCAAAAACTTTAACATTGGCCATAACTTCTAAATCAAAGCGGTGTCGGGGGCATTGTCATCTTACAGTGACAGCTCTTGTTTAAGAACTAAACAAGTGATGTATTGGTTCAATTAACATTATTTGATTTCAAAACTATGGTATGAATGAAATTAGTTCTTAGATGACCTCTCAGTTTGAAATACGAAAACTTGATTACTGCAACAAAAAACAAATAGGGTGGAAATTGTAGCCCTCGACCGGCAGAATATCAGAAAGAGGGGTACATTATTGCAGCTAGGCGTTGATGAACTTAGTCTACTTTATAAAATCTACCGACAAGTCTGTAAAACTCGTGGGTGTCGAAAATTCGTATCATTACTTAAACTTTTCCGAAATTAGAATTGCCAAGGGACCCGACTGGGTGTCCAAACTGTATCGACCACTCATCACTTGCGAGCGGCCGTGCTACAGTCGGTCATCTGCCTCGGACCTGTCGATTTTGTTCCATCGCAGACGTACTGTTTTAGGTTTTGACAATTGACTTCCGTCAAAATTAACGACGCCTCACCGGCGTATCGTTGGCTATTCGGTGGCTCGCTTCTTAAGACCGATATACAATATCTGCCTCATCCTTATTTGTGCATTATCACTGGTCAATGAAGAAGACGTCGTCACGTCAGCTATTTAGTACTTTGTCGTTATATGCCGACGTCCGGCCGACGCATCAAAAATCCAACAACATAGAGGAAAAACTTTTTTTTTAGTACCGATCTATTTTCCATTGGTTGAACAACTAAAGCTAGATTTTCAAAAGTAGGGGAGCGACGAGTGATATTATAGCTTTTGCTTGTCACGTAATGAAGTATTTTCTGTCTTACCCGAAAAACAAACGATTACTCTATTTCTTTGATTGAAATGATTAAAAGATTAGACAAAATGACAAAACGCGTCATTTTGCGTGTGATTACACTTTTGCATGTGATAAACCACTGAAAAGCAAAAAAGAACTATGTTATTCTCGCACAATGCTGTATTTGGTTTACACTTGATTCTCATATGTTCTAAGCTTTTTGTTTGATACTTATTTCACAATCAATGCTGACTAAATTCCTTCTTTTTTCTATCCTTTTAGGATTTGAAAAATCCCAGACAAAGGAAAGGTAAACATTTATTACAAATGTAAGTTAAGAATATATCCAAATTTAAATTAAGAGCTGTTCTTTAGACAGCCAATATATATTAGAAGTTTAATATTTTGCCTTCAGAGATACCATTAAATGTTTTTTAAAAAAAATCTTGACACATGACGGATTGAACACGCAATCAACGCCGATGATACCACGATTTGGCTTAAACGATTACTCGATTTTCTTAAAAAAAATGATCGTTTCAGTAGACTGACAATAGCATTAATTATTATCATTAATTAACTATTATCTAGTGCATTATAACCTCATTGAAAGGAGGTCGCACTCAGAGGGCAGTCGGTAGCGCGTCGGACTGTCAATCTAGAGGTTCCGGGTTCGATACCCGACGGCGACACTCATTCCTGTCGACTATTTGTATTCCATTAATCGTATACCTATGCGGAATAGCAACTGGAGGCTAGGAAAGGATGGAATGGTGGTACTAGTGAGAGATACCAGGAATCCATTGCTGTTGCTCTAGCCGCCGCGATATAACTGAAAGATTGTTGAAAGTGGCATTAAACCCAATTCAAAAAACCTAATTGGGAGTGTTCATTACAGTCTTGTCGAATGCAGGTTATTAAGATCATTAACTGACAGATAGATGGAGAGACAAACTGGTATGTCTATGTTGCACTATATAGAAATTACTTAGCGTGGTGAGATAGATGTGCTCATATTTGAAATAATTAAACAGCATGCATGTCCGAAATTTTACAAATTTTTTTACCTCCATACTAGCGATTCACACTTAAAAATATGATCAGATACGTCATCCTTTAATGCAATCATGATGTATAAACGAATATTGTTTCTTTCATTTTGAGACGACCCCTTTAAGTCCGAAGTCAGACATCCGATGTCCGAAGTCCACCTAAGTGGATAATCTCTATTAAGGATATTTTTTTTCTTCTTCAGTGATTAAACACATCAAAATGGTAAAAAATCTCAACATTATTATCTAAACGACTAATATAACAACTAAAAACTTCTTAAAATGACTTATTCTTCCAACAAATATTTTTTGGCCAAAAGGTCCTATTTTGAAAAATATTATGGCCAAAACGTCCGTGGCCAAAACGTCCTGGCCAAAACGTCCGTGGCCAAAACGTCCGTCCACCATAGCAGCTACAGGCTAGTAAAGGATGTTATGGTAGTACTTGTGTGAGAAATACTAGGAATCCATTGTCAGGTGCTCCAGTTGCCGTGATAAAGCCGAAAGATTGTTGAAACCGGTGTAAAACCCCATTCAAACAAACAAACAAATCAACATCCTTGATGTGACAGGAAAATTAACGAGCATTTATTTCTATAATATCACCGGATACCAAATCACAGTTACTACAATTTGATCAAGCTGTATTTCCTAGGCCCTGTACTGCCAATAAATCCAAGGATCGATTCAAAATTGAATTTCACATTGTCTCTCTATTAGTGTTCATAATTTAGTGAGAGTAATATTGGGTCACTGTGTGATCAAAGCTCTTACCTACAGCCTTATATTAAAGATAGGAGTTTTAACACTTGAAGGTCTTTTATTTTTTTAAAGATCTTTCAAGCCAGAATGATGGACTTTTGGAGCAAAAATAATACTTAATTTAACAAGGAAACAATTACAAAGTGTGCAGGAAAAGTAAGGTGGGTGTTTGATAGGAAAGGGGAGGGAAGGTTAAAAATTCCTTACTTTGTAAAGAAATTCCTGAAATTCCAGCATGGAATTACAAATAGTCCTAATTTAAGCCCACATTGAGAGTGCTTGATATGCATTTTGTGTAAGATTTCATTATGAAAATCAATCTGAAAGGGTCAATAATGAAAACAGTAAAGGCTTCATTTGAAAATTAAGGAGCTGTGAACGTGTATTAAGCGACCACCAATTGGACCCCTAAAAAGCGATTGTTAAAGAGAATGGTTGCTAAGAGCATGTTTTGTTACAAATTTAAACTATATTTTGATTGAATATGTGTGTTATTTTGAATTTCTCGATAATTCCATGTGGTTAAAACTCAGTAGAGAGTCGTCTCATTGAGACAATTCTAATGGGTTATATATTTGTCTCTCACCGATGGGTTGATAACCGTAGACCTATGTGAGATAGCAGCTGGAGGCTAGGAAAGGATGTGGTGGTTGTACAGGTGACAGAAATACAAGGAAACCATTGTTAGGTATTCCAGCCGCTGCAATATAACTGAAAAAATGTTTAAAGCAGCTTAAAACTCCAATCAACCAATCTAATGAGTTATAACAATATAGGATTCATTTAGAATAATTTTCAGACCAATAATTTCTTCTTGTTAAGATTTTTTCATTAAAAAAAAAAAATTGGGATTTTAAAAACGGTTGCTTAGTGAAAATGGTGGCTTAATAGATGTGGTTGCTTAAGCAAGATTGACTGTAGATGATGTTGTAAAACATTCAAAGCATTTTTAAACGCGATTCGAAGATGGGACGTATTATGGGATCACCAGTGATGTCTGGTGTCCCGTGGTGTGCACTTCTTTGACCGGAGCATAACTCTGTAACCCCAGTGATCAGGAAAGAATTATTAGCAATGGGACAATGTCCCTTCAGTTTGCAAACTCAATGTGACATTTTGAAAATCAATGTGACAAATTTCAATTTTTGAAACCCTTGTTTTATTAACTCTTACCTGTATGAAACAATGTGCTATTTATAGGCATTAACATGGCCGATACATACACTGCCCTCCAAAAGTTTCTTCACACACACTTCTTTTAAAGATCTTTAGCTTAAGTAATTTAAAACAAAGTTTTATATTATTTTTATTAATAAAATGTATACTTTATATCTTTATTGCAATGTATCAATTAAGAAGCAATACCAGAAATGGCAAAATCATGTAAAATCGACAAAATCAGAATAGTTCACCATTTTGCCAAATTTTCTATCAAGGGGATCAACTTCTGTCAATATTTAGTGTAGCCTCCATTAGCAGGTAAGACAGCCTGAACATGCATCTAGGCATGCTATTTACAAGTCTCTCACAACGTTCCACTGATAATCAGCATTTTCTCCTTTTGTCTCAATATTTTCTGTTATACATTGTTCTAAAATAGTATCTTTATCAACAGTCATTTTGCTGTCTAAAGTAGCGTTCAAATGGGAATAATCAGATTTTAAGTTATAAAAACTAATCTATAACTTTGTTTAAAAAGATTAAAGCTTAAAATCTTGTGAATGAAATGTGTGTGAAGGATCTTTTGGAGGGCAGTGTATATATACAGGCTTCAGACTTTATTTTCTTTGCTAAACTCAAAGCCAATTTCTACAATTGATTTCTTTCATGATGGTATTTTACACACATTTATATGCATTTTTGATGAAATAAGGTAATTTTTGTTTTAAAAGTTTGATGACATGAAATTTCAAACTTCTCTTTGACAGCATTCAATTTCTTTTTGAGCTATTTCATAATTTGTAATTAATTTTCTTTTGAAAATGCAGATAAAATAATTGAAAATTTATGTTACATGGTTTAATTTTGCAACCTACATCAAGCATGCATCCTTCCCCAAATTAGAATATCAATTAACTTTGGAAGCGAATACCCACGACAATTCAACAAGATTGTTTCTTGCTCTTTTTCGACTTTTCACAAATTGTCTGTGTATTTCCTACCCATAAATGCAAGTAGAAGTCCAATTACTATTGATATTTTTTCTTTTCATAGTCAAATTACTTTTATCAACCAAGCAATTACCACCTGTCAATTGATGATTGCCGACGATTGCTTGCATTCAAATTGGAATGAGCTAATTGCCAATTGAGGGTTTCCAAATCTTTTAACTAAATGTGATTAAATATTTTATGTGATCAAAGATTATTTGGAATTATCATTTGATCACTTTTATCCATGTCTAATCATTTTGAGATTAAAATAGATTCGTTCCCAGACTTTTTGTACTTTTTCGGTAACAAAATTTGAATGGGACATGGGCGCATTCCATAGTGAATAAAAGATATAAACTTGAAACTTTAAAGGTGGCTAGATTTTATGGAGGAGAAGTGCAGTGCACAAGAACTACAATTCTTGCTTGCATAGATTGGAGTCATTGTCATTTGTTATTTTAAGTACAGTGGTCTTGCATTACCTCGAGAGGGCGAAAACTCAAATTCATGCAAAGGTTTGAAGTTGTGTCCCGGTCCCGATGCGTCTTACTCTATTTTCTTGTTGGTTATTACTGCACTAACTCGAACATGTGATTGCTCGTCCGCTCGAGCAACAACCTCAGACCCGCGGCCAAATTTTACTGCTTCCCTCAAGCAAAGGGTTTCGCACCTTTGTGACATCTATTGTTTTGCATCAAAATAAACTTAAAGTCCATATTTGTTATTTGTCCCATCATAAAGAATACCTTTTGGCTCTTATCACAGGTTTTAGACGAGAGAGACAACTTGTTTTTCACACCTTTTTGTATGCCACACTTATTCATTTTTAGGTTGTAAATGACAAGAATTGCATGACCGGAAAACAAAAAACTTTGGCTTTCTGACATTAACTTGAACCATGCGATAACTCAAGACGCGAGACCACTGTACTTAGATTTTGTCGGGAGCATATCTCTTAAAGTTGAATAGCTATCAACTTCAAACTTTATCGGTGGATAGGTCTCATAGAGGAAAAGTGCACAAGAACAACAACTCTTGCATAATTTTGGAGTAATTTTTCTTTGTTATATAAGGCTTCAGTTTACTATCAAGATTTCATGGCGGGGGGATGGCTATATCCGACATGGCTCTTAATTGTCCTATTTCATATTAGGGATATTACCAGACCTATCTTTTTTTTGCTCTTTGCTGATAACATGGCATTGATCTTATGTAGAAATTAACTCCTTTTTGACTTCTGCCTATTTAATTGATGTGATGTCCCAGGGGTCAAAGAGACTCAGGTGAGCCATAACCATCATGGTCCTCTTGTTTAAAACATTTCAAAGATTTAAAATTGGGATCAAAATGGGGTAAAAAGATTAAATCATATGAGAATCTTTTCCTCTGAAACTATTTTTACAATTTATTCAAACTTCACAGATGTGTTCCTAGGTTTATGCACTTTCAAAATACTTTCAACCTTGCTCACAAAGTTTGTGTGGTTTTAGGAAGGAACCTATCGATTGTGTTGGCACTCCAACTTATGTCATGGGAAAATGAGTCTTGTAGACAATTTTCTTGTAAGCTCCAGCTATTGTCATGGTGGTGTGTCCATCATGCGTGCTTCCGTCCTTTCCGTCTATCTGTCAGTCCGTGCATCAGTGCTTAAACTTTTTCTTTAAACATCTTCTTCTCCCAAACCAATGGGCAGATTTTCATGAAACTTGGTAGTAATGTTCCTTGCATGACCCTCTTCTAAAATCTTTAAAAGAATTTTTGATTGACCCCAAAATAAGGGTTTGGAAGGGTGCAGCATTTTTCACTTTGAAATCTTTAAAAATCTACTCCTCCCAAACCATTGGGCCAATTTCAATGAAGCTTGGCATGGATGTTTCTTGGGTGACTCACCAATGGGTTGATAATCGTAGACCTATGTGAGATAGCAGCTGGAGGCTAGAAAAGGATGTGGTGGTTGTACTGGTGAGAGAAATACCAGGAAACAATTTGTTAGGTGCTCCAGCCCCCGCGATATAACTGAAAAAACGTTGAAAGCGGCGTAAAACTCCATTAAATTAAATTCTTGGGTGACTCTTTACCTAAATTGTTCAAGAAATTTTGATTGGCCCATAAATATGGGCGACTGGCAGGACAGGGCTAATGTTGAGTCCGAAATTTTTGAACGACATCTCCTCCTGAACCACTTGGCTAGTATCAATGAAATGTTACCAGAATGTTCCTTGGGTAATCCTTTAAGATAATTAACATCAGTCTATTTGATTGATGTAATGTCCCAGTGGTCCAAGAGATTCAGGTGAGCGATCTAGGATCATCATGGTCCTCTTGTTATTAATTGCTTGCAAAATTTTGATTAGCCCATAAATATGGGCTTAGCAGGGCAGGGCTTATTTTGAGCCCGAAATTTTTGAAAGACATCTCCTGCTGAACCATTTGGCCAATTTCAATGAAAGTTTACCTGAATGTTCCTTAGGGGATCGTTTTAAACAATTGTTTGTGAAATTTTGATTGGCCAATAAATACGGGAGTGATGAGGGGGGGGACTTATTTTTAGCCTGGTATCTTTGAAAAACATCTCCTGAACCTAATGTTATAATAATTAAGATGGATAAAGGGATGCAGCTTTATAGTGATTCAGTATTTAGGTGCCATATGGGCCATACCCAGTTAATCATCATAAAATAGGTCTTAAGAGATTTGAAAGATTTGTTTTCATTCAAAGAAAGCTTCATTTAATGAAAGTCTAAAGATGTTAAAGTCAGTGGAGCGATACAGGCCCTCTTTGGCCCTTTCTATAACTCGTTCGCCTTTCCGATCGAGTACTCGGATAGAATTGAGGACATTCATTTATTCTGTGTCTTCAAACGTAAAGATATACGGTATTTGCTGCATATTTTCGGTCGAAGGGTCAGTTGAAATGACATATGATTGCTAATTTATTTTAAGAAACGTAAATTGTAAAGTGCATGCTTAGAGAGACACTGTCATTTCGCGGTAATATTTCCAGGTGATATTCATCGGTTTTATATATAACTTTCGGTTGAGAAAGACCAAGTAACTACAACATTGATAAGATTGCATTACAAGGTTTTGGAACGATGCTGCAACATTCCGTTGATCCGAAGATCCAAGTAAATCTTACCGTCCCTGATCAGGGTGCCAAAAGCTGAAGGTGCGAAAAGTTATAAAATGACGTGTATTGATTGACAGCAAGAACAATGACAGTTGGCACTTGATTGCAAATTTGGAAAAATATTGATGGATAAGACAATCGGCAGGTGCCCAGGTGTTGCATACATTATCTTTAGCTGAACAGCATTTCATATGAAAGACCGATATTTTGAGAAAATATGAAACAATGAGATTGGAAAAGAATTTGCTTTTATTTCATTTTTTACCGAATAAATCGATTGGTGAAATTGGTAATCGATAATCGGATGTTCGATCGAGTACTCGATTAATCGAATACTCGTTCCCATCCCTAATTCAAAGCATTTTTAGCTGAACTGGCCGAAAGGCCAGCGGGCTATTGTCATGTCAGGTTGTCTTTGCGTCTAAAATCTTCTCCTCATAAAGTATTGGATGGATTCTAATCAAATTTCACTGGAATGATTCTTTAGTGATCCTTTACAAGTATTTAAAAGAATATTGTGATCTGACGAAAAATATGTATTTTATGGGCGGAGGTCATTTCACTATTTGTTATATAGTGAAAACTTTGAAAAACATTTTTTTTTCAGAATCTAATTGAATGGATATCAACCAAATTTCACAGGAATGTTTCTTTAGTGATCCTTTATCTGTCTACTAAAAATATTGTGATCAAATGAAAAATATGTCTTTTGACCTACAGTTGGTACTTCAGTGCTTTTTGCCCTTAGATTTTGATTAAAATTTTTAGCCAAAATATATTCAGCATGACAAGGGTTAAGAACAAGTATTTTGTGATGTAACATGATGGAATGTAATTATTTTGTTGCACTCTTCTTGGTAAATACTTGTAATGCTGAACCAAAACATTCTTGCAAAGGCAGGAGGTATAGAAAAGGATCAACCTGCACATATGTGTAGTCTTATCTTGGTCTATATAACCTGATTTTTGTTGACCATGCTTGCAGTGAGCGAAATATTGAAACTTGTGTTCCCCTCAATGAGTAGATACATGTATATCAATCACCCTTGGGAAAAAATGTGTGAAGTTTGAAAGGTCAAGGTCTAGCTGTTCACAATGAACATCATTGTTAAATTTTTTGTCTACAGTATAACATTTACATTTATTGGTGCATTTGGAAATAAATTAGCACATTTTAAGGTGTAGAAGTGCTTTCAATGGCTTTATGGTAAAGGTCAAGGTGACATTTCAAGGTCTTACTGTAAGCCTTATTGTTCTCTGGGAAAGATAAGTGATGAAGACAAATCCATACAAACATTTTCTTTTAATTTTGAAACTTTAATAAGTTTGACTTGTCATCTGAAAATAGAAAATTGAAATAATTAATTCAAGTAAAATATGAAGAAGAAATAACAAATCTGTAACTTTTTGTCTTATATCTAATTTTTTTGGGGACATAGCATGTTCAAAATGTAAATATGTTTTTGCATTTTTCTCAAAAACTATGAATCCCAACAACTTTATATGTGTGACATAGCCAAAAAAGGTTTGTTACATCACTTATAAAATTCTACGACATTGTTTATATTTGGACACAACCTGGTCAATTGTGTCTTGTTTTTAGCTCACCTAAGCACAAAGTTCTCAAAGTGAGCTATTGTGATTGTACAATATCCAGCGTCCGGTGTCAGTCATGCGTCGTGCACAATTTTCTTAAAACATCTTCTCCTCCTAAACCAGTGGGCCAATCTTTATGAAACTTGGCTGGGATGTTCCTTGGGTGAAGCTCTACCAAAGTTGTTCATGAAATTTTCATTAATTCATGAACTTTTCCTTGATAGTTCATGAAACACAAAGAATTCATGAATTTATATGTAGTTCATTAAATGCAAAATTTGCCTTTCAGGAACTTAATTTCATGAACAAGTTTTCATGAATTTTTATATGCATTTCGTGAACTGTGATGGCTTTAAAATTCATGAACTTCAATAGTTCATGAATAAAGATATTCATCAAAGTTCAAGAACTACATATAAAAATTCATGAAAACTGTTAAATTAAGTTCCTGAAAGGCAAATTTTGCATTTCATGAACATTCATGAAAATATTCATGAACTATTTCGCAGGGGATTTCTTCAGATATATTATATGGTGGAATATCCAATATAGGGAAAAACAAACTTTCTCAGTTTAAAGAGATGGATTTCAACTAAATATCATAGGAATTGTCATTGTCAGTTGTCGTTGTCACGGAAAACTTTGACATTTTGTGATATCTCTGGTTCTACTGAAAGCATTTACTTGAAACTTGGCACACATGTTCACCATTAAAAGAGCAATCTAAATTTTCAAGGGGGATAACTCTAGATGCATTTTGAACAAATTATGCCCCTTTTTCTACTTGGATTTTTTCCCACCATCCAGCACTCAACAGCCGAGCGTAGGCACCTGCCACTTAGATTTTTTCCCACCATCCAGCACTCAACAGCCGAGCGTAGGCAACTGTAGGTGGTGCTCTTGTTAATTTGAAACACTAAATCTATTGACAATTTCGGTTTGAAAGTGAGAAACAGATGGTGTAGACTAACATCAGACTGCACATAGCAGAAATATTCCGGGTTCAGCATGACAAGGGTTAACTTACTGAAACTTCTGGTCAGAATGTAACCAAACTTTACTTAAATGAACCCTAACATATGATTTCTTCCTGAAATTATGACAGTAAAAATTTATGTGCATTGGAGTCTGCCCAAAATGGTGCCACATTATATAAAAGAAAATGTATTGTCTTTGCATTCTGTCATTGAAATTCTGATTGAAAACTTCAAGCAAGTTAACTGGGCTAGCACCTTTTAAAATTTTTACTCTCCCAAACTTGAAAAGAAGATTCATAAGCCTGTACAAAATATCCCTTTCCAAAATATTTTGTCTCTCGCAAACATTTGCTGCAAATTTGCAGCAACTGTTTAGGCAAATAAGCGGCAAATTCGTTATTTGTATGCTAATGAGCCCTTCTGGCAAACCGTTTGCAGCAAACTGTTCTCGCAAACATCCGGCAAACTCTCTGCAACCTTGCCGCAAACACCCGACAAACTCACTGCAACCTTGCCGTAAACATCCAAACAACCCCCAAACGATCTTTTCAACAACTCTCTCACTATTAATAAGGTATTTTTCCATTTCTTATAAGTTGCATTTGTAATCCATGGTTCATGAATGTTTTTATGTTCAATTATTTTGGTTCTGAAGGTCTTTAGTTAAGAAAAAAAAAAATAAAAAAAATTTAGAGTCTGCAGCACTTGAACCTGGGTTTTCTAGTTAAAGGGGTCAAAAAATATTTTATTAATATGTAAATCTGAGATTTCTTTCTCGAACTTCTGAATTCCACATTCACTTGTCAGAGTAGACCTATGCTGACTTTAAAATATACCCTAGATCACTTAACTATTACCCTATCTAAGTAGAAATTGATAAACCATGCCTTTACAACTGCTATGCTCAACCACTGGATCACTGAGGCAGAGGGTTAAGATGATGTTTTTTTTATAATAATAAACTTAATATGGCTACTAATCTGCTGCAAACTGTTTGCTAGAACAGTTTGCAGCAAATTTGCCGCAAACTGTTCTCGCAAACTGCAGAAAGTTTGCAGCAATGATGAAGTAGTTAGATTTATATATATGAGCCATTCAGCAAAAAAGAACCATGTTTAAAGGTTGAAAGTATCAACTTGGGGACGGACTACACTATCGAAGTAGGCTGGCCAGAATCCAAACTTTTCCAGTTTACATTATTTTCCTAATCTAGAATGAATATTACTTAACCATATAATGATCTTCTCTATGTTGAACCTCGAGATCTGGGTGACCTCTGCTGAATGATCTGCTGATCTCTTTTTTTATCTCTTTTTTGAATTTCACTTTATACTTTACCAAGATTCTTTGAGCT
Organism: Fragum whitleyi; assembly: GCA_948146395.1. Taxonomy (NCBI): domain Eukaryota; kingdom Metazoa; phylum Mollusca; class Bivalvia; order Cardiida; family Cardiidae; genus Fragum; species Fragum whitleyi. The sequence continues at coordinate 22,813,246 of OX411552.1, forward strand.
TCTGCATAAAAATTCATATATCTTTAATTATTTTAATGAAAATGATATATTAGATTGAATAGAGTATTGTGCTGCTGTAAACACTATTTTAGTAATAATGAAGTGTCTGGATCATATAAGCAGGGTTCGACATTAACCCACGACCGACCCACTTTGTCTGCCTGTTGCTCGGTCTGGACGGGTTGAACCTGCCAGATGCAAGCCCGACTGGTCGTCCTAATTTCAAATCTACATTCGTCCCGTATAAATTCATAAATTAACGATAGCAAACAGACCTTTTCGCTTGTTGAAAGGATGATTGTTCTCGGTGATAGGTTTACTTTTCTACCATATCCCCTATAGACGCGCATGCGTAAACAGCTCGGAAAATCCCGCATGACTGGTTCCTGTTTTTATCTCCAAGTCTTCATTGAATACGGGAATCATTTATTTTGGGATCCCAACTTTTACGCGAATGTCGTTAAACAAAAATGCGACCTAAAAACGTAAAAATTGTTAATTTGATACTTTTAAAGAAAACATAAACATTTCAAAACAATCTCAATAGAAATAAAGCTATTCCCGCTTGCATAATTTAGAAACCGAAAAAATATCCGAGGCTAGGTTTTACGATAATACGGTCAGAACGCTTTATGGTTTGTTTACATTGACGATTTGACAAAATGTCTCTCTTTAAGTTCGGCTTTACGTCTAACTCTGACAAAGACAACGAAGAAGAAAAACAAACAAAAGGCAGGGCGGAAACAAAACAAAAATATGAAAAAGAAAAGCGAAAACGGCGTCTTCTTCCCAAATGGAAAGATGAATTTAAATGGCTTGAATATGATGAGCAGATTGACATAATGTACTGTGTCCTCTGTGGTATCTTCTAAAGAAAACCATGTAATAATGCATTTCCTAACTTCTGATACAAAATTGGTCAGGACCAGTGAACATTTGGTCAGGACCAGCAGCATCTGGCAGCAACAAGCCCGACTGTCTGGCAGCCAAAAAAAATAATGTCAAACCCTGTATAAGATTAAATTCTTGGTATTTCTTAGTATTTCTTCCACCAATATTGCCATACTTATATGCTATGATCAGAATGGACATATATTCAGGCTCATCTTAGTATATACTGTCAGCAAACTTTGTATTTCTGTAAGGGATGATATTAAATGTCATTAAGTGAAAAATAGAAGGGAAAAGTAAAAGCACAATAAAATCCGGGAGGGGGCTTTGAAATACAGTGGACATCTCATCATTTAATAGGAAGCTGTTCAAATTATATTTCATGTATTTCATTTTTGAGACATTTAAGTGCTAATCACTTTAAGTGAGAGTGAAAACTTCCAAGTAGAAGCAACTAGTTAAGGTCCTAGCTCTTCTTTCAGTATATGTACCATATGTTTCTTAAAAAAACGCATCAGAGAGCTTTACATAACATGAATAGGGGACCTTTATTTGGCAACCAATTAACTAACAAAATACCTATTGCAATGCTGTCTTGTTGATCCCCTCTCTCCCTAAAGTTTGTGGTTAATTTCCTCTGTACAATCATTTAAATGATTGTTTAGAGGAAATCAACGTAAAATTAGGACAAAAAGACATTATTATTAAATCTCGAGTAATTTGAATCAAGTGAACAGGGTTTCCTCTGAAGTAATTCCAATCAATAGAACTGGGTTTTCTCTGTAAATAGTTTTAAGGGGAGCTACTATTAGGGAGGTCAAATGGCAAGTAAAGCATAGATTGAAATATATTTAAATGGCTAAAACAATGAGAAATGTTTCAGGCACTAAGTTTTATGAAAAATTGAAAGAAATATTCTGTAAAAATTCCAAAAGCATCCCATACAACACCTCCCCCTCTTAAGATGTCAAAATAGGCATTTTTACATAATTTTTGGAAAACACAAAGCTCTAATAAACCCCCATCTTTATGAAAATCAAAAAGACGATGCAATTTTTAGTTGACGGCACTCATTCTTTCCAACTATTTGTCTCTCATCAATGGGTTGATAATCGTAGACCTTTGTGAGATAGCAGCTGGAGACTAGGAAAGGATGTGATGGTTGCACTGGTGAGAGAAATACCAGGAATCCATCATTAGCTGCTCCAGTCGCCGCGGTATATCTGAAAAAATGTTGAAAGCAGCGTTAAAGCCCATTCAATCAATCAATCAATTTTTGGTGTTCACTAAAATCCATAGAAAATGACTAGAGCCTGTGTTTGATTTCATGGTTTAATTAAATTAAATTAAATTAATCAGTCTTTGGTGTGAATAATCATTTCCGATTATGGCAAGTAATTAAGACTTTAATCTTGCCCTAATGTTAAGTTTTGTTGTTGTACTGATATTCTTGTTTTAGCCTGCTGATTTCTGGCTAAGAATAAATTTCTTGACAAATAATTGTTAAGAGTTAGATAATTAATTCACAGTCTCAGAAATCTGTATTATTCACAATTTTCATTGATCAATACTTCCTATTGCTGCTAAGAAATACAGCAAACCCATCTGTTGTTATGATTTCATAATTTGGCAATCATTTGACGATATCCATATAGAATCATAAATTATTTGACAGTAATCAAGTACTTCACTTTTTGCCACCTTTATAGCAAAGTTGGTAGCATGTCAGACTGTCAATTTATAGGTTTGGGTTCAATCCACCACAGCCTCACTCATCCATTCTGACTATTTTTCTCTCTCGCTGCCTTCATAGCGCAGTTGGTTAGGCAAAAGACTTCCAATCTGGTAGTCGTGGGTTCGATCCCCGGTGGCGGCAAATATCCTTTCCGACGTTTGTCTCTCACCAATGGGTAGATAATCGTAAACCTATGTGAGATAGCAGTCAGAGGCTAGGAAAGGGTGTAATGGTAAAACAGGTGAAAGAAATTCCAGGAATCCATTGTTAGGTGCTCAGACCGCCGCGATATAACTGCAAAATTGTTGAAAGTGGCATAAACCCATTCAAACAAACAAACAAATCATAGCGCAGTTGGTAGTGTGGGACTGTCATTCTAGAAGTCATGGAATTGATCCTCAATGGTGGCACTCATTCTTTCCAACTATTAGTCTCCCACCAATGGGTCGATAATTGTAGACCTATGTGGGATAGCAGCTGGAGGCTAGGAAAGAATGTAATGGTAGTACTGGTGTGAGAAATACCAGGAATCCATTGTTAGGTGCTCCAGCCTCCGAGATATAACTGAAATAATGTTGAAAGTGGTGTAGAACCCGCTTCAATCAATCAATCACTTATTTTTCTCTCACAAATGGGTCGATAATGTTAGACCTATGTGATATTAAGCAACTGGAGTCCAGGAAAGGATTTAATGGTAGTACTGGTGAGAGATATACCAGGAATCTGTTGTTAGGTGCTCAAGTTGCTTCAAAATATCTAAGAGATTATTGAAAGCAGCATAAAACCCCATTCAAACAAACTAAGTACTTTACTTTCATGATTTTTTTCCCCTATCAACAAATTGACAATGTTTTCCGTCTTCACTCATACTGGATCCTTTACTTCATTGCAAGAATGAAATGTTCAGTTCGATCCCCGACGGCGGCACTCATTCTTTCCGACTATTTGTCTCTCACAAATGTTTTGATAATCGTAGACCTATGTGAGATAGCAGCTGGAGGCTAGGAAAGAATGTGATGGTTGTACTGGTGAGAGAAATACCAGGGATCCATTGTTAGGTGCTCCAGCCGCCGCGATATAACTGATATAATGTTGAAAGCGGCGTTAAACTCCATTAAATCAATCAATGAAATGTTCAATTATGATCTTTGCCAGATGGCAACTGTGACTTTATTTCAGATTGTTGAAACAAATCATATAATACCATTTGTTTTCTTTGATTATAAACATTGCCAACATATAACAATTTTTATGCCCCCGTATCGAAAGATCGGGGGCATATTGTTTTACCGTTGTCCGTATTTCTGTCTGTCTGTCTGTCTCACTGCAGAAGTTAACCAAAAAACTTAACTTTGCCAATATCTTCAAGCCCATTCAAGATACAAGGCTAATATTTGGCAAGATGATCGATCACAATGATCCACATCCTCTGGTACCAAAGTCAAGGACATGTGACAAAGTCAAGGTCATCTGTCAAGGTCAAACTTTAAAAAAAAATGCTGTTACGGGGGCATTCGTGTTTCACAAACACATCTTGTTTTATACAAAGATTGAAACCATATTTCATACTTAAATTAAATTCATTATTTTGTCAGTGTTGAATGAGAAATTTATTACAACTGGCTACTTTAAGCGGCAAATTGTTTCATTTTGTCTTAAGTAGTCACTGTCTGTGACCTGTATATATGTCAATCTGTGTACATTTCAAGATTTTGGGCATTTTAATCTACACTATTGTTCGAACATAGCCTGGCCTATTGGATAAAGGCTTAAAAGCAAACAAGTTTAATTGTGGTTACTTTAGGTAATTGTTGCACATTAGCCCTTGTAATGCTGAATAAAAATCTTTGCAAAAGAAATGTTAAATCAAAGTACTGAAAGCACTGGAAATGTGAGTGAGTTTTGATTTCGAAAATGCATTGTATAACATCTTTCTTGTTTAAAAATGAAATTCAGGTGGTATCAACTAAGATCAGACTGCACATATGTGCAGGCTGATCTTTTTGTATACCTCCTGTCAAAGCAGGAATATTCTGGGTTCAGCATGACAAGTTTTAAGTCGGTATTTTGGCTATTTCTATAACATCTTGACATCTGTAGCCTACAATAAAGCCTTACCCCTATCTTACAGAATTATGATGATTCTAATGGACCCTGAGGCTGTATTTGAGCTAATACCATAATTTAAATTCAGGTGTAATAAGTTGTAAACTATAAAGGATAAACATCCCTAAGGACAAATTACTGGAGGTGCCATCATATCACTGTCATTCTAGAGGTTCCGGGATTGATCCCTTACTGCATCACTTGTTCTTTCTGACTATTTGTCTCCCACCAATGACCTATGTTAGTACTGGTTTGAGAAATAACAGGAATCCATTGTAGGGTCTGCACAGGTCCAGCCGCCACAGTAGAACTGAAAGAATGTTGAAAGTGGCATAAAATCCCATTCAAACGAATTAATGAAAAATTCATGTAACCTTTGTGCTTTTTATGCCCCCGTATCGAGAGATTGGGGGCATATTGTTTTACTCATGTCCGTCTGTCTGTCCGTCCGTCTGTCCGAAAACTTAACCCGAAAACTTAACCTTGCCAATATCTTCAAGCCTATTCAAGATACAAAGCTAATATTTGGTATGATGATAGATCTCAATAATCCGCATCGGCTGTCACCAAAGTCAAGGTCATGTGACAAGGTCAAGGTCATCTGTCAAGGTCAAACTTTGAAAAAACTTAACCCGAAAACTTAACCTTGCCAATATCTTCAAGCCTATTCAAGATACAAAGCTAATATTTGGCATGATGATAGATCTCAATGATCTGCATCCGCTGGTACCAAAGTCAAGGTCATGTGATAAGGTCAAGGTCATCTGTCAAGGTCAAACTTTGAAAAAAATGCCGTTACGGGGGCATTCGTGTTTCACAAACACATCTTGTTAAACTTAAAATCTTAATAGTGAAGATAAGTCAAGTTTATCAATAATTTCTTCAAATTGGATGTTAAAATCATCTGTTCAACCTGTTTATTGAGACAATTTATAAAAGAGTTTGTTGCCTTTTCGCTATCTCTGAAAAAATAACATAGAGGGTCATATTGGAATCCTAACCAAAATCTTTTGGGACAAAAAAGGTTTGTTAAATTGGTAAATAAATAAGAAATCCAAAATAACAAAATTTGATTCCATAATTTTTACCAGAACATCAGACTTGTCATTACCATGATTTTTTGCAAGCCCAAAACAAAACTTAGTTTTTGATCGTTACTTCTATTCTCTGAAATGAATTTTTGGATATGAATGATTTTTGTATGGATAGACCTTTCTTAAATTTTTTTCTGAGAGGTTGTTGCTTATCAAAAAAGGTACCCTTTGTGATGCAAAATTTCTTGTAACAACAATTTGTATACTTGTAATTGACAGATTTTCATGAAACTTTAACATTTAATTTTAAAACACAGCGTTTGTATAATTATACCCCAACCTACGAAGTAGAGGGGGGTATATTGATTTCACCATGTCTGTCTGTCTGTCCATCCGTCCGTCAATCCATCCGTCTATCCGTAGACCTTTTGTTTCCGGACTCTAACTCAAGAACTAAATGACCTACAATCATGAAACTTTATACTAATGTTGCTTATGACCCAAGGAAGTGCCCTATTGTTTTTGGGTCACATAGGTCAAAGGTCAAGGTCACAGTGAGCCTTTGTTCAATTTTCGTTTCTGGATTCTTACTCGAAAACCAAACAACCAACAATCATGAAACTTAAAGCAAATGTTGCCCATGACCCAAGGAAGTGCCTTATCATTTTTGGGTCACATAGTTCAAAGGTCAAGGTCACAGTCAATTTTTGTTCAATTTACCTTTCCAGACTCTAACTCAAAAACCAAGTGACCTAGAATCATGAAAATTCATGCCAATGTTGCTTATGACTCAATGCAGTGCCCTAATATTTTTGGGTCACATAGGTCAAAGGTCAAGGTCAAATACAATTTTTGTTCAATTTTCATTTCCTGACTCTAATTCAAGAACCAAGTGACCAACAATCATGAAACATCATGCAAATGCTGCATTTGACCTCTATATCTCTTACAAACACATCCAGAACTAATAGCACTTGAATTTTGACAAAGTGCTTGTGAGGGGTATAACTCCGCTCTGCAACAGTTCTGGATTCTTTTTAATTTATTTGTTGAAAGCAGCATAAAACCCCATGCAAACAAACAAACAAATTTTTTAGTTCAAAACATGTCTATAACAATCTTTTTTCATTTTCATCTACTCTAAAGGAAAATTAATACATTACCCTGCGTCATATTATTAAATCAGTGTCTTATTATTTTCCCCCGCCGTTTTCGGCGAGGGGTTATAGTAATGCTCTCCGTCCGTCGTTCCGTCATTCTGAGGTTCCGTCACTAAACTTGTCCGGAGCATATCTCCTAAAGTATAATAGCTATCAACTTGAAACTTTATGGGTGGATAGATCTCATGGAGGAGAATTGCAGTGCACAAGAACTACAACTCTTAATTGTATAATTTTGGAGTTATTACTCTTTGTTATTTTTAAGACTTAGATTTTGTCCAGAGCATATCTCCTAAAGCATTTTAGCTATCAACTTGAAACTTTATGGGTATAAAGATCTCATGGAGGAGAAGTGCAGTGCACAAGAACTACAACTCTTGCTTGCATAATTTTGGAGTTATTGCCCTTTGTTATTTTTAAGACTTATATTTTGTCTGGAGCATATCTCCTAAAGTATTTTAGCTATCAACTTGAAACTTTATGGGTGGATAGATCTCATGGAAGAGGAGTGCAATGCACAAGAACTACAACTCTGGCTTGCATAATTTTGGAGTTATTGCCCTTTGTTATTTTAAAGACTTAGATTTTGTAGGGGCTTAATTTCTTGAAGTAGAACCCTTAATCTATTAGGCTTCAGTTTACTATCAAGCTTTCTCGGCGGGGGATGGCCATGTCCGACATGGCTCTTGTTGAAAATAAAAATGAGATGGTATTCATTCTTGATTTACATATTTTTAATATATCAAACTAATAGGTGTCCTTAGGCTGTTTTTGAATTTTTCATAAGGTTTGGGTGAGGGCAAAAAAAGCAACAAAAGTTAGTGATAAAGTTGATTCTGCCGTTAGCCCAGAAGGAGTTCTCACAGCCAACATGCCATTCAAAGCCTGGTAAGGCTTCATTATTCTCTGATGTTTATTCTTAAGAAATTTGTCCTGTTAAAATTTCATTAGGCCATCACCAAGAAATATAAAATGCGGCTCAAATTAAAAATAAAAAGAAAATGAGGTTTTCATTATACCCTGTGGCTTTAATGCTTGATTAAATGCATTTCATTAAATAATGAATTTAAATGTAATACAAAGGCATGATCAATGTGTTGAAACAAAAGTTATACTTCTATTACAGGTGCTTGCATGAACTCTCAGACCAGTATGTCAATGTGTCTTGCTGCAAGTATGAGGTAATGGATGAAGAACCTTGAGCTATACAATAGGCTTATAAATGTCCTTGTATGAAATGGCAGTACTGGATGGAAACTCTTTCATTCTTGAAATGTTTAGTAGATAGCACACTTATTCAAGCCTTATGGGCTTTTTGATCCTTTCAATTTGTTTCTCTTTAAGATAAAGAAGAATAGTTTAACCTTTAAGATAAAGAGGAATTTTTTAACCTATGCGCATCCCCCACTGTAATATGGTTGACTTATTTAAGCCACTGTATTCAGTGAAGATTGAAAAGACAAAAATATTTTATCCAATGTATTTTTCAAGTTTGAGTTGTGTGAAAATAAGCTATACCACAATTTAGGTTTGTTATGTTTGTATACCTCATATATCATACATATATATAGAAGTCATAACAGCTCTGTTGTATCACCAAAGACGGGCCAAGGCGTGCCAGAAAGGGCGTCGGTCTATTCAGGGATGACATCTGTATGACTTAAAGAAAAGTTGTAAAGTATGATAAATATTAGAGGCTTGAAATAAACAAACAAACATTACCAAAGAAATTGAGAACTGAAAAATTGCCATAATAGTTTTGTCTTTTCAATTTCCTGATACTTGATTGTTCGATGTTAGGGATGTGCCGAATAATAATCAATGGGGCCAAATGGTCATTAGGTACGTATAAAGTTGGCCATCTTCTAACATTTTCAATAACTAAAGAGTTTCCAACCAGTTACTGCCTTCATTTAAGGATGAAAAGGTCTTTTGGACTGCTAGGTTCTTTCATCTTTTACCATATGCTTGCAGTATGACACATTGAAATTATTTTATTTCTCTTCATTATTTGATGAGTTGTATATATCAAGCATTAAAGCCACTGGGTTATGAAAACCTGATTTTATCTATTTCTGATTGCCAAGGTTATTTATTTCAAAGTGGTTGCTTGGTGAATTTTTGGGTCAGATTTCTGAGGAACCAACAATATTGGTAAATGACACGGCCATACCAGTGCCTTTAGAACTTCAGGTTCAGCAGAGGCTAATTTGTAAATATGTTTTCCTTTATTTTTTGCCAAAAACCTGATGAAAAGTCAAAATTAGTCTTGGGACACCTTTAAGTCTGATTCAATGCTCCAAAACAAAGCTACATGAAATGGTACCTTACTAATCTTAGTTTTTAGAGCATAACTATATCCCCTCGCCGAAAACGGCGGGGGATAATAATAAGACACTGATTTAATAATATGACGCTGAGTAATGTTTTAATTTTCCTTTAGAGTAGATGAAAATGCAAAAAGATTGTTATAGACATGTTTTGAACTAAAAAATTTGTTTGTTTGCATGGGGTTTTATGCCGCTTTCAACAAATAAATTAAAAAGAATCTAGAACTGTCGCAGAGCGGACTTATACCCTTACAAGCACTTTGTCAAAATGCAAGTGCTATTACTTCTGGATGTGTTTGTAAGAGATATTGAGGTCAAATGCAGCATTTGCATGAAGTTTCATGATTGTAGGTCACTTGGTTCTTGAATTAGAGTCAGGAAATGAAAATTGAACAAAAATTGTATTTGACCTTGACCTTTGACCTATGTGACCCAAAAATATTAGGGCACTGCATCGAGTCATAAGCAACATTTGCATGAATTTTCATGATTCTAGGTCACTTGGTTTTTGAGTTAGAGTCTGGAAAGGTAAATTGAACAAAAATTGACTGTGACATTGACCTTTGAACTATGTGACCCAAAAATGATGAGGCACCTCCTTGGGTCATGGGCAACATTTGCTTAAAGTTTCATGATTGTTGGTTGTTTGGTTTTTGAGTAAGAATCCAGAAATGAAAATTGATCAAAGGCTCACTGTGACCTTGACCTTTGACCTATGTGACCCAAAAACAATAGGGCACTTCCTTGGGTCATAAGCAACATTTGTATAAAGTTTCATGATTGTAGGTCACTTACTTCTTGAGTTAGAGTCCGGAAACGAAAGGTCTACGGACAGACGGATGGATTGACAGACGGATGGACAGACAGACAGACATGGTGAAATCAATATACCCCCCTCTACTTCGTAGGTGGGGGGTATAATTATACAAATGCTGTGTTTTAAAATTAAATGTTAAAGTTTCATGAAAATCTGTCAATTACAAGTATACAAATTATTGTTACAAGAAATTTTGCATCACAAAGGGTACCTTTTTAGCTCCACTGGCTGAAAGCCACTGGGGCTATTGTCATGGCGTTGTGTCCGTCGTGCGTCCGTCCGTGCGTCCGTGCGTGCGGTCGTAAACTTTTTCTTTAAAAATCTTCTCCTCAGAAACTACTGTATGAATTTCAACCAAACTTCACAGGAATGATCCTTGGGTGACCCTCTTTCAAAGTTGTTCAAGAAATTTTGATCCTATGAAAAACATGGATTTAATGGGCGTGGCTAATTTCCAAATATGGTAAAAAGTGACTTTTCTCAGGATCTAATAGATGGATACTAATTGAATTTTACATGAATGATCCTTAGGTGACCCTTTATCAGTATACAAAAAATTATTGTGATCGGTTGAAAAATATGTATTTTATGGGCAGAGGTCATTTATCTATATGTTATATAGTGGAAACTTTGAAAATCATTTTCTCAGAATGTAGGTGATGGATATCAACCAAATTTTACATAAATGATCCTTGGGTGACCCTTTATCAGTCTACGAAAAATTATTGTGATCGGATGAAAAATATCTTTTTTTATGGGCGGAGGTCATTTCCCTATATGTTATATAGTGGAAACTTTGAAAATCATTTTCTCAGAATCTAACTGATTGATATCAACCAAATTTTACATAAATGATTCTTGGGTGACCTTTGATCAGTCTACAAAAATTAATTGTGATCGGATGAAAATTATGTATTTTATGGGCGGAGGTCATTTCTCTATATGTTATATAGTGGAAACTTTGAAAATCATTTTCTCAGAATTTAACCGATGGATATCAACCAAATTTTACATGAATGATTCTTGGTTGACCCTTGATCAGTCCTCAAAAAATATTGCAATCAGATGAAAAATTTGTTTTTTTATGGGCGGAGGTCATTTCTCTACATGTAATATAGTTGTAACTTTGAAAATCATTTTCTCAGAATGTAACTTATGGATATCAATCAAACTTATTAGTATGATCCTTGGGTGATCCATTATCATGCAGCCAAAAATTATTGTCATTGGATGAAAAATATGTATTTTATGGGCGGAGGTCATTTCTCTTTATGTTATATGGTTGAAATTTTGAAAATCATTTCAACATCAGTAGAAAGAAAAATATTTAAAAATCTAGTCAAAAACTTTTATTTGCTATTACAAGAATTTCAAGCCTGTGGAGCAACTCAAGCCATTCATGGCTTTCTAGTTGGTACATAGCATCATCTTGTGGGCCCCTACCAAGTTTGTTCATATCAAGACCCTTAGGCCATATTTGGGCTCCACCCGGGCGCATCCCTTTCAGCTCATCTGAGCACGATGGGTGAAAATGGGAAAACCTTCAAAAATCTTCTTCTCTGAAACCAGACGGCAGACAGCTTTCATATTTAGAAAGTAGCATCATCTTATGGACCTCTTCCAAGTTTGTTCATATCAAGACCCTGGGGTCACTTTTGGGGTCCACCCGGGTGCATCCCTTTTTACATAGAATCAAAGAGCAAAAAGGTATATCTGTCTTGCTCTTCGCTGAAAACGTTCCATGGTATTGATTTTAGGCAATTATCTTCTTTTTGACATCTGCCTATCTAATTAATGTGATGTCCCAGGGGTCATAGAGACTCAGGTGAGCGATCTAGGACCATCTTGGTCCTCTTGTTTACATCTGCCTATGTAACGGTCAAAGAGACTCAGGTGAGCGATCTAGGACCATCTTGGTCCTCTTGTTTATGCAAAAGTTGTTGCATATAACATTTGGGTGTATCTACCTACTATTTTGAAAGAAAACCATCCTATTATTCTGAGGGAATTATTGTGGAAAAGGAAGAAATTGCTTGTGACAAGCAATTTCTTCTTTTCCACAATTTTCTCTCCAAAATATGAAAATTTTGAGCCTGGACTCCTACATTTGATAAGTTCGGAGTCCGCTTGACTCCTTTTTAGCTCACCTGAGCACGAAGTGCTCAAGGTGAGCTAATGTGATTGTAGAATGTCCATCCTCAGTCGTGTGTCGTCCACAATTTCTTTAAACATCTTCTCCTCCTAAACCAGTGGGCCAATCTTGATGAAACTTTGCAGGGATGTTCCTTGGGTCAAGCTCTTCCAAAGTTGTTCAAATAATTGAAATCCACCCTAAACTTTCCCTTTACCCTTAACACAAAGGGTGAAAATATGAAAATCTTTAAAAATCTTCTTCTCTGAATACAGAAGGTAGACAGCTTTTATATTTGGTATGTAGCATCATCTAGTGGACCTCTACCAAGTTTGTTCATATCAAGACCCTTGGGTCATTTTTGAGCTTTGCCGGGGCCCAACCCTTTTTACATAGAATCAAAGAGCAAAAATCTTTAAAAATCTTCTGCTCTGAAACCAGATGGCAGTCAGCTTTCATATTTGGTATGTAGCATCACCTAGTGGGCCTCTACCAAGTTTGTATATATCAAGACGTTTGGGTCACACTGCTTGCTGAAAGCCACTGGGGCTATTGTCATGGCGTTGTGTCTGTCGTGCGTCTGTCCGTGCGTCCGTGCGTCTGGTCATAAACTTTTTCTTTGAAAATCTTCTCCTCAGAAACTACTGGATGAATTTCAACCAAACTTCACAGGAATGATCCTTGGGTGACCCTCTTTCAAAGTTGTTCAAGAAATTTTGATCAAATGAAAAACATGGATTTAATGGGCGTGGCTTATTTCCAAATATGGTAAAAAGTGAGTTTTCTCAGATTCTAATTGATGGATATCAACCAAATTTTACTGGAATAATCCTTGAGTGACCCTTCATCAGTCTACAAAAGATTATTGAGATCGGATGAAAAATATGCATTTTATGGGCAAAGGTCATTTCTCTATATGTTATAAAGTGGAAACTTTGAAAATCATTTTCTCAGAATCTAACTGATAGATATCAACCAAATTTCACATGAATGAACCTTGGGTGACCCTTTATCCGTCTACCTAAAATTATTGTGATCGGATGAAAATATGTATTTTATGGGTGGAGGTCATTTCTCTATATGTTATATAGTGGAAACTTTGGAAATCTTTTTCTCAGAATCTAACAGATAGATATCAACCAAATTTTACTGGGATAATCCTTGAGTGACCCTTTATCAGTCTACCAAAATTTATTGTGATCAAATGAAAAATATGTATTATATGGGCGGAGGTCATTTCTCTATATGTTATAAAGTGGAAACTTTGAAAATCATTTTCTCAGAATCTAACTGATAGATATCAACCAAATTCTACATGAATGAACCTTGGGTGACCCTTTATCTCTCTACCTAAAATTATTGTGATCGGATGAAAAATATGTATTTTATGGGCGGAGGTCATTTCTCTATATGTTATAAAGTGGAAACTTTGAAAATCATTTATCTCAGAATGTAACTTATGGGTTCAATCAAACTTCATAAGTATGATCCTTAGGTGACCCATTATCATACAGCCCAAAATTATTGTCATTGGATGAAAAATATGTCTTTTATGAGCGGAGGTCATTTCTCTATATGTTATAAAAGTGGAAACTTTGAAATTCATTTCAACATCTGTAGAACCCAAAATATCTTTAAATCTAGGCAAACCTTAGATTTGCTACTACAAGAAATTCAAGCCTGTGGAGCGACACAAGCCATTCATGGCTTTCTAGTTTGATAAGCAACAACCTCTCAGAAAAAAATTTAAGAAAGGTCTATCCATACAAAAATCATTCATATCCAAAAATTCATTTCAGAGAATAGAAGTAACGATCAAAAACTAAGTTTTGTTTTGGGCTTGCAAAAAATCATGGTAATGACAAGTCTGATGTTCTGGTAAAAATTATGGAATCAAATTTTGTTATTTTGGATTTCTTATTTATTTACCAATTCAACAAACCTTTTTTGTCCCAAAAGATTTTGGTTAGGATTCCAATATGACCCTCTATGTTATTTTTAGCTCACCTGAGCACAAAGTGCTCAAGGTGAGCTATTGTGATCACTCACCGTCCGTCCATCGTCCGTCCGTCTGTCCGTCCGTCCGTCAACAATCCCTTTAAACATCTTCTCCTCCTAAACCCCTGGGCCAATCAAGCTGAAACTTGGCAGGAATGTTCCTTGGGTGAAGTTCTTCAAAAGTTGTTAAAAGAATTAAATTCTATAAATAACTCTGGTTGCCATGGCTACAGAAAAGCTGAAAATCGCGAAAATCTAAGAAAAAAAAACTTCTCCTCCTAAACCACTAGGCCAATAAAGCTGAAACTTGGCAGAGATGTTCCTTGGGTAAAGTTCTTCAAAAGTTGTTAAAAGAATTTAATTTCATCGAAAACTCTGGTTTCCATGGTAACGGAAAGGTTGAAAAACGGCCGAAAATGTCCGAAAATCTTAGAAAAAATTCTTCTCCTCCTAAACCACAAGGCCAATCAAGCTGAAACTTGGCAGAGATGTTTCTTGGGTAAAGTTCTTTAAAAGTTGTTAAAAGAATTTAATTTCATAAAAAACTCTTGTTTCCATGGTAACAGAAAGGTTGAAAAATGGCCGAAAATGGCCGAAAATTTTAGAAAAAATCTTCTCCTCATAAACCACAAGGCCAATCAAGCTGAAACTTGGCAGAGATGTTTCTTTGGTGAAGCTTTTCAAAAGTTGTTAAAAGAATTCAATTTCATCAAAATCTCTGGTTTCCATGGTAACAGAAAGGTTGAAAAATGGCCGAAAATGGCTGAAAATCTTAGAAAAAAATCCTTTCCTCTTTAACCACAATGCCAATCAAGCTGAAACTTGGCAGAGATGTTTCTTAGGTGAAGCTTTTCAAAAGTTGTTAAGAGAATTTAATTTCATTAAAAACTCTGGTTTCCATGGTAACGGAAAAGTTGAAAAATGGCTGAAAATCTTAGAAAAAAATCTTCTCCTACTAAACTACAAGGCCAATCAAGCTGAAACTTAGCAGAGATGTTTCTTGGGTGAAGCTCTTCAAAAGTTGTTATAAGAATTTAATTTCATCAAAAACTCTGGTTCCATGGTAAAGGAAAGGTTGAAAAATTGCTGAAAATGGCTGAAAATCTTAGAAAAAATCTTCTCCTCTTAAACCACAAGGCCAATCAGGCTGAAACTTGGCAGGGATGTTTCTTCCATGAAGTTCTTCAATAGTTGTTGAAAAAATTTAATTTCATCAAAAACTCTGGTTTCCATGGTAACAGAGAGGCTGAAAAATGGACAAAAATTGCTGAAAATCTTAGAAAAACTTCTTCTCTTCCTAAACCACTGGGCTTATTAAGCTGAAACATGGTAAGGATGTTTTTTAGGTGAAGCTCTACCAAAATTGTAAAAATAATTTTATTCAATCAAAATCTCTGGTTTACATGCTATTGGAAATGTCAAAATACTGCCAAAATTATCGGAGAAGGTTAATATTGGCCTTAACTATTTGGCATATCTTAAACATGGCAAGGATATTCTTAAGGTTTAGGTCTACTAAACTTGAATTCAATATTCCATCAATAACTTTGTTTGCAATTAAAAAGATAAATAAATTGCAGTAGGAGGAAATTAAAGTCTGTTTCTTTTAAATCCACCCTAAATGTACATCAGACAATTTCTGGTATTTATAACATTGTTGACAAGTTATGAGTTGATTCTCTCAGGTGAGCGATATAGGACCATCATGGTCCTCTTGTTTCAGAGATAGCGAAAAAGCAACAAACTCTTTTATAAATTGTCTCAATAAACAGGTTGAACAGATGATTTTAACATCCAATTTGAAGAAATTATTGATAAACTTGACTTATCTTCACTATTAAGATTTTAAGTTTAAAAAGCACAAAGGTTACATGAATTTTTCATTAATTCGTTTGAATGGGATTTTACGCCACTTACAACATTCTTTCAGTTCTACTGTGGTGGCTGGACCTGTGCAGACCTTACAGTGGATTCCTGTTATTTCTCACACCAGTACTAACATAGGTCATTTGTGGGAGACAAATAGTCAGAAAGAACAAGTGATGCAGTAGGGGATCAATCCCGGAACCTCTAGAATGACAGTGATATGACGGCACCTCCAGTAATTTGTCATTAAGGATGTTTATCCTTTATAGTTTACAACTTATTACATCTTAATTTAAATTACGGTATTAGCTCAAATACAGCCTCAGGGTCCATTAGAATAATCATAATTCTGTAAGATAGAGGTAAGGCTTTATTGTAGGCTACAGATGTCAAGATGTTATAGAAATAGCCAAAATACCGACTTAACCCTTGTCATGCTGAACCCAGAATATTCCTGCTTTGACAGGAGGTATACAAAAAGATCAGCCTGCACATATGTGCAACAACAGATTCCTGGTATTTCTCTCACCAGTACTACCATTAAATCCTTTCCTGGACTCCAGCTGCTTAATATCACATAGGTCTAACATTATCGACCCATTTGTGAGAGAAAAATAGTTGATTGATTGATTGAATGGGGTTCTACACCACTTTCAACATTATTTCAGTTATATCTCGGAGGCTGGAGCACCTAACAATGGATTCCTGGTATTTCTCACACCAGTACTACCATTACATCCTTTCCTAGCCTCCAGCTGCTATCCCACATAGGTCTACGATTATCGACCCATTGGTGGGAGACTAATAGTTGGAAAGTATGAGTGCCACCATTGAGGATCAATTCCATGACTTCTAGAATGACAGTCCCACACTACCAACTGCGCTATGATTTGTTTCTTTGTTTGAATGGGTTTATGCCACTTTCAACAATTTTGCAGTTATATCGCGGCGGTCTGAGCACCTAACAATGGATTCCTGGTATTTCTTTCACCTGTTCTACCATTACACCCTTTCCTAGCCTCTGACTGCTATCTCACATAGGTTTATGATTATCTACCCATTGGTGAGAGACAAACGTCGGAAAGGATATTTGCCGCCACCAGGGATCCAATCCACGACTTTCAGATTGGAAGTCTTATGCCTAACCAACTGCGCTATGAAGGCGGCAAGAGAGAATAATAGTCAGAATGGATGAGTGAGGCTGTGGTGGATTGAACCCAAACCTATAAATTGACAGTCTGACATGCTACCAACTTTGCTATAAAGGTGGCATAAAGTGAAGTACTTGATTACTGTCAAATAATTTATGATTCTATATGGATATCGTCAAATGATTGCCAAATTATGAAATCATAACAACAGATGGGTTTGCTGTATTTCTTAGCAGCAATAATAGGAAGTATTGATCAATGAAAATTGTGAATAATACAGATTTCTGAGACTGTGAATTAATTATCTAACTATTTACAATTATTTGTCAAGAAATGTATTCTTAGCCAGAAATCAGCAGGCTAAAACAAGAATATCAGTACAACAACAAAACTTAACATTAGGGCAAGATTAAAATCTTAATTACTTGCCATAATCTATATTGTCATGGCATTGTGTCCGTCGTGCGTCCGTCCGTCCTTGCGTCCGGTCGTAAACTTTTTCTTTAAAAATCTTCTCCTCACAAACTACTGGATAAATTTCAACCAAACTTCACAGGAATGATCCTTAGGTGACCCTCTTTCAAAGTTGTTCAAGAAATTTTCATCAAATGAAAAACATGGATTTAATGGGCATGGCTAATTTCAAAATATGGTAAAAAGTGACATTCCTCAGGTTCTAATCGATGGATACCAATTAAACTTTACATGAATAATCCTTGGGTGACCCTTTATCAGTGTACCAAAAATTATTGTGATAGGATGAAAAATATATATTTTATGGGCAGAGGTCATTTCTCTGTATGTTATATAGTGGAAACTTTAAAAATCATTTTCTCATAATCTAACCAATAGATATCAACCAGCCGCGGCAATAGCGCAGTTGGTAGCGCGCCGGACTTCTAATCCAGGAGTCTATATTCGCACGGGTTCGATCCCCGGCCGCGGCACTTATCCTTTCCGACATTTGTCTTCCACCAATGGGTAGATAATCGTAAACCTATGTGGAATAGCAACTGGAGGCTAGGAAAGGGATGTGGTGGTAGTACTGGTGTGAGAAATACCAGGAATCCATCGTTAGGTGCTCCAGTCGTCGCGATATAACTGAGAGATTGTTGAAAGCGACGTAAAACCCAATTCAATTCAAATTCAAAATAGATATCAACCAAATTATTACATGAATGATTCTTGGATGACCTTTTATCAGTCTACCAAAAATTATTGTGATCAGATGAAAAATATGCATTTATGAGCAGAGGTCATTTCTCTCTGTTATATAATGGAAACTTTGAAAATCATTTTCTCAGAATCTAACTGATAGATATCGACCACATTTTACATGAATGAACCTTGGGTGACCTTTTATCAGTCTACCAAATATTATTGTGATAGGATGAAAAATATGTATTTCATGGGCGGAGGTCATTTCTCTATATGTTATATAGTGGAAACTTTGAAAATCATTTTCTCTAAATATAATTGATGGATATCAATCAAATTTCACTCGAATGATCCTTGAGTGACCCTTTATCAGTCTACCAAAAAATATTGTGATCGGATAAAAAATATGTATTTTATGGGCAGAGGTCATTTCTCTATATGTTATATAGTGGGAACTTTGAAAATCATTTTCTCACAATGTAACAGATAGATATCAATCAAATTTCACTCGAATGATCCTTGGGTGACCCATTTTCATGCAGCCAAAAATTATTGTCATTGGATGAAAAAATTTATATGTCTTTTATGGGAGGTCACTTCTCTATATGTTATATAGTGGAAACTAAAAATCATTTTAAGATCAGTAGAACCAAAAATATCTAAAAATCAAGTCAAAACTTAGATTTGCGTTTAAAAGAATTTCACGCCTGTGGAGCGACTCAAGCCATTCATGGCTTTCTAGTTAATAAAACTTAGTGCCTGAAACATTTCTCGTTGTTTTAGCCATTTAAATATATTTCAATCTATGCTTTACTTGTCATTTGACCTCCCTAATAGTAGCTCCCCTTAAAACTATTTACAGAGAAAACCCAGTTCAATTGATTGGAATTACTTCAGAGAAAACCCTGTTCACTTGATTCAAATTACTCGAGATTTAATAATAATGTCTTTTTGTCCTAATTTTACATTGATTTCCTCTAAACAATCATTTACATGATTGTACAGAGGAAATTAACCACAAACTTTAGGGAGAGAGGGGATCAACAAGACAGCATTGCAATAGGTATTTTGTTAGTTAATTGGTTGCCAAATAAAGATCCCCTATTCATGTTATGTAAAGCTCTCTGATGCATTTTTTTAAAATACATATGGTACAATACTGAAAGAAGAGCTAGGACCTTAACTAGTTGCTTCTACTTGGAAGTTTTCACTCTCATTAATTTTTATGCTCTACAAAATTAAAGTGATTAGCACTTAAATGTCTCAAAAGTGAAATACATGAAATATATTTTTGACAGCTTCCTATTAAATGAAGAGATGTCCACTGTATTTCAAAGCCCCCTCCCGGATTTTATTGTGCTTTTACTTTTCCCTTTTATTTTTCACTTAATGACATTTAATATCATCCCTTACAGAAATACAAAGTTTGCTGACAGTATATACTAAGATGAGCCTGAATATATGTCCATTCTTATCATAGCATAATAAGTATGGCAATATTGGTGGAAGAAATACCAAGAATTTAATCTTATATGATCCAGTCACTTCATTATTACTAAAATAGTGTTTACAGCAGCACAATACTCTATTCAATCTAATATATCATTTTCATTAAAATAATTAAAGATATATAAATTTTTATGCACAAGCTCAAAGAATCTTGGTACAGTATAAAGTGAAATTCAAAAAAGAGATAAAAAAAAGAGATCAGCAGATCATTCAGCAGAGGTCACCCAGATCTCGAGGTTCAACATAGAGAAGATCATCATATGGTTAAGTAATATTCATTCTAGATTAAGAAAATAATGTAAACTGGAAAAGTTTGGATTCTGGCCAGCCTACTTAGACAGTGTAGTCCGTCCCCAAATTGATACTTTTCAACCTTTAAACATGGTTCTTTTTTGCTGAATGGCTCATATATATAAATCTAACTACTTCATCATTGCTGCAAA
The DNA here is from genome assembly GCA_948146395.1 of Fragum whitleyi. Classification (NCBI taxonomy): domain Eukaryota; kingdom Metazoa; phylum Mollusca; class Bivalvia; order Cardiida; family Cardiidae; genus Fragum; species Fragum whitleyi. The sequence goes on from OX411552.1 coordinate 22,833,575, forward strand.
CTTTCTGCAAACTGTAATTATACATGAATTAAAGCTATCAAATAATTATTCTGAATAATCTTGGATCACAAAAAAATATTTAATTGCATTTAAATAAAAGATTTGGCAACCCTTAATTGGCAATTAGGTCATTCCAAATGAATGCAAGAAGCCAAGCGTCAGCGATCGACAATTGACAGGTGGTAAATGCCTGTTTAATAAAAGTAATTTGACTATGATATAGACGATATATCCATATAGTAATTGGACTTCTACACACATATTTGGGCAGGAGATACACAGATATTTTGTGTTAAGTCAAAAAAGGGCAAGAGGAAACGATCTTGTTAAATTGTTATGGGTTTTCGGGTCCAAAGTGTTGATCTAATTTTTGGAAAGGATGCATACTTAAGTAGATTGCAAAATTAAACCATGAAATAGAAATTTTCAATTATTTGTTACAAATTTTGAAATAATTGTTAAGGTAATGAATGCTGCCAGAGAGAAGTTTGAAATTCCATGTCATCAAACTTTTAAATTAAAAAATGCTTTATTTCATCAAAGATGCATATCAATGTGTGTTAAATAAAATGAAAGCAATGCTAATAGGTGTGATAAAGGGGATATTTATTGGTTCATACCATCATGAAAGAAATCAATTGTAGAAATTGGCATTGAACTTGGCAAAAAAAAAAGAAAGTCTGAAGCCTGCATATATAGATGTATATGTTAAATACGTATAAATAGCAGATAAGTATAAATAAAACCACAAGCTATTTCAAGAATTGAAATTGTCACATTGATTTTCAAATTGTCACATTGATTTTGGAAAGTGAAGGGACATTGTCCCATTACAAATAATTCTTCCCCGATCACTGTCCCATGGATGTGGATGTCAAAATCAACCTTTAGTCCATAATCGGAGCCACCGGCTCCGCTTTCAAAATCATGTGTGGAACTTCCGCTCCACGTGTGGCTCCGATTATGTAGATGTAAACATTTCATATTTTGAATGAAAAATGGGGTAGGAGGTCAGGATTTCCTCATTTATATAATATTTAATTTATTAATCATAAAAAAGTGGAATGCTATTCGACCAGTTATACATTTTGCAACGTAAATGTACTCAAAAAAAGTAAAAATGCTCGTTGGTTTTTGTTAAAAATGATTTCTTCTGGGAGCAGTCTTGAGCCAGGAATGTCAAAACATGTGGTTTTTACCTCCAAAATGCAATATTCTGAACAGAATTGATAACGCAGACCATTGTTTTCAGTGTAAACAAGCTTAGCAAAACAACCACAAAATCTTACTCAACGTACTTTTCTGCAATATGATATATTTCAAAAAAAGTTGTTTGGTTCCAATTATGTGGATTGGCTCCGATTATGTTCCCTGGCTCTGAAGTTGTGGAGTGTCTTCTTCTTCTTCCATATGCCCCACAGCCTTCAATATGAAGTTTCTGTTAGTTCCATGGGGCGCTGTTTTCTCGTCATTCCATGGCACACGTTGTCTATTTTATGTCTTACCTTCCTTTCTCGTTTACTTTTATTACCTCCAAAATGCAAAATTCCGAACAGTATGTCTGATGTAAACCCTTGTTTTCAGTGAGTATGAATTCAGGAAAAAACAACCACAATATTCTTGAAAATTGTTCTTTACTGAAATTTTAGATAGTTGAAAGAAAATTATTTGTCTCTAATTATGTATCAATGTTTATTTTTTTATTTATTCATTTATTTATTTATTTATTCATTCATTTATTTAATTATCTTTATTTATTTAGTGAGTTAGTTAGTTAGCTAGTCAGAAACAGAATGACATCGTAGTCATACACATTGAAGAGTTGTAAGGGCGTGAAGGCGACTATCCCCAGGATTTATATATCTTTAATTCCTCCACTGTAGGAGATTTTCTATACAATTTAAACATATAGCATCAGAAAGAAAAGAATACAATACATAAAACATACATTGAACAAAGCAAACACACCGAGAATCACACACATATAATAATATGAAATAAGGCAAAGCCTTAAAAGCGAGCGCAGCAATTTGTGTACTAGATTGACAAATTATTTGTTACGAGAGAGAGAGAGAGAGAGAGAGAGAGAGAGAGAGAGAGAGAGAGAGAGAGAGAGAGAAGAAAGAGGGAGACAGAGACACAGAGAGACAGAGTGAGAGAGAGACAGAGAGAGAGAGAGCTCATGTATTTTATAGTTTAGTGCGTAATCCTAGGATCTATCAGTTGCGAAATTAAATTTCAATTATTCAGCGCACATTTCATTCTGTTATGTCTTACTGAAAACAAATTTAGTGACGTAAGATTTACGCAAAAAAACCTGTAATTTCTCTGCTGAAAAAGAAACGAAGGTCACCATAGTAAGACGGAAAACAAGTGACTTAGTCATAGTGTAAATTTATGTGGACATTAACAAAAGAAATCATTATTTCTGGACTCGGTGAGATTTCCCAAATTGTCAAAAAAAAAAAAAAAAAAAAAAAACTCTAGAAAAATCAATGAACACTTATTTAAATGAGCATTGATTTCTATCAAATATCAATGTTTTATCTTCCGATTGTACATGGCTCAATTAACCTCAGAAAAGGTTTTCTAATTTTAAATCACAGGTTTAGCAGACCTAAATTTCGTTCATTTAAATGAAGTTGATAAACTTAGAGCTTTTGAATACAATAACGTGAAAGAAACTCGTCTTGATCAATATCAAAACATTTCTCAGGAACTGCTTGAAATTTCCCATAGAAATTGCATTTTCTGCAAGGCTCTACATAGGGTATTGAATTCCTCTTAATTTAGAAGTAGGCTTCTACCTTGTCTATTTTATATAACCACCATTACATAACACCAATAATGTATTGAGTAGATGGTATGTTTCTGATGAACAATCTATTCCTCCAATACTGCGTGATCCGTTCATCAGTAAAGAGATGTCAAATTTTCACACTCTTTGAAATCGAGACATAACTTCTTCTTAAGCTCTGATTAATCACAGCAAACCTTTTTGGACATAACTGAAATATCACTAATATATTATCTTCGGTTAAAAAAAAACTGCTCTTGAAAACGGGTCGTCAACAACAACAAAAGACAAACATATTAACATAAACTTTACAAACTAGCATTTCCTTCTTTCCCACAATGTTTTCTCATGACCTGAAAAAAATTAAATAGTTACATTCTTGTTTTGGTTATTTCAAGGCAACTATAGTCACTATTTTCTATATTAAACACATTGAAAATCGTAAGAAACATCTTGCATGCATAACAAATCCTCAAGTCTATGATTGAAAAATTTAAATTTCCAGACTAAATTATTCGTGACGTCATTGTCCATTATTGATGACATCAAGAATGTTTGTGTTGACATTTTAATCTTAACATGTGTGCATGATGTAAATCTGGGGGTTAAACATGTTCCAGGTCGTAAACGTGTTAGGACTAAAGGTAAGAATGTTAAATTAGCCTTGTCATTCTGTATAACTAACACTAATGAACATTTTGTGGGAATGACCGCGTGAAACAATTCGGTCGGCCTCGCTTTTGGCTTTGTTTTGTTGCTTCCGGTAGAAAATAAAACTTTTATTGAAACCTCGTTTTAACGGGATAGCTTAAATAATTTTTCAATTTTTAAATCTTTCCTTCACGAACGATACATTGAGGTATTTTTCCAATACAATTTTTGACTTTTTTTTCTATCCTGCAAGTGAATTCACTCCGGGTGAGAAATGACACGATTGTTTCGTTTGACAGTAAATTGAATAGAATAGAATAGAATAACACACGTTACCATAAACGCTCGCTTCGCGCTCACGGCCTTCGGCCGTTCGCGAGCTGCGCTCGCTATCAATACACAAGTTCATACAGTTAGACGAACAAATATAAGCTCACTGCACACACGCGCACAATCACCCACCCACCTCTACACACTTAACACCCACACACACATATGCAGGGTCATAGGCACATATGTGCATACATTCACAGACGCAAAAGTCTTTTACACCCATCGATAGCCGAGCGCAAGACCGTCACAACTGCCTATAAACATATAGGCAGTTCCAACCGCCACACCGATCCATCGAGACGTGTAGATTGAGCTCGACATCCCTCACACACCATACAAACATTTTGTTTGAATAGTCTGTGAATGATGCCAAGCAAGAATGCTAGTCTTCAGGGGACAATTAATTGTAATTTTAAATTTATTTTACACCAACACTCTATTTGACCAACCTGGTTATACTGCCTTGCAAATTCAGTGCATTAAATCTGCAAGGTAGAATAGAGGATAGCGCACCGGATTTAAAACAAGTCTGCATTCGAAAGCGAAAGATGGTTGTGTTCTATATACAACGACTTCTGTACTTTTTCATGGCTAGATGAAGGTAACGATAGGAAATTCTTTTAAACCTAAGCATTTTATCAACATTAATCCCAAATAAGCTAGAACTGTCATCTAGTAAATAAGATATATATTCAAATGTACTCAAACTATCTAAGGTTACCAATGTATCATTATCAAAATACTGACTTACGTATCGTTTAAATTGACTGTGTATTATTCCTACGTATTCACAATCAAAAATAACATGAGTCATAAGATCACATCGAATGTCACGAGCATTGCATCTAGCACATTCGGTTACAAAGTAGGCTGAGTAGGCGACAAGCTGAGCGACTGAAAAACAGCATTCAAGCATGTTAGGAAATCTTTTCGCATAACACCATAACGTAGAAGAGCATAAGAGAGGTTGAAAATTACGATATATATCATATTCTGGTGTAAGTATACTGTTTTCCCATTGCTCTGTAAAATAAGTTTTAATTCTAGTTGAATAAAGACGAGACCAGTTAGATTTAGATGGAAAGAAACCGTCTCTCACATATTGTTCAACGAAATTTACTAAGTCGTATTTTTGCAATTAATGTCCGACGGTATTTAAAAAGCTGACAGTTTCAAATCCTTGCAAGCCGCCACCATAGCACAGTTGGTTAGGCATAAGACTTCCAATCTGGAAGTCGTGGGTTCGATCCCCGGTGGCAGCAAATATCCTTTCCGATGTTGGTCTTTCACCAATGGGTAGATAATCGTAAACCTATGTGAAATAGCAGTCGGAGGCTAGGAAAGGATGTAATGGTAGTACGGGCGTGAGAAATACCAGGAATCCATTGTTAGGTGCTCCGGCCGCCGCGATATAACTGAAATAATGTAGAAAGCGACGTAAAACCCCATTCAATCAATCAATTCAAATCCTTGCATGTAAGATGCTAATCGAATCAAAAATAAATTTTTGGTCGCAGAGTCATTCTGTAATTGACATAACTGACCCAGGAAATTTAACCTACGACTATCTATCTAGGATTCTAAGGGAAGACAATTAACAAGACCTAAAGAAATATTGGTACTTGATCTTCTTTGGAGACCTTGAAAGTGTTTGATACAAAGTCGGTGAGAACGTTCTATTATTTCCAAGTTAGAAGGACAAATTAAGGGCAGTAACTCTACTCCGAATAGAGCCTTCAGCAAACATATCGTTTTATAAATATTCATACTTGTAAGAGGATTTAAGCCATTCAAATAAAGCCCATTTTTACTTAGGGCAAAAAAAGATTTGCACACTTTTTAGCTCACCTGAGCACAAAGTGCTCATGGTGAGCTATTGTGGTTAGGTGGATGTCCGTCGTGCGACGTGCGATGTCCGTCGTCAACATTTGCATTGTATGCACTCTAGAGGCCACATCTTCGCCGGATCAACCTGAATTTTGTTCAGAATGATTGTCTTGATGAAATCTCGGACGAGTTCCAAATTGGGTCAACTGGGGTCAAAAACTAGGCACGGGGTCAAATCTAAGAAAAACCGTATAGGCACTCTAGAGGCCACATTTTTTGCCAGATCAACCTGAAATTTGGTCAGAATGATTGTCTTGATGAAATCTCGGACAAGTACAAAATTGGGTCAACTGGGGTCAAAAACTAGGTCACAGGGTCAAATCTAAGAAAAACCTTGTATGCACTCTAGAGGCCACATTTTTTGCCTGATCAACCTGAAATTTTGTCAAAATGATTGTCTTGATGAAATCTCGGACAAGTTCGAAATTGGGTCAACTGGGGTCAAAAACTAGGTCACAGGGTCAAATCTAAGAAAAACCTTGTATGCACTCTAGAGGCCACATTTTTTGTCGGATCAACCTGAATTTTGGTCAGAATGATTGTCTTGATGAAATCTCGGACGAGTTGACCCGAAATTGGGTCAACTGGGGTCAAAAACTAGGTCATGGGGTCAAATCCAAGAAAAAACTTATAGGCAGTCTAGAGGCCACATTTTTTGCCAGATCAACCTGAAATTTGGTCAGAATGATTGTCTTGATGGAATCTTGGACGAGTTTCAAATTGGGTCAACTGGGGTCAAAAACTAGGTCACAGGGTCAAATCTAAGAAAAACCTTGTATGCACTCTAGAGGCCACATTTTTTGCCTGATCAACCTGAAATTTTGTCAAAATTATTGTCTTGATTAAATCTGGGACAAGTTGGAAATTGGGTCAACTCGGGTCAAAAATTATTCGTGACGTCATTGTCCATTATTGATGACATCAAGAATGTTTGTGTTGACATTTTAATCTTAACATGTGTGCATGATGTAAATCTGGGGGTTAAACATGTTCCAGGTCGTAAACGTGTTAGGACTAAAGGTAAGAATGTTAAATTAGCCTTGTCATTCTGTATAACTAACACTAATGAACATTTTGTGGGAATGACCGCGTGAAACAATTCGGTCGGCCTCGCTTTTGGCTTTGTTTTGTTGCTTCCGGTAGAAAATAAAACTTTTATTGAAACCTCGTTTTAACGGGATAGCTTAAATAATTTTTCAATTTTTAAATCTTTCCTTCACGAACGATACATTGAGGTATTTTTCCAATACAATTTTTGACTTTTTTTTCTATCCTGCAAGTGAATTCACTCCGGGTGAGAAATGACACGATTGTTTCGTTTGACAGTAAATTGAATAGAATAGAATAGAATAACACACGTTACCATAAACGCTCGCTTCGCGCTCACGGCCTTCGGCCGTTCGCGAGCTGCGCTCGCTATCAATACACAAGTTCATACAGTTAGACGAACAAATATAAGCTCACTGCACACACGCGCACAATCACCCACCCACCTCTACACACTTAACACCCACACACACATATGCAGGGTCATAGGCACATATGTGCATACATTCACAGACGCAAAAGTCTTTTACACCCATCGATAGCCGAGCGCAAGACCGTCACAACTGCCTATAAACATATAGGCAGTTCCAACCGCCACACCGATCCATCGAGACGTGTAGATTGAGCTCGACATCCCTCACACACCATACAAACATTTTGTTTGAATAGTCTGTGAATGATGCCAAGCAAGAATGCTAGTCTTCAGGGGACAATTAATTGTAATTTTAAATTTATTTTACACCAACACTCTATTTGACCAACCTGGTTATACTGCCTTGCAAATTCAGTGCATTAAATCTGCAAGGTAGAATAGAGGATAGCGCACCGGATTTAAAACAAGTCTGCATTCGAAAGCGAAAGATGGTTGTGTTCTATATACAACGACTTCTGTACTTTTTCATGGCTAGATGAAGGTAACGATAGGAAATTCTTTTAAACCTAAGCATTTTATCAACATTAATCCCAAATAAGCTAGAACTGTCATCTAGTAAATAAGATATATATTCAAATGTACTCAAACTATCTAAAGTTACCAATGTATCATTATCAAAATACTGACTTACGTATCGTTTAAATTGACTGTGTATTATTCCTACGTATTCACAATCAAAAATAACATGAGTCATAAGATCACATCGAATGTCACGAGCATTGCATCTAGCACATTCGGTTACAAAGTAGGCTGAGTAGGCGACAAGCTGAGCGACTGAAAAACAGCATTCAAGCATGTTAGGAAATCTTTTCGCATAACACCATAACGTAGAAGAGCATAAGAGAGGTTGAAAATTACGATATATATCATATTCTGGTGTAAGTATACTGTTTTCCCATTGCTCTGTAAAATAAGTTTTAATTCTAGTTGAATAAAGACGAGACCAGTTAGATTTAGATGGAAAGAAACCGTCTCTCACATATTGTTCAACGAAATTTACTAAGTCGTATTTTTGCAATTAATGTCCGACGGTATTTAAAAAGCTGACAGTTTCAAATCCTTGCAAGCCGCCACCATAGCACAGTTGGTTAGGCATAAGACTTCCAATCTGGAAGTCGTGGGTTCGATCCCCGGTGGCAGCAAATATCCTTTCCGATGTTGGTCTTTCACCAATGGGTAGATAATCGTAAACCTATGTGAAATAGCAGTCGGAGGCTAGGAAAGGATGTAATGGTAGTACGGGCGTGAGAAATACCAGGAATCCATTGTTAGGTGCTCCGGCCGCCGCGATATAACTGAAATAATGTAGAAAGCGACGTAAAACCCCATTCAATCAATCAATTCAAATCCTTGCATGTAAGATGCTAATCGAATCAAAAATAAATTTTTGGTCGCAGAGTCATTCTGTAATTGACATAACTGACCCAGGAAATTTAACCTACGACTATCTATCTAGGATTCTAAGGGAAGACAATTAACAAGACCTAAAGAAATATTGGTACTTGATCTTCTTTGGAGACCTTGAAAGTGTTTGATACAAAGTCGGTGAGAACGTTCTATTATTTCCAAGTTAGAAGGACAAATTAAGGGCAGTAACTCTACTCCGAATAGAGCCTTCAGCAAACATATCGTTTTATAAATATTCATACTTGTAAGAGGATTTAAGCCATTCAAATAAAGCCCATTTTTACTTAGGGCAAAAAAAGATTTGCACACTTTTTAGCTCACCTGAGCACAAAGTGCTCATGGTGAGCTATTGTGGTTAGGTGGATGTCCGTCGTGCGACGTGCGATGTCCGTCGTCAACATTTGCATTGTATGCACTCTAGAGGCCACATCTTCGCCGGATCAACCTGAATTTTGTTCAGAATGATTGTCTTGATGAAATCTCGGACGAGTTCCAAATTGGGTCAACTGGGGTCAAAAACTAGGCACGGGGTCAAATCTAAGAAAAACCGTATAGGCACTCTAGAGGCCACATTTTTTGCCAGATCAACCTGAAATTTGGTCAGAATGATTGTCTTGATGAAATCTCGGACAAGTACAAAATTGGGTCAACTGGGGTCAAAAACTAGGTCACAGGGTCAAATCTAAGAAAAACCTTGTATGCACTCTAGAGGCCACATTTTTTGCCTGATCAACCTGAAATTTTGTCAAAATGATTGTCTTGATGAAATCTCGGACAAGTTCGAAATTGGGTCAACTGGGGTCAAAAACTAGGTCACAGGGTCAAATCTAAGAAAAACCTTGTATGCACTCTAGAGGCCACATTTTTTGCCGGATCAACCTGAATTTTGGTCAGAATGATTGTCTTGATGAAATCTCGGACGAGTTGACCCGAAATTGGGTCAACTGGGGTCAAAAACTAGGTCATGGGGTCAAATCCAAGAAAAAACTTATAGGCAGTCTAGAGGCCACATTTTTTGCCAGATCAACCTGAAATTTGGTCAGAATGATTGTCTTGATGGAATCTTGGACGAGTTTCAAATTGGGTCAACTGGGGTCAAAAACTAGGTCACAGGGTCAAATCTAAGAAAAACCTTGTATGCACTCTAGAGGCCATATTTTTTGCCTGATCAACCTGAAATTTTGTCAAAATTATTGTCTTGATTAAATCTGGGACAAGTTGGAAATTGGGTCAACTCGGGTCAAAAATTATTCGTGACGTCATTGTCCATTATTGATGACATCAAGAATGTTTGTGTTGACATTTTAATCTTAACATGTGTGCATGATGTAAATCTGGGGGTTAAACATGTTCCAGGTCGTAAACGTGTTAGGACTAAAGGTAAGAATGTTAAATTAGCCTTGTCATTCTGTATAACTAACACTAATGAACATTTTGTGGGAATGACCGCGTGAAACAATTCGGTCGGCCTCGCTTTTGGCTTTGTTTTGTTGCTTCCGGTAGAAAATAAAACTTTTATTGAAACCTCGTTTTAACGGGATAGCTTAAATAATTTTTCAATTTTTAAATCTTTCCTTCACGAACGATACATTGAGGTATTTTTCCAATACAATTTTTGACTTTTTTTTCTATCCTGCAAGTGAATTCACTCCGGGTGAGAAATGACACGATTGTTTCGTTTGACAGTAAATTGAATAGAATAGAATAGAATAACACACGTTACCATAAACGCTCGCTTCGCGCTCACGGCCTTCGGCCGTTCGCGAGCTGCGCTCGCTATCAATACACAAGTTCATACAGTTAGACGAACAAATATAAGCTCACTGCACACACGCGCACAATCACCCACCCACCTCTACACACTTAACACCCACACACACATATGCAGGGTCATAGGCACATATGTGCATACATTCACAGACGCAAAAGTCTTTTACACCCATCGATAGCCGAGCGCAAGACCGTCACAACTGCCTATAAACATATAGGCAGTTCCAACCGCCACACCGATCCATCGAGACGTGTAGATTGAGCTCGACATCCCTCACACACCATACAAACATTTTGTTTGAATAGTCTGTGAATGATGCCAAGCAAGAATGCTAGTCTTCAGGGGACAATTAATTGTAATTTTAAATTTATTTTACACCAACACTCTATTTGACCAACCTGGTTATACTGCCTTGCAAATTCAGTGCATTAAATCTGCAAGGTAGAATAGAGGATAGCGCACCGGATTTAAAACAAGTCTGCATTCGAAAGCGAAAGATGGTTGTGTTCTATATACAACGACTTCTGTACTTTTTCATGGCTAGATGAAGGTAACGATAGGAAATTCTTTTAAACCTAAGCATTTTATCAACATTAATCCCAAATAAGCTAGAACTGTCATCTAGTAAATAAGATATATATTCAAATGTACTCAAACTATCTAAAGTTACCAATGTATCATTATCAAAATACTGACTTACGTATCGTTTAAATTGACTGTGTATTATTCCTACGTATTCACAATCAAAAATAACATGAGTCATAAGATCACATCGAATGTCACGAGCATTGCATCTAGCACATTCGGTTACAAAGTAGGCTGAGTAGGCGACAAGCTGAGCGACTGAAAAACAGCATTCAAGCATGTTAGGAAATCTTTTCGCATAACACCATAACGTAGAAGAGCATAAGAGAGGTTGAAAATTACGATATATATCATATTCTGGTGTAAGTATACTGTTTTCCCATTGCTCTGTAAAATAAGTTTTAATTCTAGTTGAATAAAGACGAGACCAGTTAGATTTAGATGGAAAGAAACCGTCTCTCACATATTGTTCAACGAAATTTACTAAGTCGTATTTTTGCAATTAATGTCCGACGGTATTTAAAAAGCTGACAGTTTCAAATCCTTGCAAGCCGCCACCATAGCACAGTTGGTTAGGCATAAGACTTCCAATCTGGAAGTCGTGGGTTCGATCCCCGGTGGCAGCAAATATCCTTTCCGATGTTGGTCTTTCACCAATGGGTAGATAATCGTAAACCTATGTGAAATAGCAGTCGGAGGCTAGGAAAGGATGTAATGGTAGTACGGGCGTGAGAAATACCAGGAATCCATTGTTAGGTGCTCCGGCCGCCGCGATATAACTGAAATAATGTAGAAAGCGACGTAAAACCCCATTCAATCAATCAATTCAAATCCTTGCATGTAAGATGCTAATCGAATCAAAAATAAATTTTTGGTCGCAGAGTCATTCTGTAATTGACATAACTGACCCAGGAAATTTAACCTACGACTATCTATCTAGGATTCTAAGGGAAGACAATTAACAAGACCTAAAGAAATATTGGTACTTGATCTTCTTTGGAGACCTTGAAAGTGTTTGATACAAAGTCGGTGAGAACGTTCTATTATTTCCAAGTTAGAAGGACAAATTAAGGGCAGTAACTCTACTCCGAATAGAGCCTTCAGCAAACATATCGTTTTATAAATATTCATACTTGTAAGAGGATTTAAGCCATTCAAATAAAGCCCATTTTTACTTAGGGCAAAAAAAGATTTGCACACTTTTTAGCTCACCTGAGCACAAAGTGCTCATGGTGAGCTATTGTGGTTAGGTGGATGTCCGTCGTGCGACGTGCGATGTCCGTCGTCAACATTTGCATTGTATGCACTCTAGAGGCCACATCTTCGCCGGATCAACCTGAATTTTGTTCAGAATGATTGTCTTGATGAAATCTCGGACGAGTTCCAAATTGGGTCAACTGGGGTCAAAAACTAGGCACGGGGTCAAATCTAAGAAAAACCGTATAGGCACTCTAGAGGCCACATTTTTTGCCAGATCAACCTGAAATTTGGTCAGAATGATTGTCTTGATGAAATCTCGGACAAGTACAAAATTGGGTCAACTGGGGTCAAAAACTAGGTCACAGGGTCAAATCTAAGAAAAACCTTGTATGCACTCTAGAGGCCACATTTTTTGCCTGATCAACCTGAAATTTTGTCAAAATGATTGTCTTGATGAAATCTCGGACAAGTTCGAAATTGGGTCAACTGGGGTCAAAAACTAGGTCACAGGGTCAAATCTAAGAAAAACCTTGTATGCACTCTAGAGGCCACATTTTTTGCCGGATCAACCTGAATTTTGGTCAGAATGATTGTCTTGATGAAATCTCGGACGAGTTGACCCGAAATTGGGTCAACTGGGGTCAAAAACTAGGTCATGGGGTCAAATCCAAGAAAAAACTTATAGGCAGTCTAGAGGCCACATTTTTTGCCAGATCAACCTGAAATTTGGTCAGAATGATTGTCTTGATGGAATCTTGGACGAGTTTCAAATTGGGTCAACTGGGGTCAAAAACTAGGTCACAGGGTCAAATCTAAGAAAAACCTTGTATGCACTCTAGAGGCCACATTTTTTGCCTGATCAACCTGAAATTTTGTCAAAATTATTGTCTTGATTAAATCTGGGACAAGTTGGAAATTGGGTCAACTCGGGTCAAAAACTAGGTCATGGGGTCAAATCTAAGATAAACCTTGTATGCACTCTTGTGGCCGCGTTTATCTCCAGATCAAGCTGAATTTTGATCAGAATGATTGTCTTGATGAAATCTTGAATGAGTTTGAAATTGGGTCAACTGGGGTCAAAAACTAGGCACGGGGTCAAATCTAAGAAAAACCGTATAGGCACTCTAGAGGCCACATTTTTTGCCAGATCAACCTGAAATTTGGTCAGAATGATTGTCTTGATGAAATCTCGGACAAGTACAAAATTGGGTCAACTGGGGTCAAAAACTAGGTCACAGGGTCAAATCTAAGAAAAACCTTGTATGCACTCTAGAGGCCACATTTTTTGCCTGATCAACCTGAAATTTTGTCAAAATGATTGTCTTGATGAAATCTCGGACAAGTTCGAAACTGGGTCAACTTGGGTCAAAAACTAGGTCACAGGGTCAAATCTAAGAAAAACCTTGTATGCACTCTAGAGGCCACATTTTTTGCTGGATCAACCTGAATTTTGGTCAGAATGATTGTCTTGATGAAATCTCGGACAAGTTCGAAATGGGTAAACTGGGGTCAAAAACTAGGTCATGGGGTCAAATCTAAGAAAAACCTTGTATGCACTCTAGAGGCCACATTTTTTGCCAGATCAACCTGAAATTTGGTCAGAATGATTGTCTTGATGAAACCTCGGACGAGTTCGAAATTGGGTCAACTGGGGTCAAAAACTAGGTCACGGGGTCAAATCTAAGAAAAAACTTAAAGGCAGTCTAGAGGCCACATTTTTTGCCCGATCAACCTGAAATTTGGTCAGAATGATTGTCTTGATGGAATCTCGGACGAGTTCCAAATTGGGTCAGCTGGGGTCAAAAACTAGGTCACAGGGTCAAATCTAAGAAAAACCTTGTATGCACTCTAGAGGCCACATTTTTTGCCTGATCAACCTGAAATTTTGTCAAAATTATTGTCTTGATTAAATCTGGGACAAGTTGGAAATTGGGTCAACTGGGGTCAAAAACTAGGTCATGGGGTCAAATCTAAGAAAAACCTTGTATGCACTCTAGAGGCCACATTTTTTGCCCGTTCATTTTGGATTTTAGTCAGAATGATTGTCTTGATGAAATCTTGAATGAGTTCGAAATTGTGTCAACTGGGGTCAAAAACTAGGTCACAGGGTAAAATCTAAGAAAAACCTGGTAGGCACTCTTGTGGCTGCGTTTATTGCCAGATCAAGCTGAATTTTGGTCAGAATGATTGTCTTGATGAAATCTTGAATGAGTTCGAAATTGGGTCATCCGGGGTCAAAAACTAGGTCACAGGGTAAAATCTAAGAAAAACCTTGTAGACACTCTAGTGGCCACGTTTATTGCCAGATCAACCTGAAATTTGGTCAGAATGATTGTCTAGATGAAATCTTGGACAAGTTCGAAATTGGGTCATCTGGGGTCAAAAACTAGGTCACTGGGTCAAATCTAAGAAAAACCTTGTATGCACTCTAGAGACCACAATTTTTGGCCAATCAACCTGAAATTTGGTCAGAATGATTGTCTAGATGAAATCTTGGATGAGATCAAAATTGGGTCATCTGGGAATAAAAAATAGGTCATGAAATCAATTATAAAAATCCTTGTTAGTCAACCTCAAAATTGTAAAAAAGGGATTCTTAAGTTGTATAGAAGCAACAGCTTTGTTTAGCTCAGTCATTCATCATTCTATTTCTCATTCTTCTTTTGAAAATTTTAGACAGTTCATTCAGGTGAGCGATTAAGGGCCACTATGGCCCTCTTGTTTTACAAATGTTGTCTACTAGGAGTCGTTGATTTTTATACTTGGAGCATAAAACTCCTAAATGAATTATTTCTTCCTTTTCCATAATGTTTTCGTTTCCGAATTTCCAAGATCTATTACTTCTGTTATATGCCTGTTTTGATTCATTGAAAACAACTATGGCGCATTTATCGGTGTTATACTGATATCTCAATTTACATGAATATGAGTAACAGATTCCTATCATAGATAGAAGAGAATTTGGGGACAGAGATAAAATGGTCATGTCGTCCGCAAAGGACGGTGCACTAAGGTTTACATTCTGCACTTTAAGGCCTAAATTACTGTTTACTAGTTCTTTGATTAAATCATTAATATAACAAAGATATAAGAATGGTGACCACACCCCTCCCTGTCTGGTACCCTGTAGAATGGGGAACCAGTCTGAATCGTAACCAGAGTAAATAACTAGACTGAACATATCAGAGTGCATAGCAATAATATTCTTTATTAAGAGATCGATATTAATACCATATTGATACAGTTTGTAGAACAGCCCATCGTGCCAGACTCTATCGAACGCTTGACGCGCATCTAAAAAACAGGCAAATAGTTTACTTTTTTTCTCAGAACAAAAACTGATACTTTCAATGAGAACAAATGATGTCATCAAACTTCCCATATTTCGCTGAAAACCACCCTGTAAGGAATTAATAGGTTTAATGATATTACGTTCAAGTTGTAAAAGTAAAATTTTTCATACAATTTCCAAATTGACGAAGACAATGTTATCCCAACATGGCTATGCATTCGATGTTCATGTTGCCTCGATCTCACTGCAAGAAATCCTGAAATCTTGGGTTTTCGCAACTTTTTTTGACTCTCTTTGTAAACTCGTTTTCGATAAGCTGGAGTTTGAAATGAGTCCGTTCGGCATCGGCATAGTTGTTATTATCGGCGTTTTAACCTGGCAATGGTCGAGTTATGACCCTTCAGTGTCCTTGATTTTAATCGCGTAAATGAATCAGTTTAATATGTCTATGTGCAATGACGTCCCGAAATTCATTTTTTCGCTACCAACAAACTCGAAAGCTTTATCTGATAAATGTTTTCACGGTTTGTCGTTTCAACCTTTATAAGCTGTATTACTCGACAAACTTGAGTTTCGTACGATGCATTCGATCTGCTGCATGAGAAAACATTGTTTATAACGAAAACCTTCTTTAAGTCATACCGATGCCTTCTCTTTCACCGACCAGACTTATCTCAAACTCAAGCATATCAGAAACGAGCTTCCAATGAGAGTTCACAAAAGAACGAAAAACGCAAGGTTTTGAGTCAAATTAAGGCAGCATGAAGAGCAATTGGATAGCCATGTTAGGATTTAATCTAGGTAAAATTCAGAAATCCACGTATGGAACATTATTTGAGAGCATTATTGCACATGAACACACGCGCTATTGAATTTTACAGAGCAATGAAAACCGACTTTGATTTCAAAATTTTGATTTTGGGGGTAGTCACCTGTAACTCTCCAATGCGTATGTGTTCGGTGTAATTCTTTTTGTCACAGATTAATAATAAGTTAACGTTTTTTTGTGTGTTTTTTTGTTTTGGTATATCCAATTTTCCAAACTCTAGATTATGGGAAAAGTTGTATCTAAAAATTTAAGTGATGCATTATTTTTGGTGTTCAGTATATAAAAAACGTGTTTTCGCCCTTGTAAATGATCCGTTTTGCTAAATGTCAAATTTTTATACTTCTGTTTAATTTTCAACATCGCCTTTATGAAACGGCACCCATATACCGAAAAAGCGCTCTGGACATTTTCAGTATTTGATTTTCACAGTCTTAACTAAGTTTTAATTTTATTAAATCTAGTTTAATTACTTTCCGATTGAAAAGTTGACAAATCCAGAGATGAAGTAGTAAATTCTAACATTAATTTGAATTTATATGAATATGTTCAAAACTTTGCGAAAATTCGGAACTAAATGTTACGCGGGGCTTTAAAACAATGGACCATTGGCCCTTAAGCGCTAATCTGAGGCATTTACAAGTATTTGACAAATGTGGCAAAAGTGTTAAAACTACTTATTTGAAATTCGTGACTAGCTCAACAAAAGTCCAAGATATCAAAAAGACAATCATTGATTGATGGGGTCCAACATTCTGACCAAGTTTCAGGTCATTTGAGTCAGGAATGTTGCTTCTAAAGTGAACAGAAGGTTCTTCTAAGATATGACCCCTTGACCTCATTTTTGACTCCGATTGACCCAATTTCAAACTTGACCAAGACTTGATGCAGTCAAACATTCTGGCAAAGTTTCAGGACATAAGGGCAAATTATGCGGCCTCTAAAGTGAACAGGTTTTTCTTAGATATGATCCCTTAACCTCATTTTTGACCTCACTTGACCCAGTTTACAACATGATCAAGATTTGATGAAGACCAACATTCTGACCAGGTTTCACGATATTGGGGCCAAAAATTTGACCTCTGAAGTGTACAGAGGGTTTTCTAAGATATGATCCCTTGACCTCAATTTTGACTCCACTTGACACAATTTCGAACTTGTCCGAGATTTGATGGAGACAAACATTCTGATGACGTTAAAAGAAATTTTTGGCCAAAAATGTGGCCTCTGAAGTGCACACAAGACTTTTGCTAAAATTTGACCCATTTCATTTACAAGATCCCATTTTTGACCCCACTTGACCCAATCTCGAACTGTATCAAGATTTGATGGAGACAAACATCTGGATCAAGTTTAAGACATTTGGACCAAAACTGTGGCCTCTAGAGTGCACACAAATTGGTGAGGGACAACAGTCGTAGGACGCCTGACACAGCTTGATCACAATAGCTCACCATGAACACTTCCTGCTCAGATGTGCTAAAAATCGAACAAAAAGGGAGTTTTATGAATCATTTAGTCCTTTTTAGCTCACCTGAGCACAAAGTGCTCAAGGGTGAGCTTTTGTGGTCGCATGATGTCCGTCGTGTGTCGTTCGTCGTGCGTCGTCAACATTTACCTTGTAGACACTCTAGAAGCCATATTTTTTGCTCAATCAACCTGAAAATTGGTCACAATGATTGTCTTGATGAAATCTCGGACAAGTTCGAAATTGGGTCAAGTGGGGTCAAAAATGAGGTCAGGGGTCAAATATTAGAAAAACCTTGTAGACACTCTAGAAGCCATATTTTTTGCTCAATCAACCTGAAAATTGGTCAGAATGATTGTCTTGATGAAATCTCGGACAAGATCAAAATTGGGTCAAGTGGGGTCAAAAATGAGGTCACAGGGTCAAATATTAGAAAAACCTTGTAGACACTCTAGAAGCCATATTTTTTGCTCAATCAACCTGAAAATTGGTCACAATGATTGTCTTGATGAAATCTCGGACAAGTTCAAAATTGGGTCAAGTGGGGTCAAAAAAATGAGGTCACAGGGTCAAATATTAGAAAAACCTTGTAGACACTAAAGAAGCCATATTTTTTGCTCAATCAACCTGAAAATTGGTCAGAATGATTGTCTTGATGAAATCTCGGACAAGTTCAAATTTGGGTCAAGTGGGGGTCAAAAATGAGGTCACAGGGTCAAATATTAGAAAAACCTTGTAGACACTATAGAAGCCATATTTTTTGCTCCATCACCCTGAAAATTGGTCAGAATGATTGTCTTGATAAAATCTTGGACATATTCAAAATTGGGTTATGTGAGGTCAAAAATGAGGTCACAGGGTCAAATATTAGAAAAAACTTGTAGACACTCTTTAAGTCATATTTTTTGCTCAATCAACTTGAAAATTGGTCAGAATGATTGTCTTGATGAAATCTTGGACAAGTTCAAATGAGGTCACGGGTCAAATATTAGAAAAACCTTGTAGACACTCTAGAAGCCATATTTTTTGCTCAATCAATCTGAAAATTGGTCAGAATGATTGTCTTGATGAAGTCTAGGTAAAGTTTGAATTATGGTCAAATGGGAATAAAAATAAGGACACAGGTTTAAGTTTTAGAAAAACCTTGTAGACACTCACTCTTTAAGCCATCATTCTGCTCAATCAACTTGAAAATTGGTCAGAATGACTTTCTTGATGAACTTGGGTCAAGTGGGGTCACAAATGAGGTCACAGGGTCAAATCTTAGAAAATCCTCGTAGACACTCTAGAGGCCATAAGTTTTGCCCTATCATCCAGAGAATTAGCCAGATTGAAATTGTCTTTAAAAATCTGTCTGGTTTGAATTTGGGTCAAGTGTGGTTAAAAACTAGGTTAAGAGGTCAGATCTTAAGACTGTTAACTCAGGTGAGCGCTTTAGGGCCACTATGGCCCTCTTGTTTTAGTGAGATATATAAATCGTATTTCTTGAAATATGAATCAAATGAACGCAACATCTTTTTTTTTTTTTTTTGACTCACAAAGTATATCTGATAAAATTTCATGGAATTATCGACGTTGAATGAGTGTTAGTAGTGACGTTGTTAAAATTGGAACGCTTAGCGTGCGAAGTATAATAAGCAAGAAAAACCATTGACAGGCTCCGAAGAAATCTCTATATCTCTTCACATTTAATCCTCGATTATAGTCCGACAATTCTCTTCCACGTACATGTACTAAGTAATATTAATGAAGCTGACTGTTTAGTAACCGGAATATTGTAATAAAAGTAAACATGTAGAAGTGAAACGTAACAAACGTAACTTGCATCGTGAAATGGTGATAAAAAAGGGCCCCATGAAACTAGTAGAAATTTCATATTGAAGATGTTATATGGAAGAAGACACTCCACAACTTCAGAGCCAGGGAACATAATCGGAGCCAATCCACATAATCGGAACCAAACTATTTTCTTTGATCTATATCATATTGCAGAAAAGTACGTTGGGTTAGAGTATTGTGGTTGTTTTGTTAAACTCGTGTACACTGAAAACAATGGTCTGCGTTATTAATTCTGTTCAGAATATTGCATTTTGGAGGTAAAAACCACGTGTTTTGACATTCCTGGCTCAAGACTGCTCCCAGAAGAAATCATTTTTAACAAAAACCAACGAGCGTTTTTACATTTTTTGAGTACATTTACGTTGCAAAATGTATAACTGGTCGAATAGCATTCCACTTTTTTATGATTGATAAATTAAATATTATATAAATGAGGAAATCCTGACCTCCTACCCCATTTTTCATTCAAAATATGAAATGTTTACATCTACATAATCGGAGCCACACATGGAGCGGAAGTTCCAGACATGATTTTGAAAGCGGAGCCGGTGGCTCCGATTATGGACATCACCCCCCATGTTTATTTGACTGCAGTGATTTAAGAAAATTTGAAGCCTCTAATAAACACCCACCCCCAAATAAACAATGTCAAATAAATAGAATAATTATTTTTTTAGACCAAATGATCAGCTTTTATATTAATTTAATGTTTAAATGAATGCATGTTTTCAGTTTAAGTCCATGGTTTGCTGAGGGTACTGTACCCGGCATTATGTCAAATAGCCTGTAAACTTCACTCATTCACTATGCAAAATAGTATTTTTTCATGGAACACCTTTGGTTTTAGATATGACAGTAGCCATAGAAAATCTTATTTATGGCTTTATTTGCCCATTAAATTTAACATCTGTAGTCTCTAATCGAGCCCCTGTGATGATTCTAGTATAGCCAAGGGATCGTATAAGAGCTTTGATAGTATTTTCAATGGCATCAGTCAAGGTTCAACATCAAGATTACATTATCAAAAATTTACAAGTTTGGAATGTAGTAATCAGCATAGAACAAGAGTGTACTGCTCAGGCCGAGCCATTGCACCACTGGTGCTGAAAAAACAGCAGATTGCGAAAAAAAAAACACTAGAAAGCCATGAATGGCTTGTGTCGCTCCACAGGCTTGAAATTCTTGTAAAAACAAATAAATGTTTTGACTAGATTTTTATACGCCCGAAGGGTCGTATTATGTTATGGCCTCGGTCGTCCGTCCGTCTGTCCGTCTGTCCGTCCGTCCGTCTGTCCGTCTGTTAGCAATTTTTTGTGTGCGCGACTCCTCCTAAACTATCAATGGGATTAAGCTGAAACTACACACAATTACTCCCTATGATCTCTAGTTGTGCATAAGACCTTTGAAATTCAAATCGCTCCAGTCATTCCTGAGAAATCTTGAATTATCTGCCCTTTAATATAACCAAAATCACTGTTTTTACTGACAAGCCCCTTCGGGCGTATATGCGCCGCTCTGCGAATTAAAAGCTCTTGTTAGATATTTGGGGTTCTACTGATGTTGAAAATGATTTTTAAAGTTTCAACTATACAACATATAGAGAAATGACTTCCACTCTTAAAAGACATATTTTTCATCAAATCAAAATAATTTTTGGCTGCATGATAATGGGTCACCCAAATATCATACCAAAATTGTTTGATTGATATCCAAAATTAGATTCTGAGAAAATGATTTTCAAATATCCACTATTTAACATATAGAGAAATGACCTCTGCCCATAAAATGCATATTTTTCATCCAATCACAATATTTTTTTTGTAGACTGATAAAGGATCACTCAAGGATCATTCCAGAGAAATTTGGTTAATATCCATACGTTACATTCTGAGAAAATGATTTTCAAAGTTTCCACTATATAACATATAGAGAAATGACCTCTGCCCATAAAATGCATATTTTTCATCTGATCACAATATTTTTAGCTCCACTGGCCGAAAGGCCAGCGGGCTATTATCATGGCGTGGTGTCCGTCGTCCGTGCGTGCGT
The DNA here is from genome assembly GCA_948146395.1 of Fragum whitleyi. Classification (NCBI taxonomy): domain Eukaryota; kingdom Metazoa; phylum Mollusca; class Bivalvia; order Cardiida; family Cardiidae; genus Fragum; species Fragum whitleyi. The sequence continues at coordinate 22,855,160 of OX411552.1, forward strand.
GTGTGCGTCAGTCCGTCCGTCCGTAAACTTTTACTTTAAAAATCTTCTCCTCAGAAACTACTGATTGGATTTCAATCAAATTTCACAGGAATGTTCCTTGGGTGATCAGATTCCTTTAAAGAATTCTAATCGGTTGAAAATCATGGCTGTAGTGGGCCTGGCTAATTTCCATATATGGTAATATGTGAGTTTTCTCAGATTCTAATTGATGGATACCAATTAAATTTTACATGAATGATCCTTGAGTGACCCTTTATCAGTCTACCAAAAATTTTTGTGATCGGATGGAAAATATGTATTTTATGGGCGGGGTCATTTCTCTATATGTTATTTAGTGGAAACTTTGAAAATTAATTTCTCAGAATGTAATAAATGGATATCAACAAAATTTCATTTGAATGTTCCTTGAGTGACCCTTTATCAGTCTACCAAAAATTATTGTGATCAAATGAAAAATGTGTATTGGGCGGAGGTCATTTCTCTATATGTTATATAGTGGAAACTTTTAAAATCATTTTCTCAGAACCTAACCAATGGATAACAACCAAATTTAATTTGAATGATTCTCTAATGATCCTTTACAAGTCTGTAAATCTATATTGTTATCAGATGAAAAATAAGTGTTTTATGGGCGGAAGTCATTTCTCTCTATGTTACATAGTGAAATCTTTGAAAATCATTTTCTCAGAATCTAACTTATGGATATCTACTGAATGATTCTTTAGTGATACTTTATCAGTCTGCAAAAAATTATTGTGATCAGATGCAAAATATGTGTTTTAATGTCAGAGGTCATTTCTTTTGATATGTTGTATGGTCTAACGAATACCCAAAATTGGGTAAAACAAATTTTTTTCAAAGTTCAAACAGATGGATTTCAACCAAATATCATAGGAATTTTACTTCTGTGAAGTTGTATCAGGCTGCAAAAATATTTGATTAGATGAACAGCATGCTCTATATTGGCAGAGGACATTTCAACATATAAAGACAATATTTGACCACCCTTTTGGTATCACCTAAATGATGATTTTTTTTTGGACTCGTTAAATTTAATGGGTGTAAAGATTGTAGGTTAGATGGAACAAAAGCTTTGTTAAAATCCAAATGTGTAGAAACATTAGGTGAAATAGGGAGCCTGATATAACCACCCCCCCCCCCCAAGAATTGGTCAGTTTAATTGAATGAAGGGTGACTCAGCACAAAGAGGTCAGAGTGGGGAAGAAAAAGCTCAGTTGACTGCACTCTAAGGCATTGGGCTGAATAAAAATATTGGATTTAATATTTTACTTCTTATTATCATTAGATAGAATTTTGTTTTGGTGACAAACAATTATTGTGAAGTAACACCCTTATAGTGGTGTTTAATGAAAAGCTGAAAGATCTACAATCAAAATTTTTTGGACAAAATACCAGTATATTATGCATTTTATTTTGAGTAAGCTAAAACACTACACGAGAGAGTCATAGAAGAATACTTTAGATGCTGTTTTTTAAGCTCACCTGAGCACGAAGTGCTCAAGGGAGCTATTGTGATCGATCGTTGTCCGGCGTCCGTCTGTCCGTCACTGCGTCAACTTTTTCTTTAAACGACATCTCCACCTAAACTTATAGGTCAAAATCAACCAAACTTGGCAGAAATATTCCTTGGGTGGTCCGGTGTAAAAATTGCTCAAATGGAAAGGATCCGTGCCATATCACCTTGAAAAGGGGCCTTAATGACAAATTTCTTGTTTACACTCTAGAAGCCACAAATATGGTCCAATCTTCACGAAACTTGGTCAGAATGTTTGTTAGGTCATGAGGATAAAGTCTATTAAAAATTGGAAGGATCCGTGACATATTACGGGAAAAGGGGCCTTAATGACAATTTTTTTGTTTACACTCTAGAAGCCACAAATATGGTCCAATCATCATGAAATTTTGTCAGAATGTTTGTTAGGTCATGAGGATGAACTCTTTTGAAAATGGGAAGGTTCATGCCATATCATAGGAAAAGGAGTCTTAATGATAATTTACTTGAAATATCAGGTGAGCGATTTAGGTCCCTCTGGGTCCTCTTGTTAAAAATTAGGCTGGCCATGGTCTTTCCTGTTTTAAGCTCCACTGGCTGAAAGCCACTGGGTCGTAAACTTTTCTTTATAAATCTTCTCCTCAGAAACTACTGGATGAATTTCAACCAAACTTCACAGGAATGATCCTTGGATGACCCCCTTTCAAAGTTGTTCAAGAAATTTTGATCAAATGAAAAACATGGATTTAATGGGCGTGGCTAATTTCCAAATATGGTAAAAAGTAAGTTTTCTCAGATTCTAATCAATAGATACCAATTAAATTTTACATGAATGATCCTTTGGTGACCCTTTATCAGTCTACAAAAAATCATTGTGATCGGATGGAAAATATGCATTTTATTGGCGGAGGTCAATTCTCTATATGTTATATAGTGGAAACTTTGAAAATCATTTTCTCAGAATCTAATTGATGGATATCAACCAAAGGGCTTGGTTCACTAACTGCCAAATTTCGCCCAACTTTGAAAACGACCTATATTTTTATGATAACTAGTTTAACATCTGTTTTATCCATAAAAGGTTTTGTTTTTGCAATGACGTCAAAATTGAATCTGAAAAATAGCTTTTTTAAGGCCCAGTGAAATTTGTTAAAATGGCGCGTTTTTCGACGTCGTCTAAAAGACGTTACGTTATCGCGATACCCATATTTCACCAAATACTAGTAAACGCCCCCGACGTTATGCAAAACTTCATACAGGCACTATTTTGTATCATTTTCTTTTCTTAATTTAATTCTGATGACTTAAGTAATTTAAGTTGACTTTGGTACCAAATACTCTCAAACTGCTACCCAGGACGAAATTATCGATTGAAAGATGTGGGCTCCCATACGTTTTTCTTTTTAACCATTAGTGCTATGAAATTATGACAATATACAGTAGCAATATGTTTACAAAAAGATCCAATTCTTTTATTGCAAATCATCGCTCTAAATATTGGCTATCTCCGTTCATTTTTTTTTAAACTTTCAAGATGCAAATTATACAAGTAGCAAAAGAAGAGAGAAAAAAAACATTCACAAGACCGCAAGTTGCGGACGATTTAAAGATTCAAAAATACAAAACCGACTAACAATTACCTATTCACGGATGAAATTTTAAAATCTTGTTTTAAATCCTCAACATATATGACACACAAATTCACCTACTACCCGGGGAACTTTGTGTCGCCGTGAAATCATAACAAAGCAATTGTCGAGAAAGCCAGGTCATCAAGTATTGACATCCTTTGAAGCCCCCGGCAAGACTCTTGCCCAGTGACGTCATTTTCTTGCGTTTATACTAGGAAGAGTTTCGATTTTGCTTTTATTTTTGGACCCGGGTTTAATTTTATACAGATTGATTGAAGAAATATTTCAGAAACAACGTGAAGACAGGAGAAATTGTTAGCTTCGGATTTCAGTTATATTGTTTAAGTTATTAAAAAAAAGAAAAGAAAAAAAATAAGAATGCGATATATTCGTGTTATTCGACACACCATTCGACAGACGTCATTTTCTACGGGATATATTTTATATTATAAAAACCTTGTTACTGTTTTACACTTTCTCATTTTGTGATTCCGGAAAACAGACAGTTTGCACGCGCTTCGTTAAAGCAGTCGTACGATCCTTTGAAGATGAATAGAAGGGGACCGGGAATGATTACAGGGGATGGGGCGTTTGTAAGGGAGGGCGCGTTTGTAAGTGAAATATGGTCATATGTTTACCCAGTTTTTTTAAAATCGTTTTCAAATTCATGCTAATAATTAATAAAGATTAGCAGGGAATAGCAGGTGTGCATTTATTTTTAAGATATTAAGTAGATATCAAGCTATAGTTGATTCATTTCAGTCTGGACTTTATTTCAGATAAAAGTTTCATTAATTTTTAAACATGTATATTTCATATAAATAATGATATATTCGTAAAAGTTTACTTCTCATAAAGAAAGTGATTCAGTAAGACAAGATTAAACGGAGTTCCACTTATGGCGTAAAGCAAACGGTGAGTAATAATCAAGTAACGTTATGGTAACGATTGCCGGCCGTAATACGTGAAACGAAGGATAAGTGAAAGATTTAATGAGCGGTTTTTCGTGTAAAATTAAACGTTGAATACGTTAGTCTCTTTAGAAAAATCGTGTACGTGTCCAATTCACAATTTTAAAACCATTCTTATTGATAATATCTATTGATCACAGACATTTAGTAGCTCTTCCAAAGACAGAACCATGACAATGGGTAATAACGAATTTTTCCTCAAATGTCGAAGAACGCGGAGAAGAATGGCATGGTGTGATGGCGGCATAATCTGCGACGTCTAATTTGTATTATAGACTATTGAATTTATACGGGAATATATCGTGTCGGACGAGTTCTTGTGTTAGATTTGCCAGAGTCCGACAAAAAATATTTCCATTTAAATTCGTTTACCTTTTTTTACAAAACCTATCCTTCAAGAGCATTTTTCAAATGTTTACCTCTTTTTAATACAAGCTATATCATCACAAAAAAAATATTTTCAGTTTTATTTCTAAATAATCTTAGTCCAATATCAAAATATGCAATATCAAATAAAATTGCATACTTTCCTCCTGTTCAAATACATTTACATGGAAACAATATCGTGTTTGAATAAATGAACTATACTTAAGTACGAGTATCAATGATTGATAAAGGGACAATATCGCCTGTACTAGTGAATAGATAGAATTTTCATTCAATAAAATATGTCCATCTATTTCTACACCTCAATTCTTGCAGATTCAGATTCATTAGATGTATTATCATAATTTTCATTCAGTCGACATTCTTAGAAAACAAACCCTGGTTTTCAAGAACTTAACATTTGGTATTTGAAAACACCACAGGGATTGAAATGAGCCCGGAAATTGGTCAAAATTGGCATTGTTTTCATTTCCGTTTAAGATTAAAGTTGCAAGCTTCTTTACTAGCTTTCGGATCTGCCGTGTAATTAACGGCGATTCTTTTACTTTTCAAGTAGATCTATGTTGCACAAGTTTGTTGCGAGCAGTACATTGATACAATTTAACTTCTAACCATTCTGAAAACTGAAAATAAAACATTTGATTTGTTTGTTCGAGTATGGTCTAATGCCGCCTTCAACAATATTTCGGTAATATCACAGTGTCTGGAGCACCTAAAAATGGATTCCTGGTATTTCTTAACCATTACTACCATTACATCCTTACTTAGCCTCCAGCTGCCATCCCACATTGATCGGCGATTATCAACCCATTGGTGAAAGACAAATAACAATTGATTTGAAATCAAATGTTTTTATTGTAACGATAAATGCCACATTGTATGTATTTTGGTCATTCTAAATTCTTAAAGAGTTCCTCCCCCCCAATTTACTCGTGTGGTGTTAACATAATGTTTAGATATGTAAATGTGCAATTTAAGTGTGCAAAACTGATTTCACTGACGTGGTGAAAGACGTTGATTTTCGAGTTCGAACAAAAAAGTACATTTTTATACGCCGCCGGAGGCGGACGTATATTGGCGTCATCTTCTCCGTCTGTCTGTCCGTCCGTCCGTCCGTCCATCCATCCGTCCGTACGTCCGTCCACTTTTCTTGTCAACGCAACTCCTCCTAAACTTCTGGCTGGATCTTCTTGAAACTTGGTCAATGTTATCACCTCAATTGGTAGATGTGCATGAATGAAGGATTTTACGGTTCGTTGATTTTTGCCTGAGTTATGCCCCTTGATTACTTAGTCTCTGGGTCCAATTTTCTTGTCAACGCAACTCCTCCTTAGTTTCTGGCTGGATCTTCTTGAAACTTGGTCAATGTAATCACCTCAATTGGTAGATGTGCATGAAGGAAGGATTTTACGGTTCATTGATTTTTGCCTGAGTTTTGCCCCTTGATAACTTAGTCTCTGGGTCCACTTTTCTTGTCAACGCAACTCCTCCTAGGTTTCTGGCTGGATCTTCTTGAAACTTGGTCAATGTTATCACCTAACGTGGTAGATGTGCGTGAAGGAATGATTTTATGGTTTGTTGATTTTTGCCTGAGTTATGCCCCTGAAAAACTTAGTCTCTGGGTCCATTTTTCTTGTCAATGCAACTCTTCCTAAGTTTCTGGCTGGATCTTCTTGAAACTTGGTCAATGTTATCACCTCAATTGGTAGATCTGCATGAAGGAAGGATTTTATTGTTCGTTTTTTTTTGCCTGAGTTATGCCCCTTAAAAACTTAGTCTTTGGGGCTTATTGCCTCAGTTATGCCCCCTTAAAATTTAGTCTCTGGGGCTTATTGAAATTGCAGTCTTGTGAATGCAACTCTTCCTAAGTTTCTGGCTGGATCTAAATGAAACTTGGTGGATGTTATAACTGAAATTGGTAGATGAGCATAAAGTAAGGATTTTATGGTTCATTAATTTTACCCTTAATTATGCTCCCTTAAAACTTAGTAGCTAGGGCTTATTGAAATTGCAGCCTTTTGAACACAACTCCTCCTTACTTTTTTGTCTTTATTTAAATGATACTTGTTCAATGTCATCACCATAATTTGTAGATGTACAAGGATTTTATGGCTCATTTATTTCCCTGAATTATGCCCCCTTAAAACTTAGTGCCTGGGGCTTATTGAAATTGCAGCCTTGTGAAGGCAACTCCTCCAAACTTTTAGTCTTGATTTAAATGAAACTTGGTCATTTTCAATTTGGTTCTGTCAAAATAAGTAGTGTCTACAATTATTTTTGTGAAACAGCAGCAAAGTGGCGGCGTATTTTGTGACGATGGCACTCTTGTTTTGTCTTGGATGCCAAAATTAGATAAAGAACAATAAACACGTGTTGAATTGAAAAAAAAAATAATAAAATAAAATAATGTCGGGTGGGAATCGGACCCTGATCCTCTGCATGGAAGACAACGATCGTTACCACTAGACTATTCCGCCACTAGATGAATGAGAGTGTAACCTTTATTTATAGATAAAAGATTTGCACTGTGCTAATATTAGTACATGTACATTCGATATTGTCTTTTGCGCATAAAATACCAAACTTTAATTCATCTAGCACATTTCTGAATCCTTAAATTCATTTAAAGATGTAATTTCTTGAAAACTTGCAAAATTTTGCAATGAAAGCCTGGAATTTACTGGGTATTTGGTCGATGACATTTGCCGACCGACCGGCAACCGTCTGACTGACCTGTTAAACCGTGAACAGATCAAGGAGAGAAAGAAAATAAAAAAACCAAACACTAATTAATGTTCTTTTATTGATTTTTTAATCGAAAACCGAAAACACTAAACTTGAACTTAATCTGTGGCTGTAAAATTCCTGTTGTTTTTCACGTCAATCATTGCGTCAGTTGTTTACATTGGCAACAAGCCCGTTCGTACGCTGGAAGATTCGTACCTTTCAATTAGTTTCCTTTATCTATCGCATTTTAAGCTCACCTGAGCACGAAGTGCTCAAGGTGAGCTTTTGTGGTTAGGTGGATGTCCGTCGTCAGTCGTCCGTCGTCAACATTTGCCTTGTATGCACTCTAGAGGCCACATTTTTTGCCATGTCAACTTAAAATTTGGTCAGAATGATTGTCTTGATAAAATCTCGGACGAGTTTGAAATTGGGTCAGATGGGGTCAAAAACTAGGTCAAAGGCCAAATCTTAGAAAAACCGTGTATGCACTCTAGAGGCCACATTTTTTGCCCAATCAACCTGAAATTTGGTCAGAATGAATGTCTTGATGAAATCTTGGATGAGTTCGAAATTGGGTCAAGTGGGGTCAAAAACTAGGTCACAGGGTCAAATCATAGAAAAACCTTGTATGCACTCTAGAGGCCACATTTTTTGCCCAATCAACCTGAATTCTGGTCAGAATGATTGTCTTGATTAAATCTCGGAAGAGTTTGAAATTGGGTCAACTGGGGTCAAAAACTAGGTCACAGGGTCAAATCTTAGAAAAACCTTGTATGCACTCTAGAGGCCACATTTTTTGCCCAATCAACCTGAATTTTGGTTAGAATGATAGTCTTGGTGAAATCTCAGAGGAGTTCAAAATTGGGTCAATGTGGGTCAAAAACTAGGTCACAGGGTCAAATCTTAGAAAAACCATGTATGCACTCTAGAGGCCATATATTTTGCCCAATCAACCTGAAATTTGGTCAGAATGAATGTCTTGATGAAATCTTGGACGAGTTTGAAATTGGGTCAACTAGGGTCAAAAACTAGGTCACAGGGTCAAATCATAGAAAAACCTTGAATGCACTCTAGAGGCCACACTTTTTGCCCAATGAACCTGAATTTTGGTCAGAATGATGGTCTTAGTAAAATCATGAACGAGTTTCAAATTGGGTCAACTGGGGTCAAAAACTAGGTCACAGGTTCAAATCATAGAAAAACCTTGTATGCACTCTAGAGGCCACATTTTTTTCCCAATCAACCTGAATTTTGGTCAGAATGATTGTCTTGATGTAATCTGGGATGTGTTTGAAATAGGGTCAACTGGGGTCAAAAACAAGGTCACATGGTCATATCATAGAAAAACCTTGTATGCACTCAAGAGGCCACAATTTTTGCTGGATCAACCTGAAATTTGATCAGAATGATTGTCTTGATAAAATCTTGGACAAGCTTGAAATTGGGTCAACTGGGGTCAAAAACTATGTCATGGGGGTCAAATCTTAGAAAAACCTTGTATGCACTCTAGAGGCCACATTTTTTGTTCAATCAACATGAAATTTCGTCAGAATGATTGAATTGATGCAATTTTTGATGAGTATGAGATTGGGTCAATTGGGGTCAAAAACTAGGTCACGGAGTCAAATAATAGAAAATCCTTGTAAGTCAATTGTAAGTCAACCTGAACATTGTAAAAAAAGTATTATCAAGTTGTACAGAGGCAGAAGAATATTGAAAAATTAGACAGTTCATTCAGGTGAGCGATTAAGGGCCACTATGGCCCTCTTGTTTTAAAAGATATTTTTGGTTGCTTACTGTTATAAATTAATAGGGAAAACGTTTTAACTTTTTTAAAGAATCATTTCAGCCAATACCCCATAAGGCTTATCAGATTGGATGGGTGTTTCTGATAAATGCCGAAGTATGGTTGTCACATGATCCATGTATTTTTTTAGCTCACCTGAGCACGAAGTGCTCAAGGTGAGCTATTGTGGTTAGGTGGATGTCCGTCGTGCGTCGTGCGATGTCCGTCGTCAACATTTGCCTTGTATGCACTCTAGAGGCCACATTTTTTGCCCGATCAACCTGAATTTTGGTCAGAATGATTGTCTTGATGAAATCTCGGACGAGTTCGAAATTGGGTCAACTGGGGTCAAAAACTAGGTCACGGGGTCAAATCTAAGAAAAACCTTGTATGCACTCTAGAGGCCACATTTTTTGTCCGATCAACCTGAATTTTGGTCAGAATGATTGTCTTGATGAAATCTCGGATTAGTTCGAAATTGGGTCAACTGGGGTCAAAAACTAGGTCACGGGGTCAAATCTAAGGAAAACCTTGTATGCACTCTAGAGGCCACATTTTTTGCCAGATCAACCTGAATTTTGGTCAGAATGATTGTCTTGATGAAATCTCGGACGAGTTCGAAATTGGGTAAACTGGGGTCAAAAACTAGGTCACGGGGTCAAATCTAAGGAAAACCTTGTATGCACTCTATAGGCCACATTTTTTGCCCGATCAACCTGAATTTTGGTCAGAATGATTGTCTTGATGAAATCTCGGATGAGTTTGAAATTGGGTCAACTGGGGTCAAAAACTAGGACACGGGGTCAAATCTAAGTAAAACCTTGTATGCACTCTAGAGGCCACATTTTTTGCCAGATCAACCTGAATTTTGGTCAGAATGATTGTCTTGATAAAATCTCGGACAAGTTCGAAATTGGGTCAACTTGGGTCAAAAACTAGGTCACGGGGTCAAATCTAAGAAAAACCTTGTATGCTCACTAGAGGCCACATTTTTTGCCCGATCAACCTGAATTTTGGTCAGAATGATTGTCTTGATGAAATCTTGGACAAGTTCGAAATTGGGTCAACCGGGGTCAAAAACTAGGTCACTGGGTCAAATCCAAGAAAAACCTTGTATGCACTCTAGAGGCCACATTTTTTGCCCGATCAACCTGAAATTTGGTCAGAATGATTCTCTTGATGAATTCTCGGAAAAGTTTGAAATTGGGTAAACTGGGGTCAAAAACTAGGTCACAGGGTCAAATCTAAGAAAAACCTTGTTTGCACTCTAGAGGCCACATTTTTTGCCCGATCCACCTGATTTTTGGTCAGAATGATTGACTTGATGAAATCACGGATGAGTTCGAAATTGGGTCAACTGGAGTCAAAAACTAGGTCACGGGGTCAAATCTAAGAAAAACCTTGTATGCACTCTAGAGACCACATTTTTTGCTCAATCAACCTGAAATTTGGTCAGAATGATTGTCTTGATGAAATCTCGGACAAGTTCAAAATTGGGTCAACCGGTGTCAAAAACAAGGTCACAGGGTCAAATCTAAGAAAAACCTTGTATGCACTCTAGAGGCCACATTTTTTGCTCAATCAACCTGAAATTTGGTCAGAATGATTGTCCTATTGAAATCTCGGACAAGTTCAAAATTGGGTCAACTGGGAATAAAAACAAGGTCACAGGGTCAAACCTAAGAAAAACCTTGTATGCACTCTAGAGGCCACATTTTTTGCTTGATAAACCTGAAATTTTTGGTCAGAATAATTGTCTTGATGAAATCTTAGACAAGTTCGAAATTGGGTCATCTGGGGTCAAAAACTAGGTCACAGGGTCAAACCTAAGAAAAACCTTGTATGCACTCTAGTGGCCACGTTTATTGCCCGATCAACCTGAAATTTGGTCAGAATGATTGTTTTGATGAAATCTTGGACAAGTTCGAAATTGGGTCAACCGGGGTCAAAAACTAGGTCACTGGGTCAAATCCAAGAAAAACCTTGTATGCACTCTAGAGGCCACATTTTTTGCCCGATCAACCTGAAATTTGGTCAGAATGATTCTCTTGATGAAGTCTCGGACAAGTTTGAAATTGGGTCAACTTGGGTCAAAAACTAGGTCACAGGGTCAAATCTAAGAAAAACCTTGTTTGCACTCTAGAGGCCACAATTTTTGGCCAATCAACCTGAAATTTGGTCAGAATGATTGTCTAGATGAAATCTCGGATGAGATTGAAATAGGGTCATCTGGGGTTAAAAATAGGTCACAAAATCAATTATAAAAATCCTTGTTAGTCAACCTTAAAATTGTAAAAAACGGATTCTCAAGTTGTATAGAAGCAACAGCTTTGTTTAGCTCAGTCATTCATCATTATATTTCTCATTCTTCTTTTTGAAAATTTTAGACAGTTCATTCAGGTGAGCGATTAAGGGCCACTATGGCCCTCTTGTTTAAATTCGACATGAACACGTGCGAGGGTCAAGTGAATGAAGCTATTGTTCAAATTGCACCTGCATGTAGAATCGACCATCGTCGAGCATTGAATGGGGGCATTCACGCGTCTGTGTTCATTTCATAATCTTAAAAGGCTGAAAATGGCGATTTTTTGCTATTTTCCGTAAACTCGACCATCTGATAAGGTAATATTTCTAGTCCAGAAATGGTCTTAATTTTCAAAAATGGTAATATCTCGCAGTTTAAAGTTGGAATTGAACAAAAAATATAAAAATGTCCTTTTCTGTCGAATTTTGATATTTTCACATATTTTGGGCAGAATGTTGGGGTTAGTGAACCAAGCTCTTTCACTGGAATGATTCTTTAGCGATCCTTATCAGTCTTCAAAAAATATTGTTATATTTTATAGATTATGTTATACTGTATAACATCCAATAAAGGCAAAACAAACTTCCTCAAAGTTTAAATAGATGGATTTCAACCAAATATCACAGGAGTTTTAATTCTGCAAAGTTGTATAAGTCTGTTAAGAATATTTTGATTAGATGAACAGCATGTATTTTATTGGCAGAGTACATTTCAACATATAAAGTGAATATTTGATCACCCTTTGGGTATCACCTAAATGATGAATTTTCTAGACTTTAAAGTTTAATAGGTGTAAAGATTGCAGATTGGAAGAAACAAAACCTTTGTTGAAATCCAAATGTATAGAAACATTAGTTGAAATATGTAGCCTAAGAACACCCCCCTAAGAATTGATCAGTTTATTTGAACGAAGGGTGACTTTGCATAGAGAGGACAATTGGTGTAAATAATGTTCTGACCTACTGAAGTTCTGAGTGGATATGTTATTCGTTGATCATGATTTTTTCTTCGCAGAAATATCTCGGCATATGAAACTTAAAAATACTAATTGTCTGGAAATAAGCATTCACTCATTCATTCACTTCAATTCTTGCTTAAACAGCCTTATCATCCTCTAATAATCATTATCAGGGCATTCAGGCCTTGGGTCAAGGTAAAGAGGGTAAAAAAAAAGAAAGAAAACCTCACAAGCATAATTATGTTGGGTTAAAACCTATTTACTCTACATCTTTTGGGATACAAGTCTTTTGATTTGAATTAATCCCTCTCGTTTCTGCTTCCTGGAAAATTTACCAGTACTCCCGCAGAATGTGTGGGCCAATGAAAGAACCAAGATCGATAGCAGTCCCTGGGAATCAAACTCCGGTTCTTTGGGTGGAGGGCCAAGGCTTTACCACTAGACCACGCACGGCTGAGCATTTCAACCCAGGTTTGTACGTGATTAAGCCAGTGTCGGAATTTTAGCAAACTTATGCAGCATGCACTTTGGATGATTGATTAGATCCAGGATCATGCGAATGACCTTGGGACAACCCACTTCCAAGTTTTGGGTCGAACAGTTAAGATTGACCCAAATTGCTGTTGTTTTTAGCTCATGCTCAAGAGGAGCATTTAGGGTGACTCTGAGTCTGTCGTCAACAATCTTAAAACTTCTTCGCCCCAACTACTGGGCCGATTTCAAAAACACTTTGCCAGAATGTTCCTTGGGTGACCCTCTTTAAAAGTTGCTCGCTAAATTCTGAGTGTCCCATGAATTTGGGCGTTGCTTTTTTAGCTCACCTGAGCACGAAGTGCTCAAGGTGAGCTTTTGGGGTTACTTGATGTCCGTCGTGCGTCGTCTGTCGTCAACATTTACCTTGTGGACACTCTAGAGGCCATATTTTTAGCCCAATCAACCTGAAAATTGGTCAGAATGATTATCTTGATAAAATCTTGGACAAGTTCGAAATTGGGTCAAGTGGGGTCAAAAACTAGGTCACGGGGTCAAATCTTAGAAAAACCTTGTGGACACTCTAGAGGCCATATTTTTAGCCCAATCAACCTGAAAATTGGTCAGAATGATTATCTTGACAAATCTCGGACAAGTTCGTAATTGGGTCAAGTGGGGTCAAAAACTAGGTCACGGGGTCAAATCTTAGAAAAACCTTGTGGACACTCTAGAGGCCATATTTTTAGCCCAATCAACCTGAAAATTGGTCAGAATTATTATCTTGATGATATCTCGGACAAGTTCGAAATTGGGTCAAGTGGGGTCAAAAACTAGGTCACGGGGTCAAATCTTAGAAAAACCTTGTGGACACTCTAGAGGCCATATTTTTAGCCCAATCAACCTGAAAATTGGTCAGAATGATTATCCTGACGAAATCTCGAACAAGTTCGAAATTGGGTCAAGTGGTGTCAAAAACTAGGTCACGGGGTCAAATCTTAGAAAAACCTTGTGGACACTCTAGAGGCCATATTTTTAGCCCAATCAACCTGAAAATTGGTCAGAATTATTATCTTGATGAAATCTTGGACAAGTTCGAAATTGGGTCAAGTGGTGTCAAAAACTAGGTCACGGGGTCAAATCTTAGAAAAACCTTGTGGACACTCTAGAGGCCATATTTTTAGCCCAATCAACCTGAAAATTGGTCAGAATGATTATCTTGACGAAATCTCGGACAAGTTCGAAATTGGGTCAAGTGGGGTCAAAAACTAGGTCACGGGGTCAAATCTTAGAAAAACCTTGTGGACACTCTAGAGGCCATATTTTTAGCCCAATCAACCTGAAAATTGGTCAGAATGATTATCCTGACGAAATCTCGAACAAGTTCGAAATTGGGTCAAGTGGTGTCAAAAACTAGGTCACGGGGTCAAATCTTAGAAAAACCTTGTGGACACTCTAGAGGCCATATTTTTAGCCCAATCAACCTGAAAATTGGTCAGAATGATTATCTTGATGATATCTCGGACAAGTTCGAAATTGGGTCAAGTGGGGTCAAAAACCAGGTCACGGGGTCAAATCTTAGAAAAACCTTGTGGACACTCTAGAGGCCATATTTTTAGCCCAATCAACCTGAAAAGTGGTCAGATTTATTATCTTGATGAAATCTTGGACAAGTTCGAAATTGGGTCAAGTGGGGTCAAAAACTAGGTCACGGGGTCAAATCTTAGAAAAACCTTGTGGACACTCTAGAGGCCATATTTTTAGCCCAATCAACCTGAAAATTGGTCAGAATGATTATCTTGATGAAATCTCGGACAAGTTCGAAATTGGGTCAAGTGGGGTCAAAAACTAGGTCACGGGGTCACATCTTAGAAAAACCTTGTGGACACTCTAGAGGCCATATTTTTAGCCCAATCAACCTGAAAATTGGTCAGAATGATTATCTTGATGATATCTCGGACAAGTTCGAAATTGGGTCAAGTGGGGTCAAAAACTAGGTCACGGGGTCAAATCTTAGAAAAACCTTGTGGACACTCTAGAGGCCATATTTTTAGCCCAACCAACCTGAAAATTGGTCAGAATGATTATCTTGATGAAATCTCGGACAAGTTATAAATTGGGTCAAGTGGGGTCAAAAACTAGGTCACAGGGTCAAATCTTAGAAAAACCTTGTGGACACTCTAGAGGCCATATTTTTAGCCCAATCAACCTGAAAATTGATCTGAATGATAATCTTGATGATATCTCGGACAAGTTTGAAATTGGGTCAAGTGGGGTCAAAAACTAGGTCACGAGGTCAAATCTTAGAAAAACCTTGTGGACACTCTAGAGGCCATATTCTTTGCCCAATCAACCTTAAAATTTGTCAGATTTATTATCTTGATGAAATTGGGTCAAGTTGAATCAAAAACTAGGTCATGGGGTCAAATCTTAGAAAAACCTTGTGGACACTCTAGAGGCCATATTCTTTGCCCAATCAACCCAAAAATTGGTCAAAATGATTATCTTGATGAAATCTCGGACAAGTTCGAAATTTGGTCAAGTGGAATCAAAAACTAGGTCATGGGGTCAAATCTTAGAAAAACCTTGTGGACACTCTAGAGGCCATATTTTTAGCCCAATCAACCTGAAAATTGGTCAGAATGATTATTTTGATGAAATCTCGGACAAGTTCGAAATTGGGTCAAGTGGGGTCAAAAACAAGGTCACAGGGTCAAATCTTAGAAAAACCTTGTGGACACTCTAGAGGCCATATTTTTAGCCCAATAAACCTGAAAATTGGTCAGAATGATTATTTTGATGAAATCTCGGACAAGTTCGAAATTGGGTCAAGTGGGGTCAAAAACTAGGTCACGGGGTCAAATCTCAGAAAAACCTTGTGGTCACTAGAGGCCATATTTTTAGCCCAATCAACCCGAAAATTGGTCAGAATGATTATCTTGATGAAATCTCGGAAGAGTTTGAAATTGGGTCACCTGGGGTCACAAACTAGGTCACGGGGTCAAATCTTAGAAAAACCTTGTGGACACTCTAGAGGCCATATTCTTTGCCCAATCAACCTTAAAATTTGTCAGATTTATTATCTTGATGAAATCTCGTATAAGTTTGGATTTGGGTCAAGTGAAGTCAAAAACTAGGTCATGGGGTCAAATCTTAGAAAAACATTTTAAGATTGTTAATTCAGGTGAGCGATTAAGGGCCACTATGGCCCTCTTGTTTCACTTTGAAATCTTTGAACGACATCTTCTCCTGAACCACTGGGCTGATTTCTATAAAACTTTACCAGAATGTTCCTTGGGTGACCCTTTTCAAAAATTGTGAGCAAAATTTTGATTGGCCCACAAATATGAAGGGGCTTATTATGAGCCTAAAATCTTTGAATGACACCTCCTGCTGAACTGTTGGACCGATTTAAATGAAACTTTACCAGAATGTTCCTTGGGTGACCCTTCTCAAAAAGTGTTCGCGAACTTTTGATTTTAACATCTTCTCTTAAACAATAAGGCAAATGTGAATGAAATTTTGTCAGAAAGTTACTTGGATGGGTTCCACTGGACCAATAATTATACAGGTGAGCGGTTTATGGCCATTGTTTTTAGCTCACCTGAGCACGAAGTGCTCAAGGTGAGCTTTTGTGGTTAGGTGGATGTCTGTCGTACGTCGTCCGTCGTCATTATTTGCCTTGTATGCACTCTAGAGGCCACATTTTTTGCCCGATCAACTTAAAATTTGTTCAGAATGATTGTCTTGATCAAATCTCGGGCGAGTTCCAAATTGGGTCAACTGGGGTCAAAAACTAGGTCACAGGGTCAAATCTAAGGAAAACCTTGTATGCACTCTATAGGCCACATTTTTTGCCCGATCAACCTGAATTTTGGTCAGAATGATTGTCTTGATGAAATCTGGGATGAGTTTGAAATTGGGTCAAAAACTAGGACACGGGGTCAAATCTAAGTAAAACCTTGTATGCACTCTAGAGGCCACATTTTTTGCCAGATCAACCTGAATTTTGGTCAGAATGATTGTCTTGATAAAATCTCGGACAAGTTCGAAATTGGGTCAACTTGGGTCAAAAACTAGGTCAAGGGGTCAAATCTAAGAAAAACCTTGTATGCTCACTAGAGGCCACATTTTTTGCCCGATCAACCTGAATTTTGGTCAGAATGATTGTCTTGATGAAATCTTGGACAAGTTCGAAATTGGGTCAACCGGGGTCAAAAACTAGGTCACTGGGTCAAATCCAAGAAAAACCTTGTATGCACTCTAGAGGCCACATTTTTTGCCCGATCAACCTGAAATTTGGTCAGAATGATTCTCTTGATGAATTCTCGGAATAGTTTGAAATTGGGTAAACTGGGGTCAAAAACTAGGTCACAGGGTCAAATCTAAGAAAAACCTTGTTTGCACTCTAGAGGCCCCATTTTTTGCCCGATCCACCTGATTTTTGGTCAGAATGATTGACTTGATGAAATCACGGATGAGTTCGAAATTGGGTCAACTGGAGTCAAAAACTAGGTCACGGGGTCAAATCTAAGAAAAACCTTGTATGCACTCTAGAGACCACATTTTTTGCTCAATCAACCTGAAATTTGGTCAGAATGATTGTCTTGATGAAATCTCGGACAAGTTCAAAATTGGGTCAACCGGGGTCAAAAACAAGGTCACAGGGTCAAATCTAAGAAAAACCTTGTATGCACTCTAGAGGCCACATTTTTTGCTCAATCAACCTGAAATTTGGTCAGAATGATTGTCCTATTGAAATCTCGGACAAGTTCAAAATTGGGTCAACTGGGAATAAAAACAAGGTCACAGGGTCAAACCTAAGAAAAACCTTGTATGCACTCTAGAGGCCACATTTTTTGCTTGATCAACCTGAAATTTTTGGTCAGAATAATTGTCTTGATGAAATCTTAGACAAGTTCGAAATTGGGTCATCTGGGGTCAAAAACTAGGTCACAGGGTCAAACCTAAGAAAAACCTTGTATGCACTCTAGTGGCCACGTTTATTGCCCGATCAACCTGAAATTTGGTCAGAATGATTGTTTTGATGAAATCTTGGACAAGTTCGAAATTGGGTCAACCGGGGTCAAAAACTAGGTCACTGGGTCAAATCCAAGAAAAACCTTGTATGCACTCTAGAGGCCACATTTTTTGCCCGATCAACCTGAAATTTGGTCAGAATGATTCTCTTGATGAAGTCTCGGACAAGTTTGAAATTGGGTCAACTTGGGTCAAAAACTAGGTCACAGGGTCAAATCTAAGAAAAACCTTGTTTGCACTCTAGAGGCCACAATTTTTGGCCAATCAACCTGAAATTTGGTCAGAATGATTGTCTAGATGAAATCTCGGATGAGATTGAAATAGGGTCATCTGGGGTTAAAAATAGGTCACAAAATCAATTATAAAAATCCTTGTTAGTCAACCTTAAAATTGTAAAAAACGGATTCTCAAGTTGTATAGAAGCAACAGCTTTGTTTAGCTCAGTCATTCATCATTATATTTCTCATTCTTCTTTTTGAAAATTTTAGACAGTTCATTCAGGTGAGCGATTAAGGGCCACTATGGCCCTCTTGTTTAAATTCGACATGAACGCGTGCGAGGGTCAAGTGAATGAAGCTATTGTTCAAATTGCACTTGCATGTAGAATCGACCATCGTCGAGCATTGAATGGGGGCATTCACGCGTCTGTGTTCATTTCATAATCTTAAAAGGCTGAAAATGGCGATTTTTTGCTATTTTCCGTAAACTCGACCATTTGATAAGGTAATATTTCTAGTCCAGAAATGGTCTTAATTTTCAAAAATGGTAATATCTCGCAGTTTAAAGTTGGAATTGAACAAAAAATATAAAAATGTCCTTTTCTGTCGAATTTTGATATTTTCACATATTTTGGGCAGAATGTTGGGGTTAGTGAACCAAGCTCTTTCACTGGAATGATTCTTTAGCGATCCTTATCAGTCTTCAAAAAATATTGTTATATTTTATAGATTATGTTATACTGTATAACATCCAATAAAGGCAAAACAAACTTCCTCAAAGTTTAAATAGATGGATTTCAACCAAATATCACAGGAGTTTTAATTCTGCAAAGTTGTATCAGTCTGTTAAGAATATTTTGATTAGATGAACAGCATGTATTTTATTGGCAGAGTACATTTCAACATATAAAGTGAATATTTGATCACCCTTTGGGTATCACCTAAATGATGAATTTTCTAGACTTTAAAGTTTAATAGGTGTAAAGATTGCAGATTGGAAGAAACAAAACCTTTGTTGAAATCCAAATGTATAGAAACATTAGTTGAAATATGTAGCCTAAGAACACCCCCCTAAGAATTGATCAGTTTATTTGAACGAAGGGTGACTTTGCATAGAGAGGACAATTGGTGTAAATAATGTTCTGACCTACTGAAGTTCTGAGTGGATATGTTATTCGTTGATCATGATTTTTTCTTCGCAGAAATATCTCGGCATATGAAACTTAAAAATACTAATTGTCTGGAAATAAGCATTCACTCATTCATTCACTTCAATTCTTACTTAAACAGCCTTATCATCCTCTAATAATCATTATCAGGGCATTCAGGCCTTGGGTCAAGGTAAAGAGGGTAAAAAAAAAGAAAGAAAACCTCACAAGCATAATTATGTTGGGTTAAAACCTATTTACTCTACATCTTTTGGGATACAAGTCTTTTGATTTGAATTAATCCCTCTCGTTTCTGCTTCCTGGAAAATTTACCAGTACTCCCGCAGAATGTGTGGGCCAATGAAAGAACCAAGATCGATAGCAGTCCCTGGGAATCAAACTCCGGTTCTTTGGGTGGAGGGCCAAGGCTTTACCACTAGACCACGCACGGCTGAGCATTTCAACCCAGGTTTGTACGTGATTAAGCCAGTGTCGGAATTTTAGCAAACTTATGCAGCATGCACTTTGGATGATTGATTAGATCCAGGATCGTGCGAATGACCTTGGGACAACCCACTTCCAAGTTTTGGGTCGAACAGTTAAGATTGACCCAAATTGCTGTTGTTTTTAGCTCATGCTCAAGAGGAGCATTTAGGGTGACTCTGAGTCTGTCGTCAACAATCTTAAAACTTCTTCGCCCCAACTACTGGGCCGATTTCAAAAACACTTTGCCAGAATGTTCCTTGGGTGACCCTCTTTAAAAGTTGCTCGCTAAATTCTGAGTGTCCCATGAATTTGGGCGTTGCTTTTTTAGCTCACCTGAGCACGAAGTGCTCAAGGTGAGCTTTTGGGGTTACTTGATGTCCGTCGTGCGTCGTCTGTCGTCAACATTTACCTTGTGGACACTCTAGAGGCCATATTTTTAGCCCAATCAACCTGAAAATTGGTCAGAATGATTATCTTGATAAAATCTTGGACAAGTTCGAAATTGGGTCAAGTGGGGTCAAAAACTAGGTCACGGGGTCAAATCTTAGAAAAACCTTGTGGACACTCTAGAGGCCATATTTTTAGCCCAATCAACCTGAAAATTGGTCAGAATGATTATCTTGACAAATCTCGGACAAGTTCGAAATTGGGTCAAGTGGGGTCAAAAACTAGGTCACGGGGTCAAATCTTAGAAAAACCTTGTGGACACTCTAGAGGCCATATTTTTAGCCCAATCAACCTGAAAATTGGTCAGAATTATTATCTTGATGATATCTCGGACAAGTTCGAAATTGGGTCAAGTGGGGTCAAAAACTAGGTCACGTGGTCAAATCTTAGAAAAACCTTGTGGACACTCTAGAGGCCATATTTTTAGCCCAATCAACCTGAAAATTGGTCAGATTTATTATCTTGATGAAATCTTGGACAAGTTCGAAATTGGGTCAAGTGGTGTCAAAAACTAGGTCACGGGGTCAAATCTTAGAAAAACCTTGTGGACACTCTAGAGGCCATATTTTTAGCCCAATCAACCTGAAAATTGGTCAGAATGATTATCTTGACGAAATCTCGGACAAGTTCGTAATTTGGGTCAAGTGGGATCAAAAACTAGGTCACGGGGTCAAATCTTAGAAAAACCTTGTGGACACTCTAGAGGCCATATTTTTAGCCCAATCAACCTGAAAATTGGTCAGAATGATTATCCTGACGAAATCTCGAACAAGTTCGAAATAGGGTCAAGTGGTGTCAAAAACTAGGTCACGGGGTCAAATCTTAGAAAAACCTTGTGGACACTCTAGAGGCCATATTTTTAGCCCAATCAACCTGAAAATTGGTCAGAATTATTATCTTGATGATATCTCGGACAAGTTCGAAATTGGGTCAAGTGGGGTCAAAAACTAGGTCACGGGGTCAAATCTTAGAAAAACCTTGTGGACACTCTAGAGGCCATATTTTTAGCCCAATCAACCTGAAAAGTGGTCAGATTTATTATCTTGATGAAATCTTGGACAAGTTCGAAATTGGGTCAAGTGGGTCAAAAACTAGGTCACGGGGTCACATCTTAGAAAAACCTTGTGGACACTCTAGAGGCCATATTTTTAGCCCAATCAACCTGAAAATTGGTCAGAATGATTATCTTGATGATATCTCGGACAAGTTCGAAATTGGGTCAAGTGGGGTCAAAAACTAGGTCACGGGGTCAAATCTTAGAAAAACCTTGTGGACACTCTAGAGGCCATATTTTTAGCCCAACCAACCTGAAAATTGGTCAGAATGATTATCTTGATGAAATCTCGGACAAGTTATAAATTGGGTCAAGTGGGGTCAAAAACTAGGTCACGAGGTCAAATCTTAGAAAAACCTTGTGGACACTCTAGAGGCCATATTTTTAGCCCAATCAACCTGAAAATTGATCTGAATGATAATCTTGATGATATCTCGGACAAGTTTGAAATTGGGTCAAGTGGGGTCAAAAACTAGGTCACGAGGTCAAATCTTAGAAAAACTTTGTGGACACTCTAGAGGCCATATTCTTTGCCCAATCAACCTTAAAATTTGTCAGATTTATTATCTTGATGAAATTGGGTCAAGTGGAATCAAAAACTAGGTCATGGGGTCAAATCTTAGAAAAACCTTGTGGACACTCTAGAGGCCATATTCTTTGCCCAATCAACCCAAAAATTGGTCAAAATGATTATCTTGATGAAATCTCGGACAAGTTCGAAATTTGGTCAAGTGGAATCAAAAACTAGGTCATGGGGTCAAATCTTAGAAAAACCTTGTGGACACTCTAGAGGCCATATTTTTAGCCCAATCAACCCGAAAATTGGTCAGAATGATTATTTTGATGAAATCTCGGACAAGTTCGAAATTGGGTCAAGTGGGGTCAAAAACAAGGTCACAGGGTCAAATCTTAGAAAAACCTTGTGGACACTCTAGAGGCCATATTTTTAGCCCAATAAACCTGAAAATTGGTCAGAATGATTATTTTGATGAAATCTCGGACAAGTTCGAAATTGGGTCAAGTGGGGTCAAAAACTAGGTCACGGGGTCAAATCTCAGAAAAACCTTGTGGTCACTAGAGGCCATATTTTTAGCCCAATCAACCCGAAAATTGGTCAGAATGATTATCTTGATGAAATCTCGGAAGAGTTTGAAATTGGGTCACCTGGGGTCACAAACTAGGTCACGGGGTCAAATCTTAGAAAAACCTTGTGGACACTCTAGAGGCCATATTCTTTGCCCAATCAACCTTAAAATTTGTCAGATTTATTATCTTGATGAAATCTCGTATAAGTTTGGATTTGGGTCAAGTGAAGTCAAAAACTAGGTCATGGGGTCAAATCTTAGAAAAACATTTTAAGATTGTTAATTCAGGTGAGCGATTAAGGGCCACTATGGCCCTCTTGTTTCACTTTGAAATCTTTGAACGACATCTTCTCCTGAACCACTGGGCTGATTTCTATAAAACTTTACCAGAATGTTCCTTGGGTGACCCTTTTCAAAAATTGTGAGCAAAATTTTGATTGGCCCACAAATATGAAGGGGCTTATTATGAGCCTAAAATCTTTGAATGACACCTCCTGCTGAACTGTTGGACCGATTTAAATGAAACTTTACCAGAATGTTCCTTGGGTGACCCTTCTCAAAAAGTGTTCGCGAACTTTTGATTTTAACATCTTCTCTTAAACAATAAGGCAAATGTGAATGAAATTTTGTCAGAAAGTTACTTGGATGGGTTCCACTGGACCAATAATTATACAGGTGAGCGGTTTATGGCCATTGTTTTTAGCTCACCTGAGCACGAAGTGCTCAAGGTGAGCTTTTGTGGTTAGGTGGATGTCTGTCGTACGTCGTCCGTCGTCATTATTTGCCTTGTATGCACTCTAGAGGCCACATTTTTTGCCCGATCAACTTAAAATTTGTTCAGAATGATTGTCTTGATCAAATCTCGGGCGAGTTCCAAATTGGGTCAACTGGGGTCAAAAACTAGGTCACAGGGTCAAATCTAAGGAAAACCTTGTATGCACTCTATAGGCCACATTTTTTGCCCGATCAACCTGAATTTTGGTCAGAATGATTGTCTTGATGAAATCTGGGATGAGTTTGAAATTGGGTCAAAAACTAGGACACGGGGTCAAATCTAAGTAAAACCTTGTATGCACTCTAGAGGCCACATTTTTTGCCAGATCAACCTGAATTTTGGTCAGAATGATTGTCTTGATAAAATCTCGGACAAGTTCGAAATTGGGTCAACTTGGGTCAAAAACTAGGTCACGGGGTCAAATCTAAGAAAAACCTTGTATGCTCACTAGAGGCCACATTTTTTGCCCGATCAACCTGAATTTTGGTCAGAATGATTGTCTTGATGAAATCTTGGACAAGTTCGAAATTGGGTCAACCGGGGTCAAAAACTAGGTCACTGGGTCAAATCCAAGAAAAACCTTGTATGCACTCTAGAGGCCACATTTTTTGCCCGATCAACCTGAAATTTGGTCAGAATGATTCTCTTGATGAATTCTCGGAATAGTTTGAAATTGGGTAAACTGGGGTCAAAAACTAGGTCACAGGGTCAAATCTAAGAAAAACCTTGTTTGCACTCTAGAGGCCACATTTTTTGCCCGATCCACCTGATTTTTGGTCAGAATGATTGACTTGATGAAATCACGGATGAGTTCGAAATTGGGTCAACTGGAGTCAAAAACTAGGTCACGGGGTCAAATCTAAGAAAAACCTTGTATGCACTCTAGAGACCACATTTTTTGCTCAATCAACCTGAAATTTGGTCAGAATGATTGTCTTGATGAAATCTCGGACAAGTTCAAAATTGGGTCAACCGGGGTCAAAAACAAGGTCACAGGGTCAAATCTAAGAAAAACCTTGTATGCACTCTAGAGGCCACATTTTTTGCTCAATCAACCTGAAATTTGGTCAGAATGATTGTCCTATTGAAATCTCGGACAAGTTCAAAATTGGGTCAACTGGGAATAAAAACAAGGTCACAGGGTCAAACCTAAGAAAAACCTTGTATGCACTCTAGAGGCCACATTTTTTGCTTGATCAACCTGAAATTTTTGGTCAGAATAATTGTCTTGATGAAATCTTAGACAAGTTCGAAATTGGGTCATCTGGGGTCAAAAACTAGGTCACAGGGTCAAACCTAAGAAAAACCTTGTATGCACTCTAGTGGCCACGTTTATTGCCCGATCAACCTGAAATTTGGTCAGAATGATTGTTTTGATGAAATCTTGGACAAGTTCGAAATTGGGTCAACCGGGGTCAAAAACTAGGTCACTGGGTCAAATCCAAGAAAAACCTTGTATGCACTCTAGAGGCCACATTTTTTGCCCGATCAACCTGAAATTTGGTCAGAATGATTCTCTTGATGAAGTCTCGGACAAGTTTGAAATTGGGTCAACTTGGGTCAAAAACTAGGTCACAGGGTCAAATCTAAGAAAAACCTTGTTTGCACTCTAGAGGCCACAATTTTTGGCCAATCAACCTGAAATTTGGTCAGAATGATTGTCTAGATGAAATCTCGGATGAGATTGAAATAGGGTCATCTGGGGTTAAAAATAGGTCACAAAATCAATTATAAAAATCCTTGTTAGTCAACCTTAAAATTGTAAAAAACGGATTCTCAAGTTGTATAGAAGCAACAGCTTTGTTTAGCTCAGTCATTCATCATTATATTTCTCATTCTTCTTTTTGAAAATTTTAGACAGTTCATTCAGGTGAGCGATTAAGGGCCACTATGGCCCTCTTGTTTAAATTCGACATGAACGCGTGCGAGGGTCAAGTGAATGAAGCTATTGTTCAAATTGCACTTGCATGTAGAATCGACCATCGTCGAGCATTGAATGGGGGCATTCACGCGTCTGTGTTCATTTCATAATCTTAAAAGGCTGAAAATGGCGATTTTTTGCTATTTTCCGTAAACTCGACCATTTGATAAGGTAATATTTCTAGTCCAGAAATGGTCTTAATTTTCAAAAATGGTAATATCTCGCAGTTTAAAGTTGGAATTGAACAAAAAATATAAAAATGTCCTTTTCTGTCGAATTTTGATATTTTCACATATTTTGGGCAGAATGTTGGGGTTAGTGAACCAAGCTCTTTCACTGGAATGATTCTTTAGCGATCCTTATCAGTCTTCAAAAAATATTGTTATATTTTATAGATTATGTTATACTGTATAACATCCAATAAAGGCAAAACAAACTTCCTCAAAGTTTAAATAGATGGATTTCAACCAAATATCACAGGAGTTTTAATTCTGCAAAGTTGTATCAGTCTGTTAAGAATATTTTGATTAGATGAACAGCATGTATTTTATTGGCAGAGTACATTTCAACATATAAAGTGAATATTTGATCACCCTTTGGGTATCACCTAAATGATGAATTTTCTAGACTTTAAAGTTTAATAGGTGTAAAGATTGCAGATTGGAAGAAACAAAACCTTTGTTGAAATCCAAATGTATAGAAACATTAGTTGAAATATGTAGCCTAAGAACACCCCCCTAAGAATTGATCAGTTTATTTGAACGAAGGGTGACTTTGCATAGAGAGGACAATTGGTGTAAATAATGTTCTGACGTACTGAAGTTCTGAGTGGATATGTTATTCGTTGATCATGATTTTTTCTTCGCAGAAATATCTCGGCATATGAAACTTAAAAATACTAATTGTCTGGAAATAAGCATTCACTCATTCATTCACTTCAATTCTTACTTAAACAGCCTTATCATCCTCTAATAATCATTATCAGGGCATTCAGGCCTTGGGTCAAGGTAAAGAGGGTAAAAAAAAAGAAAGAAAACCTCACAAGCATAATTATGTTGGGTTAAAACCTATTTACTCTACATCTTTTGGGATACAAGTCTTTTGATTTGAATTAATCCCTCTCGTTTCTGCTTCCTGGAAAATTTACCAGTACTCCCGCAGAATGTGTGGGCCAATGAAAGAACCAAGATCGATAGCAGTCCCTGGGAATCAAACTCCGGTTCTTTGGGTGGAGGGCCAAGGCTTTACCACTAGACCACGCACGGCTGAGCATTTCAACCCAGGTTTGTACGTGATTAAGCCAGTGTCGGAATTTTAGCAAACTTATGCAGCATGCACTTTGGATGATTGATTAGATCCAGGATCGTGCGAATGACCTTGGGACAACCCACTTCCAAGTTTTGGGTCGAACAGTTAAGATTGACCCAAATTGCTTTGTTTTTAGCTCATGCTCAAGAGGAGCATTTAGGGTGACTCTGAGTCTGTCGTCAACAATCTTAAAACTTCTTCGCCCCAACTACTGGGCCGATTTCAAAAACACTTTGCCAGAATGTTCCTTGGGTGACCCTCTTTAAAAGTTGCTCGCTAAATTCTGAGTGTCCCATGAATTTGGGCGTTGCTTTTTTAGCTCACCTGAGCACGAAGTGCTCAAGGTGAGCTTTTGGGGTTACTTGATGTCCGTCGTGCGTCGTCTGTCGTCAACATTTACCTTGTGGACACTCTAGAGGCCATATTTTTAGCCCAATCAACCTGAAAATTGGTCAGAATGATTATCTTGATAAAATCTTGGACAAGTTCGAAATTGGGTCAAGTGGGGTCAAAAACTAGGTCACGGGGTCAAATCTTAGAAAAACCTTGTGGACACTCTAGAGGCCATATTTTTAGCCCAATCAACCTGAAAATTGGTCAGAATGATTATCTTGACAAATCTCGGACAAGTTCGAAATTGGGTCAAGTGGGGTCAAAAACTAGGTCACGGGGTCAAATCTTAGAAAAACCTTGTGGACACTCTAGAGGCCATATTTTTAGCCCAATCAACCTGAAAATTGGTCAGAATTATTATCTTGATGATATCTCGGACAAGTTCGAAATTGGGTCAAGTGGGGTCAAAAACTAGGTCACGGGGTCAAATCTTAGAAAAACCTTGTGGACACTCTAGAGGCCATATTTTTAGCCCAATCAACCTGAAAATTGGTCAGATTTATTATCTTGATGAAATCTTGGACAAGTTCGAAATTGGGTCAAGTGGTGTCAAAAACTAGGTCACAGGGTCAAATCTTAGAAAAACCTTGTGGACACTCTAGAGGCCATATTTTTAGCCCAATCAACCTGAAAATTGGTCAGAATGATTATCTTGACGAAATCTCGGACAAGTTCGTAATTTGGGTCAAGTGGGATCAAAAACTAGGTCACGGGGTCAAATCTTAGAAAAACCTTGTGGACACTCTAGAGGCCATATTTTTAGCCCAATCAACCTGAAAATTGGTCAGAATGATTATCCTGACGAAATCTCGAACAAGTTCGAAATAGGGTCAAGTGGTGTCAAAAACTAGGTCACGGGGTCAAATCTTAGAAAAACCTTGTGGACACTCTAGAGGCCATATTTTTAGCCCAATCAACCTGAAAATTGGTCAGAATTATTATCTTGATGATATCTCGGACAAGTTCGAAATTGGGTCAAGTGGGGTCAAAAACTAGGTCACGGGGTCAAATCTTAGAAAAACCTTGTGGACACTCTAGAGGCCATATTTTTAGCCCAATCAACCTGAAAAGTGGTCAGATTTATTATCTTGATGAAATCTTGGACAAGTTCGAAATTGGGTCAAGTGGGTCAAAAACTAGGTCACGGGGTCAAATCTTAGAAAAACCTTGTGGACACTCTAGAGGCCATATTTTTAGCCCAATCAACCTGAAAATTGGTCAGAATGATTATCTTGATGAAATCTCGGACAAGTTCGAAATTGGGTCAAGTGGGGTCAAAAACTAGGTCACGGGGTCAAATCTTAGAAAAACCTTGTGGACACTCTAGAGGCCATATTTTTAGCCCAACCAACCTGAAAATTGGTCAGAATGATTATCTTGATGTAATCTCGGACAAGTTATAAATTGGGTCAAGTGGGGTCAAAAACTAGGTCACAGGGTCAAATCTTAGAAAAACCTTGTGGACACTCTAGAGGCCATATTTTTAGCCCAATCAACCTGAAAATTGATCTGAATGATAATCTTGATGATATCTCGGACAAGTTTGAAATTGGGTCAAGTGGGGTCAAAAACTAGGTCACGAGGTCAAATCTTAGAAAAACCTTGTGGACACTCTAGAGGCCATATTCTTTGCCCAATCAACCTTAAAATTTGTCAGATTTATTATCTTGATGAAATTGGGTCAAGTGGAATCAAAAACTAGGTCATGGGGTCAAATCTTAGAAAAACCTTGTGGACACTCTAGAGGCCATATTCTTTGCCCAATCAACCCAAAAATTGGTCAAAATGATTATCTTGATGAAATCTCGGACAAGTTCGAAATTTGGTCAAGTGGAATCAAAAACTAGGTCATGGGGTCAAATCTTAGAAAAACCTTGTGGACACTCTAGAGGCCATATTTTTAGCCCAATCAACCTGAAAATTGGTCAGAATGATTATTTTGATGAAATCTCGGACAAGTTCGAAATTGGGTCAAGTGGGGTCAAAAACAAGGTCACAGGGTCAAATCTTAGAAAAACCTTGTGGACACTCTAGAGGCCATATTTTTAGCCCAATAAACCTGAAAATGGGTCAGAATGATTATTTTGATGAAATCTCGGACAAGTTCGAAATTGGGTCAAGTGGGGTCAAAAACTAGGTCACGGGGTCAAATCTCAGAAAAACCTTGTGGTCACTAGAGGCCATATTTTTAGCCCAATCAACCCGAAAATTGGTCAGAATGATTATCTTGATGAAATCTCGGAAGAGTTTGAAATTGGGTCACCTGGGGTCACAAACTAGGTCACGGGGTCAAATCTTAGAAAAACCTTGTGGACACTCTAGAGGCCATATTCTTTGCCCAATCAACCTTAAAATTTGTCAGATTTATTATCTTGATGAAATCTCGTATAAGTTTGGATTTGGGTCAAGTGAAGTCAAAAACTAGGTCATGGGGTCAAATCTTAGAAAAACATTTTAAGATTGTTAATTCAGGTGAGCGATTAAGGGCCACTATGGCCCTCTTGTTTCACTTTGAAATCTTTGAACGACATCTTCTCCTGAACCACTGGGCTGATTTCTATAAAACTTTACCAGAATGTTCCTTGGGTGACCCTTTTCAAAAATTGTGAGCAAAATTTTGATTGGCCCACAAATATGAAGGGGCTTATTATGAGCCTAAAATCTTTGAATGACACCTCCTGCTGAACTGTTGGACCGATTTAAATGAAACTTTACCAGAATGTTCCTTGGGTGACCCTTCTCAAAAAGTGTTCGCAAACTTTTGATTTTAACATCTTCTCTTAAACAATAAGGCAAATGTGAATGAAATTTTGTCAGAAAGTTACTTGGATGGGTTCCACTGGACCAATAATTATACAGGTGAGCGGTTTATGGCCATTGTTTTTAGCTCACCTGAGCACGAAGTGCTCAAGGTGAGCTTTTGTGGTTAGGTGGATGTCTGTCGTGCGTCGTCCGTCGTCATTATTTGCCTTGTATGCACTCTAGAGGCCACATTTTTTGCCCGATCAACTTAAAATTTGTTCAGAATGATTGTCTTGATCAAATCTCAGACGAGTTCGAAATTGGGTCAACTGGGGTCAAAAACTAGGTCACAGGGTCAAATCATAGAAAAACCTTGTATGCACTCCAGAGGCCACATTTTTTGCCCAATCAACCTGAATTTTGGTCAGAATGATTGTCTTGATGAAATCTCAGACGAGTTTGAAATTGGGTCAACTGGGGTCAAAAACTAGGTCACAGGGTCAAATCTTAGAAAAACCTTGTATGCACTCTAGAGGCCACATTTTTTTAAAATCAACCTGAATTTTGGTCAGAATGATTGTCTTGATGAAATCTAGGACTTGTTTGAAATTGGGTCAACTGGAGTCAAAACTAGGTCACAAGGTCAAATCTAAGAAAAACCTTGTATGCACTCTAGAGGCCACATTTTTTGCCCAATCAATCTGAATTTTGGTCAGAACGATTGTCTTGATGAAATCTCGGACGAGTTTGAAATTGGGTAAACTGGGGTCAAAAACTAGGTCACAGGGTCAAATCTTAGAAAAACCTTGTATGCACTGTAGAGGCCTCATTTTTAGCTGGATCAACCTGAATTTTGGTCAGAATAAATGTCTTGATGAAATCTAGGACGAGTTCGAAATTGGGTCAACCGGGGTCAAAAACTAGGTCACAGGTTCAAATCATAGAAAAACCTTGTATGAACTCTAGAGGCCACATATTTTGCCGGATCAACCTGAAATTTGATCAGAATGAATGTCTCGATGAAATCTCGGACAAGTTCAAAATTTGGTCAACTGGGATCAAAAACTCGGTCACAGGGTCAAATCTTAGAATAACCTTGAATACACTCTAGAGGCCACATTTTTTGCTGGATCAACCTGAAATTTGATCAGAATGATTGTCTTGATGAAATCTAGGACGAGTTCGAAATTTGGTCAACTGGGATCAAAAACTATGTCTTGGGATCAAATCTTAGAAAAACCTTGTATGCACTCTAGAGGCCACTTTTTTTGTTCAATCAACATGAGATTTCGTCAGAATTATTGAATTGATGCAATTTTTGATGAGTATGAAATTGGGTCATTTGGGGTCAAAAACTAGGTCACGGAGTCAAATCTTAGAAAAACCTTGTAAGTCAACCTGAAAATTGTAAAAAAGGTATTATCAGGTTGTACAGAGGCAGAAGAATATTGAAAAAATTTAGACAGTTCATTCAGGTGAGCGATTAAGGGCCACTATGGCCCTCTTGTTTAATTAGTCTGTTTGCTTAATTTTTATTTGTTACAGTATTGATAACTGAAAGAGATATAGGTTAAGAGAGAGAGACAGACAGAAAGCGTGAGACTTTGAATAGAAGTTTAAAGCCGTTTAGTTGCAATTAATTTCATGATATGTATGCAGGCAGATTTGAATCAAGCATATTAGATTGAAAATAATGAAAATCCAAAAAAAACCCTCATAGACTTGCAGCTACTTTCTTCATGTTATACATTGGAAGATCCAAAGGGGGTGGGGTGGGGGTGGGTGCAGAATTGCAGAATACTCTTTATAGACTTTTTTTTAATTTCCATGCAGAAACTCAATCAAAAGTGTGTAACATAGGAAAAGGGAACCCTCTATTTGTATTTTAACCCCGCACTTTATAGAAATCCTGGATTTGCTGCTGGTTTTATAACAACATAAAGCATTAAGCACCCAGGTACCGAAATCACATCAGATTACCCTACATTGTACATGGTCCATGGCTAATCATTATGTCAAATTAAACTTTTCCTAAAGATTTTGTAAGATTTTAAGAATAAGTTGGCATGATTTATAGTGTTCTAACTCTCGCGTAAATGTGCTATTTGAAGAAAAAATGATTTTAGCGCAAAATCATCACAACTGAGAAATGTGTGGTATTCCATGCTCTTTGTTATGGTAATGAAATTTCCCAAAAATGAAAAACAGATTAAGGGGATTCCCCAGTCCCCCTATCTGGAATAAACACTGTCAAGACATTGATAAAAAGTAACCCCACATATGTAGGTATCTGCTGATTAGAAATCATGTAATGTAGCAAGGTCAAGGTCCAGTTTATATCTTCATATCATTTCATTAATTCTGTCAATTTCTGTGTTTCAGGAGAACTATCTTTTAATTTCATTTTCATTCTCTTTCAGGGATTTGCTTCCATGTCAGAAGGCTGCTTCATCATATAAGCATTTGCTGCTAACAATACAAAATTAAAAGAACTTGACTGTCTCTAAAATAGGATGGGCACATTAGAAGGCTCATTTGATGTAATGAGGATTGTTACATTAACTCTTCCAAAGAGTATGAGTACAGTGTATTAGCTGGTAAACCGCTGGCTGAAAATAAACAAAGAATCTGCCTTCTTCTATGCTCAAAAGACTATAGCTGTACTGTTCTGACAGAGATGAATCTATTCATATGGCTGTACACTGTGATGGCAATGCCTACATACCAGAGAATGTCTGCACACTTCGTTTAGAAAGGAGCTTGGAATTTTGGAGTATACCCGGAAAAAAGGAAATTCAAAATGATTTTCTGATAGTTATAAGTATCAGATAATTTCATACCAATTGAACAACCAATTACTACATGAAAACTTAACTCACATGGAAACTTAATAGTCACATGATAATTTACCAGATAAAGTAACATTGACTTACTATACGATGGACAATTTTACAGTTGCTTAACAACAGATCATTGACTCTAGATTTTCAAAGGTGATCATAGCATTCAACACAAGAATTCACCTAGAAATTGTTTAACCCTTTGCTGTTTAATCCCTGCTTTTTACATGCCTGTGATCTTATGATTGAAAACATTGTGAAAAAAGAAGAAATTGTTTCTGACAAGCAATTTCTTCTTTTTCCACACTATTTTCTACCCTACTGAATGGTTATTTTTCAAATTAAACCCACTCTTAATGTTCGTCTGCAAAACCTTTGAATTTGGACAGGCCTAAATTTTGAAAAAACAGGAAAGTGTTAATTTCAAAGCAGGAATCCTCTCCATTTTCAAAACTAGAGTTATTTTGCTACATTGTGACTCTTCAAAGTAGATATAGAAGTTTTTTCTGCAATTTTGGGGAATTTTTCCAAAAAGTGAAGGTCCAAATTCATAGAAACAAGGGTTCAAAAAAACCCAGTGTCAAAGCTAAATTTTTCATACCAGAAATGTTAGTGTTACACATACCCTAAAAATTCTAAAAAAGCCCCATGCTCTAAAATAACCCCATTCCCCTTTCAAGGGGATGAAATTGACCGTTTTCAATACAATTTTATAGCATCTTCAAGCCTCTTAAAAAGGTCCATACCCACAAAATTAAGGTTGGTAAAAACACAACATAGGTTTTACGCTTTTTTTATCCCTAATCATAAGTGTTTTTTACACTGATTATCTTTTTATTGGCCATTTTTGTCTTAACAAATATCGATGGCTCAGCTGGAAACAGATGTAACTGCCTAAATGTATATGCAGTTTCAACTGTTTTGCAATGAGCCATTGATATGTAGCATAGCCTCTAATAAAAGCCCATCCCTTTTTAGCTCACCTGAGCACGAAGTGCTCAAGGTGAGCTATTGGGATCGTAGAATGTCCGTCGTCAGTTGTGCCTCGTCCGTCGTGCATCGTCCACAATTTCTTTAAACATCTTCTTCTCCTAGACCAGTGGGCCAATCTTGATTAAACTTGGCAGGGATGTTCCTTGGGTCAAGCTCTACCAAAGTTGTTCAAATAAATGAAATCCTCCCTTAACATTCCCTTTACCCTTAACAAAAAGGGTGAAAATATGAAAATCTTTAGAAATCTTCTTCTCTGAAACCAGAAGGCAGACAGCTTTCATATTTGGTATGTAGCATCATCTAGTGGACCTCTACCAAGTTTGTTCATATCAAGACCCTGGGGTCATATTTGGGCTTTGCCCGGGCCCAACCCTTTTTACATAGAATCAAAGAGCGAAAATCTTTAAAAATCTTCTTCTCTGTAAACAGATGGCAGACAGCTAAAATAATTGGTATGTAGCATCATCTTGTGGGCCTCTACCAAGATTGTTCATAACAAGACCCTTGGGTCATATTTGGGCTTTGCACGGGTGCATCCCTTTCTCTCTTATGAGCACAAAGGGTAAAAAAATGAAAATCTTCAAAAATCTTCTTCTCTGAAACCAGAAGGCAGACAGCTTTCATATTTGGTATGTAGCATCATCTAGTGGACCTCTACCAAGTTTGTTCATATCAAGACCCTGGGGTCATATTTGGGCTTTGCCCGGGTCCAACCCTTTTTACATAGAATCAAAGAGCGAAAATCTTTTAAAATCTTCTTTAATCGAAACCAGAGGGCACACTGCTTTCAATTTTAGCTCCACTGGCCGAAAGGCCAGCGGGCTATTGTCATGGCGAGGTGTCCGTCGTCCGTGCGTCTGTCCGTGCGTCCGTCCGTCCGTAAACATTCACTTTAAAAATCTTCTCCTCATAAAGTACTGGATGGATTCCAATCAAATTTCACAGGAATGTTCCTTGGGTGACCCTCTATCAGATTCCTTCAAAGATTTTTAATCGGTTGAAAATTATGGCTGTAGTGGGCTTGGCTAATTTCCATATATGGTAATAGGTGGCTTTTCTCAGAAACTAATTGTCAATTGATGGATATTTACCAAACTTCACCTGAATTATCCTTGAGGGGTCCTCTATCAGCCTACAAAAAATCATTGTGATCAGATGAAAAATATGTATTTTATGGGCGGAGGTCATTTCTATATATGTTATATAGTGAAAACTTTGAAAATCATTTTCTCAGAATCTAATCGATAGATATCAACCAAATTTTACATGAATGATACTTGAGTGACCCTTTATCAGTATAGCAAAAATTATTGTGATCGGATGAAAAATGTGTATTTTATGGGCGGAGGTCATTTCTCTATATGTTATATAGTGAAAACTTTGAAAATCATTTTCTCAGAACCTAATTGATAGATATAAACCAAATTTTACATGAATGATACTTGAGTGACCCTTTTTCAGTATAGCAAAAATTATTGTGATCCGATAAAAAATATATATTTTATGTGCGGAGGTCATTTCCCTAAATGTTATATAGTGTAAACTTTGAAAGTCATTTTCTCAGGTCCTAATTGATGGATATCAACCAAATTTTACATGAATGATACTTGAGTGACCCTTTATCAGTATAGCAAAAATTTTTGTGATCGGATGCAAAAATATGTCTTTTATGGGCAGAGGTCATTTCTTCATATATAGGGTAAAACAAACTATCCTGAAAGGTTAAACAGATGGATTAGATATCATGGAAATTTTATTTCTGTGAAGTTGTATCAGTCTGCAAAAAAATATTTGATTAGATGAACAGCATATTTTTTTTATTGGTAGAGGGTATTATAACATATAAAGTGAATATTTGATCACCCTTTTGGTATCTTCTCAATGATGAATTTTTCTAGACTTGTTAAATTTAATAGGTGTAATGATTGTAGATTAGAAGGAACAAAACCTTTGTTGAAATTCAAATGTATAGAAACATTAGTTGAAATAAGTAGCCTGAGAATACCCACTCAGAATTGGTGAGTTTAGTTGAACGAAGGGTGAATCTGCACAGAGTGTAAAATGATGTTCTGACCTCCTGACATTCAGAGTGGGGTAGAAAGAGTTGAGTTTACTGCACTCTAAGGCATTGGGCAGAATAAAATAAATATATTGGATTGAATATTTTATTTCTTACTATCATTAGTTAGAATTTTGTTTTGATGACAAACAATTGTGAAGTAAAATCTTTTAGTAGTGTTTAATTAAAAGTGGAAAGATCTACAATCAAAATTTTGCAGACCAACACCAGTATATTGTGCAGTAACATTCTGTTAGTTTTGAAATTCTTATATTTGGATTTTAACAAAATATCACTAGAATGATCCTTGGGTGACCCATTATCAGACTGCACAAAATTATTGGGATTAAATGAAAAATATTTGTGTAACAGGTAGAGGTCAATTTTGTTATTCACTGATCATGAGTTTTTTATGCAGAAATATTTCAGCATATGACCCTTATTTACTTGAAATAAACATTCACTCATTCATTCACTTCAATTCTCATTTAAACAGCTTTATCATCCTCTAATAGTCATTATTTAGATATTCAGGCCTGTGGAGCGAATCAGGCGCTCAAGCGCCTCTAGTTGGTATGTAGCATCATCTTGTGGGCCCCTACCAAGTTTGTTCATATCAAGACCCTTGGGTCATATTTTGGCTGCACCTGGGCGCATCCCTTTCAGCTCATCTGAGCATGATGGGTTAAAATGGGAAAACCTTCAGAAATCTTCTTCTCTGAAACCAGAAGGCAGACAGCTTTCATATTTAGAATGTAGCATCATCTTATGGACCTCTTCCAAGTTTTTTCATATCAAGACCCTGGGGTCACTTTTGGGGTCCACCCGGGTGCATCCCTTTTTACATAGAATCAAAGAGCAAAAAGCATTTCTGTCTTGCTCTTCGCTGAAAACGTTCCATGGTATTGATCTTAGGCAGATGTCAAAAAGAAGATAATTGCCTATCTAATTAATGTGATGTCCAAGGGGTCATAGAGACTCAGGTGAGCGATCTAGGACCATCTTGGTCCTCTTGTTAATGGAAACATCTCGGGTTCTATTAGAACTTTTACCGTATGTGTAGTGCAGAACATCAGGAATTTGAGTTATACATGTATGTGGTCTATTCAGATTATATATATATTCAATAGGGGTAATACAAGTGTGGCTATCATAAGGTTACTTTTTATAATCATAAGGTTACTTTTTATAAAGTTGTTGAATAATGATTTTCAGTAATAATGCGACTGTTATAAAGTCATTGCACAGTTGGTAAACCATCGAACTCCATTTTACGTAATATTGAGTCACAGCAGGCTGTCCAGCGTCCCTAAAATTCCTAAAAAAATCCTAATTTTTTTCAGCTTGGCTAAAATTCCTAAAAAAATGAAGAAAACAAGGCAAATTCCTAAAAAAGCCCTTATTTTTTCTTGCAATTCCTAATTTTCTTTTTCAGTTTTTCACAGTCAACCATCTGACTGAGAGAATATGTGTGGATATGAAAGTTTCTCAACAATCCATTCTAAATACATTCTTACTGTGTTGAATATCTGAAATCTCTCAATTCTCTAACTCTGCAGGTCAATATTGTCATTGAGGTCAGTCATGTTGAGGTTTCTCTTCATAGAGCACACAAGCAGAAACCATTAGAATGGACTGACAAGCACCCTCAGTGAATATAGTGCCACATTCTTTTTTTATATATACAAACATTGTCTAATTGCCCATTTCTATACAACTTTAGCTCAAGCTTTTTCATGAAATCATTTCCTATTGAATTTAATATTTTGACATAAAGTCAAAGATGTGATTGAAATTTTCCTTTCAGCCCCTCTGCTGGGCAAAATTGTGCCTTTACCTTTCTCTGAATATCTGTGAACATATTGTATAAGCATTTTAAGTACCTTAATGACTACATGTATTTGTTTCTTACCCATTTTAAAGATCAAACTTTGGCTTAAATTCTCCAAATGTGCCTGAGAAATAATGCTTAAATACATGAAAAGATAAACAGTCTTATTGTATAATGAATCTGTCCTTATGCTGTTCAATCTGGCAAAACAAGGGGTTCTCAAGTATGATTTCCTGATAACCACTCTACAGACAACAATTTTGGCTCAGTCTTTCTCAAACTAGCTTAATAGTTGTATGATTTTGGTGAAGTCTACGGTCTACATTCAAAGGTTCACACATTTGACTAATTTTTATGCTCCCGCATCAATCGATCCGGGGCATATTGTTTAACTCATGTCCGTCTGTCTGTCTGTCCGTCCGTCCATCCGTCCGTCCATCTGTCCGATTACTTAACCAAACTTAACCTTGCCAATATCTTCAAGCCTATTCAAGATACAAAGCTAATATTTGGCTTGATGATAGATCTCAATGATCTGCATCCGCTGGTACCAAAGTCAAGGTCATGTGACAAGGTCAAGGTCATCTGTCAAGGTCAAACTTTGAAAAAAAAATGCCGTTATGGGAGCATTCGTGTTTCACAAACACATCTTGTTCTTAATAAAATTGGTCTTGGCAATGTCAATGAAAAAGGTCTCATATAATTCAATTAAATGTTATGTTTGTCTTTCATGTTAGAACAATGAGAGCCTTTGTGATCTCTTTCATATTTTTCTTTATAGACAATAATGTTTCCTGAACTCTTCATAACCCTGCTGGTGACATTTGAATCATTACAGTAAATATTATTAGGTATAAAATGGCTTAAACAAATTGAAAACAGTGTCAAGTCTAAATTATTATTTTCTTTTTTCCAAGAATTGTCCATGATAATATCTATTTGCCCACATTACTGTTTACAGGGCACTTTGTTTGCCTGAATATTTCAAAACCCTTCTAAAATTCTATCACAATGCATGTTTAATGATGATCAGAGCTGTGTTGTGTCTCAATTGGCATTTGAAGTGGTAAGAGATTTTAGTGCCATCGCTATATTTTGCTTTAAATAAATTGCACATTTTATGGGACCTTTCAAAGAGTCTTGACCAAGTTTTTACCATATCTATTTTTAGCTCACCTGAGCACGAAGTGCTCAAGGTGAGCTTTTGGGGTTACTTGATGTCCGTCGGTCGTCGTCCGTCGTCAACATTTACCTTGTGGACACTCTAGAGGCCATATTTTTAGTCCAATCAACCTGAAAATTGGTCAGAATGATTATCTTGATGAAATCTCAGACAAGTTCGAAATTGGGTCAAGTGGGGTCAAAAACTAGGTCACGGGGTCAAATCTTAGAAAAATCTTGTGGACACTCTAGAGGCCATATTTTTAGCCCAATCAACCTGAAAATGGGTCAGAATGATTATCTTGATGAAATCTCAGACAAGTTCGAAATTGGGTCAAGTGGGGTCAAAAACTAGGTCACGGGGTCAAATCTTAGAAAAATCTTGTGGACACTCTAGAGGCCATATTTTATGCCCAATCAACCTGAAAATTGGTCAAAATGATCATCTTGATTAAATCTCGGACAAGTTCGAAATTGGGTCAA
This sequence comes from Fragum whitleyi, assembly GCA_948146395.1. Classification (NCBI taxonomy): domain Eukaryota; kingdom Metazoa; phylum Mollusca; class Bivalvia; order Cardiida; family Cardiidae; genus Fragum; species Fragum whitleyi. Next base: position 22,893,890 of record OX411552.1, read on the forward strand.
GTGGGGTCAAAAACTAGGTCATGGGGTCAAGTCTTAGAAAAACCTTGTGGACACTCTAGAGGCCATATTTTTAGCCCAATCAATCTGAAAATTGGTCAGAATGATTATCTTGATGAAATCTCAGACAAGTTTGAAATTGGGTCAAGTGGGGTCAAAAACTAGGTCATGGGGTCAAGTCTTAGAAAAACCTTGTGGACACTCTAGAGACCATATTATTAGCCCAATCAACCTTAAAATTGGTCAGAATGATTATCTTGATGAAATCTCGGACAAATTTGAAATTGGGTCAAATGGGGTAAAAAACTAGGTCACAGGGTCAAATCTTAGAAAAACCTTGTGGACACTCTAGAGGCCATATTTTTAGCCCAATCAACCTGAAAATTGGTCAGAATGATTATCTTGATAAAATCTTGGACAAGTTCGAAATTGGGTCAAGTGGGGTCAAAAAACCAGGTCACGGGGTCAAATCTTAGAAAAATCTTGTGGACACTATCGAGGCCATATTTTTTGCCCAATCAACCTGAAAATTGGTCAGAATGATTATCTTGTTATGTAGAGAGCAGAGTATGGGCTTAGATCAAAACTGTATGTCTGTGCAGGCTGTGCTTAGCCTATATTGTCTGCCATAGCCTTTGCTTACTATAGGATATGTCTTGAACAGTATGATAAGGATTAACTTATATTCAAGTGAAAGGCAAAAGAACAGAAGAATGCTTTTACCTTTAGCTTTAGTTGTTGAACTTGACAAGAATATACAGAATTTTATATTTTTTCCTTGCCATATTCAACAGAATACCTGAAGCAATGATACTGTTTGATTCTTTTATTGTAATAACATTATATCTAGTGAGTTTTCTCCTGTGAAAAATGCAATATTAGGTCAATTTTGATGTTTGAAATTCCCTTATTTATCATTGTGATTCCTAATTTTAGCCCTAAATTAGCCCTAATTTTTCAAATTTTTGTCCCTAAAATTAGCCCTAATTTTTTCAACTAGAGGTGCTGGACAGCCTGTCACAGGTCAGATACCTAACCGCACATACAGATTTCAACAATTGCTTGGATAATCCTAAACCAAAGAGAGAAGGTAGACAGGAATCAATTTTAAGGTAGTACTTGAGGGAGAAATATCAGGTGCTCCGGCCTCAGCAAAAATATCATAAGGTTTATTTAACCCCCATTATACAAACACTTAATTGATTATTGCTTATAGACTTCTCATGCTGTTAACTGCATTTTCTTGCTGTACACAAAATTTCGGTAGTCAGTATACACCTAAGATTAGCCTGAACAGACGTCCAGTCTGATCTTAGCCTAGACTGTCTGGTTTCCTATTAATTTCTTTGATAGAAACTGGTGAAAAATTGGTTCAAACACCCTAAAAGTTGGCAAATTGTTTAAAAAAATTGAATACAGCAAAAAAAGAAGATCAATTCAATATAATGGTTATATGATAATTTAAGTTTTAAATTTTTCATTATTGCATTCATTATGTGTTTCATTATTCTACCCTGTACTACTACATATTCATGAACAGAAAAAATTAATCTTCAAAAGATTAATAATTCAATTTTAGATGATTCCATTAATTTTCATACATTCTGATTGGCTGAAAATTAGTTTAATTAGCTCCACTGGCCAAAGGTCACTGAGGCTATTGTCATGGTGCTCTGTCCATTGTGTGTCCGGTTGTAAACTTTTTTCTTAGAAAATAGTCTCCTCAGAAACTAATGGATGAATTTCAACCAAACTTCACAGAAATCATCCTTGGGTGACTCTTTTTCAAAGTTGTTCACGAAATATTGATCCAATGAAAACCATGGATTTAATGGGCATGGCTAATTTCCAAATATGGTAAAAAGTGATTTTTCTCAGAACTTAATGAATACAAATTGAAATTTACACCAATGATCCTTTGGTGACCCTTTATCAGTATACAAAAAATTATTGTGAACAGATGAAAAATATGTAATTTTATTGGAGGAGGTCATTTCTCTATATGTTATATAGTGGAAACTTTGAAACTCATTTTCTCAGAATCTAACTGATGTTCATCAATCAAATTTCATTGGAATGCTCCTTTTAGTGGCCCTTTATCAGGCTGCACAAAAGTAATTTGATAGAATGAAAAATTAATTTATTCACTGAAATTCTCATAATATCAGTTGATTCATGCCTGTGGAGCAAATCAGTTGCTCAAGCAGCTCTAGTTTCTCAATGAAACAATTTAAAGTATGCATCTAGTGGTCCTGTAAGATATCCTTTAAGTATTGGCAAATCTTTACATTCTTTGCTTCATAATATTAAATTATAAGATATGAAGGGGATATTTGTTGATTTCATGGAGGAATGGAACTAAAACCCTATTCATGTTAGCATATGAGTCCCTTTCGTGTGTTCATACAGTTAGATTAGTTTTTAGCTCCACTGGCCGAAGGCCAGCGAGCTATTGTCATGGCGTTGTGTCCGTCTTGCGTGCGTCTGTGCGTCCGTGCGTAAACTTTTCTTTAAACATCTCCTCCTAAAATTATGGGTGGATTTTGACGAAACTTGACCAGAATGATCCTTGGGTGACCCTCTTTTAAAGTTGTTCAAAAAATTTGGATTGGCCCACAAATATGGGCGTGGCAGGGCGGGGCTTATTTTGACCCCGAAATCTTTGAACGACATCTCCTCCTGAACCATTTAGCCGATTTCTATGAAACTTTACCAGAATATTCCTAGGGTGACCCTCTTCTAAAGCTGTTCAAAAAATTTGGATAGACCCCCAAATATGGGCATGGCAGGGCGGGGCTTTTTTTGACCCCGAAATCTTTGAACGACATCTCCTCCTGAACCATTTAGCTGATTTCTATGAAACTTTACCAGAATATTCCTTGAGTGACCCTCTTCTAAAGTTGTTCAAGAAATTTTGATTGACCCCCAAATATGGGCTTGGCAGGGCGGGGCTTATTTTGACCCCGAAATCTTTGAACAACATCTCCTCCTGAACCATTGGGCCAATTTCTATGAAACTTTACCAGAATGTTCCTTGGGTTGATCTCTTTTAAAATTGTTAAAAAATTTGGATTGACCCCTTAATATGGGCGTGGCAGGGTGGGGCTTATTTTGACCCCGAAATCTTTGAACAACATCTCCACCTGAACTATTTGGCCGATTTCAATGAAACTTTACCATAATGTTCCTAGGGTGACCCTCTTCTAAAGTTGTTCATAAAATTTGGATTGACCCCCAAATATGGGCGTGGCAGGTTGGGGCTTATTATGACCCCGAACAACATCTCCTCCTAAACCAATGGGTGGATTTCTATGAAACTTTACCAGATTGTTCCTTGGGTGACCCTCTTTTAAGGATGTTCAAGAAAATTTGGGTTGACCCCCAAATATGGGTGTGGCAGGGCGGGGCTTATTTTGACCCCAAAAATCTTTGAACGACATTTCTCCTGAACCATTGGGCTGATTACAATGAAATTTACCAGAATGTTCCTTAGGAAACCCTCTTCTAAAGTTGTTCAGGAAATTTGGATGGACCACAAAATATGGGGGTGGCAGGGTTTGGCTTATTTTGACCCCGAAAACTTTGAACGACATTCGTTCCTGAATCATTGGGCCGATTTCAATGAAACATTACTATTATGTTCTTGGGAGATTCTCTTCCAAAGTTGTTCAAGAAATTCAGATTGACACCAAAATATGGGCGTGGCAGGGTGGGGCTTATTTTGAGTCTGAAATCTTGGAACGATATCTCCTCCTGAGCCTTTGGATTGTTTTCAATGAGATTTTACTAGAATGTTCCTTGGATGACCCTCTTCAAAACTTGTTTATTATCCCCCGCCGTTTCGGCGAAGGGGATATAGTAATGCTCTCCGTCCGTCATTCCGGTTCCGTCATTCCGTCACTAAACTTGTCCGGAGCATATCTCCTAAAGTATAATAGCTATCAACTTGAAACTTTATGGGTGGATAGATCTCATTGAGGAGAAGTGCAGTGCACAAGAACTACAACTCTTGCTTGCATAATTTTGGAGTTATTGCCCTTTGTTATTTTTAAGACTTAGATTTTGTCCGGAGCATATCTCCTAAAGTATAATAGCTATCAACTTGAAACTTAATGGGTGGATAGATCTCATGGAAGAGAAGTGCAGTGCACAAGAACTACAACTCTTGCTTGCATAATTTTGGAGTTATTACCCTTTGTTATTTTTAAGACTTAGATTTTGTCCGGAGCATATCTCCTAAAGTTTAATAGCTATCAACTTGAAACTTTATGGGTGGATAGATATCATGGAAGAGAAGTGCAGTGCACAAGAACTACAACTCTTGCTCGCATAATTTTGGAGTTATTGCCCTTTGTTATTTTTAAGACTTAGATTTTGTCGGGAGCATATCTCCTAAAGTTTAATAGCTATCAACTTGAAACTTTATGGGTGGATAGATCTCATGGAGGAGAAGTGCAGTGCACAAGAACTACAACTCTTGCTTGCATAATTTTGGAGTTATTGCCCTTTGTTATTTTTAAGACTTAAATTTTGTCCGGAGCATATCTCCTAAAGTATTAAAGCTATCAACTTGAAACTTTATGGGAGGATAGATCTCATGGAAGAGAAGTGCAGTGCACAAGAACTATAACTCTTGCTTGTATAATTTTGGAGTAATTGCCCTTTGTTATTTTTAAGACTTAGATTTTGTCTGGAGCATATCTCCTAAAGTATAATAGCTATCAACTTGAAACTTAATGGGTGGATAGATCTCATGGAAGAGAAGTGCAGTGCACAAGAACTACAACTCTTGCTTGCATAATTTTGGAGTTATTGCCCTTTGTTATTTTTAAGACTTAGATTTTGTCGGGAGCATATCTCCTGAAGTTTTTTAGCTATCAACTTGAAACTTTATGGGTGGATAGATCTCATGGAAGAGGAGTGCAGTGTACAAGAACTATAACTCTTGCTTGCATAATTTTGGAGTTATTGCCCTTTATTATTATAAAGACTTAGATTTTGTAGGGGCTTAATTTCTTTAAGTAGAACCCTTAATCTATTAGGCTTCAGTTTACTATCAAGCTTTCTTGGCGGGGGATGGCCATGTCCGACATGGCTCTTGTGAAATTTTGATTGGATGAGATCCACTGGATCAATAAAATTCAGGTGAGTGGTTTAGGGCCATTCTTGTCCTCTTGTTTTTAAGTGATATCTAAATAGTTTTTTTCCTTGTAATTTTACATATAAGTTAGATAAGTTTATTTCCTCATGAGTCAGTTTCAACTTAGAAAAAGGCGAACTTCCTTCTGAATGCTGGTGACTTTCATTACCTTCTATTTTCAATATCTCTCTTTCAAATCTTGAGGTTTTTTAAGCCAGTGGAGCGATACAGGCCCTCATGGGCCTCTTGTTTAGTTTCATACTTCAATGAAATCAACAAAAACTCTCTTCATTTCTTTAATGCAAATGATTCATTGTATTGTTTTACTTATTTTACATTAAAAAGAAGAACTCTATTTGGTGGTAATCCAATTATGGATAATTCTGACATGCAGTTACACTGTCAAAGGTTTCCATTACTGCTTGAAAACATATAACTTGGTAATACAAACTTGTTTTCTACAGCTTAGTTAAGCCGTAGTTAAACGATTTGGTAGCCATATGGTTTCACATTTTATAAAAGAAATCTATGATTACTGTAGTTGTCCTGTCACAATCTCCTTGCTGTATTTTATGAATCTTATGTATGCCACCGAGTCCCTTTGTCCATGAATAAGCTTGCAGACTTGATAGCTCATCTGAGCACAAAGTGATCAAGGTGAGCTATTGCGATCATGCTTTGTTGGTAATCTGTCATGCGTTTTGTGTCTTTCTGTCATGCGTTTTGTGTCTTTCTGTCATGCGTTTTGTGTCTTTCTTCAACACCCCGTGTGTACACTACAGGCTATATTTATAGCTCAACTATAGAGAAGCTTGGTCAGATTTCTTGTCTCTTTAAGATTTTTCTGTCTCTTTAAGATCTTAGACTACACTGAAACGAACTTCTAAACGGCCACTTGGTTTTTGCTGAAAAAGTAATATTTTCTTTGGTATCTGAAAAAGGAAATAGTTGAATAGTACTAGAAAAATCATTTAGGGATTATCTTCACTAAACACCGACTTGAAAAGATGTGAGAAAAGCAGCGAATTTGACGGGAATTCAGGGGTACCCCTGATTTCAAAATTAACATTGGTGGGTAGGGTAATTTTAGCATTTTATCCTTGTTTGAGAAACAAAAGGGCCTGAATGTTATTATCTTCAGGGATTTGGTATCTGACACGCAAAGGCCACCGAACTTTGTCATTTATAGGATTAATCGCCGAGTATTTCTTAGACCGAAAATTTAAAATTCTTCGAAAATATGCACTTTTTGTGACTTTCGTGATGGAGGGTTCTTGTGATAGATCGTTTGCTACAGACACCAAGGATAAAAATTCGAATCAATTTTTCTTTTAGAATACGCCAAATTGAACGGCCATTCATATGAAAATAAAAGATACTTCATTAAATTACTATAGATATGTTAACATATGGCAAATGCAAGGTGGCCGTTTAGAAGTTCGTTTCAGTGTAAGTCAAAATTCGGTCGTGTTGGGTCAGAAACTCGGACACAGGGTCGAATTTTGGACAAACCTCATGTTTTCAGCAGAGGCCACAGTTTTTGGTTAAATGTTCAGAGGTTCTTGTCAGAAAGATTATCCTTATTATGCCATAAGGAATTTGAATTAAGTCCAAAATTGGTTTAAAACTAATTCCTAGGGTCGAAACTTAGAAAATTCTTGTGTACATGCGAGGTCACATTTACGGCACAACTGGCTTGGAACTTGGTCCGAATGTTGGAACTGTTGAAACAATGCCCTGGGTGCTTTAGGGCCAATAGGCAGCTTGCATACCCATATTAACATGTCTTGAAACTTTGTCAAAATACTTATATGCCAACATGCTATCCTTGCCGAGTTCAAATCGGGTAATGAACTAGGTCTTGAAGACAAAATAGGGCATTTGAGTTGTTTAAGTTGTGTGCTACAAGAAGCTTTGTTATTTGCCGTTGAAAATAGGAAAGCCCAAACGCAAGTGGGGCAAATGCAGTGTAATTATGGAGACGACAAGATTTGTAAACCTAATCTAGAAAAGTACAAACGCCGTATGGTCTGGATACGATGAATGTCGATAGACGACCTTGGAATGATGCGAACTTATCATCGTGCGGTGTTACGACTACCGCATATTTACGGCCTAGATGTTTTGAAGTTCATTAAAACTATTCAAAAAAAGATATCTCGAGTGTCCTCGAAACCATTCATCGATCGGAATTCGAGTGACGCCACTTAGGACTTTAGAGCTAAGGGCATCGTTGTTGAATTTGCAAACTTAAGCTTTCGTGAATCGATCGCTGAATACACGTCTTTACCTCCGGCACGCCACAAAAATCGTTGGTTGGCGATTTATACGTAACTTCAGCTTGAATAACATCTAGTAGTTACGTTTAAGTCGCGCACCTACGAAAATAGACAAAATAGTAAAAAGTGATGGAGTCCAACAATGTACCTCCGGTGTTATGAATGGTATGATTGGCCTGTCATTTTATGGTTGACAGCAGCCATCTGTCAAATTAAGCGTTACGACGTACGTAAAACCGTTAAAACGAGCGTCGTATTCAACTTCCGTTGTACGGCGGGGCGATATATATCGAGTTTATATCTGTCGAAATGTGAACAAGGCTTAACTAAGAAAGAGGTCCTAAACTGCTCATTCGTGCGTGTTTCCATTCATTTTCAAATAGGCCCGAATACCTCAGTCAGCAAAGCGTTTTTGAAATTTGTGTTCTGATGTCCATACCTGGAACTACTATGCTAATATCCATCCAACACAAAAGTCATTGTGACACACGTCGTAAGTTCTCTCCAACAAGTTGCAAATAATGTATGCGATTGGCAGATGGTTGCTCGGATGAAATGAGCCCAGCGTTCAGGATAACTATGCAAAATTGAGCGCCACAAGATTGAAACATGCAAAAGACACCATCTACTTTCTTATGAACGGTACCATCTCCGTGGCGCTCAAATGTAATTTGTTAACCTTGGCGAAGAAGTAGTTTTTTCTGGTGTTCGAAACGACAGAAACTGTAGGTAGGCGAACCAGACGACGCGAGATAATTACGAGGGGCAAATAAACCCCAGATATCGATAAATTGAGTGAAATGATTTTTTTTTAATAATTTCACTGGTTTTGTGGTGAGATTATCAAGTGATTATCTACAGTTGATTCCCTTTTTAACCATCAAAAAGTATTTTAAAACAAAATACGTTCAGCAATTTCCAAAGTAAAATGTAAATTAATATCCAATATAACTCATTATATTTTAATTTTCGGCTTCTGCCTTCTTCAGAAAAACAGCTAGATTTTATACAATTAAGTTACATCCATAACTACATATTCAAAATGGAGTCTAAAATGAAAATCAAAACAAGACGTCACGTCTACTTTCCCGTAACGCCGGTGAGACGTCACTATTTTGGCGCACTTTTTTGTAAAACTTATGTGTCATCAATACTTAACCTCTATCATGGCAAATGAATCTCTTCTTTAAATAATTTCAATTCGAAAAAAAAAAAAAAAAAAAAAAAAAGATAAAGAATCCTAACCCTTGTCAATCTGCGCAGTTCACGCAGTCTGACCAGGGTCAACACTCTAAGTAACATTTAGACAGTCATCTGTCTGAAGGGCTTCAACCTTACGCGCTAAAAGTAAATAACATGCATAAAAAGGAGGGTAGAAAATATATAATAAATACCGAAAAATAACAGAGGTCAACAACCATCTCATTTAAAATGATTAACTCTGCCGGCCATATTTCATATCCAAAACGGGCGCCCTAGACCCTGCACTTACAGCTTAGATAATATGCAGATATGACACTTTGATCGCTCATTCACAATAAAATTGAAACAAACCAACGGAAATGACGCAGATTAACAGTTGTCTCAGTATAAATAAATGCTCTGCTGTAAATGAAATAGAGGTAGGCATCCTTAACTTTGTAACTACAGTTTTTTCAAGGTCATGAAGATATGTTTATTAGCTCTAAGTTATCAATTCTCAGAGAGTAGAAACCAGATATCAGAAAATGACGGAGGTCAATAGTTATCCCATCTCAATTTAAAAGCTATCTTCTTAATCCTATCAAACAATCCTTTATCATCAATATCTATAGTCATAGATATGAAACTAAAACAAACTCGAAAAAAGACACCTCAAATATTGCAACCACAACTTATCCAAGATGCAGTTACAACAGCTTAAGCAGCTTAAGCCATCCATCAGTACAGCTAACAACAACGTGAAATTGATAAGGTGAGTGATTTTGAATGATTAGGAATGAAATCCAATGAGTGTGTGAGCAAGTTTTGCGTGAATTTAATCGGAGCCAATCCAACATCACAAATTTTGTTTACGATGAACATAATTAGCAATATTTATTGCCTCCCTTTAATAAAACATGCGTATAAGTGCTATAGATAGCTTTCTATTTCTTCAAGAACCTTTGAGAGGCTAACAATTTAATTTGTGTTAGTGGGATCGCAATTTTCCTCTATCAAAATTTATTTTGAATGACGTTGATGGTTCAATATTTTTTCATTGGATTTGAGTGTTTTTGAATACTTTGAGTGAGTGCTTGGAATGAATGAATGGAGCGCTGAGTGAGCGATTTAGACTTGTTTTAATTGAGGTGAATGACAATTTAAAGATGCTACCAACTATGACCAGCTCCAAACTTACAACTACAGCTTGGTCAAGGTGAAGCTGCGGTGCATTAGACAACAAGTTTCAAAAAGTATGCACCGACTACGACGGATAAAAGCGGAGGTCAATGTAATCTAAATTCAATTTAGTCTATTGATTGGTCAATTGATTTTATGAACGCAATTGATCAGAGTACTTTTAAATGGAAGGGGTACTTGAAATTTCCAACTAAAGTTTAAAGAATTAATTGTTGGATTTTATATTACAGCCATATGGTGTCTTCGTTCCAAGTTTCTCAATCCAGCCCTCTTCTTTATCTTTTTTTTTTTTTTTTTTTTTTTTTTTTTTTTTTCGAATTGAAATTATTTAAAGAAGAGATTCATTTGCCATGATAGAGGTTAAGTATTGATGACACATAAGTTTTACAAAAAAGTGCGCCAAAATAGTGACGTCTCACCGGCGTTACGGGAAAGTAGACGTGACGTCTTGTTTTGATTTTCATTTTAGACTCCATTTTGAATATGTAGTTATGGATGTAACTTAATTGTATAAAATCTAGCTGTTTTTCTGAAGAAGGCAGAAGCCGAAAATTAAAATATAATGAGTTATATTGGATATTTGTTTAATACCATAATTCCCTAAATACGGAATGAAAAGTAACATGGTAAAATGTAAATGTTTTATCAAATAAAAATTCTAGTCGTTTTAAAACAGATTAGAATTATTTGATAAAATCCAGCTGCGATAAAATACTTGAAATTTTCTTTTCAAGTTCTCGATAATTTTTTAAATGTCCGATAAATCTTTTCTAAATACAGAATGTATGATTTATTTAAGAATTCATATTGCTAGATCAATTCTTTTTTAATGTCAAAATAATTTTTAGAGCGTCCATTGACTTTTCGTTGGTTAAATAACTTGTTTAAAAGTTGCGTCTACCAGTTTCCGCTATTTGCGATCGAGCTACGACTGCCCTGACCCAGTCGTACATTTTAGCCCGATTTCTGCGATAATCGCGAGAGATCGCATGAGGAAAAAAATCTGCGATTTTTAGTAAAAGATGTCGTAGGTCTGTCTCACGATAATTCTGCGACAAATCTTGTCGTACGACGTTTAGTAAAACGGGGCCCAGGCTTGTGAAAATGCCCAGGGGACCACTCGATCCACTTTCCGAGTTTAGGGTCGATCGATCAATCAAGTCCAATAGGAATAAGACTGCGCACCAAGATGTAAATAGTGGAGGTTTCAGGGTTTGGTTTTGGTTTATCCGACCGCGGTGAGCGGAGGTCATTTCTCTATACGTTATAATAGAGGAAACTTTGAAAATCATCTCGACATCCGTAGAAGCCAAAATATCTAAAAATCTAGTCAAAACTTAGATTTGCTATTACAAGAAATTCAAGCCTGTGGAGCGACACAAGCCATTCATGGCTTTCTAGTTTTCAGACTTCTTACGCATAGAGCACGCTCTTCAGCTCAGCGATCCGACCCGAGCTCACGTGGGTGCTAGGGGCTCCACAGATTTGCTAGATTCTGCTTTTCGAATCTTTCGATCGAGGTCAGGTCGTACAAAAACGCATGAAAATTCCATTTTAGGTTTTCTTTTTTGTTGTTGTTGTTGTTGTTGTTGTTTTCCCTCATAAAACCTCTCAAGCACAGAGCAGGCCCATTGGCTGAGCGATTTGACCGGGCTCGCGCAAGTGCCAAGGGGACCAGCCGAACCTGCGCTTGATTGTTAAAGCCCAAGGGGTAGAAAACTGCGCATTACGATGCCAGTAGTAGGGGTTTGTTTTGTTTATTCCGAACGTATTGTGCCTGCGCTTTGGCTGAGCACTCCGACCGGGCTTGCGCGACCACCCAGGGGACCAACAGAACTTGCATCATTCCAAGTTTCGGATCGATTGGTCAAGGTCGACCTAAATTGACGTGTTTTTTCGAAACTTTCACGCATAAAGCCATCGCTTCAGCTGAGCGTTCCGGCCCGCGCAATCACGATTTCCTAGGGGCCTCCATCGATTTGCCAGGGTCTGCGATTGGGGACGACTGGTAAAGTCCGAGGGGGTCAAAACTAAGACCGAAAACCTCAACAAAAGTAAACAAACTGTTCACGCATAACGCATGTACATCGACTGAGTGATCAGAACCAGTGTCGTGCCATTCGGAACATCGCTCGGACTTTTCCGTAACTTGAAAAGTACCTCGGACGTAAGTGTAGTAATTTTGGGTCATTTTTTAGATAATTCGGCTCCTGGTGGTACTTCGGTTAATACGCATGAAGAATATCACATTTTGTTAATTCATTCCAAACGTCTTTGGAAATCTTTTTGGCATATGAAAATTTGATGACAAAACGCAGTAAGACACTGCGTTTTGTTATCAAATTATAATATGCCCTTTTTTTTTTCGTTGATTTTATTTTATGCAACGTCATCCGGGATCATTTATGTTTGTGACGTCATATAAACCCACGTGCGATATGACGCGCTATCATGGCTGCTCCCATAATATTCCCGAGGTCTATTCCGTAGAATCACCGAGGGTTCCCGATTGGTGTCGTGCATGTGCCCACCTTGCTTCGTTCCGAGCAAGTACCTCTCGGATAAATTTTTGCTTGTTACTGTTGTAAATCTGCCATGTCTGTTTCTAACGAAGCTTTTGCGTTGAAACTTGCACATTCTTCTGTTAACATAAGATTAGCCACAAGAGAAGATTCTTACTCAGACAATTGAGTGGAATTTTTTAACCCTTTTTGGACTGAGGAATCTTGGTTAAGTTTTACGTGCAAACTGAATTTATCTGTTATATCTCTATTTCTAGTAAAGCTATTGCAAGGAAACTTTGCGCTTTTTTTAAATTATCATAACATCCTCTTGACAAAGAGCAATTTCTTTGTTTTTCATTATAAGAAATTTTGCAATGTCGAAATTGATTTGCTATTACTATCCAGCGCTCAGAACAGTCGATCTTCGCTGTTCTCCAACAGCTCATAAAGGATGTGACGTCAGCGTCGTTTATGTAGGTATTTTTGACGTTAACGTTCCCGCGCATAATCAGATATCAAACAACGTTATCAGTCGTATATCCGCGTCACATTTCGTTTTGACGGGGTTAATTTTTGGTAGGGTGACCTTGGTAAACGATCCTGTCGTTGTCAAATGATCTTGTCAGATTTTTAATTTTCAATGTTTGGATGAATTTTTAACAGACCTAGGTGTATTTGAAATTTTATTGGGGGATGGGGGTGTGAGCGAGACAGGTGACTTTAATCTCATCAAATGACTTCGATCAGGGAAATTGATGATAATTGACAAGATCAATCATTATTCCATATGTGAGTATTCTATTTTCAACAGGCTTGAAGATTTTTGAAAACACTAGATTTTTGCGTGATTTTTGTAACGTTTGCCTTGACATATGACCTTAACCTTTTCATATGATTTGACCTTGGGATTCGTTGACGCAAAACAAAGTGACCCTATTTGTTGATGAATTCAACTCCATAATCGATTAATTCAAAAAGGATTGAATATCATTGATTTTGTACATAAAATTGGTACGAGTAAAAGAATCTGGAGTGACTTTTTCCTTAGCGTCAAATCTGGGTGACCTAGAATTTTTCATTTTTTACTCAAAAATTAGCACGGTGACCATACCTTTTTTATATCAATATCACACGAACATATAATTATCTACAAAATATAGAAAAAATAAAATTTTCTATCTCAGAGATTTTGAGAAATTTGATCAAAAGTTTTAAATTTTGAAAATATTCTCGTTCATTTTCGATATACCAGTTTTTACGCATTGGGAAAAAATACGTAAAAAATCATTATTTTTTCTTTCAATCGTTAATTTTGTATTAGATTCAGTGCAAATAACTTATTATCTATAAAATTAAAATTAAATTGATTATAGTTGTTTGATTAGATTTGATTGTGTCACGGTTTTATGTAATTACCAAGAAATGAAAATCGGCGAAAAATCGGACAAAAATTTACTCGATACCTATGACATTCTATGACGTTTTAAGAAAAATCTGATTCGGTGACCCCCTTGTTTCTTTCCATTTTTGCAATCAGCATACTTTAATCTACAAAATATGAAAAAATAAAAAAAATCTATCTCAGAAAATTAATTCTAGCAATCGTCCTTAACATCTCTGAAATGATGGGCAAAAATCAACTAAATCTTACAGGATCATTGAGACATGGTCTTCAGTTGCAGATTCAGAGTGGTTCGGGCGGTTCAAACGAACCATTTTCGCCCTCTAAAGCCCAATCATTTCTTTTCTCTGCAGAATTTAAATTTAAAATTTTAAATGGTAGGCAGTATTGACTAAGATCGGCCTGCACAGTTGTGCAGTCTGATCCTAGCATACCCTACCTGTCATGTTGTTTTTGACTCACCTGAGCACCAATTGCTCAAGGTGAGCTATTGTGATCACTCAACGTCCGGCTGTCCGTCCGTCAGCAATTTCTTTAAACAACACCTCCTCCTAAACCACTGGGCCAATCAAGCTGAAACTTGGCAGATATGTTCCTTGGATGAAGCTCTGTAAAAAATGTTAAAAGAATTTATTTTACTAAAAACTGGTTGCCATGGTTACATAAAGGCCCAAAATGACCGAAAATCTAAGAAAAAAATCTCCTCCTAAACCACAAGGCCAATCAAGCTAAAACTTGGCAGGGATGTTCCTTGGGTGAAGCTCTTCAGAAGATGTTAAAAAAATTAATTTCATCAAAAACTCTGATTTCCATGGTAACGGAAAGTATGAAAAATGGCCGAAAATGGTTGAAAATATTAGAAAAAAAAATACTTATCTGGCTAAACCATAAGGCTAATTAAGCTGACACTTTGCAGGGATGATCCTTGGGTGAACTCTTCAAATGTTGTTTTAAAAATTTCATTTCATCAAAACCTTGAAAACCTTGCCAAACCTTGCCATGGTTACGGAATGTCTGAAAAATGGCTGATAATATTAAAAAAATTCTTAACCTCCCAAACCACTTTGCCAATCAAGCTGAAACCTGGCAGAGATGTTCCTTGGGTGAAGTGTTTTAAAAGTTGTTAAAAGAATTTCATTTCATCAAAACTCTTGTTTCTATGGTAACCAAATGCCTATAAAATGACGTAAAATTGCCGAAAATCTTAGAAAAAATTTTTCTCCTCCGTTCCAAATAGGCCTATCAAGCTGAAACTTTGCAGGGATGATCTATGGGTAAAGCTCTTCAAAAGTTGTAAAAAGAATTTCATTTTTTCAAAAACTCTTATTTCCATGGTAACGGAAAAGCTGAAAAATGGCCTAAATTGCCAAAAATCTTAGAACAAATTCTTTTCCTTCTTATCCATAAGACCAATCAGTTGTTTACTTAGCAGTGATATTCTTAAAGCGTAAATCTACTAAAGTTGTTAAAGAAATTTGCCTTCTTTAGAGAAAAGTTGAACATTTACGAAAATTAAAAGAAAAAAACAACAAACAAACAAATCGCTTTCGGACGAAATTAAACCACCCTAAATGTACATCAATCAAATTCTGATATTCATAACATGGTTGACATGTTAAAAGTTGCCTTACTAAGGTGAGCGATATAGGACCATCGTGGTCCTCTTTTTTAGGAAAATATCTTGAGGCAGCCAGACTCTTTGAGTTCTGCAGGATATGGCATAATAGAGTGTAGTGCCGGGAAAACGAAACCCCTCTTGTACAGTTAATCATATCTTGAAATTGACACGCATCGCGATCAAAATCATTCAAAGCCACTCGCTTAGCGCTCCCATCATTCATTCCAAGCACCCACTCAAACCATTCAAAGACGATCCAAAATCACTTAAAAGATAAAATCAAAAACTACATTCAAAATAAATATAGCAAGAGAAAAATCGCGATTTCACTGACTTAATCGAAATTATAAGCGTCTGATTGGTTCTTAAAGAGATAGAAAGCTTTATATAGAACTTGTAAGCATATTAAAGGGAGGTAATACATATAGATAATTTTGTTCATCCTGAACAAAATTAGCGATATTGGATCCATCCCATTAATTCACTCAAAACCCACTCATGCACTCATTCAGTTTTATTCCAAAATCGTTCCAAAGTTATCCACCTTGTCAATTTCACGATGATAATAACTGTATGTTATACCCCCCTTTACAGACATCCTGAATCCGCCGCTGCTTTTTTTTCAAATTTATCGTTCAATTCTGTTCGGGTTGGCAGTCATGTCATCGAAAAATGGTCCCATATAATAAAACAAGTATTCTCTGTAACAACGGATCAAAATTCAACTAAATCACAGGATTTTATGCTCAAGACATGCTATTTCGGATTTCTTCATTAGATTCTGAGCGGCTTGAAAACATTATCTCTATGGAATGTTGCGCCGCCCAAAAATGGTCCCATTTGATCAAAGTGAACAAATCTTCCCTGAAATTCCTGTTCACAGGAATAATGCGTAGGACTAGCTCTTTCAGAGGTCTCCGTTGAATTCTGATCGGGCCAAAAACATGGGCGGCCGGGTCACCGAAAAAAGGTCCCATTTGATGTAATATAAAAAAATCTTCTCTAATGCCGTCACTACAATTCAACCAAACTTCAAAAAAAATTATGACATAATCTTTCAGATTTTTCTGTTAGATTCCGATGGGGTTGAAAACATTGGCTCGACGGGCTATTGTGTCAACTAAAAATGGTCCAATATGATGTATGCTTATCTCCAAAACAAACGTCCACAAATATACGTTTTCTTGACAACTTTTGAAAAGCTGTTTATGACTTGATTGTATTTTTAGCTCACCTGAGCACGAATTGCTCAAGGTGAAGTTTTGTGGTCGCGTGATGATCGTCATTTACCTTGTAGACATTCTAAAGGACAAAGGCCATAATGTTTTTTCTCAATCAACCTGGAAATTATCTAGATTGATTGTCTTAGTGAAATCTAGGACGGGTTCGCTTAACTTGTCCCACACATTTGGTCACGAATAAGGTCAAGAGGTTAGATCTATGGTGATTAACTCAGTCGAGCGAACTAGAGCCATTTTTGTCCTCTTGATAATTTTGATACCTGTCAATACTGACTATATTTTCTAGATAGTTTTTTTTTTTACTGCTGGATTCCACGTTCCATTCCATAGAAACGCCATCGTAGTAATCTTCTGGTGTCTGATGCACAAATTGTTATCCCTTGCCGAAAATTGTTATCCCCCGCCGTTTTCGGCGAGGGAATATAGTAACGGCCTCCGTCCGTCATTCCGAGGTTCCGTCACTAAACTTATCAGGAGCATATCTCCGAAATAATAAAAATCTATCAACTTGAAATTTTATGGGTGGGGGAGAAGTGCAGTGCACGAAAACAACTACAACTCTTTCTTGCATATTTTTGGAGTTATTGCCCTTTGTTATTTTCAATACTTTGATTTTGTCCGGAGCATATCTGCTCAAGTACAATATCTATCAACTTGAAACTTTATGGGTGGATAGGTCTCATGGAGGAGAAGTGTAGTGCACAAGAACTACAACTCTTGCTTGCATAATTTTGGGGTTATTGCCTTTTATTTTTAATACTTTGATTTGTCCGGAGCATATCTCCTTTAGTTTAATAGCTATCAACTTGAAACTTTATGGGTGGATAGATCTTATAGAGAAGAAGTGCAGTGCACAAGAATTATAACTTGCTTGCATAATTTTAGAGTTATGCCCTTTGTTATTTTAAATACTTAGATTTTGTCCGGAGCATATCTTCTCAAGTTAAATAGCAATCACCTTTTAACTTTATAGGTGGATAGATCTCATGGAGGAGAAGTGTAGTACACAAGAACAATTCCTCTTGCTTGCATAATTTTGGAGTAATTGCCCTTTGTTATTTTTAGCTCATCTGAGCACGAAGTGCTCAAGGTGAGCTTTTGGGGTTATGTGATGTCAAGTGTCCGTCGTCCGTCGTCTGTCGTCAACATTTACCTTGTGGACACTCTAGAGGCCATATTTTTAGCCCAATCAACCTGAAAATTGGTCAGAATGATTATCTTGATGAAATCTCAGACAAGATTGAAATTGGGTCAAGTGGGGTCAAAGACTAGGTCACAGGGTCAAATCTCAGAAAAACCTTGTGGACTCTCTATAGGCCATTTTTTTAGCCCAATTAACCTGAAAATTGGTCTGAATGATAATCCTGATTAAATCTCGGACAAGTTCGAAATTGGGTCATGTGGAGTCAAAAACTAGGTCACAGAATCAAATCTTAGGAAAACTTTGTGGACACTCTAGAGGCCATATTTTTAGCCCAATCAACCTGAAATTGGTCAGAATGATTATCTGGATAAAATCTCGGCCAAGTTCAAAATTGGGCTCAAAAACTAGGTCACAGGGTCAATTCTTAGAAAAACCTTGTGGACACTCTAGAGGCCCTATTTTTAGCCCAATCAACCTGAAAAATGGTCAGAATGATTATCCTGATGAAATCTCGGACAAAATCGAAATTGGTTCATGTGGGGTCAAAGACTAGGTCACAGGGTCAAATCTTAGAAAAACCTTGTGGACACTCTAGAGGCCATATTTTAGCCCAATCAACCTGAAAATTGGTCAGAATGATTATCTTGATGAAAGCTCGGACAAGTTCGAAATTGGGTCATGTGGGGTCAAAAACTAGGTCACAGGGTCAAATCTAAGAAAAACCTTGTGGACACTCTAGAGGCCATATTTTTAACCCAATCAACCTGGAAATTGGTCAGAATGATTATCCTGATGAAATCTCGGACAAGTTTGATATTGAGTCATGTGGGGTCAAAAACTAGGTCACAGGGTCAAACCCTTGAAAAACCTTGTGGACACTCTAGAGGCCATATTTTTAGCCCAATCAACCTGAAAATTGGTCAGAATGATTATCTGGATGAAAGATAAGACAAGTTTGAAATTGGGTCAAGTGGGGTCAAGAACTAGGTCATGGGGTCAAATCTTAGAAAAACCTTGTGGACACTCTAGAGGCCATATTTTTAGCCCAATCAACCTGAAAATTGGTCAGAATGATTATCCTGATGAAATCTCGGTCAAGTTCAAAATTGGGTCAAGTGGGGTCAAAATCTAGGTCACAAGGTCAAATCTTGAAAAAACCTTGTGGACACTCTAGAGGCCCTATTTTTAGCCCAATCAACCTGAAAATTGGTCAGAATGATTATCTTGATGAAAGATAAGACAAGTTTGAAGTGGGGTCAAGAACTAGGTCACGGGGTCAAATCTTAGAAAAACCTTGTGGACACTCTAGAGGCCATATTTTTAGCCCAATCAATCTTAAAATTGGTCAGAATGATTATCTTGATGAAATCTCGGACAAGTTCAAAATTGGGTCAAGTGGGGTCAAAAACTAGGTCATGGGGTCAAATCTTAGAAAAACCTTGTGAACTTTCCAGAGGCCATATTTTTAGCCCTATCAACCTGAAAATTGATCAGAATGATTATCCTGATGAAATCTCGGACAAGTTTGATATTGAGTCAAGTGGGGTCAAAAACTAGGTCACAGGGTCAAACCCTTGAAAAACCTTGTGGACACTCTAGAGGTCATATTTTTAGCCCAATCAACCTTAAAATTGGTCAGAATGATTACCTTGATGAAATCTCGGACAAGTTTGAAATTGGGTCAAGTGGGGTCAAAAAAAAGGTCACAGGGTCAAATCTTAGAAAAACCTTGTGGACTCTCTAGAGGCCATATTTTTAGCCCAATCAACCTGAAAATTGGTCAGAATGATTATCCTGATGAAATCTCGGCCAAGTTCAAAATTGGGTCAAGTGGGGTCAAAAACTAGGTCACAGGGTCAAATCTTGAAAAAACCTTGTGGACACTCTAGAAGCCATATTTTTAGCCCAATCAACCTGAAAATTGGTCAGAATGATTATCCTGATGAAATCTCGGTCAAGTTCAAAATTGGGTCAAGCGGGGTCAAAAACTAGGTCACAGGGTCAAATCTTGAAAAAACCTTGTGGACACTCTAGATACCATTTTTTTAGCCCAATCAACCTGAAAATTGGTCAGAATGATTATCTTGATGAAAGATAAGACAAGTTTGAAGTGGGGTCAAGAACTAGGTCACGGGGTCAAATCTTAGAAAAACCTTGTGGACACTCTAGAGGCCATATTTTTAGCCCAATCAATCTTAAAATTGGTCAGAATGATTATCTTGATGAAATCTCGGACAAGTTCAAAATTGGGTCAAGTGGGGTCAAAAACTAGGTCATGGGGTCAAATCTTAGAAAAACCTTGTGAACTTTCTAGAGGCCATATTTTTAGCCCTATCAACCTGAAAATTGATCAGAATGATTATCCTGATGAAATCTCGGACAAGTTTGATATTGAGTCATGTGGGGTCAAAAACTAGGTCACAGGGTCAAACCCTTGAAAAACCTTGTGGACACTCTAGAGATCATATTTTTAGCCCAATCAACCTGAAAATTGGTCAGAATGATTACCTTGATGAAATCTCGGACAAGTTTGAAATTGGGTCAAGTGTGGTCAAAAAAAAGGTCACAGGGTCAAATCTTAGAAAAACCTTGTGGACTCTCTAGAGGCCATATTTTTAGCCTAATCAACCTGAAAATTGATCAGAATGATTATCCTGATAAAATCTCGGCCAAGTTCAAAATTGGGTCATGTGGGGTCAAAAACTAGGTCACAGGGTCAAATCTTGAAAAAACCTTGTGGACACTCTAGAAGCCATTTTTTTAGCCCAATCAACCTGAAAATTGGTCAGAATGATTATCTTGATGAAAGATAAGACAAGTTTGAAATTGGGTCAAGTGGGGTCAAGAACTAGGTCACGGGGGCAAATCTTAGAAAAACCTTGTGGACAGTCTAGAGGCCATATTTTTAGCCCAATCAATCTTAAAATTGGTTAGAATGATTATCTTGATGAAATCTCAGACAAGTTCGAAATTGGGTGAAGTAGGGTAAAAAACTGGGTCAAATCTTAGAAAAACTTTTTCAGATTGTTAATTCAGGTGAGCGATTAAGGGCCACTATGGCCCTCTTGTTTAATACTTTGATTTTGTCCGGAGCATATCTGCTCAGGTAAAATAGCTATCAACTTGAAACTTTATGGTTGGAAAGATCTCATGGAGGAGAAGTACAGTGCACAAGAACTACAACTCCTGCTTGCATAATTTTCCAGTTTTTTGCCCTTTGTTAATATAAATTCTTAGATTTTGTAGGGATTAATCTCTTAATATACAAATGAATCCATGAACGACATTGCTCTTGTAAAGAATTTTATGTACATTGAAAGACAGTTTAGCACATAGCAATTACAGGCTACCCAGTACTCCTATTTTTTTCCTATTTTTTTTAAAGCTTCCTATATTTTTTGCATTTTTCCTGTTTTTCCTATTTTTTCCTATTTTTCAAGATGCTGATGATTAAGTGAATTGGTTTTCAAAAAAAAATGTGTTGGAAGTTTTACCAATGCACTGAATATCTATAGCTATAAACTCATATGAATGATGGTAACAGATATATTTATGTGTTAAACAAAAGAATGATATTTCAAGTGCATCCTTATGTCATTCATTAATTTAAACTGCACACAAGAAAATCATAGAAACATCTGAGAAATTGGATAAAGGTAGACAAGATAAAAAAATCAGTTGAAAGTAGGAAGAGAAAAATCTTGAAAAAACTGCATGTTTTGGTGAGAAGAAAACAACAACAACAAAATGATATTGTTTAATTGACTCTACCCTTTTATTGTATTGAAAGTTGCATAAGACATTCATCTAACCTCTCAATGAGATTGAAGCATGTATAAGAATATGTTCTGAGAAAATTTGTCAAACTTCTCAGAGTAACAGACAAGTATATTTAATAATAAGTTTGTAAAATGATTGTTGCTTCAGGTTTAAATAATAAGGCTCAAAAAGAAGACTAATTAGTCTTTTTGACAATTTTGCATTTATATTTGCAATTTATTTCCTATACTTGTCAGACAAAAACATTTAATTTGTAACAAACAAAGTAGTTCATTCAAATACCATAAATGTTCTATCTGACAAGTAGAGTTTATTGACTGATAGCAATCACACTCTACTTTTTAGTTGACAGTATTTGTTTTTGATTCCTTGATTTAACTTTGATTGTACTTTTGGTTGCTTTTACTAAATGACGCATTGTATGCAAACACTTTAACAGAGAAAAGTGCTGTGCTCATCTTCAGTTATCCTATATAGTAGGTTATCTGTTTTGTGTTAATAAATACATAATCAATAAAAAATGTTCATTTTAGCAATAAAGGAGGTTAATGAAGGGATTGTGACATAAAAGGCTGGCTGTAAGGGGAGGTGGAGGGCAGAAAAATCTTCCTCTATTTATTAGACCATATATTTACCTATATATATATTTAAGACAATAGTACCAGTACATTAATTTTACTGAGTCTTTTATTTCCTATTTTTCTCCTATTTTTCGATGACTGAATTCCTATATTTTTTGTTGAAAAATATATATTTAAGTCCAAAATGTGCTGGGCAGCCTGCAATTAAGCATTTCAACATCTCTAAATTTTGCTGACGTCAAATGTTACTCAAAAACATTTTCTGCCAAAATCGAGTATACGGAGGCATACTTATTAAAGTTGGCATTGCGCTGTCAATAATACTTTAAACTGTCCCTTATTCTTGAAGGGTAGATTTTAAACGATGTAGTTGATATTAACAATTTTCCGATTTAATGTCAGAGATTGGTACAACTATCCAAATGTCTTACTCCTTGCTCATTAATGCTCAGACAAGATACCTACGTCATGTTGTATTGTTGTTGACAATAACGGACGATCTGTTATTCGTTAGCACAATAACGTTTTCAAAAAATTGTGACCTATAATTGGCGAAATTGGTCATTGGTAGTGCATAATGTGTCAACCTAGTTAGACTGCGTGGATTGCGCAGGTTGACTAGGATCGACACTTTACCACTCTTTAAGCAATTTTGAAATACGACCTTTGGTTGACCTCTCAAGAAATGAACCTCATTTCGCGATTTTATTTTACGGAGTTCCGAGATTGTCTCTTTTTCGCGTGACGGGTCACAAATACTAAAGGTGTTTTATGTGACGGAACCATACTGCGTAGACTGACAAGAACTTTTCTCACTCCGTCTTTTTTCTGGATCTAGAATGACCAGTCTACCTTTTCGTGAAAGGATTTAAGAAATGCGACTTCCTGTTGACCAAGACGTGGTCGCATTTTTTTTCAAATATTAATTTCACGTAGTAACCAAATGAACCTTTTCACTTGATGGATCATATATAGCGTAGCGTTCTGGCCGTTAAGCTGACTGGGAGCTCTCCGTCGCCTAATCAAACAGAGGGCCTTCTCCACTAGGGGAACCTCGCTTCCATGAGGAATCTTGGACTTTCCCTCGGAAAATATTTCTTCCGTTCCCCATGTCAACCTGTCTGATTGATAATAAACTTGACAATAGACTGAGAATTAAATCTGAATTTGTTTGTTAGAGAAAGATGAAAACTCCCGCTTAAGAAAATAAAAAATAAGACGTCGTAAGGAACGACTTTTGATAATTGGAGTAAAGTATTCGACTTCGTCCAAACTACTTATTTAAGCCAATGCTGAGCAAGTTTCGCTTTCTCCTTTAGAATTACTTAAACATAATAATAAGAATCAAAACAAGGAAAAATGTGCCTTGCAAATCAATTTTATGCAACAAGCGATATTTAGATAAAGATATTAGTCTGTCTGTCTGTTTAAGAATCATCCAATTCCGCTTCTGAACTTTGATAAATCAGATTTTGTTACGGCATTTAAGTCGCCTAACACAGACATCTCTCTGACTGGCATTTAGGGTATTGCAAGAGAAGATACCGCGCATTCAAACTTTTTCGTTTCGAGATGCATTGTATACTCAGTATAACAAGAAAGTATCTACATTTCAGTTGCGAATATCTTTTAAATCTCTATTATCGATTAAGGTACCAATGAGTTTGTGGTGCTTCATTTTCTAATGCACATATCATATTTTGTTTAAACAATGTGTAATTTTGGTGCTATCGAAGAAATGTCGAGATCTTTCTTCTTACGTCGACGTACGTCACGTATTTGATCTTGATTTTCTTCTCAAATGAAAGTTATCTCTAAAGCTCTGCAGTTTAGAAAATCAAAAAGAATAGTTGCCTTCAGTACCACACAGTATTGAAACTAAACAGAGAAAAACTTTGAACACATGTTTAATTAAAACGCGTCAAACGCTAAGTTAATCGTACGGGCTTTAGTTGAAAGAGAAGAACATTTAAGACGTTTGCTTAGCAATTCCAAAAAAATAGTAACGTTATTCGCCCTCATCATCCACAAGGAAGACGTCAAGCCAAATTTTCTTTTTCATATTGACGCTATTACATTTGGCTAGCATAAACACTGTCAAAAAAAATCAAAAGAAATTTAATTGGGGGTCTGCATTTTTCTCAAACGATCCTATGGTTCAGTTTGCGCCCGCAATTCGGTAGCAACTCCATCAAATGACAAAAAAATCAAATTGAATTCCAAATGGTCAGGACGGAATTTGCAGTATGTTCTATAAAATGTTCGTGTGTAGTTTAAAGACAGTTCAAGTTTTATTGGGTGGATATTGTTTTTTTTTTTTTTTTTATTATTTTTTTTATTTTTGCTCAGTATATATAAATTCAACGATGAACGGCACCTTCAAAACTGCACCTTTACTTGCGATATTTGATTCGTTCTTTAAAACTTTATGCTTTGAACGCCATTCAAAATGACATTAACACAATGCTACTCTTAAATGAAATTGAATCGCGTGTTTCTGATGCCATTATGCATCAAAAACCAACAAATAGTATTTAGATCAACAAAAGTTCTGATATTCTGATTATTTCATATAGTTACGCATTGTCCCTTTTTAAACCTAATATCTCAACCTAAATTTACCAACTAGACTTACTCGATTCTGGCATGCGTTTCGGCATGCGGCCCGTCAGAGTGTCTGCAAGATACTCTGACGGCCCGACGGTCGTGATTCATGTCCAATTAAATGATGATGGTTCTCGAAAAAATGTATGTGTGTGATTCCTGCTTGACATACCTGTGGTTTGCCAAGCCCGAATCAACCACGGTCATTCGCTGGATTTTCCCGCAACAACAGCAACAATAGCATAACAACATAAGTTTACCGAGAAAACAAGTTGTGAAAAAATCAGTACCCCCTCTCACCATTCCCTGTAATAATATCATTTCCCATTGTTGTACCATGTATGTACCTTGGAGAAATAAAGGTTGTGTTATGTTATGCTAAAAACCCAATCTGGAAATTCTAGGGGTAACAACCAATTTTATATAGCAAGGCTGTAGGATATTCGCCATTTTGATTTGGATATGTTACAATATTAAAAAGAGCAAAAAATGGTACGAGGTACGAACTTGAGAGCGGGATTTTTAAAATTCTGGTTAGGATTTAAGATAAAGCATTCGGTAGAGCAATATTTTTAATCGGCTTAACAAGAATCTTAAGATAAATCATTGGAGAAACGAAGAAGCTTTTACATCGGCTTAACCCTTTGCTGTTTAATCCCTGCTTTTTACGTGCCTGTGATTTTATGATTGAGAAAACATTGTGAAAAAAGAAGAAATTGCTTCTGACAAGCAATTTCTTCTTTTTCCACACTATTTTCTACCCTACTGAATGGTTGTTTTTCAAATTAAATCCACTTTTATTTTTCGTCTGCAAAACCTTTGAATTTGGACAGGTCCAAAATTTTGTAAAACAGGAAAGGGTTAATACGAGTAAAACGTCGAATGTTTCACTCGAATTATAGAAAATTGTTCATAATGACGTCTTAAAAATCTCATTTAGCATGACTTTTCATCTTTCTCTGGCGAACGTATTTCAGATAAACTAGATAGGCCCTATTGTGGACCTGTTTAGATAATATTTTTTTTTCTAAACAAAATCTTGAGATCACCAATCACAAAAAACTTGAGAGTACTAATCAAGATGCTGAATGAATTATTCATGAGAACGAGAAAATGCTAATAAGTTGTCCAAGGGTCGATAAATGCAGTTAACGGAATGTAGCAACACTGGGTTACAGAGGAAGAAGCTTGCTAAACTTGGTTTAAAACTAATTATATTATTAGCTCACCTGAGCACAAAGAATGATCAGCTCATAGACCCTATCTGAAATTACTAAAATCATGAATGTTTGGTAAAGGTGCGGAGCACCAGGGGCGGAAGTGTAGCTTTTCAGAGCAATTCTTAAATCTTTAACCTTCTTCTTCTGATGAACCATGTGCCCTACAGACTTGAAAAATGGTAATGATGATCAGCATATTGACCATAATTGGAATAGCTAAAATCATAACTGTTGGGCCACCAGGTGCGTAGCCACCGGGGGGAAGGGGTAGTACTTTGTTAAAATTTAAATCCTTCTTCTTCTGATGAACCAGAATCCCTACAACCCTTATATTTGAAACGGATGATCAGCTCATAGACCTATTTTACATAGCTATAACCATGAATGTTTGGCTACCATGTGAAGAGCATTGAGGGAGAGGGTAGTATTTCGGGTCAATTTCGAAATTTTAAACCTTCTGATGATGATGAAGAAGGAACCTTACAGGCTCTAAATTTGGCATGAGTCATCAGCTCATATACGTAAATCAAAATAGATATAGTCATGATTGTTTTGTGACGAGGGGCAGAGACAATTCCATTTTGGATCTTGTTTTTTCAAACAGAAATAGTAAAATTGAGACTGTGGAATATTATTGGTCTATCCATAAGATTATTTTCCTTTACACATAAATTTGTTTCAGTTCAATAACCTCATCATCTGAATCAAAAGTAATGCAAGTTACCCTTAGGTGCTTTGACTCAGGTGAGCGGACCAGGGCCAAATGCCACCTTGTTCATAATTATAAATGTTTTGTTTTCTGCGACTTCTCGTTCTTTTTTCTACAATGCCGCCAGAAACGTCTACCTCCAATACTTTATGTACTTTGGAACGAAATTTGAATGAAAATTAAGGGAGGTATTATTGCATGGCTATTTTCAACAAAATGAGCGATAGGTTTTTTTCTCTCCCTTTATAAAAACGCACGTTATTTCCTGTTTTCATAGTGTATCTTCACGAGCTTTGAGATATTATTTAAAATTGTGGATTAATTTTATAGATTTAAATTAATCGTAAGAATTTGCGTAGTTGTAAACCTTCCTTTAACAATTACAGTGTAAATGGTAATGATTTTCGGATACTTGCGAGTTATATTACGAATTCCTTCGATTAAGTAATGATTCTTTTAGTATTAGTTCCTTTAGTTTTCAAGGGGCATAACAAAAGCGAGCGAATTTCTTAGTAGGCCCTTTTATCACTTGTAATACTCCACTATCAAAAATGCCTTGCGACAGAAATCGAGGCAGTAATTTCAAAATTTACTGCCGTTCTTAACCCTTGTCATGCTAAACCCGGAATATTCCTGCCCTTGCAGGAGCTATAGACAAACATCAGCCTGCACATAATGTGCAGTCTTATGTTAGTCTACACCATCTCTAACTTTCAAACCAGAATTGCCAATAGATTTATTTTTTCAAATAAAAATTGACCTTCAGTTGGTACTTTCAGTGCTCTTTGATTTTGATGCAATTTTTCAGCCAAAATTTATTCAGCATGACAAGGAATAATTGGAGCTGAAACCTCTTGACAACATCTTGGGTATACCTGAAATATGAGGGTTTTTCTTTTTTTTGGTCTCGAAACGACGATTTGTGGATGTTCCACGGACGACAGATCCACAAGCTATTTCCACAGCAGGTTCTGGCTCAGTTTCGAGACCAACCACTCCTAGGATGATACTCGATTTCCTGTTCGCAACCTTTTATATTTTTTTGGTCCATGGTTGTTGCTGAAACCGTTTTCTGTAGAAAGAGTGTGACCTGCATTCAAATTATTAAAGAATTGAGCACTGAAATCTACATCTAATCGTTAGTGTTCGTGCTATTTTTCCGAAAAAGATAAAACAGGTTTTAACAAAACACTTTAAAAAGTTACATTTTACCTTTTAAATAAAGTTATTGCTTGTCTTAAATCGCAAGGTTTATTTATAGCTGAACTTTCATAATTGAAGTGGAAGGACCTGGTTCAACCCCTATCATATGCCTTTTATACGCCGGAAGGGTCGTAATTATGTTATCGTCTGTCTGTCTGTCCGTTAGCAAATTCGTGTCCGGTCATAACTTTCAAACTACAAGGCCTATGGTCTTGAAACTTCACAGATTTATAGATCTCATAGGTAGGGTATGCAGAGCGCAAGAACCACAACTCTACCATTTGAAATTTTTGAGTTATTGCCCTTTGTTTGATGTAGTAAGCAAATTCGTGTCCGGTCCATAACTTTGAAACCAAAGGCCTATAGTCTTGAAACTTCACAGGTGTATAGATCTCATAGCTAGGATGTGCAGAGCGCAAGAACCACAACTCTACCATTTGTATTTTTTAGTTATTGTCCTTTGTTTGATTCAGTTAGCAAATTCGTGTCTGGTCCACAACTTTGAAACCAAAGGCCTATAGTCTTGAAACTTCATAGGTGTTCAGATCTAATAGCTATGATGTGCAGAGCGCAATAACCCTAACTCTACCATTTATAATTTTTGAGTTATTGTCCTTTGTTATACCCCCCTCACCTACGAAGTAGAGGGGGGTATATTGGTTTCACCATGTCTGTCTGTCTGTCCATCCGTCCGTCCATCCGTCCGTCCGTAGACCTTTTCGTTTCCGGACTCTAACTCAAGAACCAAGTGACCTAGAATCATGAAACTTTATACAAATGTTGCTTATGACCCAAGGAAGTGCCCTATTGTTTTTGGTTCACAAAGGTCAAGGTCACAGTGAGCCTTTGTTCAATTTTCGTTTCCGGACTCTAACTCGACAGACCAAGCGACCTACAAGCATGAAACTTTATGCAATTGTTGCTTATGACCAAAGGAAATACCCTATTGTTTTTTGGTCACATAGGTCAAAGGTCAAGGTCATAGTGAGCCTTTGTTCAATTTTCGTTTCCGGGCTCTAACTCAAGAACCAAGCGTCCCACAATCATGAAACTTCATGCAAATGGTGCATATGACCTCAATATCTGCTACAAACACATCCTGCACTAATAGCACTTGCATTTTGACAAAGTGCTTGTGGGGGTATAAGTCCGCTATTCGACTGTTCTAGTTTGATTCAGTTTGCAAATTCGTGTCCGGTCCATAACTTTCAAAATACAAGGACTACGATGTTGAAACTTCACATGTACGCTCGTATGTAGAACTCATAGCTAGGGTGTTTGATTACATTATCTCAATCTGATTGAATTTGTGAATATTTTAGTAGTACTCGGGTACTTGCAACACTTGGTGAATATTTTAGTACTCGGTGAATTTTGTTTAATCGGATACTTGCAAGAGACTTTTAGAAAAGAACAGGCCATCCTAAGGATCAATAAAAAGTTCAAAACATCACCCTTTATTGTTGTGAACTTACGATTAGCCTATAATTCTTTATAATCTAAATCGTTTTACGATTCTATAGATCGACATTCCATAGTGAAAGGTGCGTTTGATAGCGTTTAAAGTAAACTTTGTTTTCCACGTAAAAGCGTAATGAAGTATTTGTAACCCGTATTTAGCGAATTTAACGGTCCAGCAATATTCCTAAACTTTGCGTAACATACCGTTAAGTAAGCTTTACAAATTGTACTACCGGGTTCATACCGACTCGAATCCTGTCGGATTTCTGACCTGTTTGCATTTTCAAGCACTCGCAAATACTCGTAATAAATAGCAGGTTCTCTGCCGTTTAATGTACCTTACGACTTACTTGTTTGGGTCGCTAAAGACAGAAAAAGAACCAAAGTTATCTAAGAACAACTGCGGAAATAACCTATGGGCCTCCATTAGTAAAACACTCACAAAAACTGATTCGAATACTATTTCTCGATAAAAATCCCACGATGATTTTTAGCTCACCTGAGCACAAAGTGCTCAAGGTTAGCTATTGTGATCACTCACCGTGCGCCGTCCGTCTGTCTGTCTGTCCGTCCGTCAACAATTTCTTTAAACACCTCTTAAACCACTGGGCCAATCAAGCTGAAATTTGGCAGGGATGTTCCTTGGGTGAAGCTATTCAAAATTGTTAAAAGAAATTAATTTCTTTAAAAACTCTTGGTTCCATGGTAACCAAAAGTCTGAAAAATTACCGCAAATCTTAGAAAAAATTCTTCTCCTCCTGAAACCACTAGGCCAATCAAGCTGCAATTTCGCGGGGATGATCCTTGGGTGAAGCTCTTCAAAAGTTCTTAAAAGAATTACAATTCATTAAAACCTTTTGTTTCCATTGCAATGGAAAGGCTGAAAAATGGCCAAAATTGCCAAAAAAATCTTAGAACAAATTCTTTTCCTCCTTTCTCATAAGGCCAATCAATTTTAAACTTAGCAAGGATGTTCTTAACGTGTTAGTCTACTAAAGTTGTTAATAGAATTTAATTCTATCAATAACTTTGGTTGCCATGGTAGGTAAGAGAAAAGTTGAAAATTTAAGAAAATTAAAAAAAATCAAGTTGCAGAAGGACGAAATTAAACCACACTAAATGAACATCAAACAGATTCTGGTATTCATAATATGGTAGACAAGTTATGAGTTGACTTACTCAGGTGAGCGATATAGGACCATCATGGTCCTCTCGTTCTGATTTCCCATTAACGAAAAAGTGCGAGCGATGTTCTGAAAAAGAGTTTACGATGTGTAATTCGGCACCTGGGTGGTGTACTAAGGTCTAGAGGAAAACAAGCACTTTCACTCATCCCAAAAAGCTATTAGCTAATATCTAATTTATGTTCTTAAATTAGAAGATTAAGTATAGTTGTATTTTGGCAGTAAAACGAAGCTGGTGTAACGTGTGCGTCAGCGTCAGTACGCTGTAACGCTGCTACACCAGTAACGTGTCGTCGACCGGAGCTATGATTTTCTTTAACATATAGTATTGCTTACAAAAGTACACACAAACGAGGTTTATTGGAACAATAATCGGCTTATTGATTTTGCAGATATTTTTAATTTTTAAAGATCCCTATTGCTCGCCCGAGTTAATTGTAATTACATCCACACTGGTGTTTTATGTGCATCTTTGATAAAGATCTGATCTTATGTTTAGGGACGCCCTAATGAATTGAGTATAAACAACTACACCACATACTGATTTTTCTACTACAAGTGAGTTTAAAAGACTCATGAAAAAGAATAAAACTAATTCCGAAGTGGTCGTAAATAATGATTTGCTATAAGAAACACTTTACTATGTGAGTAATTTAACAAAAATTCACAAAGGGAATCCCTATAATGAACTATTCGTACAGTGAAAAAAATGACAAGGAACTATCCCGTACAGTTGGTTTAAGAGGGTGTGTTTTCTGAAATCAATTATTCGAAGATTATAGTTTCTTTTAACAAGGGAATCGCAATTATTTAAAGATAAATGAATAAGGAGTCTTTTCAATAAATGAAATTAAATTTTCATTTTGTCTAAACATATTTTAAAGAGGAAAGTCGTCCGCGTCTTGAAGAAAAAATCAGCTCAATTGGATGATCCGCGTATTAAATTGCAAATTTAAGATAGAAATAGATAAGCCTTACTTTGTACAATAATACTTAGAAATAACCTTAAGTTTCCCTTTACATTAGCAAAGTCGTATCTCAAGATGTTGTGTCAATTTTAAGATATTTTGATTTTTGAAATTTCATTAATGAAAAAGATGAAGTATGACTAACTGAAATCAGCTGACCGTTAACCCCGCCCAGTGACGTCTGTCATGACACAGCCTCAAATATTTATACGATATATTTATCTGCTAAATATATAGAAGTGCGCTTAAAACAAAATGTAAAATGTTGCAGGACAAACTAAACTTCGTAATTGCAGTTTGTTCTTCAGCTACGTCCTAATGGAAGTTAGTTAGATGAATGTGGAGTTGAGTTTACGTTCTCTCCCTTTTATATCACAAACTGGTGTTAGGAAACTTAAAATCATTATCATGACACACATCAATCGGCGACCGAAATTTATAAAATGCCGCATTAAGGATGTAGGCTAAAAATGTTTGCGAACGTATAAAAATCGGATATCCCACTTTGTTCGTTTTACCTGATTTTCCTATTTAACATGAAATGTTTAAAAGTTAAGTTTTCAGAATAAAGTCCGCATAATTTGTTCATCAGATGGTTTCAGTTTTGCTAAGCTATTTTTTCATGCAGTTTGATGAGGGTTACCGTTCTATTCATATGAAACAACGGATAAGGATTAGTACTAATACTAATAGTGTATCGGAGCCCTGGGGTCCCAATTTTTTGGAGAATCTCGTTAGCGAGAAGCAAGGGATTTCGTTTGTACCCTTCTATATATACTCACGGACAAAAGTCAAAAAGCCAATAAGGCAAAACATATTTGATGATGAATAGAACATGAATGAATGTTTCATTATTGTAAAGTAGACGGTTAAACCTTCCAATCTACGTTGGTTTTGTAAAACTTAGATCTGCGGTCTTTGATTAAAACGTCGGATTAACAAGGACGTAAGACTGTCTAATTACGACTCGGTCTAATCCAAGCGTGGGCAAAATTTAATGAACAAAAATCAGGAAACTTGTACACAGCATCCGTCTAAATGTCATCGCGCATACATTCTCCTTTAAAAAATGAAAAGGGTCAACAAAACGTTGTTTCGACTTTTCTGACTAACGTCATTAAAAACGCGGCCTAATGAACCTTAAATTTAGAAAGACGTTGTCATGCTTCATAAACAACGTCTGATTAGTTAAATGCGTGTAATGTTTATCCAAAAATGACAGAAACGTCTTTATTTCCTGATCCAACAACAAAACTCCCATAACACAAAACGTTTGCAAAATTGAAAATGACGTTTCTGAAAAGCAACCGATTTTATCCCAATTTTTTAAGTGTTTTCCTATTTGATCATCAATTCAGAAAGGCCCTCATTCAAAATTTTGATTTTGCTATGTCATATGCAGATTGAACAAGTTAAAACGTTAATGATGTCATTGGGAATGATGAATCAACGTAATTTGTTATCCAGTGCCGGTGAAAACAGTCCCTATGGTTTGAAGATAGGGCCGATATTGCTAAGCAATAATTTTAAAATCTTATCTTTGGAATTAAAGAAATTATTGAACAAAACTAAACCGGACAGAACTTTTGTCCTAAAGTATATATCAAATTAAGAAGTGACTGCAACACGATGCCAACTTTTTCAAGCCAAGGTTCTAAAACTTCAAAAATTCGATTTTGAATATAACATTAGTGATAGAAAGTGGTAGAAGACGATTCCAATGAGATTATGCAAGGCAGAGTTTCATGTTTAATGACTAATCTATAAGCAACCCACATTATTGACTTACGCAAAAAGAAAAGTGATCGTAAGATGTATAGTTAAACAGGCCCCTTATTATCGGGAGGGGGGGTATACAAACAAGTAGGGATTATTGCTGAGCCCAATTAAACATTTTTCAATAGGAAATTTAAAGTGAGTATTGACATTCCTTTTTGCATTTCTTTTAAAATATAGGGGACGAACTAAAATAATTAACCATCATGAAAAGGATCCCATCTTCATTTTTTTTTAGAAATCATTAAAATGGTTTTCAAAGTCTTATGATCCCTGACCGAGAAATGACCGACTATAAGTATGGGCATTACATCTCGATCTTAACACGTCCTTTCTATAATGTCAACGGATTGAAAGTTGTGATAGCATGACAGTGGGTTTAAATATTGGACCTGTCACGCGAAAATTATCAATTTTAGTACTCAGTACAAAAGAGTTTGAAAAAGAGATTTTGCCAATCAAGGTCCGAAATTAAAAAACTTTTATCATGCGGATTTGAGAATTTCCTCGACATTTGAGATGATCTTAATAAGTTGTTATGAATAACAACTTATTATTTTTTTTATCTCCAATGTTCGCGTAATTATTAAAATTATAAGTTTAAGAAAATTTTCAGTTCAGATTGAGCAAAGGTTTTATAATTTCGGGCTCAGCTCTAAATCGCATTTCAAAAAAAAATGTAGGAAAGAAATCTTTCGCATCAAAGTTTCGACCATGGTTAGTAAGCG
Source organism: Fragum whitleyi (assembly GCA_948146395.1). Lineage (NCBI taxonomy): Eukaryota > Metazoa > Mollusca > Bivalvia > Cardiida > Cardiidae > Fragum > Fragum whitleyi. The sequence continues at coordinate 22,927,811 of OX411552.1, forward strand.
CAATCTACGCAGTCTGACCTGGGTCAGACCTGTTCTTATTTCTAAATGTGGTCCTTGTTTTGCGCTACTGTTGACAAAATGCGGTCTGTTTTACTGTAACATCTTACGATTATTTTTTGCGTACATCAAAATTTAAAGTTGCTTCTTCAGTAACTGAAGTTTGTCCCCTTTTCGCGTAACGTGCCACATATTTTAAAGGAGGATAATTAGCACAATAAAATTAGAACTTAACACTTGTGTGATACCGTGTGATCAAGGCCGAAAGTAGTGGGTTTAAATGACAACTAGCGGTCACCAAGGTAAAAAAGAATATATTTACTCATCATCTAAAAGGGTTTCACGCCGCTTTCAACTGTATTTCCCTCATGTTGCTGCGGCCGTATCACTTTATATATTAGCGTGAGACAACTTTTGTAGATTGGAAAGGAATGACAATGCTTATCTGGCAAAAAATGTATGCCATTACAATTTATGTTCTTTGGAAAGGCAAAGTAGGCCTAGATTAAACCTGAGAAAATACATACGTCTGTCGAAACAAGCTGCATGTACATACATTTTCGATATTTTTGCGACACTTGGCCATTTTCATTTCCTTTAAGAAATTTGATTCTTTATGTAACCTTGATTTGTATTCGAGCGACTTTTGTATCATCTCAGTTGCAACTGTATTTCTTTTCACTAGTTTTAATCAATTTAATTTTTTGATCGCTTAATAATTAAAAAGCAAGAACAAAAGCTGGAGCTCTATCGTCTTACCTACGTTTTTGTTGAATTTATTTGCAATTTTGCTAGAAGTTTGGGTGACGACAAAAATCGTCGATTTTGTAGCAAACGATCCGACTGATCCTTTATAAAGTGTATAAGAGGGGGTTCGAGGGGGTTAAAACAAGCCCTACCCCGTATCCTAATTACTTCATTATAGTGGACAAATTCAATAAAAACTGCAATTCAAGAAAAAATAACCCCTTTTTTTGAAGTGTTCGTATCACAGACATTTGAATTTCTGCAAATGAAATACATCTAATGTACAAAGTTTGAGCAATTGGTCCCAGAGTATTCCAATCTACATAGATACGGATACTATTGGATTAATTACTCGAATTCTATTTAGATATCGAACCTGCTATATAGGAACCCTGGGTCAGCCGCCGGAGTATACTATTAAGAATTTCTTTTGCAAATGTTCATATAAGGGAGTTCCTTGGTGGTTCTTTTTTCGCGGAAAGGATCATATATATTTCTTTTTTTCTAAATGTCTGACAGTCCGGTGATTAACAGATTTGAACGCCCACTCGGGGATCGTCCACCCATGACAAAAGGACAGTATATAACTGGACACCCCGACTGACCACTCCGCACTCGGTGGACATACTGACCACTGGACATACCGGTACTTGTTACAAGAAGTTGCATCCACGATGAAGATTTTACTTTTGATTATCGGTTCGGTGTGTTGTTTAGCCTTGGCTGAAGGCAGTAAACAGATGTCAAAAAATATGAGAATGCTTTTGAGTGCCAAGAGAAGTTTGGAGAAGAAACAAGGTAGGAAACGTCTTTGTCCTCAAATCCACCAATGAGATAGGAGTTGGTAGGCCTATTTAGATGACTCAGCGCGAAACAGTTGTATCTGCCTATAAACATATAGGCAGTTACAACTATTTCGCGCTGAGCCATCGACTTGCTTTAAACTGGTTATTATAAAGAAGTGTAAACCTTTTGTAATATTCTTTAATATGAGTATTGTTTTCAAGATGTCATTTAAATGGTGTCATAATGTATTGGGATGCGGAATTTGATTTTGTTCATCGCCATCGACAACTCGATAGTCCCACTGCGATAACGTCAAGCTAAATGCTCCCTTACGTTCACGCTCTTCAAACCAATCCAATTGTAATTTTGCATTAAATCGGTTTAAAATGGACATTTTTCAATGATGTTTATACGAGACTTTAGGATAAATCAAGACAAACGTTTAAACGTAACATCAGATAGGATGTAATACACAAAAGCAGGGTACAAGTTTTTGATAATTTCAATGCTTTTGCGATGACATTATCAAGTGATAATCTACCGTTATTTCTCGATAAACCACCGAAAAGCATTAAAGAGATTTATATAATCGTATACTCCTTGACTAGCTCCCGTACTACTGCTCTGGAGTATTGTGAAATGAGCAATTCAACTAGACAAAGTATAATTTCTTATCAGCTTAAAATCCTTTGACTGGCCGAACTGTTTTATGAAAATATTGGAGGTAATTGTATAGGATGACATATTTAACATAAGTTGTGTAACTTACTTTTTTCAACTTAAGGTAGTGGACCCGTAATATTTCCGAACCAACTCGGAAGTAATAAACTTTAGCAGTGTTAACCGAGGTTTCCTAATGATTTTCTTCGGGAAACCTCGGTCAACATTGTTACAGTCTATGAATTCCGAAACCTTGCGCAACTATTACTTATCCACTTCATTATCACTAACACTTACTTACAGCCAGGAAGCCATGCTAGTATATTCCGCATGCATTTTCCGTATGCAGTTTTTAAAAAATCATAAGGTGTTTTAGGTGTATTCCTATTATTTTTGCTCAGTGTAAGTTGGACCAGATTTATTTCAAATTTAGAATGTGAGCCTCATTAGCTCAGCCGGTAGAGCAACTGACTTTAAAGTTGAATACAGTGGGTTCGATTCCCGGATTGACACACTAACTAACTAATTGTCTTTCATTAATCCGATGTCCCGTGTGAAAGTGCTTTTCATGGAGCTCGTTACAGATCCACATCGGATCTTAGCATTCGCTCCGTCATGTAGGCTATCCTTGCACTATCCTGCGTACCGACTAACCATCTTCTGGGGGCGTCGCTTATAAAGATTGGCATATTCTACGATAGCGACGATAAAAAAACGGAAATACACACCCAGGTTTAGAACTTGATGGATCAGCACGAAAAAGTGTAACTGCCTATAAATTTATAGGCAGTTACAACTGCATTACTCTGAATTATTGAATGGCTTCGTTTCAGGTCCAGGTCATGCTGGGTGCTATGGAGCAAAATGCCAGTGTAAGTATATTATGTCGTTTTATTTATTCCTTTATTTTTTCAATGAGTATCTTGTTAACTAAAGAAAAATTTATATGACCCACCCAAACTAAGGATGCTCTATATAAACAAATCCAGCCGAGGGTAAAGGATGACAAAAAGGTCGAAACTGTTTGCAAATTATACCCCCTTTTTCACGGAACCTTTTACGCATAGCGGGATTTATTTTGCAAACAGTTTGCGCCGTTTTGTAATCCTAGACGCAGCGCAGGGATATTCAATATTAATTGGGTCCGTATACGTACATAGATTCAATTAGGGATTATTGTGCCCGCTCACTAGCCTTCATTATGGCAGATCGCCAACAATTTGAAACGTCAGCAATTTTGTCTGTTACATATACGGATTTGGACATAAAACCAAAGTGAAAACGGTGATAGGCTGTCCCAATATCGTAGGCTTTAGTTATGGTATTTAAATACCCACCTTATTCATTTTAAAAATGACGAGAAAAAGAAAGCCAACTGTGCGTTTTCGATGGAAATGCGTGATTTGATTTGTCACCCTTTGAATGACAGCCGCGATCTGTAAAGTGAACTGAAATCATTCGTCAGGGAAAAAAACTGCCCTAATTAACGTTCTTAAATGAAAAGAATGCAACTTCCCTTGTCCATAAATAACATGTAGTTGTATGATGACATTTTCACTATACTTGATTACATAAAGGGTATAATAAGTATTAGAATAGGACCCCGCCCCCCTTATATCCGATTTAAGTCTAGTTTGACAAACAAATGCCCCAAAACTCACCCTAAAATCCTACGGACATCATCACACGGTTAAACTAGTGCCTAAGACCTTGTTTGAGAGCAGTCAAAACTTTGTGAACCACTTCACAAAGACTTGGCCATAAGTATGGCCTTTTTGTGTGTAAACAAAGAAACTGTCATAAATTCTCATTCCATGTGCTTTCAAAATGGAACGCTTCACTCGATAGAGGCTCACCATTGTAGCCCGTCGAGCATTCTGAACAAGTTTCACGAAGACTGAGACAAAAAACGTTTCCTCACAGACTGACAAGTGTCGGGATTTTTCGAACTACCAAAATGGTCCTTTGAGCCTGACGGTACATTTTGTATTCTTCTTGATACCTAAAAATCTCGAAATAATGTCTTTCTCTATTACAGGTAGCGATAGGGAGCTTCTCGGTGCATTTGTCGGTACAAGTAAGTTGAATTTTCACATCTTCGTGTACGTTGATATTGGCATCTTTTTGTATTTCCCAAATATAACTAAATGAAAAGAATCGTATTTGGACTATCAAACGGCTACAACTACAAAGTGTCTCATAAACATAGCCAAGCATTCAGTGTTTTGTTCATTCATGAATAAACGCTTTTAAAAAGTATATATGATATATACTCGGTTCAAAAGAAAGTATGCACTTTTGAATTTTGAATAGCTCATAAATTACACAACCTACGGTCACAAAATCACGGTCGCAGGACGCTCCCCAAGAAATCTGCAAACAACATTTGATAATAAAAATGACGCGGTGAGCTAACATTTTCTACTAAGTTGAGTTATTTCGCATGTTTTGCTTTTGCATCGCGCGTTAGACAAATAATTGGTCTGATATTGCAATCAGTTTAATCTTTGTTGCTTACCTAAGCATAAAATCACATCTTCATTACAATCGTACGTGATGCAACATCGTGGTTTGACTAACAATAAGCATGTATGAACGAATTCAACCTTATTAGATTTATTACGTCATCAAAATTGATTGAGCGTTCATGTTCCACAATAATGGATGGCGTTATTTTTCAATGCCTTTTAAAAACAAAATGAGAGGTCATAGAACGCCATTGCTCCGTTCAACGACAAGTAACAGGCCTAAGAACGTAGCAATTACTAGCGTTGACGCACACGTAACGTCTTCATAAAAAATTGAAACTTTTATTTGGAAATGGTTTTGAATGTCTGCTTAAACTTTACAGTGCAACATAAACACATATCTTTTACCAAAGAAGAAGCTGTGCGGAGGTAAAATCTAAACAGTATAAGTTCTCTGCGCGAATGCACCATGCGATACTCCATCAAAATCTAATTTGACTTTAAATTTCGAAAAGGTCTTTTCTAAAGTATGATATCAAAGTTAATCCATAAATTTGATCCTACTTTGAAAAAATCAAGAAAACTGATGAAAGTGAAAGTGCACAATTTTTTATGGATCTAAGTATACTAAGTATCAAGATAGTGTGAAGTTATAAAATGTATATTTAGAGAGTTTCATATTTCTTTAATGTAGTGGTCCCATAATAGTTCCACAACGTTTCGCTGGAAGTTATAAACTTTAATAATATTAACCGAGGTTTCCTAATGATTTCATTAGAAAACATTTGTTAATATTGTGAAATATCATGCGTTCCGAAATTTTGCGAAACTATTATGGTTACAATACTTCAACGTTAGTATCAAAAATAGTTTGCGAGTTTCTTTAGATGTATCAAAATAAACCCTGGTTATATTTTAGTGGGAAACCTCGTGGCAACATGCGAGATATCCAGACTATGGCAATCTACAACATCAGGTAAACTTTCAAATTTTTATCAATTTACCGACCAACATATGAGTGCATTAGAGTGAAGAAAAATTCTTCAAGCTACCCATAAACTGACCCCGTAAAAGTACTGCAACATTTCGGAAGTCATGAACTTTAACAGTTTAAACAGAGGTTTCCTGATGAAAAGCATTAGGAAACCTCGGTTAACATTGTAAAAGAGCATGTGGTTCAAAATGTTGGGGAACTTTTACGGTTCCACTACCTTAATAGACAGGGTGAATTGTTTAGGAATGGGTTCGGAATGAAACAGAATGAGTGGGAACATCGAGTTTTGAGTGAAAATAATGGATTCGATGTATCTTGATGTATCAACGATGTTGTTAGTTATACCGATGACGACACCAAGCTATCATGATAAAGACGCGCTTTGAGAAATTTTACCTTAAATTTTCACCCATTGTTTCTTTTCTTTTTTTTTTACATCAAAGAAGCTGTTTGTTTCTCGATCCAGATGTAATGGATTCAGATGAAGATTCAGATGAATCGAGAACAATCTTGGCACTTTGATCCCATATTTATAAACAATATTTTTTAGCCGAAAGACGATCAACCGGGTACGATTTCTATGAAGAAGGATGCAACTTCTTGGCCGACCTAGCTGTCGCATACGAGGTAAATATACTCAGTTCCAAAAGAACGTGTGCACTTTGTAATATCTTGAAATTTATTAAATGTACCATCACAAAATATTGCACGACAAACCTCGATACTATTGACCATCAATACTTTGAGAAATAGGACACAAGGAACCCATTGACTTTAGGAGTGAAAATGATATTTGATTTTAAGTAATTTGCTTTTGTATCCCACAAATGATGAATCACTATTTTAAAATCGCAGTCAGTTCAATTAATGTGCCATACCTTGTAATAAATTCAAATCTGAAAGACAATTGTACACTATTAAACAAAGTTGGTTGACGTACACATTTCGCGTGTGGGCGAAAATTTACCCCGTGCGAAGAATGCATGCAACAGATTTTATGAGCAATAGTTCCTCCAACTTTACGAAAAAATAAGGAAAACTAAATATTGAAACTGCTCACTTTCTTTTGGAACTAAGTATATAAAGGGCCAATAAGTCGAGCGTACATCTTTTTCCTAACTTTGTTGGATTAATGACAGTATAGTTACATCCACAACTTTTGTAAATACGGCCCGTAAATCCTTTAATAGTCAAAGGTTGAAAATATACCAACTTGTTTCGTTAAACCGTATTTGTCCCTTTCAAGGTGAAGACGTAATGCAATCGTAAACCTTATGCTGTTGATTTTTTTTATTTTTCCCATACATTGCTATTTCTAAAAGTATTATTTATTTCTTTATTTTTTCATTTTCTTTATTTTATTTTTTTTTCAATCTCGAACAATATAGCTCGATGTTTTATCACAATTATTTGGTAAGGATAAACATGTTTAAAACAATATACTCCAATTTGTTGAAGAGTGGCATTATAAGTCTGCGAAAATGACCACGGCATGCCTGTGCTCATAAAATAATGGGAGAGTTGTCTATCTACAGAATGGTGATTTGGACGGCGAGATCTTTTCGTGTTGTGAAGTAAATGAAGGACTGGCGGCATTTCATTGTAAGTATATTCCTACCGTATATTCATACAAATTGAAACGAATACATGTAAAAAAATATAATACACATTTTTCGAAGCTAATTTTGAAGCTCATTGGTATTTGAAAGAGAAATGTATATGATTCGCCTAAGACAAATTGGAAATTTCCTTTCGGTGAAATCATGAGAAATTCTCTCAGACTGGCGGTTGACATGTAAACCTCACGGATATGCATCGTTATTTTCATGTATTGACAACAAAATAAGGAAAACGTTTGTTTTTGAGATCCCTGTCCAACGTTCAGGATGACAAAACGGTTTAGACTTTGCCAAACATTCCACGCTTTGCACTTGCGTGCAAAGCGGGGTATAATTGGCAAACAGTTTGCACTGTTTTGCCATCCTAAACGCAGGGCTGGTTAATGTATTTTACAATAAAGAATCGCTTATGTGTTTTCAAGGTTTGAACACCTACATGACCCTTGCCGAGATGAGATTTTTGAGAATTGCGGCTGGTATTTCTGGTCAAGTCGTCGAAACATGTAAGTACTTTTGTTACGTTCGAGGCATAACATTTGATGAAAATCTTAATAGCAAACATGTCATAACTCTCGTTTGCTTCTATTTATCTAATTCATCTAATTAGATTTCAGAAAAAAATGAAATTATCGCTTACGCGCACATCTGAGATGCGATTCGTTAGTAATGATCGCGTTGCATTAAATTTCCGGATAGAAGTGAAAATAAGAATACTTAGAATAGCAATAACTTTCGCCAAGAAAGAAATATATATCAAACTCACAGGGCAGCATTATACATTTATTTCATTGTGATTCGCGTAAATGTGAAAACTATCATCCCGAGGTGGATAGAGGTGATGTTCTGAACTGTTTCCTGATGACGAAGGCAGAGGGAAAGAGTTCAGAATGTCGACCCCGACACCAAGAGCTATGGCGTTTCACTGTTACACATATCTCCTTAGAATAACATTTTTATTACCTGATTTATATTGTGTAATTATGTCTTTCGTTAAAATACGTTACAAAAACACAGAGAGAAGAAGAATCGATTTCTGGTAACTGCCTAAGAGCGCGTCATTTGGCACCTTTATTACATGGGCAACTGAATGACGTCATTTTTGCTAGCGGGCAACAGTTTGGTGCTTTAAAGTGCGCATGGGTGAAACAGTTCATACTAATGTCCGGTCATGTGACAGATATTGCAATAAACTACGAAACAGTTCGAAATTGTTTATATGCGTTTATATAGGAGGCCAGGTAGTAATTCGAAGTGGTTACATTTTGGTCTACTTCTTACGAAAATTAATCGTAAGTCAAAAGCGAAAATTGTGTCTGGTGTTTTCGTTTATTGTTAGATTCTACCCTGCAATATCTCATTTTAATCGTCTTGAGAAGACGATTCCAATAAGATGATGCGTGGGAGAATTCCATATTTTGTTACTGCTGTAGAAGCAACTTTAATTTTGACTAACGCAAAACATGGTCAGAAATGATTGTAAGGATTCCTTAATCGAAGTTTCCATTTTTCAGCTAAACTGGTGACCGATCTAGAGGTTGGAATGGAATATATGTGTAACAGTATCTTCCACAATCCAACCTGTCTGGTTATGGGTTTGAACGAGGACCCAAACATTGCTTCTTGTGCCGACGGTCCCCCACCACCTGCCGGTCCTGATTCCGATGCTACTGCCGCCCCTGCTCCTGATGCCAGTGTTGTTCCTGATGCCGCTCCGGCTAGAAAATCTGAAGATGTCAATCAAAAGATCGAAACCCTCTTGAGAACCTTGCTGAAGAAATATAAGTGAATTTCCTCTGTAAGTAGAATTTACATTCATTGAAGAGAGTATGTTCTATGAATAGTGGGATGAAGTATCAAACGAAAAGCTAATCACAAAGTAGGAATAAGAGAAAAGGATTCATATATTAATATAAATTTGCGTGTGGATTTTTTTTTGTGTGTGTGTATGGTTTTTTTTGTAAATAAAGAATTTTATCCATGAATACATTAGGTTTTTTTATCAATCTCTTATAGTTTGAACATCACTTGTCGAAAAAAACAAATCAACCGCACACACAACACGAAAATTTAACAATTATTGAGGAGTGTTTGTGAAGCTATTTTGCACTAGGAAAAAATATTTTGATACACCGATAGAACATTAGTTTTAAAAGAGATTGAATCCAACAGTGGTAAACAATTTTCAGTTAGAAAATAGATATACAGGAAGAAAGAATGTTCTTTTTAAATTGAAATATTAAGTCAGAAGTAAATGTGACCCGTCACACGAAAAGGGACCATCTAGGAACTTTGTAAAATGAATGTTTGAAAAAGAGATTGGGTCCAGCATTGGTCAACCAGAGGTCGCTTTTCAAAAATTCTTTCACTGGAAGGTAAATTGAAAATTCAAGATTCAGAAAATAAGCCCAATGCGAAAAGTTTCGAGCCTAGTCAGTCTGCGCAAACCCCGCAGTCTGACTAGGGTCAACACTTTACGCACTACCCAAATGGTCTCTTTTTGCGTGACGGGTCACAAATAGTCTCGATCATGATCAGTCTGCAGACTGACCAGGATCAGTACTTTTCGCACTTCCAAGACGGTAAGATCATTCAGAATTTGTCTGAAATTTTCAATTTTATTATTAAATATTTCTTAATTTATTGCTTTCATTTCAGGACAGAATTAGCCAAATTGTTTCGTATTAGATACACAAGGCCTGATGAAGAACAGTTTGCATCGGATCAGTTGACTTAATTGTTAAAACACTATTTTTTCGATTCTATGTTGTACTTATATATTTATCAAAGTACAAGAGCATTTCAATTTAGATGAGCATATTTTTCATTGCACACCTTCTTTAGAAGATTAATAACATTTCTTAAATGCTTTTTGATGAATTATCGAGAAAAAAACGATAGATAATGATTCGATAAATTTAACGCCTAACCCACGAAATGATCAAAAACTCGTAATTGTTTGACATTCTCGAAGCGGAACCCAAACTAGAGAAGCTTGAGCAGCTGGTTTGCTCCACAGGCCTGAATTTACTTATATGATGAGAAAATCAGGATTTTGGGAAAAATGATTTTCAAAGTTTCCTCCATAAAACATATAGAGAGATGACCTCTGCCTATAAAATACATATTTTCATCTAATGACAATAATTTTTGGTAGACTGATAAAGGGTCCTCAAAGGATCATTCATGAATTTTTTTTTCCATCAAATAGGTTATGAGAAAAATAACTTTTCACCATATTTGGAAATTAGTCATGCCCATTTTCATTGGATCAAAATTTCTTGAACAACTTTGAAAGAGGGTCATCCAAGGATCATTCCTGTAAAGATTGGTTAAAATTCATCCAGTAGTTTATGAGGAGAAGATTTTTATAGAAAAAGTTTACAACCGCACGCACGGACGGACGCACGACGGACACAGCGCCACAAACAATGCCCCAGTGGCCTTCGGCCAGCAGAGCTAAAAAGAAAAATGACGTCAACATGGACATTGCATAGCAATCACGTGCAAAATAACGCACATTAAAAATATCCTTTAATGTTCACATTTTTTTCATTTTTGCATTAAAGAAATAGAATAAAAGTTTGTTTTTCGAGTAAAATCGATTTTATTTTCATCTCGTGTACAACCAAAGCTATATTTCCACTGGTATAGCTTTTTTGCCCACTCAATAAAATATAAAACGATCTTACTCTGAAACAAACGATTATCCTCTATATAATAAATTTTCAAGGTACATATAACATCAAAACAGTCTTGACCTTTTTTTGTCTCTTAAAGCATTCAAATATTATGAAATCTCTTTCAAAGTTTCTGTAAATGACCCTTCATTAAAAGGATCCGAGTCCCTGTACTAAATTTTCGTCCCGGTCCCATATACATTTGTCTGAAATATCTGTGAAATCTGTCTGTCCACCCATATATCAATCAGTTTTGCGGACATACTTTCTCATAGCGTCTGCATATTATCGTAGACTGATGTACGAAGCTTTTGCTGAAAATTGTGTATTTAATCAAAGCCATCACGTGCAAAGCCGTTTTCCGTCTATCGTCTGTGTCTGACAATCGGGAAACCTCGGCGATTGTACGGAATAGACCTCGGGAATAATACGAGCGCAGCCATGAAAGCGCATCATTTCGCACGTGGGTTAATATGACGTCACAAACATAAACGACCCCGCTTGAATGATGTTGTATAAAACAAAATCAAAGAAAGAATAAAAACGGGTATGTAAGAATTTGAAAACAAAACACAGTGTCTTACTGCGTTTTGTCATCAATTTGTAATATGCCAAAAAGATGTCTAAAGACGATCGGAAATAATTAACAAAATCTTATTTTCTTCATGCGTATTAACCGACGTACCACCATGAGCCGAATTACCTAAAAAATGACCCAAAATTTCCTTACTTAGGCCTACGTCCCAGGTACTTTTCAAGTTACGGAAAAGTCCGAGCGATGTTCCGAATGTGTGCCTGACTGTCTATTGGACTATCCAGTCGGAAACTCTTTTAACTTGAACTCACTCAGATTCCGGACTTCATGGTAAAAGGTTGGCTAATAACGAGACAATTTGATGCACCTGTTCATGGACCCTAAAAATACATTTATATTAAGAGTCCCTGGCCAGTTCTAAATAGTTTATAGAACACATATTTCATGAAAATAAATGAGCTTGGATGATTTTCTATATAGGATAGGAAATATACTGAGAATATTGTGTGGGTTTTCTTTTCCTTTAATGTTACATTTTCTTCTCCTATGCAACATTGCATGGTTTATCGCGATGTCTGGTGCACCTAACCATTACAACTACAACATTAAATTCGAGCCACCAGCACTTCATCCCATTTAGGCATACGCCCATTCATGGGAGGCATTGACTTTTGACAAATGTCGGAAGAAAGTTGGCCGCGTCGACGACCTCAATCACTTCCCGACAATTGATCGCCAAATGCGTTACCGCTGAGCTAGTCAGGCTCGGCTGCATCTTTGTTTATAGGAGTAAATTATATCAGCTAATTATAGGATCGCAGCTGTCAATAAAAAAAGATTGATTGATCAATCAACTCATTTGTGACCCGTCACGCGAAAAGGGACCATCTGGGTAGAGCGAAAAGTGTCGACACCTAGTCAGACTGCGCGGATTGCGCAGACTGACTAGGGTCTAAACTTCTTGAACCGAGCTAATTTTGTGAATCTAGAATGATCAAACTACCTTCCAGTGAAAGAATTTTTGAAATGCGACTTATAATTGATCTATAGTGGATCAAATCTCTTTTTCAATAAATCATCTTACAGAAATCCCGGATGGTCCCTTTTCGCCCGACGGGTCATATTTATCTAGACTGGTGATACAACGGTGATCCAGAGCAAAATTCAAGCTCAGGACGATGGTCGATTAACGGAATAGTGCCATCAACAAACAAGAGGACCCTGAGGGCCCTAAATCGCTCACCTGATATTTCAAGTAAATTATCATTAAGACTACATTTCCTATGATATGGCATGAACCTTCCCATTTTCAAGAGAGTTCATTCTTGTGACCTGGCAAACATTTTGATCAAGTTTCATGAAGATTGGATTATATTTGTGGCGTTTGGAGCTCTTACGAGAAAATTGTCATTAAGGCCCCTTTTCCCGTTATATGGCACGGATCCTTTCCATTTGAGCAATTTTCATAAGGGACCACCCAAGGAATATTGTTGCCAAGTTTGGTTGATTTTGACCCATAAAGTTAGGAGGAGATGTTGTTAAAGAAATTGTTGACAAAATTGTCATTAAGGCGGCTTTTTCTGTGATATGGCATGGATCCTTCCCATTTTCAATAGACTTCATCCTCATGACCTAACAAACATTCTGACCAAGTTTCATGAAGATTGGACCATATTTGTGGCTTCTAGAGTGTAAACAAGAAATTTGTCATTAAGGCCCCTTTTCCCGTTATATGGCACGGATCCTTTCCATTTGGGCAATTTTCATAAGGGACCACCCAAGGAATATTGTTGCCAAGTTTGGTTGATTTTGACCCATAAGTTTAGGAGGAGATGTCGTTTAAAGAAAAAGTTGACGCCGTGACGATCAGATGGACAGACGGAAACCGGACAACGATCGATCACAATGGCTCCCTTGAGCACTTGGTGCTCAGGTGAGCTAAAAAACGATTGCTCAAGCAAATCTAATTTTAATTCGAGGGGGAGTTTCAATGCTAACTCAAGCTGATTTTTTTTTTATTTTGGAGCTGTCTAAAAATTTGTTGTCTGGCAATGGGTTTAAGAGGACTACGATAATCCTATATTGACCAACTTTGTTTTCTTCACTCCTCCCTAAACAAACTGAAGTGTCTATAAAGATCATTTAATGAACATTATTTAGAGCTTTTTTTCAGCAAAAGTTGTTATTGAAGTGTGTATATCAGTTTAATGGGATGAAACAATTTCCAATAGGGTTCAACCTTGTAACGAGACAGATATTCTGACCAAGTTTTATGAACATTTGACAACAATTGTGATTCCATCGTAAACAGGGAAAAAAACCATTAAAGTTATACGCGCGTTAAGGATGCACCGTATAGCGGCGATGCATCATCTGAAATTGATTGTGAAACGAAACTGATTATTTCCCGCCAGCTTGACGTCATTATAGTCGCTACACGACGTTGGAACCTTGCCTGACAAAGAGGCCCGCTTTAACCGCTTTTACAGCTTTATGCGAAGATTGATAGCGTTACAGAATCTTTTAGAGTAAATGCTGCTGGAATAAGGCCTGTATGCCGATTCTTTTGTGAAATATTATTTTATTTAAGCGGATAATGCTAAATGAAACAAGAGGCCCAAGAGGGCCTGTATCGCTCTACTGGCTTAAAAATCTCAAGATTTGAAAGAGAGATATTGAAAATAGAAGGTAATGAAAGTCACCAGCATTCAAAAGGAATTCCAACTTTTCCAATTTGAAACTGACTTATGAAAAAATGAACTTATGTCACTAATATGTAACATTACAAGGAAAAACAAGAGGCCCAAGAGGGCCTGTATTGCTCCACTGGCTTAAAAATCTCAAGATTTGAAAGAGAGATATTGAAAATAGAATGTAATGAAACAGCATTCAGAAGGAATTCCGACTTTTTCTAAGTTGAAACTGACTTATGAAGGAATGAACTTATTTAACTTATATGTAAAATTACAAGGAAGAAAACTATCTAGATATCACTTTGAAACAAAAGGACCAGAATGACCCTAAACCGCTCACCTGAATTTTATTGATCCAGTGGATCTCATCCAATCCAAATTTCTTGAACAACTTTAGAAGAGGGTCACCCAAGGAACATTCTGGTAAGTTTCATTGAAATTGGCCCAATGGTTCAGGAGGAGATGTCGTTCAAAGATTTTTAGGCCAAAATAAGCCACGCCCTGCAACGCCCATATTTGGGGGTCAATCCAAATTTCTTGAACAACTTTAGAGAAATGTCACCCAAAGAACATTCTGGTAAAGTTTCATTGAAATTGGCCCAGTGGTTCAGGAGGAGATGTCGTTCAAAGATTTTGGGGTCAAAATAAGCCCCACCCTGCCACAGCCATATTTGGGGATCAATCCAAATTTCTTGAACAACTTTAAACGAGGGTCACCAAAGGAACATTCTGGTAAAGTTTCATTGAAATCGGCCAAATGGTTCAGGAGGAGATGTAGTTCAAAGATTTTGGGGTCAAAATTTAAATAAGCCCCTCCCTGCCACGCCCATATTTGGGGGTCAATCCAAATTTCTTTAACAACTTTAGAGGAGGGTCACCCAAGAACATTCTGGTAAAGTTTCATTGAAATCAGCCATGTGGTTCTGGAAGAGATGAGGTTCAAAGATTTTGGGGTCAAAATAAGCCTTGCCCTGCAACACCCGTATTTGGGGGTCAATCCAAATTTCTTGAAAACTTTAGAAGAGGGTCACCAAAGGAACATTCTGGTAAAGTTTCATTGAAATCGGCCCAATGGTTCAGGAGGAGATGTCATTCAAAGATTTTGGGGTCAAAATAAGCCTTGCCCAGCCATGCCCATATTTTGGGGTCAATCTAAATTTCTTTAACAACTTTAGAAGAGGGTCACCCAAGGAACATTCTGGTAGAGTTTCATTGAAATTGGCCCAGTGGTTCAGGAGGAGATGTTGTTCAAAGATTTCGAGGTCAAAATAAGCCCCGCCCTACCACACCAATATTTGGGGGTCAATCCAAATTTCTTGAAAACTTTAGAAGAGGGTCACCAAAGGAACATTCTGGTAAAGTTTCATTGAAATCGGCCCAATGGTTCAGGAGGAGATGTCATTCAAAGATTTTGGGGTCAAAATAAGCCTTGCCCTGCCATGCCCATATTTGGGGGTCAATCCAAATTTCTTTAACAACTTTAGAAGAGGGTCACCCAAGGAATATTCTGGTAAAGTTTCATTGAAATTCGCCCAGTGGTTCAGGAGGAGATGTTGTTCAAAGATTTCGAGGTCAAAATAAGCCCCGCCCTACCACACCCATATTTGGGGGTCAATCCAAATTTCCTGAACAACTTTAAAAGAGGGTCACCCAAGGAACATTCTGGCCAAGTTTTGTCAAAATCCCTTCATTGGTTTAGGAGGAGAAGATGTTTAAAGAAAAGTTTACACACGCACACACGGACAGACGAACGATGGACACCTCACCATGACAATAGCTTGCTGGCCTTCGGCCAGTGGAGCTAAAAACTATTTAGATATCACTTTAAAACAAGAGGAACAGAATGGCCTCAAACCGCTCACCTGAATTTTATTGATCCAGTAGATCTCATCAAATCATAATTTCATGAACAATTTTTGAAGAGGGTCGTCCAAGGAACATTTTGGTGCGGTCTCATTGAAATTTATCCAAAGGCTCAGGAGGAGATATTGTTCCAAGATTTCTGGGTCAAAATAAGCCACGCTCTGCCACGCCCATATTTGGGGGTCAATCCAAATTTCTTGAACAACTTAAGAAGAGGATCACCTAAGGAACATTCTGGTAAAGTTTCATTGAAATTGGCCCAATGGTTCAGGAGGAGATGTCGTTCAAAGATTTCGAGGTCAAAATAAGATCCGCCCTGCCACGCCCATATTTGGGGGTCAATCCAAATTTTTTGAACAATTTTAGAAGAAAGTGACCAAAGGAACATTCTGGTAGAGTTTCATTGAAATTGGCCCAATGGTTCAGGAGGAGATGTCATTCAAAGATATCGGGGTCAAAATAAGCCCCAACCTGCCACGCCCATATTTGGGGGTCAATCAAAATTTTTTAATAACTTTGGACCAAGTTTCATGAAGATTGAGCCACATTTGTGGCTTCTAGAGTGTAAACAAGGAAATTGTCATTAAGGCCCCTTACCCATGATATGGCAAAAATCCTTCCCTTTTTCGATAGGGTTCATCCTATTGACCTGACTATATTCTGACCGAGTTTCATGAAAACTGGGTCATGTTAGAGTGTAGACACTAAAATTGTTTACACCAGATGACAGAAGCCACACGATGCACAAGCACGAAAGACAACAGACATTCAACAATCACAAAAGCTCACATTCAGCACGATGTGCTCAGGTGAGCTAATATATATATAAAGAGAAAAATCACAGACATAGTTGAAATTGTAAGTGTCTGATTGGTTCTTGAAGAAATAGAAAAATATCCTGAACAATTTGAGCAATACTGGATTATCTCAAAACTAACTCATTGTACTCATTTAATTTCATTCCGAAATCATTCACCTTGTCAATTTCACGAAGTTGTTAACTGTATTATACAAATGTTTGTAGTACATAAGCAGACATGTTCAAAATTACCTATTCCATTACAAATATTGTTCAGTTATTTAAGCTTTTCTATGTATCTTTGGAAAATAGAAACAAACTAAACAGTATATTTACTTTATTAAATCTTAAACATTAGTATCACAAAACAATTTATTCTTAAAATTCAAACCTATTCCATCATTATATAAATTGAGCCTGAGAATGAAATTTCCAACAATTTCACCTGAGCCCCAAGTAAAGACTTTGATCAGTCTGTCAACCTCTATAGTCTGATTAAAGCCTTAACTCTGTGCCCTGTAGAAACAACCCTAAGTATTTTCAGACTTCCCAGACTTATGAATGTCTAGGCATCACACCATTGAGAAATAGTTGGAAATATCTTAAATTCTAGCTTCAATTATGATTCATTGTGAACAGTACTGCTAAAGTCACAATATATGCCACCATGGCAATTTTTTCTTAAAAAAACCTATTTTGCAGTGACAAATCATAGTATCACAAAAATAAGACAATATGTGCAAGGCCACATGATGAGGAACATTCTGTGAAAGGTTCATGCAAATTGGTCCATTATTGTAGGATAAATTTTGTTAACAAGAAATGGACACATGGACAGACAAACTGAGGAGATGATACCTGTGTATGTCCACCTCTGGCAGCTGATCAAAATAAAGTTGTTGTTATTTATAATTATTGAAATTTACATGTTATCACATATGTGACACAAAAAGTATCTCTACACAGTATTTTTCACATATTCTGAATAAAAATTACTGTGGAAATTTAAGCGAAAAGATATATTGACTTATTTCAAATTGAAATCAATTTTCGGGCAAAGCATACAATGTATAATCACAGACTTAATTTTAGGGAGATTGATTAAATAGCCAGTAAGTCAGAAAACACTTTTACAATCCAGACGATAGGTTAAATTTAAGAAAAGTTGTATTTTTGTTTTTAATATTTGAATATTCAATGTATTCCTTCCCCTACATAAAAAAATCAAACACATTTTAATTCAATTCAATAATAATTGAATATATACAATGGTAACTCAATTTAACTTAGTCACAGGTGACTTTATACTTAAATTTTGACCTTAACAGATAACCTTGACCTTCATGAAAAATGTATTTTAATGAAACTTTCCTGACCTGCCAAATATGAGCATTGTATTTTTATCTGATTTGGATGACCAGTTTAATAAATAAGGTATTTTTTAAGCACTAATTTGATATCCTATTTATGATATGACCTGAATTTTTGCAACAAAAGGAGAACGTTTTAGAAATTTATTAATTCCAGTTATTCAGTGAAACATGTTACACCGTTTGTGAAATGAGATCAGCAAATGCATTATGACACAGCCAAATTATAACGTTGCTATACTTTCTTAGCTCTTTGGGTAGATATTCCACTACTTGTGTAATTACACCCATGTAATATCATAAATATTCACAGAAATTATTTCACTCTGGCAATATAGGTCATATTATAATTAGTTATCTTCAATAATGTTGATCTAAACAACAAAACAAGAGGGCCCCCAATCGATCACCTGAAATTAATTGGTCCAGTGGAACTCATCCAAGTAACTTTCTTGCAAAGTTTCTTTCATATTTGCCTAATTGTCGAAGAGGAGATTTAATTCCAAGATTTTAAAGTGAAAATAGAACGTGCCCTACCATTTATTACTGAGGAGACAAAATAAGCGCCTCCCTGCCACACCAATATTTGTGAGCCAATCAAAATTTTGGAACAATTTTTGGAAAGGGTCTCCCAAGGAACTTTCTGGTAAAGTTTTAATGAAATCAGCCCAGTTGTTCAAGAGAAGATGTAGTCCAAAGATTTCTGTCTCAAAAAAGCTTTGCCCAGCCATGCCCTTATCAATTGGCCAATCAATTTTTTGTGAACAAATTTTTAAAAGGGTCTCCCAAGGAACATTCAGGCAAAGTTTTAATGAAATCGGCCCAGTGGTTCAGGAGGAGCTGTGGTTCAATGATTTCATAGTGAAAAAATGCCACGCCCATATTTATGGGCCAATCAGAATTTTGAAAACAATTTTTAAAGAGGGTCTCCCAAGGAACATTCTGGCAAAGTTTTAATGAAATCAGCCCAGTGGTTCAGGTGAAGAAAAAGTTTTTAAGATTGTTGACGATGGAGGACTCACGACTGTAGACAGACAAAGGGGGATCCTCAAAGCTCCCCATGACCACATTGTGTTCAAGTGAGCTAAAAAATTCAAATAATAAATTTTGAATTATAGAAAGATGGATGAAAAAGACCTGGAGCGAGGCACTTGCAAACAACAAGCTACATTTCACATCACTATATAAGCATAACAAGAGGCCCATGAGGGCCTGAGACACTCTACTGACAATCAAGGTTTTCCTCATTTTAATCTGATATTTTAGGAACTTAATAGTTTTTAGAATGTATTCTAAAGTAACAATAACCTAGCACATTTCTCCTCTTAAATTTGTTTTAAGCAATAATCCTAAGGGCTCCCTTTCCTATGCTTTCATCAAATTTTCACACAGAGCCCTATTACTTAAAAGCATACAAGCATCCTGTTTTTTCATACGGATCAAGACCCTACAATTAACCTCATTTGGAACATCACTCAGCCATTTCCACTAACTGCAAAAGACCTCGGATGTATGTAAGTTGGATGGGTATTTAACAAAATTGTGCATTTTTTTAGGCGGAAACAATGTAAGAAAAACTAGCATGGAAACAACAAGTGCTATCTTTAGATTTATATCTTTTACAGAAAATAACAGCTGAAAAACCTTAATTTTTGAGAATGATTCGTCATTCTCAAAAATTCAGATTTTCAGTCGTTATTTAAGAATCTAAAGATACTTATCAAAGGATACAATGGTTTCACGTCAGTGACTAAATGAGTAGCTTTAATGTCAAATAATTTTACTCCCAGTTTCGAGAGCTAACGCCATTTAAACTAACGTCATCGAGTTTTTCGAAGGTTTTCCCGTATTTTTAAAAATAGTCTGTCTATGTACATCCAAGCTTGATCGTGAGATTGGCCGAGTGGTGTTCTGAATGCAATTAACCTGTGAAAGTTTCAAGTAAATCCGATAATATTTGTGGACTTCATGGCATAAATAAGATTGTTTACAGATGGACAGGAACTAGGCAATGACAATGACAATGAGTACAGCTGAAAATTTTTCACTCTCATCATCACAGAATCATTTTTTCACAAACTTGCTGTATTCTCTCTTGAAAGCACAATTAAAATAGAAAACAAACTTTTCAAACGCCCTCTCAAGCTGTGTTGAAACCCTGTTTAAAAACCTGTCAATCATGTCAATATACTGCTGAATATTTGCCTTACTTTCTCCCCTCCAAAGGGAGAGCTTGTTTCTCATGAATTTACAATCTTCTTGTAACTTTTCCTGATGTTGTGATGAATACATGGGAGGAGAACCTGTAATATATAAACAGAAGCCATTTGATGGCTCAGCGCAAAACGGTTGTAACTCCCTATAAACATATAGGGAGTTACAACTGTTTTGCCCTGAGCCATCACATTTGGACAGATGATTGCTGGTACAACTTGTATATCAGCCCTGTCTTCAGGATAACAAAACTGTGCAAACTGTTTGCAAATTACACAGGTGCACATGCAAAGCTGGGTATAACTTGCAAACAGTTTGCACCGTTTTGACATCCACATGGCAGGGCAGGTTTTCGTAAGCCAAGGTCATATGCTTTAAGAATAAGTGCTTGACATAGAAGGATGACATAATTCATCATCTTAAATTAAAAGAATTTAAGATAAAAGTCATTTAGTCCAAAATGTGTATGATATGGTGCCTTGAATTGTAAAAATGAAGTATACTTAGTCTGAGGCTACAAAAAAGCATTACTCAATGGCTCAGCACCAAACAGTTGTAACTGCCTATATGTTTAAAGGCAATTAAAACTGTTTCATACCGACTCATTGCTATACATCCCAAATATCATTATATTATCTACATGGAAGATACAGACAGATTTACATGAAGGTATTCCATATTTCTGTGGCATAATTGTATTTTTATGTCAATAACCAACACCACATTGAAAAGTAGTTCTCTTATTACCATGGTAACAAAGTTGTATTATTATAAACCCAGATTATACTAACTTTCATCTTCATTGCAGCAATAGACAGATTTACAGAAGGGGATTCCATATTTCTGTGGCATATTAGCATCAATAACCAACACCACATTGAAAGGTGGTTCTTTTCTAATTACCATTGAAACAAAGTTGTGTTATTATCAACCCAGATTAGACTTACTATCATCTTCATTGCAACAACAGACAGATTTACAGAAGGGGATTCCATATTTCTGTGGCATATTGGCACTTTTGTGTAAATAGTTGACGACACACTGAAACGTGGCTCTTCTCTTACTGCCATGGAAATAACAGCTTTCACTCCTATCCTCGACCAACACTTTTCTTTTCTGTACAGAAGTTACCACCTAAAATGAAAATGTGCAGTCTGATCTTGATCATTATCCTTCTCCTGGGGCCGATTTTACTAAACGTCTTACAAAAAAAATAATTGTAAGTCAAAATCACATATCCTACCTTGTGTTCTCATTCATTGTTAGATTATGCCTTACAATATCTCATTGGAATCGTCTAAAGAAGACAATTCTGATGAGATAATGCATGGCAGAATTCCATGTTTAGTTACTTGATTTGATTTGAATTGGGGTTTTACGTCGCTTACAACAATCTCTCAGTTATATCGCGTCGACTGGAGCACCTAACGATGGATTCCTGGTATTTCTCACACCAGTGCTACCACCACATCCCTTTCCTAGCCTCCAGTTGCTATTCCACATAGGTTTAAGATTATCTACCCATTGGTGGAAGACAAATGTCGGAAAGGATAAGTGCCGCGGCCGGGGATCGAACCCGTGCGAATATAGACCCCTGGATTAGAAGTCCGGCGCGCTACCAACTGCGCTATTGCCGCGGCTATGTTTAGTTACTACTGTAGAAACAATCTTCACTTTTCACTAAGGCAAATAAAAAAAACATAAGATGTTTACTAAAACAGGCCCCGGCTGTTTAAAACATAATCTCGCTGCACTCACACCTTTGGCAGAAAACAAAGACAAGATCAGCCTGCACAGATGAGCAGTCTGATCTCAGACTACATTGCCTGCTTTCTACATATTTTTTTAAGAAAAAAAGCCAGACTCATTGAAATGTTCCCAAAATTGGCAGTTTTTTTTAGAAACTAAACATATGTTCAGCACGATACAGGTAAATCAATTTCATCATAAAATTCTGCTTAAATTCAGACTTTTTGTTAAAGCCATTTCCAACTATCATACCTTTTACAGCATCCAAGAACAGCCATAGTCACAAAATACGCCGCCACTTTGCTGCTGTTTCACGAAAATAATTGTAGACACTACTTATTTTGACAGAACCAAATTCAAAATGTCCAAGTTTCATTTAAATCAAGACAAAAAGTAAGGAGGAGTTGCCTTCACAAGGCTGAAATTTCATTAAGCCCCAGACACTAAGTTTTAAGGGGGCATAATTCAGGGAAATAAATGAGCCATAAAATCCTTGATCCATGTACATCTACAAATCATGGTGATGACATTGACCAAGTTTCATTTACATAAAGACAAAAAGTAAGGAGGCGTTGCTTTCAAAAGGCTGCAATTTCAATAAGCCCCAGATACTAAGTTTTAAGGGGGCATAATTCAGGGTAAAATTAATGAACCATAAAATCCTTAATTCATGATCATCTACTAATTTCGGTTTTAACATCCACCAAGTTTCATTTAGATCCAGCCAGAAACCTAGGAAGAGTTGCATTCACAAGGCTGCAATTTCAATAAGCTCCAGAGACTAAATTTTAAGGGGGCATAACTGAGGCAATAAGCCCCAGAGACAAAGTTTTTAAGGGGCATAACTCAGGCAAAAATCAACAAACCATAAAATCCTTCCTTCATGCACATCTACCAATTGAGGTGATAACATTGACTAAGTTTCAAGAAGATCCAGCCAGAAACTTAGGAGGAGTTGCGTTGACAAGAAAAGTGGACGGAGGTACAGATGGATGGATGGACAGACGGATGGATGGATGGACGGACAGACGGAGAAGATGACGCCAATATACGTCGGCGTGTAAAAATTTTTGAAAAACATTGTGGACGATAAACAATTTGCTTATATCAAGAAATTTCTTCATTTACCAATACATTTCCTTCACAGAAAAGCTCTTTTTTCTTTTAAAGTTCATAGATTGATCCTTGGAATTACATACACTAGAAAGTCTGTCCAAAGAAAACATGTTGAACCTGCAAGAATTTGACATTAAGCTTTGCTCTTGACCTTAAGCATGACTTTTCAAAATATTGTATAAAATATTTCACATATCTTTAACAGTGAAAAACTTGCAAATTGATTTGAAATCTATAGATAGTGTTAGAGTCTTACTTTACTCTGTATATAGATTACCCCGATTATTATACAAATGTACATGAACTTGACTAGTGAATTTGAACTTAGAGCCATCTCTGAAATAACTTTTCATCACAGCCCCCTTCAATTGTGATGAAACAAATGATTTTTTAAAGTACAGTAAAACTTGTATTAAGAGACCACACACGAATAGTGGTTGTTAAAGAAAATTGTCCTTAAAGACAAATCTTGTTTACATATAAGAAACATGATTTTGGTCGAATGTGTATATTATTGTGATATTATTAAGAATCCTTTGCTATAATAACTCAAGAGAATCCTCTCATTGAGACGATTCTCGTGAGTTTTTACAACAAAAGGATTCATTTACAATGATTTTTTTACCAGTGTTATTAAAATATGGTAAACAAGAGCACTACAAATGGGTACCTATGTTCAGCTGTTAGGTGCTGTATAGTGGTTACAAGAAGGCTGTTGGCCCTGGGTCGCTCACCTGAGAAAAAAGCTTCATTACCTAGGTATGTCCATGCAACCACAGAAAAAGAGACTTTCACTTATTCAATCAGATAACATTTGAATTAATCCTCCCCCCCCCCCCCTCTGCTCCTCCCCTGGTCATTATTTATTTAAGCTTTTTTCATAAAAAGTATGTGATTAGCTAATCTATGCCAGATATACAGGCTGAGTCTGAGAATTTTAAAGTTTTCTTTAATGAGTTGATCAATCCACGTAAAATATAAAGGCTGTAGTGATTCAAAATTCTCAACAAAGTACTCCCCCTTCCCCCAAGATGCTCTGCACCTAGTGAATATACAGTCATGATTTTAGCTAATTCAATTAAGGTCCATATGCTGATCATCCATACCAATTTTCAAGTCTGTAGGACTCCTGGTTCATTAGAAGAAGTTTAAAGATTTCAAAAATGATCCAAAGTACTACCCCCTCCCCAATACACTCAGCACCTGGTGACCCTACAGTCATGATTTTAGCTATTTTTATTAATGTCAATATATTGATCACCCATGACAATTTTCAAGTCTGTAGGGTTCCTGATCCAGGAGAAGAAAAAGGG
Source organism: Fragum whitleyi (assembly GCA_948146395.1). Lineage (NCBI taxonomy): Eukaryota > Metazoa > Mollusca > Bivalvia > Cardiida > Cardiidae > Fragum > Fragum whitleyi. Next base: position 22,952,411 of record OX411552.1, read on the forward strand.
TTAAGGATTTCAAAAATGATCCAAAGTACTACCCCCTCCCCCCTAATGCTCCGCATTTGGTGGCCCTACATTCATGATTTTAGCTATCTTATTTAAGATCCATATGCTTATCATCCATGGCAATATTGAAGTCTGTAGGGCTCCTGGTTCATGAGAAGATGAAGGTTAAAGTTACAAAATTTTCACAAAAGTACCATCCCCTCTCCCCTGGTGCTCCGCACCTGGTGGCATTACAGTCATGATTTTAGCTATTTTTATTAAGGTTTATGAGCTGATCCTCCATACAATTTTTCAAGTCCGTAGGGCTTGTGGTTCAGAAGAAGAAGAAGGTTAAAGATTACAAAATTTTCACAAAAGTACTTCCCTCTCCCCCCAAGTGCTCCGCACCTGGTGACCCAACAGATATGATTTTAGCTTTTTTTACAGGTCTTTGAGCTGATCATCCATGCCAAATTTCAAAGCTGTAGGACTGCATGTTCTAAAGAATAAGAATTTTAAAGATTTTCTTAAATTTTCACCTTTGGTTGCCAAAGCTTTAGCAATTTTGGAAGGGGACCACCTAGGGAACATTTCTGTAAAATTTGGTGTAAATTGGCCCAGTAGTTTAGGAGGAGATGTCCTTTAAAGAAATTGTTGATGGATGACGCACGGACGCCGGACAAAAGGTGATCACAATAGCTCACTTGAACACTTTGTGCTCAGGTGAGCTAAAAATTCCAAAAAGGGCCATTATAGGCACAAAATGCATCTAGAGTTATTCCCCCTTGATAGTGAAGGTCCCTTTTTTGATAGTGAACATGTGTGCCAAGTTTCAAATGAACGCCTTCAGTAGATCCAAAGATATAACAAAATGTCAAAGTTTTTTTCACGACAAAATCTACACTAACGAGGCCAAGGATATAGCAATACTTCAGGTTTACTACAAAAATCAGCCAAGCTAAAAATTACACATTTGACTTACACTTGCTGGAGTTCTCACCATCTCTCCTGACTGTTCTGTTTCTGGGTGAGTTACAATACTTTCATCTGAAAACACACAGAATCAACCCCTTCTTGTTCTTTCAAAATTTAAGGTATTCCTAGTGTGAAGCAAGGGTAAAAGTAATTTGAAAATATTACTTAAAATGAATACTACAAGTTATTGCCCTATTATATATGAAATTTAAATGACTTTCACCCTCTTGTAGAAAAATATTGAAAAAAGTCTGTTTTCTTGAGAAGGTAGGGAGATCGGCCGTAAGATAAAATGTTGATTTTGCAGCTTACTGTGTATAACCATGCAGAATATTTCGTGTAATATATTTGGAAGAAATCTTGTTAATTACAAACAGATATTTTTGAACAAATAATTTTAATCAAATAAAGCATAAAAGGCCAACATTTCAAGAAGGAAACAAAATAAGGCGCCATTTTAAATACATTCTTGCTGCAAAAACTATCGAAGAAAGCGCTTTTTTTTTTCAGAAAGTATTTATGTGGCAAAGCAAATCCATTTTTTATAATTGTTACAATACTTTTTAAATTTAAGCTAAAAGTTAGACAAAAAATCACGATGGAAAAATAGAGAAAATAGAGTAAGAATTATGTGCCCTTGAAATCAAAAATGTCATTTTTTATCATAATTAATTTTTTACTCTCTCATTGCACTCATGTCTTTACCAAAATCACAAGGTAAATTAAATTAGTTAAGGCCTTTGATTTTCTTCTAAAAATGCTAGAAAATGACCATCAGGTATAAATGTAAGAATATTTGTTTTATAATTTTTTCGGTAAATCGGCTTCTGGGGATGTAGCTTATTGCAGTCCTTTTGTCAGTATGCTTAAAGGAAGGCAATTTCCTGCAAATAATTTTGATGAGTCTATTTTTTGTTTAGATTAATATCTGGTAACAGGACTGAAAACTCGTTCAGAACAATCAAAGTGATAAAATTAAAATTTTGATAGATTTAATCAAAATGCCATTGAATTTTTGTAACTGAATGTCATTTTTAAATGGGACGTCTATGATAATGACGCCATCTAATGTACGTCCAAGACGACACGCTTTGATAGACTGAAATAGCCAAAATTAACCGATTTAATGCCAATTTTCTCACTAGGTTACCTTGGGGGTGGTCAAAATTTTAAAAGAGGACCATTTTGGTTCTATATTACTCACCTTTGTACCTTTGACTCCTTAAATGACTATTAGAGGCCAAAAGTCATTATTGTAGTTTAAGCTGACAAATTCATTTAATCCCTGCATGGGAAAATTCATTTTCAAAAGGGTTCATCCTTGTGTCTAGACAGAAATTCTGACCAAGTTTATGAAGACTATCTAGAAAAAAAGCTTAGCCCCTTACAGATTTTGTTTCAAACACATCACAAATTTTTGTATGGTTGAAAGAGTCTCGATCAAGTTGTCACCACAATTATGAAGTAGGAAAAAGGTAGTGTAGACTAAGATCAGACTGCACATCTGTGCAGGCTGATCTAAGTAGGTACTGCCTGCAAAGGCTTAGTTTATATAAGAAATATCACAGGGAATTTCTAGTACAAATTGCGACAGTACCACCATTACACCCCTTCCGAGCCTGAAGCAGATATCCAAACATAGGTTTATATTATCCAATCATTGGTGGGAGACGAATGAGTGGTTTGGTTTAAACCTATTCATTTTACATCAATTGGGAAACAAGATCTTACAACTTAGATTAAATTCTCTCGATTCTGCTTCCTGGAAAATTCACCAGAACTCGCAATAAATGTGTGTGCCATGTTCGGCAGCGGCTCCCGGGAATGGAACTCAGGACCTTTTGGTCAAGAGGCTGACGCTCTACCTCTAGACCACAGATACCACAAATGAGTGGCTGCTGTCAGTGAAGAACCACTTTAGTATGTTACTCACCCGAAGCTGTTGATAGTGAAAAAGGCAGGCGAAAACTTGGTTGCAGGCATGCTGTTTTTCCTTCAACAAGATTCGTGTACAGAAAAACAAATCTGTAGAGGCTTTGGAATGTCTCCGCTTTTATCCCTTTTTCCAGCTGTTTTATGAGAGGTTGCATTACTTTGCGTGTTTCAAGAGGCCATTGCTGGATTTTTTCTTTAACTAAATTAAACTTTGCAATCAAGTCAGCCTCATCTCGATAATGTTGCAAAAAACCTGAAAATGTGAACAAAGATGAATATTGAATCTGGCAATGCTTTAAGAATAATAGAAAACAAATATTACATTAATTTTGTAAGTACATGTAAAACTATTCAAGTGTCCTTTTATTTCTATTTCAATGCTGGATGCAGGATTTATGCAAAGGAGGTTCTCACTTGATTTTTAGGAGATCTGTTTTCCTGTTATTTCACAATCTTAATTGAATTTCCACATGAAAATGAAATAATAAAGCTACAGATTTGGTTAGTTTGAACCAAAAACACCTCTGAATCCGCCACAGAAATATTACGTTGGACATAGTAATTCTTATAATTCGTTATAAATGTCCTAAATTCATTACTCATTTTCATAATATGAATTGTGTATCAATGGCATATTTGAACACAGAGTGAAACTGTTAGATTTAAATTAAATTTGGAGAAGAAATTTGTGTGACAACATATGAATGAGACCACTTGGAAAGTTCCTATCACAATAATCAATTACTGACACATCAAGTGATTCTTAGCTGAAAATCTTGTTCAACTTACAATAATAAAGAAATAATATGCATAACAACTTTTGATAGCTTAGCATCAGACAGTTGTAACTGCCTATGTTGTATTTTTGGCAGTTATAACTTGTTTGACTGAGGTATGTAATGAAAAGTAGCAAATGAAGTACTTTCTCTCAATCGTGTGACCTTAACCCTTTCCTGTTTTACAAAATTTTGGACATGTCCAAATTCAAAGTTTTTGCAGACGAAAATTTAAAGTGGATTTAATTTGAAGAATAACCATTCAGTAGGGTAGAAAGTAGTGTGGAAAAAGAAAAAATTGCTTGTAAGAAGCAATTTCTTCTTTTTTCACAATATTTTCTCAATCATAAAATCACAGACATGTAAAAAGCAGGGATTAAACAGCAAAGGGTTAAATTTCTTCTTAACAACTTCTCCAAACTCTTTTGTAGCTATCTACAACTTCTTTGAATTTAAACCTGAGTACAAATATCTATTGAAGACCTGAGTACAAATATTTAGTGAAGACCTAAGTACAAATATCTATTCAAGGCCTGAATATAGATATCTATTTAAAACTAGAACTGTCCAAAAGCGGACTTATACCCCCCCCCCCCTCCCAACCAGTAATTTGCAAGTACTATTAGTGCAGGGTGTGTTTGAAACAAATATTGAGGTCATAAGCAGCATTAGCATGAAGTTCCATGATTCTAGGTCGCTTGGTTCTTGAGTTAGAGACAGACAGACAGACATCGTGAAACCATTATACCCCCCTCTACTTTGTAGGTGGAGAGTATAATTAACTCTTCACATTATGTTCATGACACATGATATATAATAAGTACTTAGTTTATTGTAAGAAAAAAAATATCTGACGAGGTTGGGAGAATCGATAATTGCCAAGACAATTTTCAATTCACACAAACAATTTAGATATTTTTTTATACAATACATTAAGTTGGTACTATATTTTTCTTATAATTTTGTAAGCCTTGTTTTCTTTGATGGTTCTTACAGATATACAAGTTATTTGTCATGTTTCTAGAAATAACCCCATTATGATTTTGTTCCAAAAATATCGATGCAATATCAAAAAATATCATATGGGATGTTATCACACAGATATTTGTATAGTTATAAGATAAAAGCTTTTACAGAGAGTATAAATTACGATTAGCCTGTACAGATGTGCCATCAGTTCTTAACCTACATTGCCTACTTTTTATTGAATCATTCTTAATAAAGCTTTAACTAGACTGTCATAAACTTCTCCCAAAATTTGAATTTCGATGGAAATAAAATTTGGATTCTTCAAGAAAAGGGTTCATGGTTAAATAATTCTTACCAGGAACTGGACCTTGACAACTGCAGATGAATTGACTGAAAGGTCGGCCATATTTCTTTTCTAACTGCAACGCTGTGTAACATCTAGTCAACATAAACTGATAGGTAGGTACCCATCGTCTATCATGAACCAAACAAACAGAAATTCGGTTGTGTTCTATGCCTGACACTCTTCCTTGTTGAGCAGTATTCAAATACGGCATTGAGCTGGTTGAGCCAATGTAACCAGCCATTCCGCTAGTTGATGGTACTGGTTGTGTAGCAAATTCGGTAGTTCGGCCCACCGCCGCCCCGCCTTTTAAGTCGGTTTCCTCTGGCTCTTCATCACTGAGGTTGTTTTGGTGAACAATCGATGTCCCTGACCCTTCAAATGTCCTTGAACTTGACGGTCCCGTATCTTCATCCTAAAATTAGGTAAAGAAAAGTCATTTTGGAAAACTAATGTAAGCAATGAAGTAAATTGAAAATTTAAAACCATATCTGCATCTGTAAAATCCTTTTGAATGAGTTTTCTTGGGCATTAATTAAAATATATGAAGTACATTTTGAAAGATTCTATAGAATTTTTTGCACCATGCATATCAGGCATAAAACTATAAGTTGTTGCAAAGCAAATGGGCTTTATTCACACTAGAGAGTCATCAGTGAGTGATGTGTTTAATTGCTACAAATATTAAACTTAGTCTTTCTGTGAAATTTGAATCCAATCCATCTATGAGCTGCTGAGAAATTGAGTGAACAACATTTTTCATCAAAGGGCCATTACTGTGTCAAAAGCCAATAGACCATAACCCATATAGAAAATGAACATCTCTTAATATTGTGATTAGGTTTATCTCATATACATCTATAAGTTGGTGAGAAATTCAGCAGACATGAAAAAGCTACAGAAGAAGAGATGAACTTTTTCATCAAAGGGACATAACTCAGTCAAAAGTCAACTGACCAAAATCAAAGAAGGATACAGATATCTATGACTGATACTGAGTGAAGACTAGCAAGCCGTACAAGTCCTAACGTTTAGTCTCAAACTAGCTGTATGGGCCTGTGCAGCAAGCCACTTCTATAAGTATATCAATTTCACTTCTTACAACTGTAAAAAACATTATTCAGTGAAACTTTACTTTGTGATTACTCATTTGATTCCTCTTGATGAGACAGTTTCAATGGGTACATACAACAAAGGGTTTGATACAGTAATGCTGAAATATTAACATCTAAAATCTGTTTTACCCCCTCAAGGTGTTACTCTGGGAAATATAAATTTTTACTAAATTCTACATTCGGACAAACACTCCGCTACACAGTCAGTCTTACATTCCAAGTTTCATCCTCATACCGAATAAATGGTAAATCAGTCCTTGGTTTAGAAAAACAAAATGGTGCACACTGTTTGCCAATTATAGCCTGATTTGAAAGCAAATGCATGTGCAAGGCAGGGTATAATTGGCATTCAGTTTGTCTTCCTGAATGCAGGGCAGGATACATTACGGGCTATCAGCACAATTTTCTGATCTTGTCTGTTAAGATTCCTCTCTAGACCAAGGTCCCTACTGACCCTGGGGTATTATCTTAAGATTTGTATGACAAGCAGTGCCTACTAAGTACTGCTTCAGTTTCTTTCCTTTTTTATATCAAAAAATGTATATTGACAGTTACTTTTTTAATTCAACAATATTTTATTATTTCCTTAGCAGATACTACTTGTTAATTTATTTTTTAAAAAAAATATGTTGACCCTATCTTTGCAGCTTAAATTGACTCCCCTGATCAAGCTTATAAAAACTAGAACTGTCGCAGAGCGGACTAATACCCCCCACAAGTGCTTTGTCAGAATGCAAGTGCTATTAGTGCAGGATGTGTTTGTAACTAATATTGAGGTCATATGTAGCATTTGCATGAAGTTTCATGATTCTAGGTCGCTTGGTTTTTTAGTTAAGAGTCCAGAAATGAAAATTCAACAAAAATTGACTGTGACCTTAACCTTTGACCTATATGACCCAAAAACAATAGGGCACTTCCTTGGATCATAGGAACATTTGTATAAAGTTTCATGCTTGTAGGTCACTTGGTTCTCGAGTTAGAGCCCGGAAACGAAAATTGAACAAAAATCTACTGTGACCTTGACCTTTGACCTATGTAACCCAAAAACAATAGGGCACTTCCTTGGGTCATAAGGAATATTTGTATAAAGTTTCATGATTGTAGGCCACTTGGTTCTTGAGTTAGAGTCCGGAAACAAAAATTGAACAAAGGCTGACTGTGACCTTGACCTTTGACCTATATGACCCCAAAACAATAGGGCACTTCCTTGGGTCATAAGGAACATTTGTATGAAGTTTCATGATTGTAGGTCATTTGGTATTTGAGTAAGAGTCCGGAAACGAAAAGGTCGACAGACGGATGGACGGACGGATGGACGGACGGACGGATGGACAGACAGACAGACATGGTGAAACCAATATACCCCCCTCTACTATGTAGGTGTGGGGGGGGGGGGGGGGGGGTATAAAGATAGAGGAACAATTTAGTTAGTTCATTAGAATGTCCATTAAACTAGAACAAATAAATAAATTGGAAATCTTCTGCTAGTGTTATATGTTTTTTTAAGGTTTTATAAACAGATATACGCTTGACAGATTGTAATTTTAACTGTACATCTTATCTGCTGGATTTGATGGAAAAATCTCAAAGCTGCGGATGTATGCCTGACTGTATAATTTCCGTAGCCTTCAACAGACCACTGATGTATGTGTATAAGATGTTTTGATATGTATCAAATTTCATAAGGTCTTTGCCGGAAGTATGAAATTCCCTGGACTGGAAGCAGAAACAGATTTGGGCAAATACCAACCCTTTCTAAAGTATTAAAGGTTTTCAAATTTCCCTAACAGTATTCACTGACATTTCTCTGACTTTTTGAAAAAAATTCATGTCCCTGACTTTTCCCTGACAATTGGGAAGCCTGCCTATTTAGGATTTCAAAATATCAACACTGGTCCAAACTGGAAGGGGTTGTAGATGACAACCTCAGACGAAAAAAGAGTTAAGGCAATTGAAAAGAAAACAACCTATGGGATAGAAAATATTGTTGGGAAGGAGAAATCATGCTAATTACGAGGGTTGTTAAAAAATTATGCGGATTTTTCCTCGGATTATTTTATTTTTGAAGCAATCAAAGTAAATTTGTTATCATTCGCTATGGGAATTTAATCCACATATGGTTAAGTAAAATTGATATAGTCATCGAACATAGCGCACGCGCATCTGCCATATATAACTCCATGGAAACGGATACCTAGTGCAGCAGATAAAATTATTCATATATTGGGTCTTCTTTGTTAAATATTTTCTCTCTTAAAACCGTTGAAAAACTTGAAAATTGATTGAGTTGTTGGAATAAGTATTACGAATACTTGATTTAATTTGAAGTAATTTGACCCCAGAATTTTTCGATAAGGTTTGTTTATAATGTAGCAGGGTAAGTGTTTCAGAACGTTCTAGACGACGTCATCCGAATGCTAGGAATGTTTATCTTTAATAATTTTATTCAAAATCTTGAAGAAATAACGAAAGACATAAATCGAATGCTTGTCACGCTGAAAGAGAATTGTTAATTCTTCCAAATATTTTATTTTCATCAGTGTAGACGCTTCGGTGATACGGGAGATAAGGGGAAGAATGGACAGAAAGAAACTTATTCAAGCAACAATTTCCGAGCCTCTGGAAGATATCGGCGATTTACTAACGGATACCTTTCTTAGGACTTTGGTTATGTACTATTCGAATTAACTTTTATACTAACCGTATAAAGCACAGCTTTATTACAGGAACACTAAATCCCACCTTCTTTCATGAATAACAAGCTGTGGCAAGCTAAATTGCACAACATCAAATGTCTCAATTTTCGACAACATCGCAATCGTCATGTACTATGCGCCACCACCTAATACCCATGTATTTTTGTTTGTGTGTGAAATCAATATAAAAATTCAACTGCTTCTGTTTTAGGCACTTTTGAACATATAAAGTAATATGGATAAACTTTTTTCACATTGCAATAAATCAATGAAGAATAATTGACTTAATCCGGATTAAAATTGAACAACCCTGGTACAAGTAAATTTCATCTCTTTCCACTACATTTTTGTATATATGAAGTCAAAGGAATATAATATTAAGTGACTGTACTAGGAAGGGTTACCGGTAATACATCGAGGTTCAGATAACAGAGGGTAATGCAAGTCTGAAATCTTTATTTCTTAATGAAACTCTTTGTTTTGGGTACTCATTTACACAGGCGTATCTAGGACTTTGAAATCTATACACACTCAGAAGCGGCAACCCAAAAATATGATATATAGGATAAATGTGATATGAGGATTAACAAAGATGCAAGCCCTCTGTTCGCTGCCCTATTTTATGATTTTAGCGTTGGAGAATAATCAAAACATCATAACTACAGCTTAAATAAGCTGTAGTTTCGATGTTATGATCATTCATCAATGATATTTTTCAACAGAGGATTATTTCTTTTACGCACTTGCGTAAATTGCGTAATGGGAGTTACGCCCTTGCATTTAAATTGTCTCGCTGAGACGATTTTAATAAGATTCCTAAACAAAGAGATTGAGCAAAGACTGGACACTACTAAATTTGAAATCCAAAATACCCCCTCTTTCTGTAGCTCTGATTATTTTATAACATAAATATATAATATGTACTTAGTGTTTTGTATGAGAAAAAATATCCAATGAGATTGGGAGAATTGATCATTGTCAAGGCTCTGCCGAGACAATGATCAATTCCCACAACCAAGTTCGATATTTTTTTATACAATACACGAAGTATGTATTATATTTATCTTATAACCTCTCTTTGCCTTGTTTTCATAGAAATGCAAGTTTCTAAAAATAACCACATTTTATCATTGTTCTAAAAATAACTATGTGATAATATCAAAAATATCATACGGAATGTTATCATACAGATATTTGTATAGTCATAAGATAATCTTATTTACCATAGGCTCTTCCCACTCCTGTTGAATTTCTTCAAACCACTGTTTGATATCTTCATGAGTATATCGTATACTAATGACGAAGTAGGTCCGATCGTTAGAAATGATTCGTAAGATGTCGTTCCATGAGGCTGTTTTACTCATACCCTCAGTCTTCTTTAGAAGCTGCTTGAAATCTGCTTTATACTGAAATATATTCAAATTATGTAGCCTGACCTGTTTAAAAAGACTGTTTAAGCTAAATGGCTAAAAAAAAAATCCTTTCAATTGGGCCTTTGTTTAATGAGATCTAGTTATTTATCATTCTTTACTGCTCTTAAGTGGAATTTTTTTAATTATAACGTAAAATTATTATTTGACAAACTCTTTGTCTAACCAGTGACATTATCATAACCTAATACCTGCTTTTGTTCATTGCATCCTATCTGATGTCACTAATTGGAGCCCAAGTAATGTCATCATGACCATTGTATAGCAGTCACATCCAAAATGACGCTCTTAAAGAAAAATTGTCCTTCAATCTACAAATTTTGTCTCATTTTTGCATTATAGAAAATAGAATACATGTTATCGTTAGTTTTTCAAGTAAGATTGATTGATATTTCAAAGAGTGAACAAAAAAGATGTTTTCACTTGTGTTCAGCCACTTGTGTAAATACAGCTTTTGTTGTTCACTCAATGATTTATAAAACAATTCATAGGATTCACCTGATGAAGGCGGCTGTGCCGCTGAAGGTAGTGTATAAATATAATATTATTATATAGGGATGAGTGTCTTTTTCACTGCGTTTATTGGGGTATAAAGTGCAATTGCCTCAACACATGGCAAATAACGCCCGTAGGGCGTTATGTTTAAGCCATGTGCTAAGGCAATTGCACTTTATACCCCAATAAACGCAGTGAAAAAGACACTCGTCCCTTATAATTGCAATCCTATAGATCGAAGAAACTATTAAAATACTCGGCCAAACATTAAAGCTTCAAGTCTACTTTCTCCGCGTAAAAAATTACACGATCGTGTATTGTTTATCTCGCTATCGAAGTGAAATGTCATAAAGTAAAACAAATGATACACAAATAAACGACAACATTAAAATTCGTAGAGGTACTTATGACAAAAAAGCTTGTTTCTGCCAGGTAAGTCTGTGTTTTTAAACGAAAACGGCGTGGTTGGTCTTAGTTGAGAGGGTTGCTTGACGGTCTTCGTCGACTTGCTGTTTTCTAAGTTTACGTCGGCACAGAATCAGAACTGCATGTTTGTTATCATAAATTCTTTCAAAAATAACTTAATTTATAATAGATTGAAAAAGAATGTTGCGTTGATAATCGGGAACTAGGTTAATTCGAGTTCCTACAACACAGGACTTGCAGATCGAAGCTCGGGGGTTTCCCGAAAGACCTATTGCATTTTATACAGAAATAAAGTGCAATGGATTTCCCCACGTGATGCGATTTAAACCAATCAGAATTCTTTATTTTATTGGATTGCAATTATTTTACCATGAAACAAATGATTATCATCTATATATTTTGTAAATGTAGCAATTAATTAATATGTGAAGCAGACTTACACTACTCCCCTACAATGTCCAAGCCCACTTTTTCTCCTAAAAAATGTCTTCAACTGATTTTTAAATCTATAATCTAGTATCCTTAAATAATGTTACAAACATTTGGTGAAGTCTTAATGTATTCATTAGAACATTTTGGGAATCTTTAAGATTTAGATCCATGGGTCAGACCAACCCTATTGTAAGTGCCTATAAATATATAGGCACTTACAATAGTGTTGCACTGTCCAATGTAAATGTAAATCATATTAATGGATTCAGGAAACCTGTTGAAAAGATGAAAGTTAATGAATCTTTGTGATTGATGTAAACATTGACAACTGTAGGTTGTTAGATATTTTTTTTTTTTAAAAATGTCATGTAAATACTTTGTGGAATTTACTTTTTTTAAAATTGTGTCACTTTATCAATTAGAATTGCTTCAAACTTCCAATGCTGTTCACTATGTATTCATTTCCTATTATACACAAATCTTTGACAGACAGTTTAAACTAAGATTAGACTGCACAAAAGTGTAGACCAATTCAAGCTTACACTACCTGCTCTCTCTGTTATTATTGTTGGAAAAGATTAATACAGATTAGTTCACATGTTATAAGAATGGACTTTTTTTCACACAGAATTTAAACTCGGCAGCATAAGGGTTAAAAAAATTCTAATTTGTGAACATGATGGATAGTTGTATATCCTAAATATGAAACAGAATTTCTAAATATTTGATACCACTTATTCTCTTTTAACCCTTGTCATGCTATACCCGGAATATGCCTGCTTTGGTGGGAGGTATAGACTAAGATCAGCCTGCACATATGTGCAGTCTGATGCTATTCTACACCACCTGTTTCTAACTTTCAAACCAGAAATGTCAATATATTTAGTTTTTCAAATAAAAATAGACCTACATTTGGTACTTTCAGTGCCTTTTGCACTTTGATTTTGGTGACAATTTTAAGCCAAAATGTATTCAGCGTGACAAAGGTTAAAAAAAATATAATAATTTGTAGCAAATCATTCTAGGTTTGTTGAAATTATTGAGTTTACAACACAAACCTCTTCTCTCTGTTGTTTTATAAACTCTTGGTGATTATTTTCATCATCTACAACATCTTTAGCCAATCTTTCAACTTCAGTCTGCACTCTTTCCAGTGTTTCCATGGATTTTGTCCTCTTTCTGATAGTGACCTTGACCTTGAGGTCATCACCAATAAGAACCTTATCAACATAGATATGACATTTGAACTGCCTCAACAGTGGCCTCAATTTGATACCATTTCTCCCAATTACACTACCAACCAAGGCATGAGGACAGTCTTCTAGAATGAAGGCCAAGGTCTGTTCTTCAATTTCTGGCTGTACAGGAATATTTATTGGGGGTGGAGGTTCTAATGGTGCATAGTTTTGTAGCAGACACTGCTGTAAAATATATAGTAACCTGTAAACACTTAAACATTGACCTTGAGGAATGGTAGGCTGACTTTCAGCATCTGCGGCAGGAATAACCCTATCAGTCCTTAGCCATTGTATCAACCTTTTAAATACGTTGAGATTTTCATGACTTCTTGTTGTATCAATGAAGTTGTCGATATATTTGACAGCATCAAGCAGTTCATCTTGAGATACATTCTCAAAGGGATCATCTGTAAAGAAAGAACACAAACAAGATGTGTTTGAGAAACAGCAATTTTTCAAAACTTTGACCTTTGAAGTTTACCTTGACCTAATCACATATCCATGACCTTGGTATCTACTGATAAAGATTATCGAGATCAATTATCATGCGAACTATGGGTGTTAGAGGAAAATATTTTTTTTCTTTAACAACATTCGTATAAAGTTTCAGCTTGACTATCCAAAAGGTGTAGGGAGAGGATTTTTTTCACAGATTTTCCTGAATTTTTGGCCTTACTGTTAACATGGCAACCATGGATTTTGATGGTATTAAATTCTTTTAACAACTTTAGAAAGACTTCACCCAAGGAACAACCTTGCCAAGTTTCAGATTGACTGGCCCAATGGTTTAGGGGAGATGATTTTTTTCTAAAATTTTCAGGAATTTTCCACTTTTCCATTTCAATGGAAACTAGAGTTTTTGATGGAATTAAAACTGGACGATAGACAGTGAGTGATCACAATAGCTTACCTTGAAAACTTTGTGCTCAGGTGAGCTAAAAATACTACTTAAAAAATTATGAAAATTTATGCTACAAGTTTCTAATTTGAACCATCTCAACAAGATGATTCCAATGAAAACTAATTAAACTTGGTTTTCATTAATGCAGTTATATTTTGACCTTTGTTTAAATACAAGAGCACTGGTGCCAAAGGCTCTGCTGCTCTTTCATGAAGATATCTTCAATAACGATTAACAAGAGAATTCTGACCAAGGTTAAAATTTCTCATGCCAATGCCAACAACAAATCCAAACAAACAATGCTAAGATGATGATAATACATCTCCAAGCCAGACTCTGTGGCTCTGAGACTTGGCGTTGAAATTTTTGTCCCTTTGACTTTATACTTGAGAAATTTTGTTAGTTTCAAGTTGTACCCAGTTTTTATTGTTGTCTACCAGTCATTTAATAAGAATTTCAAAATATGGCAGAGGATAAAAATGATGCACTTACTTCTTGGTGGTGGACGTTCCCTCCTTGCACAATTACATAGTAAACCAGACACCCTTTTCATGTAAGGTTTGGGAATAAGGTTTCCATGAAGCTTGTTTAGTACCCAGTACAGTCTCTTGTTCCAATTGGGATCGTGCTTCAAGCATGGAAGGGACCCCATGGTATACCTGTTAATGAAATAAACATTCAATGAAGGAAATATTAAATTATCTTAAACAGTCTGCTGATCAAGCATATGAGAAGGGGGGAACCTGGTTATTGCAACTAGCCCCTTTAATTTGTATTAAAGTTGGGGAAATATCTAGGAACCTAAATGTCCAAACCATAACAAAATGTCTCTGAAATTGTAACAAAACAAATTGTTAATTATTATTTTACAGAATTGTTTAATAACAATCCAACCAACAATTTTGAATAATCTGCTAGGTGGTTATCCTGCAATTACAAAGCCTAATGTCAGACAATTGATCAGTGTTGAAAACGAAAGTAGGCTAGGTGCATGTATTATAACAGACGTAAGAACATCCTATAAATATCCTGGGTATGACAGTTTGACAGCAGCATTTTCAAGGAAATATGTTATCATTATGTAGATTCTTTGGCACGGTAAAGATCGTAAAATACTTAGAAAAGGGATTTACTCTAATGTGGTTTCAACTTCTCTTCCTTTACAGGATGACTGTACGAATAGACCTTCCGTAAAATATACAATACGTTTATAAAACATAAATATTAAAATAAGATAAACTGTTAGTATGAACATAACATATTCATATTTATTAAATCTTTAGGAAAATGAAAACAGTTCAAGGCGCTGACATATTGTAATTTTGCAAATATGAATTGGAAAGTAAACGAATTAACTGGTAAATATTTATGTCATCACCGTCACGCATGCGCACATCATTTGTTTACAGTAGTTGCATTATTTCAAATGGCAGGAAAGAAGCCTCGCAGGAGAAATGAATTGGTTTGTTTAACGGTTGCTTTCGCTGCAATTTCTAATTCGATGCTCTAAAAAGAAGAAAATAACAAAGGGTTATCAAGCAATGAAATCAGTATCTTCATATTCATGGCAGATTTCCCAAAAAAATGCTCTAAAGAGTGGGCTCGTCGTGTCGTAGCACGTTCGGTCCTTTTAATAATTGATGAGATGCAGATGGTCTTAATGAATTATTGAATGCGGCTTTTTTTCTCAGTTGTTTTCTTTTTATTGAGAAGTAGTTAATTGGGGAACCAGTCAAACCGGCCCCTCGTCAAACCGGCCCCCGGTCAAACCGGCCCCAAAACGGTCAAACTGGCCCCAAAATAGTCAAACCGGCCCCTCAACTCAGAAAATCGGTCAAACCGGCCCCAAATCGGTCAAACCGGCCCCAAGATATAGTCAAAACGACCCCTATTTATTTTCATTTTTTTATTTGATACAATAAAAAATAAATGTATCGTGATTTTTTAAATAAAAAAACGGCTTTATTGTACATAATTATTTTGTCAATGTAATGCACAAGAAATATGTAAAAGAACATAAAAGATATTACCGCGTTTGTCGTCTTTTTACACGCGTTATGCATGGTTTAATTCATGTTTTCTTAGTGTATGATGATTTAATTAATATCGCAATTAAAGGCCGATGCCAATCAATAATCTGTAAAAGTGTTAGTTGATTTAATTAATTGTACAATTAAAGATCAATGGTATTCAATAATCTGTAAACCACGATAATCGAAGCAATATTATACTCAAACGGCGCCATATAACATTAAACTATTACTAATGGATCATTTTTTTCAAAGCTTGATACATACAAGTTGCAATCGACCTGAAGTCCGCCATGTTTAAAATATCGTTGCAACGTCGCATACAGAGTTTCCATACAGTGATATTTAATGTACAGACTTTAATAAAGTCACAATTGTTTTGACGGATCGAATTTGTTTTTATTTAAACGGGTGCAACAAGACCACTATTTGAAAATTAAAAGAAGTCTCTGGGTCTAACGTGAAATGCTTGTATACTTGAATAAGCATTATGAGAAATGGCTTTATAAAAAAATAACTATACAAAGTCAAAGTTTTTAAAAGAATTAAAAAAAAAGTCCGAAAATAGCCTCATAAAAATTATATTACTAGTGACTGATTTAAAATCGTCTTTTGCTTATTATTTTGTTTATTTATGATACAGGATTCGAGATATAGGCATTTTGAATAAATAAATAATTTTTTCAAAGTGTTTCTATTATTCTTAGACCACACTCAACACAACTTTACAAAAAATATCACAGAGCATTGCATTTTAATATAATTATCACCCTTTATTGTCTTAATTTTATTGGGGCCGGTTTTAGGGGCCGGTTTAACCGATGGAAAATCGATATTTGGGCCGGTTTGACCGATTTGGGGCTGGTTTGACGAGGGGCCAGTTTGACTGTAAAGCGTTAATTGGGGCAAGGATTGGGGTCGATTGTAATCAATTACATTTCCTTAATTGACTGTAATCTGAGGGAGGCATCATTAGTTCCTGAATTGTGTCCTGTCAACTCGGCCTGTGTAAAACTCAGCCTGTATATAATTTATATAGTGTGTAGCCTAGTAAAAGGATTGTCATCTTCTTTTCTTCTTTTGTCCTTCTTCTCTATGTATGTTCCCCCGCTTCATCGAGGTACCCTCTGAGAGGTAATCTTTTGAGTTTCTGAATATCGTCACCTAGTTTTAAGAAAAATAAAAACTCATGCAGGATACTAAGTACTGTGCTTAGAAAAAAATAATTTTGAAAAATAAATTTGAATAAAAGGTGAATTAAGTATTTAATCACGAGTGATTATTAATCTAAAAAAGCACATAAGGTCCCCAAAATATTTACATTGCAATGTTATACACGTACCTATATAATATATAAACGGGCCGGTTATTTCACAGGCTGAGTCGACTGTGAACCTCCTGATTTGAGTGTGTTAGTTAAGAGTTATGTTTTTACTTGATCTCCTATAAATGTTTATTAACCATTTCAAAGTATTTCTAAGTTTATTGCAATATCTGTTGAATGACCTGTCAACAGTATGAACTGTTTCATCCATGTGCAGTAAGCACTGAACTGTTAACCGCTTTCATAAATGTTTTCACATTGTTGCACATATGAAAAACTTGCTGAAGTGACAAGCTCTAATGGCCCTGTCACACCTCAACGTTTTACCCAGCGTGTGCCTAACGCGTTTGAGAAAACGACTAAGTCCGCAAAACGTCGGCATACGCTGACCTAAATTTTCTTTTTGTCTATTCACGACGCGCTTGTAGCGTGTTCATAGCGAGTTTGAACGTGTGAGTAACGCGTGAGAAACGTGTCCTGAACATGTTGATAGCGTATGTCAGCGTATACCAGCGTTCTTTAGCGTGTGTCCAACGTTCTCGTAACGTCCCCAGAACGTGCTTAGCGTGTTTGTAACGCGCTTCTAGCGTGTTATTATGTGTTCGCAGCGTGTTTTGGATGTAAATATTAATTCTGCAAGAAATTACCACTTTAAATTCATTCTTTTAATATATAAACAGGCCACTGGCCACTACACATATTCAAATTCAAAGTATGTTGGTTCATGTAAAAGAAAAATAGGAAAAGACGAAAAGAAAAATACACTTTCACCTGTCTTAAAACATGCATATAACAAACTTATAAGATTACAGGCTGATTAAAGCTTCTAGTACTTTTCACTCGAAAAGTATTGCGAAAGGGTAAGGAACTACTTGTCATAATGCACTCCTTTCTTCCTCCATATGCTCTACCATGTGGGATGACTTTCTACAACCTCTCTTAATCTTGAATAACTAGTCCTATATTAAGGGGGGAAAGGTGTACCAAATATCAAACTTGTAGTTCATATAATAGAATCAAATATTCTGAACAGAGCAGAATAGAGTAAAACACGTCTTGTATTATGTCCACTGTTATTGGTACAGCGATGAACTTTACTTGTCTTTATGGTATATTGATAATGATCAAATGAGACGAATGAATGTTTGTATTTTCGCGAACATATTGTTATTCTAAACAAAGAGCAGACGCACTTGTAAAGCTATAAACGCAATGTTTAATACACATTTAGGCTACATTCTCCACCTCGACAATCTAAGGAATTAAGAAAATCCGTAAAGGATTTATATGGAAGAAAAGACAAGCAGCTTATAACATAACATAATATTACTTTTATCTATATGGCTAGAACGAAATCGTTCATCGTCAAATATAGAAAATGCTACTTATAATCGAGTTTCCAAGTCATTCTTAGACTGGTCATGAGGAAACATGCAGATATGAACATGTCAAAAGGGTCATACACATGTACATGAACAAATTTATTTATTTACGAGAAGCTGATGGTAGATATTCAAGACAAACATGCCGCGGAACTTTTATATTCTTATTGAAAACTGAAACGCTGTCATACGCCAGAAACACGCTGTGAACTCGCTGGCAACGCGCTAGACACACGTTCAGTACGCTGAAGACACGCTATGCACACGTTCCCAGTACGCTGGAGACACGCTAGAAGCACGTTAAACTTTTGGCGGACGTGTTTCTAGCGTGGACCGTAGCGTAAGTGAACGAGCTCCTAGCGTGTCTCTAGCGTGCTGAGCGTGTGCGGAACGTGTGCAGAGCGTGTCCCAACACGTTCGGCACACGCTGAGAAATTTTAAGCATGCACAAAATTTTATGAGATACTCAGCGATTTGCAACGTGTTACAGCGTGCCAATAGCGTGTGCGGAACGTGTCCGTAGTGTACCTGACGTGTTCGCAGCGTGTTATAAAAAATCCAACACGTTCCGCACACGCTGGCTAAAACGTTAAGGTGTGACAGCCCTATTAGGGATTTTATTGGAAGATTGACTATTCTTCTCTCAATTTCTCTATTTGTAACACAATTTTTTAACAGAAAGAATAATTTTTACAATATTGGTCAGGAAGTCAGGAAGTAAAACATATATTATAAAGTGTTTTGTATAACAGTGAGAAACCATTGCCTTCAGTGTCTGGTTAACATTCTGAACTAATTCCTTTGGTATAGGGCAACAGTTCAGAACATCATCTCCTCCAACTTGGGACAATAGTTTTTCTGTTACACAAAACACCATGAAATAATTGTATCCTACTTGCTCTCTAAGTGAGAAGTCCCAAGTTTGACCCCTGCACTGGCTGTATGTTTTCTCATACATGTGTGAATTTTGGCCACCACCATAAACAATCGGCGCTTACACCAGACCTGTGGATTTTAGGGAGGACTGGTAGATATAACCATGCTGCAGATCCTTCAGGCCTGTAGTTAGTAGTAATTGTAATACTTAGTTTTTCAAATCTGGCCAGTTTGGAAAATAGTTGCCTTCCCATTAATAAAATTTGCATTGCCATTGCCAAATAGAAACAATTACATTGTAGTAAATGAAGAAATTGCTTGTCATAAGTAATTTCTTCTTTTCCAACAATGTTTTCTTAGCAGTTTATCCCCTAAATTGCTAAAAATCAAAAATGGTTTTCATACAGGACCTGTTGTTATTACAGAGGACCTGTACTATTTTAAGTCAACAGGTCCTTCAGGCCGGTGGAAAAAAGTGTTAGTGTCAAACCCATTCAAAACACCACTTGGCTAATCTCACGATCAACCTCTGATGTACATAGACAGACTATTTCTAAAAATTTCGGGAAAACATTTGAAAAACTCGATGACGTCAGTTAAGATAGCGTTAGCCATCGAAACTTTGAGTGAAAACATTCGACGTCGCCAACACTACTTGTTTAAATCACTGACGTGAAACCATTGTATTCTCATATGGACAACTTTAGATTCTTAAATAACGGCTGAAAAATCTTAATTTTTGCGAATGATTTGTCATTTGTCATTTGTCAACAAAATGCACAATTTAGTTACATACCCATCCGCCTTACATACATCCGAGGTCTGTTGCAGTTTACGGAAATGGCCGAGTGATGTTCTGAATGGTGTCAAGCCCTGACCATATGACATTGAATGTGTTGGTTATATGACAATTGGTTCATTGGCGTAGAAATGGCTTCATTTGGTTCATTGACATAGACATTTCCTGAATTATCCTGGTGTTTTGTAATTTAAGAATGCATTTCCAGTACAAAAGGGTAATTGTTGCGTTTTTAACTCACACACATTTAGGAGATATTACATGTGAGTAGCTAGTTTAGCTCAGTTAGTAGAGAATTCAACGTTTTAATCACGAGGTCCTGGGTTTGAGACTCAGACTGGCTGCATTTTCTTGTCTTAAATGCAACACAATACTATTGCATATTGGAGTTAACTGATTTGTTTTAAAGCAATTCTGTATTCTTCATGTTATTATATTTGCAGTCATAGCGCAACTGCGCAAGTGGTATTGCCTCAGGCTCAAATCTTTAATCACTTGTCTTAGGTTTGGGCCCTAGTAGTAACACATAAACTTTCATATATTTGATTCCTATCAATCGATGAATAATCATAATTTATTCATAGCATGGCATAGCTGTTAGCAGTCAGAGACTAGAAAAGAATGTAATGGTAGTTTGGTAGGAGAAACAGTAGGTATCCATTGCTAGGTGCTCCAGCCCCCATGATATGATTAGAAAATGTTAAAAGCGGCATTACACCCGTTCTAACAAACCAAATTAACCATATTACAAAACATCTGAATTTGCCTCAATTTTTTTTTTTTGAATAATCTTGCTAAATTATACAGTGTTCATGCTTCATCCAAAAATAATCCATTTATGACTACAAATGAACTTGGCTGCCAAATGTATAACTCAATATCATATGATGTCATAGCAAATTTATGATGAAGGGATGCCTTCAAGGTTAAGGTCTTCGGACAATATCTGATCTCAAAAAAGGCATGCTAAGACTATCTCCAATATTTATTTATCCATCATGTGAATGAGAAAAAAGTTTTGATTGCTTTGGGTAGGTCAGAATAGCATTGTCATAAACATTTCTCCAGCATTTATGGTCGTTTTTCAAGATAAATAAGTGGCCTCAGTTTACTAAAAAATCAATGTTTCATTGGAAAAGAAATGAATGTCCTCATGTT
The DNA here is from genome assembly GCA_948146395.1 of Fragum whitleyi. Lineage (NCBI taxonomy): Eukaryota > Metazoa > Mollusca > Bivalvia > Cardiida > Cardiidae > Fragum > Fragum whitleyi. The sequence goes on from OX411552.1 coordinate 22,973,690, forward strand.
CAAGGTAAAATGTCAATATCAAATAATCAATAAGTGTTGTATTTCACCCTGCTTAGAGAAGAAGCCTTCAGATGCTAATGTAAATCATTTGGATATTTAAATACTGCATTGCAACTAAATAAAATAAACCAAGTTTGAAAAAAAGTAAAGATATGAAATAAAGATAAAATACAATCCCTGGTCTAGAAAATAAGCTCTCAACTTGTGCTTGATGGGGCATATGGCCAATAACAGGCATAAGCAATCTGAAGCTGTCTCATTATAAATTCAACTTAAAGGTCGTGATCAGGTCAATAAATTCAGTCTATGATAGGGTTTAATATTAGATGAGAGAGAATGTTATAGAGTGGATCAATTATCATTGTCTGTCTGATTCCTGTGTATCTGTTATTGACTTCAAAATACCGTTCAAGACTTAGATTGTAGCTATCAGTATGATGTGTTTTAGACGCAAAACAAAAGTTGGGGTATATTATTAGTGAAACTAGTTATTATCTTTGATTTGAGATTTTGTGTGTGTTTTTTTTTTTTTTTTTTTTTTTGTTTTTAGCTCACCTGAGCACAAAGTGCTCATGTGAGCTAATGTGATCACCTTTCATCCGGCGTCCGTCCGTCGGTCGTCCGGTCGTCGTCCGTCGTCCGGCGTCCGTCAACAATTTCTTTAAACGACATCTCCTCCTAAACTACTGGGCCGATTTACACCAAATTTTACAGAAATGTTGCTCAGGTGGTCCCCTTCAAAAATAGCTAAAAGAATTGAAATCCATGAAAAACTCTGGTTGCTATGGCAACAAACAGTGAAATTTTAAGAAAATCTTTAAAATTCTTCTTCTTCTCAACCAGTAGTCCTACAGACTTAAAACTTGGCATGGATGATCAGTTCATAGACCTGAATTGAAATAGCTAAAATCATATCTTTTGGGCCACCAGGTGCGGAGCACCAGGGGGGAGGGGGTAGTACTTTGGGTAAATTTTGTAATCTTCAAGCTGCTTCTTCTTCGGAACCAGGAGCCCTATTGACTTGAAAATTGGCATGGATGATCAGCTCATAGACCTCAATAAAAATAGCTAAAACCATATCTGTTGGGCTGCCAGGTGTGGAGCACCAGGGGGGAGAGGGTAGTACTTTTGTGAAAATTTTGTAATCTTTAACCTTCTTCTTATGATGAATCAGGAGCCTGACAGATTTGAAAATTGGCATGGATGATCAGTATATGGACCTTTATAAAAATAGCTAAAATCATGACTGTAGATTCACCAGGTGCGGAGCACCAGGGGGGAGAGGGTAGTGCTTTTGTGAAAATTTTGTAATCTTTAACCTTCTTCTTCTGATGAATCAGGAGCCTGACAGATTTGAATATTGGCATGGATGATCAGTATATGGACCTTTATAAAAATAGCTAAAACCATGACTGTAGATTCACCAGGTGTGTAGCACCATGGGGGAGAGGGTAGTACTTTTATGAAAATTTTGTAATCTTTACCCTTCTTCTTCTTCTGAACCACAAACTCTACAGACTTGAAAATTGGCATGGAGGATCAGCTCATAGACCTTAATAAAAATAGCTAAAATCATGACTGTAATGCCACCAGGTGTGGAGCACCAGGGGGGAAGGGGTAGTTCTTTTGTGAAAATTTTGTAACTTTAACCTTCATCTTCTAAAATAACCAGGAGCCCTTCAGACTCCAATATTGGCATGGGTGATAAGCATATGGATCTTAAATATAATAGCTAAAAGCATGAATGTAGGGCCACCAGATGCGGAGCATTAGGGGGGAGGGGGTAGTACTTTGGATGAAATCTTTAACCTTATTCTTCTCCTGGATCAGGAACCCTACAGACTTGAAAATTGTAATGGGTGATCAATATATTGACATTAATAAAAATAGCTAAAATCATGACTGTAGGGTCACCAGGTGCTGAGTGTCTTGGGAAGGGGGTAGTACTTTGGATCATTTTTGAAATCTTTAAACTTCTAATGAACCAGGAGTCCTATAGACTTGAATATTGGTATGAATGATCAGCATATGGACATCAATTGAATTAGCTAAAATCATGACTGTAGATTCACCAGGTGCAGAGCATCCTTGGGGAGGGGGAGTGCTTTGTTGAGAATTTTGAATCCCTACAGCCTTTATATTTGACATGGATTGATCAACTCATTAAAGAAAACTTTAAAAGTCTCAGACTCAGTCTGTATATCTGGCATTGATTAGCTGATCACAGACCTTTTATGAAAAAAGCTTAAATAAATAATGACCAGGTGAGGAGCAGAGGGGGGGGGGGGATTATTTCAAATGTTATCTGATTGAATAAGTGAAAATCTCTTTTTCTTTGGTTGCATGGACATACCTAGGTAATGAAGCTTTTTTCTCAGGTGAGCGACCCAGGGCCAACGGCCCTCTTGTTTTGCTTTAAATTTTATTTTAGAAAATTCAATAAAGACTAAGGATTTAAAATTTAATGTCAGTGTCTAGGACGGTCCATCGTGGGACCAACTTATTAAAAGACTTCAATTCTTTTCTGAGGCTGACCCCAAAGGAACATTGTGTAGCTTAATACAGGGCATATTTCAATATTTACACAAAAGCATGAGATAGCTAGAAGCAGGGACTCCTAAACATATAGTAAGGACTCCTATGAACCTAACTATTGATTCCTTGGGACCACATTTTGTTGACGGTATATTAAAACCCTACATATTTTATCTTTTCTAGGCTAATATCAATCCTGCTCTAGTTCCTAGTGCAGCGTTTGCTGCTGTGCCTCGTACCCCAGCTCCAGAGCCAGTTCCTGTGGAAGGGCTCGGTGGATCTCAGGAAATCCTTCATTCCTCTCTAGTAGGGAGACAGTCTGTTCCTGATCCAGGACCTAATGATGAACCCTTTAGTGACCCAGAGAGTAGCCTTTATGACTATCAGGTCATGGAAGAGGCAGGGTAAGGACAATTAAATTATACTTATACAATATAATTATTAATCATGGTTAAAGTTAAAATGTGTATTGAGTTCAAAAATTGTTATTTTACCAATTAATTCAGGGTTTGCGTTTGACACATAAACCAGGGTTTTGACAATCAAAAATTAGAAAAATCTATAAATATCCTATTTTGACCCTTAGAATTTATTCCCAATTTTGCCCCCCTTGAGAGAAAATTCTAAGCATCAAAACTGGGGTTTATCACTCAAATTTTCAAGGATGTATCTCGTATACTATTTAGAATACTACTGATTAGTTTTTCCCTTTCTACTATTACAACAAAAAGTCAATTCACTCTGAAACCTGTAAAATTTTACACACAGTTTGCCTTTCTGTTTTCTTGACCTCTTAAGAATGAGTTTTGACCCCCAGAATATCATGGTTTAGGAGTCAATGACTCCTCAATTTCAAACACTTAAAAGAGCCCTGTAATTAAACCTATTCATTTTTCATCAGTAGGGGAAGAATTTCTTACATCTTATAGAGATCTAATAATCTATCATGATTCTGCTTCCACATGTTGTCTGTCTGATTATTTGTGCCTTTGAAAGAATCAAGTTAGATATCCTCCTAGGAATTATGCTCGGGACAGCTTAGTCTCAAAGCTGATGCTATAGCTTTTGACCACAAACACTGATGAAATCCTATGGTGATGGTTTTGAATGAATGTAATTAATAAATTAATCACAAACAAACAAATCTTACATTGTACATTTACATCAGCATAAAGATTCGCTATTCTTTCCATAGGTGGCATTTTTCAAATTCTGACCTATCTGATTTGAGCATTCTGGGTAGTGTTATTCGTGACAACTCGGCCGATTTCGTCTTACTACTTTCAAAATGTCAGCAGCCATGAAATGCTTAAATTTTATCAGTTTTCTCCAAAATCTATATTAGGAAACTGTGTACAGTATAAATAGATCTCAAGCAAACAACTTTTTTAAAAAAAAATATACTTTCACAATTTAAACCAATATTTTTGTCAATTAATTTAAGGCAAAATCAAGTTTGATTCCCACAAAAAAGTTTTAATTGAAATTCTTCATTTACTTCTTTTTGGGGATAGAATACGGAGTTATGCGTACGAGGTAGTAATATTTATCCCAATCTGGATAAGTGATACAGTCCCGAAGATAGGTCAATCTTCGGAGAATATATCATGTGCAGACAACACATTAAGATTTTGTAAAATGGTCTTCCTTGTAATACGCTTAAGATTTAAGAGTACACAAAAAAACAGTACTTGTTTCAATTAATTCTTTGTTCAGGTTAAGGCATCAATGCATAACTGTTTAGGCAGTTACAGTAAATGTATCATAAGTAAGATTCAAGTTTGAAAATAAAAAAAAACTTTTTTCACACTGAATGGTTTAGAATTGTGCCTATCATTTAGGGTGCAAAGACGTTTGTGAACATTTAGAAATTCGCATGTGAATTCTCAGGATTGTTGTAAAACCATAAACAAATGTTTTAGTTTTCAAACGATGGATCTGCTATATTTTTATGCCCCCGCATCGATAGATCGGGGGCATATTGTTTTACTCATGTCCGTCTGTCTGTCTGTCCGTCTGTCTGTCCGTCCGTCTGTCCGAAAACTTAACCTTGCCAATATCTTCAAGCCTATTCAAGATACAAAGCTAATATTTGGCATGATGATAGATCTCAATGATCCGCATCCGCTGGTACCAAAGTCAAGGTCATGTGACAAGGTCAAGGTCATCTGTCAAGGTCAAACTTCCGAAAACTTAACCCGAAAACTTAACCTTGCCAATATCTTCAAGCCTTTTCAAGATACAAAGCTAATATTTAGCATGATGATAGATCTCAATGATCCGCATCCGCTGGTACCAAAGTCAAGGTCATGTGACAAGGTCAAGGTCATCTGTCAAGGTCAAACTTTGAAAAAAAATGCTGTTACGGGGGCATTTGTGTTTCACAAACACATCTTGTTTTTTCAGATATTCCTCTGTGGAGATGTTGGCTGTTTCGAAAAAGAGACGTAGTTTGAGTGATAGAGACCCAGCTGTACTGCCAGGAACTTCACAGATGAGAGAACATGATGTGGAGGAACATCAACAAGGTAAATATGAAACAATGAGGAAAAAAATTGTATCCTTTAAATTCCTAAATGAACTACTTGAAAACAAAACAGCCATGCAGGGTTCAATACTAACTTTAATTTGACACAAGCTTGGAGGACCTTAAAACCCTAAAACTTACACAATTATTCAATATAACTCATTATATTTTAATTTTCGGCTTATTTCTTCTTCAGAAAAACAGCAAGATGTTTTTAAAAAAGTACGCCAAAATAGTGATGTCTTAACACCGTTACAGGAAAGATGACGTGACGTCTTCTTTTGATTTTCATTTTAGACTCCATTTTGAATGTGTAGTTATGGATGTAACTTAATAGTATAAAATCTTGCTGTTTTTTTGAAGAAGGCATAAGCTGAAAAATAAAATATAATGAGTTATATTGAATAATTGTTTTATGCCATAATTCTCTAAATAGGAATAAAAAGTAACACTAAAACTTACAGTTCCTATCTGATAATATTATGTGTAGGTCCGTCTTGAAAACTATTTCCTTTTTTAAGCAATGCAAGACCTCTAGATTGACCGTTTGACATGCTACTAACTGCTCTATGATGGTGGCTGACATGTAAAGGAACAAAACTTAGGACTAAGAAAAAATTGAAGAATTGTATTTTACACTCAGTTCAAAAGTATCATAGAGGCTGCACTGCTTAGCTATAAAACCAACCTGAGTATTTTGCCATCAAAGTATTTCATTTTTACATTACAGCTAGAATGATGGAAGCACTACAGTCACAAGAAATCCACAATAACCCAGAGGCTTTATATTCTGTACCTTTAAAGAGATCAGAGGTAATAGTCTATTTAAATCACCCCATCCCATCTATGCTTGGTTGATATATAGGAGTCAGCTTGTTGGTCGGTATGTCTGTCTGTCTGTCTGTTGGTAGTTCCCCTCAATCTATTAACAACTAATGGGCGTTTTTCATTTGAACTTCACAAATATGATAAGTACCAAGCAGAGATGTGCATGACAGAATTTTTGAAAATTCTATTCAAAATCTTGTTTGCTCAATTTCTCTATAACTAATGGAAGGTATTGAATGAAACTTAACATGAAGACTCGGCTTAATATTTGTTGTAAATACATCTTGTATTGATAGCATATCATTATGGAAAAAGCGCTTTTTGGGGGTATTAGTCCGCTTTGCCACAAACCTAGGTTTGTTCTATTGGTCTTTTCTTGCTTAGCTTATTGATATAATTATTTACAGTCTCTAAAATTCATTTGCTTCATAGATGTATCATAAAAGAACAAAGTTACAATTAATAATGTTTCAAGTTGAAGACATGTGCTTTAGAAAGACTGATTTTGCTTTCAATGCTATTTTGATTTTTAGCAATTTGAACATGCTATATTCATTAATGCATTATGGTCCTTGTCCAGGTTGCGTGAAGTAGCTCAAACTAAGAGTGTTTTATGAACTTGAATCTATTCATTGTTTTAGAGACATGCTTCAGTTCTCTACTGTTTCTGATATTTTTTATTCATTGCATATTTGTTTAAATCTTTATAGTTGCTGAGCCTTTTCACTTTGTCTAAGATAGTATTTTGAAGAAATAAAAACAATAGATAATAATATTTAGCCACATTTGAGGTAGTGGACCCATAACAGTTCTGCAACATTTCCAAACACATTATCTTTCTCAGTGTTAGCCAAGGTTTCCTAATGAAATAATTTGGAAACCTCTATTGACACCATTAAGGTCATGTCTTCGGAAGTTTTGCTGAACTATTACAGGTCCTCTACCTTAAAAGCTGTTCTTATTGTGCAAAGCAGAGTATTTCAAAAGTATTTCTGAATTATAAGGGTCAAGGTCATAATAGTTCAAGGCTTGCAGTCTGATCTTAGCATGCACTACAAGGGCATTACTACAATTATTCCCGTTAAGCAAGAGCGTAATAGAAATAAATCCACTTTCGAAAAGTATCATTGATGAATGATTATAACATCCAAAATAGAGCTTATTCAAGCTGCAGTTATGATGTTTTGATTGTTCATGCACACTAAAATCCTCAAGAAGGGGAGTGGACTGAGGAGATTCATCTTTTGCCACAGTTCGCATATTGCCTTTATCCTTTATATTCTTTGGTGGTCCCCTTCAGAGTGTGTATAAATTTCAAAATCCTAGTTATGCCTATACACTACCTGCTATCTTCTTAACTTTTGTTGGTAAAACTTGAGCCAGACTTGTCAAAATATATGTGACCCGTCACACGAAAATGGACCATTGGGGAATTCTATAAAATTAATTTATGGAATAAGAGTTTTGATCCAGCATAGGTCAACCAGAAGTCGCATTTCAAAAATTCTTTCACTTGAAGGTAGATTGATCAATCTAGATTTAGCAAAAAAGCACAGTGCAAATGGTTTCAACCCTAGTCAGTCTGCGCAGTCCGCGCAGTCTGACTAGGGTCGAAACTGTAAGCACTACCAATATTGTCCCTTTTTGCGTGACAGGTCACATAGCTAAACAATTGGCAATTTCTTTGAAAACAAAATTTAACTACTGTAGATTAAGTCTTAAAGTGTTAAATCAAAGGTCAATGCCGCTTAGAAACATAAAACAGTGTGCTAAGCATGTATTTTCTTGTTTCTGTTTTTCATTCCATTTTTATGTTGCTGCTTGTCTATGCATATTTTCTTCTGTGTTCTGTTTGATTCTGTAGAGAGCACAATCCTCCTCTCAGTCCTTACGCAGTACTCAGGCTGTCAGGGAAGCCATGCAACAGGTCCATGATCTCTCATCTGATGAGGATATGAGGACACCTCATGGGGTAGGTATATATACCTTATTCTACCAATATTATTGACATATATGGATGTATTAATTGATAAATCTCCAATATTGTCAATACATTGTCAATAATTTTGTCAATGCAATGTATTAAGAATAATATTTTAATGCAAGGGTTACTTTTTTTTACTAAGAAAGTTGGGCTGAATATTGGCCCCTCCGCTTCTGGGAATTTTTCCCCTGAAATTGCAATTAACCCCTCATAAATCAATGTTCCAACCAAGGTTTTCACATGACAGTATTCATGGTGATGAATCAAGAGTTTTGATAATTAGTCTATGGACTGCTGATTAAAATGATTTTTTTTAATTTTTTGAAATATTCTCAAGTATTTTCATTACTCAAACTAATTAGACAACTGAATATTTTCCGCCTGAAACAGCTCATTTGACACATTAATCCTGAAATTAGAGACCCCAGAACCCTTCCCCAATGCATAAAAATTGGTGAGTATTCAGGAATTATTTCATTATGAAATCTAATATATTCCTCCTGTCTGTGACATTGAATTTTAAATTAAAAGTATTTGTAATGCCAAGTCATTTACTGATATTTGATATTTGATGTAGATGAGAGGGCGTAGACCACCAAGAAAGAGGGTAAAAAGATCATTTTGTGTGACACTTTTGAAGTTATTTTGAGTGCTGTGTTGCATTATTAACCCATAACATGAACAAAAAATATAGGATCTGTCATGAGATTGTGTTTGAGGAAAGCTTATCTTGACCTTATCTATAATAGAATTGTTATTGGATGAGCCTTGGTTTATAATGACTTTCCTTTTCTAGAAGAGGTAAAACTCAACTTGTCTCATAAAAAATTGAGTAACAGGGCCGTATGTTATAAAACTCAACTGAGAATTTTCTCAAATTTTAAATTCATATGTAAATGTATGAATGTAAAGATAATATTAATGAGTTGTTATTTATAACAACTTATTAATATTATCTTTTACGTTAATGCATTAAAATGAGTATTAAAACAGAATTATAGCTTTAATCTCAAATTGAAAATTGAGAAAATTTTGAATTGAGAAGGAGAAAAGTTTTAAAACCTTGGGCCCATATTCTTTTTCTCACATAAACAACTGTAAGCATTTTCTAGCACGCGAAATGATAAAAAGATTGTGATAACATGTGCTAGGTGCCATCATGATGACATCATTTACAATGTGAGCTCACACATGTGTAAGACAATGATATTCCAACAGCTTTTCATTATACTTTATTTCCTCTTATAATAGCGCTCTCCCTAATAGTAGCACCCCTACATTTTTTGATTTAGAAAACCCACTTCTAATGTCTAAATTTTTGGAACTTTTTGAGACTTCTTCTCTAATTTGAGATGAATTTCCTCTAAACAATCATATAAAAGATTGTTTAGAGGAAATTCAGCTTAAATCAAAGGGAAAAGGGCCTAATAGACATCAATTTAATGATTTTTTTAAATCAGAAAATGCATACTTAATAAAAGCTCCCTAACTATGTTATGTATAGCTCCTCGGTAGCGTTTATTAGGAGAAATAGGGTAAAATATAAGGGGAGCTATGTGAGAAGGACTGGTCCACATTCAAAGATATTTCATTATTTAGTAATATCCGTTGGTGTTTTCTTGGCATAAGTTTTGCTATACATGTATATAGATCCTTCATCTATCATAGTTCAGATTATTAAAAAAGTATCAACCCATATAAGGCTTTGATATAACTTAGTAATTGAAAACAGTTGATTTAAGATATTATTTGAAGTGTTTGAAAATTTGAAAAAAAATCTTAAAGTTGTACTAACAGTTTTTCCTTATTGTGATTTAATCTAATTGAATTATTCACCATTGCATAACATTTGTTGATATAATTATGCCATTCAAATGGACAACATGGTTTCTTCAATAAATAATACCTGTCCAAACCAAGCTCAGCTAGCTCAATCAATAACATGTTGGGCTATCATTCCTGGGATCATTAGTCCCTATTCCAACTTGGCCATCTTTCATCAGATATTTGACAAGTCTTTGTGACTAGCCTCATCCCTCTCCCACCAAGATATGTACTGTGCCTAGGTGGGATTGACATCTGGTGGGTAAGATGAAATATTGTGGTTGTACTAATGTGAGACACAACAGAATGACATAAGTAGGTGTACAAGTAACCACAATTTAACTGCAATAATTTTGAAGTCAGTGTTTAAACCCAATTAATCAATCCGTAATTGTCAATACTGAGTGAAATGTTTACTTCTTCTGGCATCTGAACAGCCTCTGTTGTGTAGTCAATGTTTAACTATTGGATGAGCTCCTGGATGGCTCAGTGATTCAAGCCGCATTGCTATAATTATATAGAGGATAATCGTTTGTTTCTGTGTAAGATCGATTTATATTCATTGAGTGAACAACAAAAGCTATATTTTCACGAGTGGCTGAGACACGAGTGAAAATAAAGCTTTTGTTGTTCACAAATGAAATATAAATCGATCTAACTCGAAAAACAAACGATTATTCTATTTCTTTATTGCAAAAGTGATACAAAATGTGAAATTTCTAGGACATTTTTTCATAGAGCGTGTCATTTTGCGCCTGATTGCTATGCAACGTTCATTGTGACATCACTTATTTCACCCCGCATAGATGACGTCAGATAGGATGAAATGCACAAAAGCAGGGTATAAGTTTTTGATAATTTCACTGCTTTTGTGGTGAGATTATCAAGTGATAATCTACCGTTATTTCTCGATAAACCACCGAAATGCAATAAAGAAAAATAAATTCAAGGTTATGATCTGTAGTCCAGGCCAATTTGAATCAAACATATTGGAATTCTACCCTAGAAAAGGCTATTTGAAAGAAGCACAGGTCATGAAGTAATGAAAATTTGCTATGATGTAGCTGAAAGATTGTTAAAATGATGTTAAACTATGTATTAACAAACAAAATTGACGAATGGAAAAGGGTCAAGCTTCATATACCTACCGTACACTGGTCAAGAAAAGAAAGCATTCTTTTGTTAAGGTTTGATATTCAACATTATTTGGTGGATTGCTAATGTCAAAAAAAAACAAAAAAACTACTGTTTGACTTAAGAAATCATTTATGTTCAATATACTTGACGGTTGCCCTGAAATGTCATGAGTACTGCCCAAAAATATTTTAGTTTCAATATTTAAATTGCTCAACAGTTAATAGTTTAAACCTCTCCTGTTATCTTAAATTTTTGACTAGCCTTAATTGAAGGCCTGCAGATGATGATTAAGAGTAGTTGGTAGAAAATATTTAGGAAATAACAGAAATTGCTTGTAACAAGCAATTTCTTTTTTTCCTGGATAATTTTCTGGAGCATAAAATCATAAGCATGTTAAATCCAGGGACAGTAAAGGATAGTGTAAAAGGCTGTAATCTGCTATGTCAGAATTCGAGGATCATAGCTAGCAATTTGTTGATTAAATGCAATTGATTTAACAAGATTGCTTTAAGTAAGAAGTAAGTTTCTGCATTTATGAGAATATAGCTTACTCTAGTACACAGGCAGCTGCCGTCATAGCACAGTTGGTAGCGTAGCAGACTGTGAATCTAGAGGTCCTAGGTTCTTCCCTAATGACGGCACTCATCCTTTCCAACTATTTTCTTCAACCAATGGGTTGATGATCGTAGACCTATGTTGGATAGCAGCTTGAGGCTAGGAATGGATGTAATGGTAGTACTGGTGTGAGAAAATACCAGGAATACATTGTTATGTGCTCCAACTGTTAGTTTATACTAATTTATTTTAGTTCGATTGCGACGAAAGCTTAAGCTTATAGAATCGCTCTCAAACGCTCAATTCTGGTGTTTTCATGTCCCGGAGAGAGAGGCAGTGGTTTAAACCCACTGCTACCCATTTTTACAGCTGGGTGAACTGGGGCTGGCTTTTAAGTGTTTTGCCCATAAACACACCAAGGCGACAGTGGGGCTCGAACCACGGACCTCCAGGTCACGGGTCGAGTGCATTTACCACTAGGCCACCAAGGCAGTCTCCAACTGTTGCCACATAACTGAAAGAGTGTTAAATCTCAATCAAAAAAACCCCAAAAAATCTATTACACAGGCTGCAAGACAGAAGGACAGACAACCAAGCGCCAGAAGTCTCCATTTTCCTGTGGAACATGAAACAGCAGCTAAAGGTTGGTTTAATGCACTGTTAGTATTTATGGGGCTTGAATGTAGTGGTTTTATTTTCTGCATGGATTTATCATTTTTTATCAAGATTCTAATTGTTTTTAAAGAAAAAAATGCAAAGCAAAATTTATTTTCGCATGGCATGAAGATGTGTTCATGTGCCGTATTTTAGTATTGTTGTTCTTATTTTTTTTAAATGTTTGATTTGTAATTTTTATAATAAGATACAGAAGTCATGAATACATGTATCAATCATTGTCACCCTGAATAAACCCTTTTCAAAATTGCCATAAAATCAAAGTACTCAAAGTGCTGGAGACACTTATTGTGAGACAGTTATTATTATTAAAACATTAACTATTTTCAAACTTCTCTGGATTAAGAAGGAAAAACAGGTGGTACAAACTAAGATCAGACTGAACATGTGTGCAGGCTGATCTTTGTCTATGCCTTCTGCCAAAGCAGCAATATTCTAGGATCAGCATGACAATAGTTTATTGGACTCTAACTGATGTTGGGTTTGAGGTGTTTAATCAAATTCTTGGCACATATGACCTTTGTCACAGGGTCACAGAAATAGAAGATGGAAGGGGGGGGGGGGGGGGAGATTTCTTAACGAGTATGTTGAATGTTATCATATGGTATTGTACATTGCTCTCTGTCTGTAATTCATAAATGCAATACGGAAATAATTTTAATGGGAAAAGGTTTGTGAAATGTTGTAAACAACAAAATAACAATGCCCCCCCCCTTCAAAGAAGAGGGGGTACAATATTTTGCTTTTGACGGTCAGTTGGTCAGTCAGTCCTTCCTTAGGCATTTTTTGTTTGGGGCATATCTAAAAAAGTATGCAAGCTAGAATCACGAAGCTTCACAGGTAGATTGATCTCATTGAGGAAAAGTGAAAAGCACATGCACTAAGCATAACTCTACTCATAATATTTTTTTAATTATTGCCCTTTGTTAATTGACAAAGAAAATGCTATCACCCTGCGCTTATGTGGGTATAAATGTATTATAAACATCTCTTGTTTCTGAAAATAACCGCACAAAATTCCTCTCCAACAGAGATTGTCCTTCACTCAGCACCAACCACTCCTGCACAACTATCAGCACGTCGGGAAACAGCCATGGTGGAGGAAATAATTGAACAACAAATTATAGACCCAGTTAATATGGCATCACAACAGGCATCTGCACGCAGTCATGAGGGTAATTTGGTTGAACAGCTCACTAATTTCATATCTACTCTATGGAGCCATCTGGGATTTTTGGATTTCCTGTTCTTTTTCTTGAAAAATTAATGTTTTAAGCTCACCTGAGCACAAAGTGCTCAAGGTGAGCTATTGTGATAGGGTGCTGTCCAACGTACCTTGTCAACTTTTACCTTGTGTGCACTCTAGAGGCCACATTTTTGGCTCAAATGTCTTGAAACTTGATCAGAATGTTTGTCTCCATCAAATCTCAGTCATGTTTGAAAGTGGGGTAAAAAATTGAAATTTTGTATAAACCTTTTGAGTCCTTCGTACCTTAGAGGCAACATTTTTGGCCAAAATGTCTTGAAACATATCCAGAATATTTATCTTCTTTATATGTTAGACTTATTTGAAATTTGGTCAAGCCAGCAAAAAATGGTTTTGGCATTTTGCTTGGTCTGTCAACAATGCCTCAGGACTGGTGAGTGCCAATGATCCTCTTGTTTACAAATGTCATTCCATAGAGTACAATAGTTGTAGTTATTTAAATTTTCATTCCATTTTTAAATATTTTTTTCTTTCAATGTCGAATGTATGGTATAACATTATTTTAACATTGATTTCTTATTTATTTTGAAGTCTTGGGTTCAAAGGTAGCTATTATTTATCATGTATGGTTAAATTAGATTTATAACATATTGTTTTATCTCTCTTTCTATAATATCTTCAGTTTTACAAAGTTGAGAAAGCTAGTAGAGATGTGGAATCAACAAAGATAACAGGGTGTTATAAATAATAAATCAATGCTTGTCCTGCTGAATTTGAATTTTATTAAAAGTATTTTGTTCATGTTATGGAGAATGGTTTGCTAATATTGTATTTTGTTAATTCAAAATACTGTCTTTCATTTAGCCTAAATTTGCACATTTTGACTTTTGAAAAAAAAGTATATGTGTATAAATAAAAAAACACCAGTTATACAATCATTTTATTTATGTACTTTAGTTTTTCAGGTAGTGGTACCATAATAGTTCTGCAACAATTAGTAACTCATGATCTTTTTACAGTTTTGACCTAGGTTTCCTGATGAAAATCATAAGGAATCTTCGGTTAACACTGTTACAGCTAATTACTTCCGAAACATTGCGGAACTATTACAGGTCAACTACCTTTATTTTTCCAGATCAAATATCTAACTCATAATTTTTTCCAGACCCAGTAAGTGCAAGGTCTAGAGCCTCAGTAAGAAGTGTGACCATATCTGATGATCAGATACGAAACCTGGAAGCAGAAAAACAGCATTTAACCACATTAACTCATCAATTAGAGACAGAAGTTCAGTCATACAGAGAGGTCGTGTCTACATATGAAAGTGGAGGTGAGTTAACTCCCTTTGTTATTCAACAATGTTTAACTAGCAGATCACTGGCCCCCACCCCTTTGTATCCTGTAAGACACACAGTGTTAGAAATTTAAACTTTGTTCGTCTTTCATGAAGTGAACCCGTATAGTTCTGCAACGTTTCGGAACACATGATCTTTCACAATGTTGACCGAGGTTCCCTAATGAAAATCATTAGGAAACCTTGGTTAACGCTGTTAAAGTTCATTACTTCCAAAATGTTGCAGAACTATTACGTGTCTACTAACTTAAAATGTATGGTCACAGACTTGAGGCAGGGGTGTCAGTTTAGGGAAACTTGGCTGCTATGATTTAATATATCAACTTTTGGCTCACCGCTGGTTGCCTTATTAATGTACATTATCATATATGTGTGTGGAAATATGGATTCTCTGCACTTGTCAATGGACATGTAAAGTGTGATTTTTTACTTGTTCAGGAGGATTAAAAATTAACATGTCGGCAAAAAATAGGATAGAAAGATTTTGAGAAAACATTGTTTTTAAAGAAGACATTACTGAAACCCAGCACTTTCTTCATTTAATCAGTGTATTAAGCTTCTTGATACAAAGAATAAGCTTATTAATCTCTTCGA
The DNA here is from genome assembly GCA_948146395.1 of Fragum whitleyi. Taxonomy (NCBI): domain Eukaryota; kingdom Metazoa; phylum Mollusca; class Bivalvia; order Cardiida; family Cardiidae; genus Fragum; species Fragum whitleyi. Next base: position 22,988,910 of record OX411552.1, read on the forward strand.
TCTATATAGTGCCATACCATTATTTGCCCGGCTTTACTTGCCTAACGACAAGTGGCCTTGCAAAATGTACTTAACTCTGATAGAAAAGACCATGTTAGACAAGTCGTGCATGGGAATTCCACACCCCTGCTTGAAGCATTTTAATGAAATGAATTATTATGTGCTTGATTAAGCTGTTGTTAATATGTTTAAGTCACCGGTCAATGGAAAATGTTTGAATTAAGATTAGAAAAAATATTGTCAGGGTCAACAGTTCTCTCTATAGATGATTGTTTTCATTGTTTATTGAAAGCAGAAATCAGTTTACTCAACAGTAGTTACAAAGAATTACTTTGATTTTATGAAATTACTATAGAGATTTACTGCAAAAAGGCAAGAACTACTTTATCAAATACAATTTAATCATTCATTTAGAATCACTAGAAATGAGTTAAGATATTCTTTACCAGTACTTGAAATTTGAAGTCATAATATCTTATGCCCCAAGAAGGAAATAACATTGTTTGAAAATAAAAAAAGAAATGCCCATTGCAAGTTATACTGGGAAAATGCTAGATTATGTAGAAAAATAAGATATTGCAAACATTCATATTGACTTTATATTGTGTATACTTATCTTGTCAACAAGATGTTAGCCCTTATACATATACATTTGAATCTGGTAAGAAGTTGTTTTACTAACTTTTGATAAAGTTTTAAGTTTAATTGCTGTTGTTATGCCTCCTCCCCCTTGAAATGACAAGGGACATATAAGTTACCCCTGTCCGTGTGTGTGTGTGTGCCATTTTGTCTGCAGCGTAACTTCTATATTTTTTGACGAATTTCAAACAAACTTGGCACAGTTGTTCCCCTGGGTGAATTCTAGGGTAATGCAAAGAGTTTATGCAGAAAAGCCAAAGGTAAAGGTCAGAGATGAATGTCATATGGGATCAAAAGGTTAAAAAATAAGTTTTTGAAAGGCGGAATCAGTGTCAGTGACACAGTTTTAGTTTTAAAAAACTGTTCTTGTTATTTTATAGAGTTGTTCTGTTTATTTTGTACCTTATAGAGAAATATTGAAATATCTTGATTAACCCTTTCCTGTTTTACAAAATTTTGGACCTGTCCAAATTCAAAGGTTTTGCAGACAAAAATTTAAAGTGGATTTAATTTGAAAAATAACCATTCAGTAGGGTAGAAAATAGTGTGGAAAAAGAAGAAATTGCTTGTCAGAAGCAATTTCTTCTTTTTTCACAATGTTTTCTCAATCATAAAATCACAGGCACGTAAAAAGCAGGGATTAAACAGCAAAGGGTTAAAACCTTCCTTGATTCTACATCTATGTAGTAGGAAAATGAAAACACTTTGTTGAAACGCATTTACAACAATTTCTTACTTTGACATTATATATAAAATTGCAAAAGAAATAAAGAAGAAAAAAAGGAATTAGTTTTCCTCAAATTATTCTCTGTGCTCATAGATTCATATTTTTCTGTTTTTACTTATGAAAGTATTTCTTCAACCTCCTTTATTGAAGTCAAATAGAAGGCTGACAAATATTTTCATGTCCCCATATTGCAAGGACTGGGGCATATAGTTTTACTGTTGTCTGTCTGTCTGTCTGTCTGCAAAACTTAACCAAAAACTAAACATTGCAAAATATTTCAAGGCTTATCAAGAAACAATGCTCATAATTGGTATGATGATAGATTTAGATGGTGCACATCTACAGATACCAAGGTCATGTGACAAGGTCAAAGTCAAAAGATTAAAAAATTGCTGTAACTGGGCATTCATATTTCACAGACACATCTTGTTAAAGATTGTTATTTGAGGGCGAAGCACAATACTATTTTAAGTGCCTATATATTAGTTAGTGGTTTACTAATTCCTCTATTTGAAGTCTCTTATGGTTGGGTAGGTTGTACTGACCCCTCAATTTGAAGTCTCCTATGGTTGGGTTGGTTCACCTAAACAGGGTAATCTTAACAACATTCAAGTGGATGGGTGTAATATTTTGATGTATTTGAGATACACATTGATTCTACATGCATGATAGGAAAAGTCATGTGATTACTATTCTGTTGCGCCTAATCATTTGATAAGCTGTGCATAGAATTCTTAGTACAGTACAGATGAATTGTGTAGATGAAAGTACTGACAATTATATCATTATTTCAATCTAAACCCAAGTTGGTAACCTGCCAAACTTACAATCATGGGTTCAAGATGCATTCCTCAATGAGGTCACTAATCCTCTCAGGCAACTCAAAAGGTCAGTGCAAAACTATTGTAAGTGCCTAAAACTGTATAGGCACTTACAATAGTTTTGCAGTAGCCCCTTGAGTTGTCTCTTCCTGATGGGTTGATAATCATAAATCTTTAAGGGATGTGCAGATGGACACTAGAAAAGGATGTAGGGATCTGAGACAGGAAAAGGATGTAGGGAGACTAGAAAAGGGTGTAGGGAGACTAAAAAAGGATGTAGGGAGACTAAAAAAGGATGTAGGGAGACTAAAAAAGGATATAGGGAGACTAGAAAAGGGTGTAGTACTTGAACTATTAGGCAAAATACTAGGAACCCATGGATTTGTACTCCAGCTGTCACAATTTGATAGAAAAATTGTTAAAAGTAGTGTCAACCCCATTTAAACAAACAAATCATATTGAATCTGTCATAACTCTTTATCAGGGTTTTCCCTCTATGTTCAAAACTGTGGGTCGTTTTGCAACATTATGACCCCCTTTAAACTACATAAAGAATATTTCTTGGACCATTTGGGGGGTCTTTTTAAAAAAGGGGGTTCCAAATTCAAAGAAACAGGGGGGGTCATGGAGAACCCTGCTTTATGGTTAGTAGTCTTATCTATATCTTTAATCTTCACCATTTTTTGCTTACAGATAGTGAGACAGCCCAGTCATTGCTAGTCAAGAAGCAGGTCAATGATCTAAAAGAGGAGAATGAATCCCTGAAAAATTCCATTAAAAGATTGAACATTGAACTCAGTGCTTACCAGGCCAAATATAGACCTGTAGATCCAGATCAGAAGGTCAGTTTATGGCTTTTATTGATCTGCCTTGCATTCAGGATGACAAAAGGTGCAAGCTGTTGGCAAGTGCACTTGCAAAGTAGGGTATAATTTACAAACGGTTTGCACCATTTTATCATACTGCAAGGCTGGTTATTGTATAAGATGTCTAGATTTTGAATTTTTGATTGATGAAAACTTTAAACCTTTTATCCATACTTAAGTCTATTTCATAAATCGGGTTTTACAAGCTTTATATTGGATAAGATTGGCATCTGATCTATTCGATGACATTAAGAATATTGATTAAAATTCTGGTAACATAAGAATGAAAATAAATTCAGGGGTCAACAAAAAACTATTGTAAGTATATATGCAATTAAATAGTCTTGCACTGACCCATCAAAATATTCTTTTGCTCAAATGTGAACTCACCAATACCTCTATTAGCCTTTGAAGCAATATCAGGAAGCTATGGTTTGGTGCTTCAGCTGCTGCAATTTATATGATAATAACTGAAAAAAGTGGCATTAACCCCAATACAATCAAATCTACTGTTAACCCTTGTAATGCTGAATCCGGAATATTCTTGCTTTGACTGAATAGAAATAAGTGCAGTTCGATCTTAATCTAGTCCATCTGACTTTCCTTTTTAAACCAGAAAGTTTCAAGATTGTTCATGTATTTTCAAAATCAGATTCTGACTCAAGTAAAAATGCATCTAGTGTTTTTAACACTTTGATTTTACAGTATTTTTGCAAAGTTTTTTATTCAGCATGACCCATAATGGTTCCGCAATACTTCAGTACTCATGAGCTTTCACAATGTTGACCAAGGTTTCCTAATGAAATCATTAGGAAACCTTGGTAAACACTGTTAGAGTTCATTACTTCATAAACATTGTTGAACTATTACATGTCAACTACCTTAATTCACTTATTTTTTCAGGGAGGAGGTGTAAGAGGCCTCCCATCAGAAGGCCCAGTGCCATCATGGCTGGTAAGTTGTGAAATTTCTGAATTAGTTCTAAAACTTGCCTGAATTATTAATTAACTTATTGACACAAAAAATTCAAATATGGCAGAAATGTTTATAAGATTTAGCTTTTTAGCTCGATTTTTTTAGATTAAGGGAACTGGAACTATTCCGGTCACACAGACTTAATGCTTTGGTTAAGTTTGTATGTACAACTGTGTCAAATCTCTGTTTCTACTAAAGCTGTTGTATTGAATGTTTGTACATGCTTCTGTTACCATTACATCAGCCTCTAGACAAAGATTCATTGCACTGACTTTCATTTAATGGGACTTTCCAATGTTGATATTGATATGCTGTTACTATCCAGCACTAGGACTAGTCTAGCTTTGTTGACCTCCGACAGGCTCTTGTTTAGTTAAAAATATTTTTAAACTGCTATTTCTCCTCCACCTGAAACATTAAAGAGATCACTGGTGCTTAAATAAAAGATTTAAAGAATTTAATTGGAATCAAGGGTCAAAGGTACTAGAAGAGTTGAAATGAAGTCAATATCTGTTGGACAATAAATTTATGAATGATTCTGTAAAAATGAGGATATGTGGTGTAGACAAAGATCAGACTGCAACTTGGTGTAGGCTGACCTTTTTCTATACTTCAAGCCAAAACAAGAACATTCCTGGTTCAGAATATCAAGTATATGTTCTTGTCACATTTTAAATTTATAAAGGGGGATATTCGCACCATTATAGTTAGATCTGAATAACAAATTACTCAATTTTACCCAAAATATGCCTTGACAGAATCTTCCAGATGATTTATTGAATGATCATCCTATTATAAATGAAGTAAGTTTGTGTGAAAACTTGTATTCCATTTTCATTTGTGTGTTTATTTTTTTTTTAAAAAAAATTATGTTTATTGTAAAATTTAGGAATTTGATTTCCATAATTTTATTAACAAAAATATGCCTTGACAGGACCTCCCAGATGGTCCTTGTTTGTGATTTCAATGCAAGGGATTGACAACAGTTTAAAACTGTTTTTTTTAGCTCCTCTGGCCAAAGCCAAACAAGCTAACATCATGGCAGTGTGTCCGTCATGTGTCCGTCCATCCGTTAACCTTTTCTTTAAACATCTTCTCCTCCTAAACCAATAGGCAGATTTAAACGAAACTTGGTTGAAATATTCTTAGGGTGACCTTTTTTTAAAATTGTCACCTTAATTGTTCACCTTAAAAATCTCCTTCCCAACGATTGCGCTGATTCCATGAAACTTGGCATACATGTTCCTTGGGTGACTCTTTTCTTTACTTGTTTTAGAAAACTGATTGACCTCCAAATATGGGCGTGGCAGGGCATTTTTCACCTTAAAATCTTCAAAAATCTTCTTCCAAACCATAGGGCTGATTTCAATGAAACTTTGCATGGATGTTTCTTTGGTAATCCTTTACGTAGATTGTTAAAGAAATTTTGATGGCCAACAAAATTAATGTTTTGTGGTAGGGCAGAGCCAATTGTCGCTTTTTAAATCTAAAAAAAAATCCACTCCTCCCAATCGATTGGACTTATTTCATCGAATCTTGGTATAAGTGGTATGAATGACCATTTACTTGAATAGTTCTTGAAAATATGTTTAAAATGGTCTACTTATTACAATCACCTTTATGTTGGTAATAAGACGGGTAAATTTACAGATTAATGGTGCTTTAGTATTTGAGATGCAATGTGGAAGTAATGTGGGCCAGACCCAGTAAATCATTACAAAATAGTTTTTAAGAGATGTCAAAGTGTCGTTTTCAGTCAAAGTAAGCTGTTTAATGAAAGATGTTAAAGCCAGTGGAGCAATACAGGCCCTCTTTTAACCCCTTGTTTTACATTTTGAGTTTGTATAACAATAAGATATTTGGCATCATTGTACAAATGTATTATATTACAATATTTTTCTTTGCATTGAAAGTGGAGTACAAGTTTTTCTTCAAAGCATGTTTAATAGGTGGCTAAATTTGCATCTAGTGTTTTATTGGGCTTGTCAATGGGATTTTGATAGTGCTCTTACATCATTGACTTTTCTAGAGTTGCATTATGAAATTATTTGCTATTGAATCATCACATTTCATTTCATATCATGTAGTACAAATCCTCTTTTTTTCTCCATTTATGAAAAAATGAGTATAAATTCCCTTTGAAATATTTATTTGCACTTTCCTTTAATGATATTTACAGGGGTTTACAGGGGATTACACTATATCTGGGATAAAGGAGTCAAGTAGACTCCTAACACATGAAATCAAGGAGTCCAAGCTCAAAGTAAAGAGTCTGAATTATCATAATGGGGGAACATTTGGGAAAAGAAGAAATTGCTTGTTATAAGCAATTTCTTCTTTTCGACAATGTTCTTCCAAAGAAGGGTTGTTTTTTTCTCAAAACACTACAGGATGCAAGCATATGTTTTCTGCAACAACTTTTGAAGTGAAAAGATATTAAGTTTTGAAAAGTGTTAGAAAGAGCACTGCTCTATGCATTTGATTTACAAATTGTTTTACATATGACCTTTAGAGTCGTCTGACTCCTTATTTGCAAATGGAAGGAGTCCCAACTGGTAAAAATGGAGTCTTGGACTCCCAGACTCCCCTTAGTGTCGAACCCTGTGATAGGTTATCTAATAATTTGTTGTGTGTTGACAACTTAAATAATTGTCTTTATTACTGAGGATATATTTTTGAAGTTTAGATCAAGGGCCCGTTTTACTAAACATCTTGCAATCACTTTTTGCGTAAGTCAAAAATTATGGTTGCTTCTACAGTAGAAACTAAATATGGAATTATGCCATGCTTCATCTTATTAGAATCATCTTCTAACGATTCCAATAAGAAATTGCAAGGAAGAATCAAACAATGAATGAAAACACCAGGAACGATTCATGATTTTGACTTACGATTAATATTTTGTAAGACGTTAAGTAAAAGTCACATTTGAAGTCACATCAATTCTCTAGTCTTAATTTGTTATAGCTGTCATAACGCAGAGGTAGGCCACTAGACTTTGATTCAAAAGGTCCCGGGTATGATTCCCAATGACAGCACTCATCCTTTAGGACTATTTGTTTTCGACAAACAGATCGATAATCGTAGACCTATGTGGGTTAGCAGCTGAAGGCTAAGAAAAGATGTAGTGGTAGTACTGGTGTGAGAAATACTAGGAAACCATTGTTAGGAGCTCAAGCCTCTGCAATATAATTGAAAGCTCATTGAGACAGCATAAAACCTCATTGAAACAAACAAAACTCACTTTGTTTGATTATTCTACTTTACAGAGCCTTATATCGACTACTTTGCTAGTTCAAGAATCCATTAAGCTTTAAAATCCTTTTTAACGATTATCATCCTCACATTATTAAATCTGGTTAACATTGAATTCAATAACCTATAGTTATTATGATATTTGAAGGACAGAAACATTACTTTTTTTTTAATGCCGATATTATTTTTAGCCATAATTATCCTAATAGAACCCCCCTGTTAGGACCATAAAATCAACTTTGATAGATAAATGATACTATATGAAGGAATTTCCTTACTAGCAGAGCTAATTGTATCATCATCTTCATTATGATTACCACCCTTTACAGTCATCATTTCAATCATCATCATTATCGTCATCGTCAAATCGGCTAATATTGGCTTTTTAGTTGGTGATTGTGTGCGTTATGACTTTGGGTTTGATTGGGTAACATTAACTGCTTGCTATGAACAGGTTGCTCTTTAACTTTTGGAAAATTGTAAATAATTTAAGAACAAATAACAAAATAATTTTAAGTACAACTGTAATCGCAGTTGACATTTGATGGATAGTTTTTAGTGTGAAAATTTTTTGAGAAGGGTGAATAAAAGTGCATAAATATTTTCATGGTTTATCCAATTCAAACAGCTTGAAAGAAAATTACACTTGATAAAATACTTTACACTTTAGCTAAAAATAAAGAATACAAATTGAAAGGAAGAGATCTTGAACCACTACCCTATGTTTGGAGTAGAATTGTTCAGAAGTCTATAATAGTTGCTAGATTTGATTAGTTTTGTACAAGAGCAGAATCACTAGAAAGAGATCTTATTTTATCATTTCAGTTAAATATCCGCTATTTAAATCCACTTTTTCTTGCCTATGATGACAGATTAAGAGAAAGAGAAGAGACTATACGAAAATGTCAGGTAGGTCTTGGAAATGTAAAACTACATGTGTTATTCCAGTACCAGACAACAAAATTTTACACCCAATTTGAAAGAACAAGTGCAGCAGATAACAATTAAGAATTGATGAAATCAACATGCTCAAGGGGGACTTTTAGGATCACCCTGAGTCAGGCGTCTGTCTTCAACAAATTTAAGATCCTCTTCTCCTGAACCACTGGGTCAATTTCTATGAAACTTTGCCCATATTTTCCTTGGGTGGCTGTCTTTAAAGATTGTTCACAAAATTTTGATTGGCCCATAAATATGGGTGTGGCAGGGCAGAGCAGGGTATTTTTTCAATTTGAAATCTTTATACAACATCTCCTCCTTAACCAATGGTCAGATTTGAATTAAGCTTTACCAGAATGTTCCTTGGGTGACCCTTTTTAAAAATTGTCCTCAAAATTTTTATTGGCCCTTAAATATGGGCTTGGCAGGTATTGGCCCCTCGACATGGCAGGGCAGGGCTTATTTTGACCCTGAAATCTTTGAATGACATCTCCTCCTGAACCACTGGTCCAATTTCAGTGAGATTTTCCCAGAATGTTCCTTGAGTGACCTTCTTCTTCTAAAAATTATTTGCAAAATTCTGAAATTTTGGTTAGCCCCTAAACATTGGCATGGCATGCCATGAATATAAATTTTGGTGGGCCTTTTTTAAGCCTAACATTTTTAAGTATCTTTTCCTCAGTTACCAATGAGCAGATTTCAACCAAACTTAGCAGTAGTATTCCTTTGTTGACCCTCCTCAAAACTTGTTTGAGGAATTTGATTACCCCCCCAGGGGCTTTTTATTTGCCTTGACGTGACAGGGTGCATATGGGGCCTTTTTTCACTTTGAACTTTTGGAATAACATTTCCTCTTCAACAAATAGGCATATTATGTAAATGAAACTTTGCCACAAAGTAACTTGGGTGAGATTCACTGGATAAGGAAAATTTAGGTCAGTGGTTCTGGGCCTCTTGTTTTCAGCAAAATACATAAAGCTGTTTGCCAAATGATGTCAGCAAATCCATTATGACATCATTTTCCTAAACAAATATTTTTTGTTATCAATTCTTAGCTCATTTGCATTCTTATTCCATTAGTTTAATAAGACTTGTTTAATATCAAAAATATTCAACAGGGTTGTTACACTCCCATGACGTAGGTCATATTATAAACTGATATATTGATCACTTTCAGAATGATTTAGAACTATTACATCAACGAGCCCAGGAGGTTGTAAAAGAGAATGAAAGATTGCGTAATCAATCAGGGCATGGTGCATCTACCCCATCTGATGTAACAGAATGGTAAGGTTATACATTACATATATTGGATGACAAGATTCTAGAATGATCTAAATTGGAAAGGTATCAGATTACATATTGAAGACTGGAATTAGATTTTCTTATGATTTAGGAAACATGAGTATAGAACAAACTATGACTTGCAAACAGTTTTTTGTGTTGCTTAAAGCCCAAGTCTGCTTTAAGAGTAAAAAAATTGCTCTTTCGTGAATATTCTTTAAACATTTTTTTCTTGAATTAGTCTTATGAAAGATAAGTTACATAAAAATACAAATCAATCGACAAACAGCGGCTTTTTTGTGAAACGCATAATCTGCTGTATAATGTTAAATATGTAAATGAGATTTTAGTCACGTGAAATACGCCCAGGTGCAGGAGCAGTAAAGGAAAGGTATACCAATTTGAGTCCGAAGTATTGCGGGTCATAAATATTCATCAAGTTAGACCTATAATTATTTAGATCATGGAGTGATAATCATTTGCATTACCAAATATTGAAATGACAAGTTCAAGCTTGAGAATAGAAGTCTAGTTTTTGTGTATATAGTCGTCTAACATCATTGTCTTGGGTTTTGCAAATGTTAACAAACACAGACGGGAGCTTTAAGTATTTTCTAAAATATTTTGGTTAAGGTTCTTAAAATATCATGTTAGACATATACAGAGTGGGAAAAGGTCCAATTGTCTGGTAAATTGACTTGCTCAAATATACATCAAGTTTTGTTCGATCTTTCAGCATCATTCTGAATAAAATATGGATGATACTTGTAAAATCCTGCTATCTAGATCAGACACTGCAGTCCTGGGACTCGTTTTTAGCTCCACTGGCCGAAGGCCAGCAAGCTATTGTCATGGTGGAGTGTCCGTCGTGCGTGCGTCTGTGCGTAAACTTTTTCTTTAAACATCTTCTCCTCCCAAACCAATGGGTGGATTTTAACCAAACTTGGTAGAAATGATTCTTGGGTGGCCCTCTGTGTAAATTCTTCAAAGAATTTTGATTGGCCCCCAAATATGGGCGTGGCAGGGCGTGGCATTTTTTCACTTTTAAATCTTAAAAATCTTCTCCTCCCAAACCATTGGGCTGATTTCAATGAAACTTGGCATGGATGTTCCTTGGGTGACTCTTTACTTAAATTGTTCAAGAAATTTTGATTGGCCCATAAATATGGGCGTGGCAGGGCGGGGCTTATTTTGAGCCCCAAATCTTTGAACGACATCTCCTCCTGAACCACTGGGCCGATTTCAATGAAACTTTAAAGAGGTTCCGCAATCAAGTATGATTGCATGTTTAATGCATAGAATATACTTTTAAGATGACAGTGAAATAATTCCGGTTAAAATCCGTTGCCTAGTTATCGAGTTATTAAGCATCAAAGTATTGATTTTTTACCGGTAAAAAGTTTCTTTATTAGGGTTTACCTAAACTTCCGGTTTTCCTCAAGAGGTGCGCGTGATGTCATCCAATTGAATGATAAAGACCACGGCAATCCTGCTGGTTTATATTTATAGTTGATTTGGTTGTTTATGTAACCAATTTTTTTTTTTTTTTTTTACATAAACTTCCAATTGAACGAGTTGAATACAATCATCATAATTGCAGGCGAGCAAATATCTGTAACAGTTGAAATATTTCTATAAGTTGTGAAGTGTCTGAAGATTTAAAACCCATTCCTGAAAAGAGAATATTGGCTTTCAGATGGCAATCGCAGTTTTTATCGATTTTTCACTTATTTAATTATATCTTTCGAATTTGTAAACAACGGAATGCTAATTGATTGACGCATTGTCCTTTCGTAAAATATAGAATGTTATAAAAAAAAAGTGGAAATACTTTATAGAATTTCATGACGCAAAAATATTTTAACTATTAGGACCGATAAATTAGATTGAGAAGCAGATTGATAAATTGACGTACAATACATGAGTCAAAGTTGAAGTAGACAGTGATTAACAGATGTGCCTTGTAAAAAAAAGAAAGTGTTATCTGGCGGTCTGATTCTCGTGACTGTAGTATCAGCATTAGATCGACTTCTAACACTTCTTCGATTACTAGAATGGACTCGTTTACAATCTATCATGATACATGAACACATTTTCTATATCTTAAGTTTTGGATACCCGGATGTATTAAAATTCCTATTACATATGTTCCAATTTATTTGTCCTTATTGTACATATATGTACTTGGATGTAAATTAAAGATTTGTTCTGTTCTGTTCTGTACTAAACAAGTGAATAGATATTCAATTAAAAATGACCGATTCAAAGAACGAACGAACGACTCATGACTGAATGGATGGATGGATGGGTGGATGGATGGATGGATGGATGGATGGATGGATGGATGGATGGAGGGATGGAGGAATGGAGGGATGGATGGAAGGATGGATGGATGGAGGAAGGGAGGATATATGGATTGATATTGATGGATGAATGGATTGGCGGACGGGCTGTCGGACGGCGAACTAATGAACGAACAAATCAAAGATTAAATGAATCAAACAATAACTTTAAAATGATAATTGTATTGACGGATGGAATGCTTACTGTATTGACGGATGGACGAATTGAGTGACAGCCAGATTGATGCTCAAAAAGTCAGTTGTGTGACAATATTGTCAAATTAATGGTTGATATGGGGGAAAGTAAGAATGATTGATGAGAGGTAGAACGAATAAGGATGGTGCGAAGATTGAATGAAAATCAAATTTGTATATATTTTTAACTTCATAAGTAGGGCTTGGTATCAGTGTAACGTCAGTGTTACATTTAATTCAAGCCTTTGAGTTTCCTTTTTTTGCGACTGAAAGCAAACAGTATAACAACGATGTGCAAACTTAAATTTCACGCATTTCTGCTTGTTGATTGGAAATAGTCGTGTCAAAAAGATAGGCATAATCAGTGGCATATGACATGGGTAATTGATGTGTTCATCGTCACGGTCAGGTCAAAGAAAATTTGACACGTGGTATTGAATGTTGCGTAAGAATTGGCTATCTTTATGATCCTTGCACGTGTGATTAGCGGCTAATGTTTTGGCATAGATATAGATGATGCATCGTTATGGTCAGATCAAAGAAAATTTGCATTGTCAATGGCGCAATGTAAAAAAAAAAAAAAAACAGATAAAAGTAAAAACCTTTTAACACTTGCCATTTAAATTGTTTGCGATCAGTAGCACACCAAACTATTTTCTAATAAATCTGGGTATCTTTTTTTAAAAAAAAAATTTAAATAGATAAAATAAATAAATAGGAAAGAACATTTTTTAATGGTGATTGGTAAGATTGATAATTTAACCTGATTAAGTTCAAATAAAAATGTGATTTTTGGTGATCGAATGTAACTCGTAGTTAGCGGAATAACGGATATAACCTAAGATTGGAAAAGTACACAGTACACTCCTAAAGGTAAGATATATAATTTTTGTTCATGAGGGACGAAAATGTCGTAAATACAGATTTCTACAACCTGATTTTTGAAATTTGGGGCGCTCAATGACCTTGTCTAGTTCCATATGCCTTTTCGGCTTTCATTATTGGACATATATATATTTTTTTAAAAAAAATCAAAATATTATAAAAGTATTATCATGCGACGATAAATGATTTAAAATTTAGATACATTTGTCACATTTGAAGGAAAATTAGAAATGCGTAATCCAATCACTTAGAAATTGAGAATTGTACCTTTTTTAAGTAACAATCGTTATCTAAGCCACCCAGTCCCATTTTTTATGATCATCATTGATAAATTCCCCGAAGTTCCCAATAGAACATTGTGATCCAAAGTTCTTGAATTCCTTTTGCTAACTTTCAAAAATTTAACCCGCTGTTGTTGCTGATTATGTTCTTTCGGAATCACGTTGAGAGATTTTCATCGGCTGTTGAGCAACCAAATCCCACACATGATTTTAGTTCCACAATGATTTCAAACTCTTCACCCCCTTACGCTTGTGACATATTTATCCTAGATTAATGAACTGAAGATAAAAATATGTTTCTTTTATTAAATTATATGATCAAATACCGATAAATCGATTAAATTAAGTCAAATCATGTACAATGTAAACTGGTCGCTAAAAACGACTCAATTTGTTGACGTCACTTCCGGTTTTACCTCGCGTTTGATAAAATCGCCAAGGTGAGAAAATAGGTTTTTTGTAAATAACAATTGTTGTTTATTTTTTTCGATAAAATCACTTGATTATATGGATATTTCAAGCCTTTATCTTTTAAGAAATATCATTGTTGTGTTGCATTGCAGAATCTCTTTAACAGAATAATCCTTGGTTGACCCTTTACTTAAATTGTTCAAGAAATTTTGATTGGTCCTTAAATATGGGCGTTGCAGGATGGGGCTTATTTTGAGCCCAAAATCTTTGAACGACATCTCCTCCTGAACCACTGGGCCGATTTCAATGAAACTTTAACAGAATGTTCCTTGGTTGACCCTTTACTTAAATTGTTCAAGAAATTTTGATTGGCCAATAAATTTGGGTTTGGCAGGGAATGGCTTATTTTGAGGCCAAAATCTTTGAACAATATCTCCTCCGGAACCAATCAGCCAATTTCAATGAATATTTACCAGAATGTTTCTTGGATGACTATTTACTTAAATTGTTCAAGACATTTTGATTGGTCCATTAATATGGGCGTGGCAGGCGGGGCCTATTTTGAGCCTGAAATCTTTGAACGACATCTTTTGAACCTTATGTTTTAATAATGTGGGTAAAGGGTTGCTGGTTCATTGTGATTGAGTGTTTTGGTGCAATATGGACCAGAACCAGTTAATCATTATTAAATAGGTCTTAGGAGATTTCGGGGTGTTAATGTATTCATTTAAAGTAAGCTTTATTTAATGAAAGTCTAAAGATTTTAAAGCCAGTGGAGCGATACAGGCCCTCTTGGGCCTCTTGTACTAAACTTCTTATGGCAAAATTAATTGTAGGTGAAATTCACAAATCGTACTTGGTGTTTTCATTCATAGTTAAATTCTGCCGTGCAATATCTCATTGGAATTGTTTTTAGAAGACCATTCCAATGAGATGATGCATGGCAGAATTCCATATATAGTTACATCTATGTAAACAGCTTTAATTTTCTACTTACACAAGAAATGATCGTAAGATGTTTAGTAAAACAGGCCCATGAATCTTTGGCACTGAAATTGGCCCCCATCGAAGTCAATCAGGATTGAATATCCACATCTTTTATTCCTAAAATTGTTGTCCTTGACTGCAGATATAGGAAAAAATAAAGTACCCACAGAAAAACTTCTGGTTGGGATAAGAAGCATTGCTATTACAAACTGACTTAATTGACATAGACTTTTAGTTTGAATGAAGTTATCTAACTGTGGTACAGTTTGCATGATTGTGGATTTTGATTTTCAGGGAGCAAATGAGAGAGAATGCCAAGCTAATTCTAGAAGAAAACCAGAATTTATTAGAACAAATTAGTGTGAAGGACCAGAAAGCACATGATTTACACCAGGCTCATGTCAAAGAAGGTAAACATAAGATCTGTCAAAAGACAAGCCGATCTTAATCAAGTCTACAATATTGAAGTGTCTAATTAAGGTAGAGATCAACTTGTCTCAAATGAAGATTTATTCCTTTTTTCTCATAAACATGAGTTCATTCTAAAACCCTTTTTTGAAACCCAAAAGAAGAGGGGGTATATTGCTTTGGACTTGTCAGTGGGTCAATCAGTCCTTCAGTCTGTTTGTCTGTAGACCTTTTTTGTCCAAAGCATATCTCAAAAAGTATGCAAGCTAGAAACATGAAACTTCATAGTCGGAGGGAAAGTGCATTGCCAAGAATAAAAACTCTACTCATTATATTTCCTAAGTTACTACCTTTAGTTGATTGACAAAGAATAGGCTATTGACCTGTTTTTATTGGCAGGGGAGGGGGGGCATAAATGTTTTATGAACTTCTCTGGTTTAGAATGTGATCCTACATATATGAGCCAATGTGTGACATTTCCAACACTTTCACATGACTGTGTTTATAGCAAAGCCTTTGGTCAGCCTGTGCATGTGCACAGTCTGACCAGAGTCTTAGCTATGCATTCTCTACATACCTTAGGTCCAAAACAACTCTTCAGGTGATCAGCAAATATTCTTATTGCGTTGATGTGGCTTTCAAGGTTGATTATTGTATGTCCATCACACAAATATGTAATTGTTGGAAATGTCCTGCACAGGCTCATTTGTAAGATATTAAATAAATATGTAAGATAAAATGATCTGATGGCTGTTCATTATAGAAGCCATGGGGAGCTTTGTGAGAAATATTATATCTGTTTGAGATTTCCTTTTCATAACCTTTGTTTTGGAGTTCATTTCCCTTTTCTTGTGGAGAATCTACAATTAATTTCTAACATATTAGTGTTGAACCAGGTCACATACAAAAGTGATTCAAAGTATTGGAAACACATTTAAGTTCTTTTCAAAAGGCTAACCCTTGTCCTCATAGAGACAAAAATCAACATTTAGAGGGTTTAGGGCAAAAACATAGTATGTGTCTATAAATTGTATCGGCACATACTATGTTTTTGCTCTTAGCCCTCAATATACATATGTTCGGTCTGATCTTAGTCTAAACTTCCTTGTTTTTCTCATTCAAGACATTCTTTTATACCGGGTACATTTGGATGGCTCAGGGCAAATTAGTTGTAACTGCCTTTAAACATATAGGCAGTTACAATTGTTTTGCGCTGAGCCATCAATTTGATTTCAAAAAGAAATTTTGAACCACAAGACTCCAACTGCTTAAAACCTTTTGATTTTTATGGATATCTCAAAAGGAATATCACAAAGGTTTTATTCATTTAGAAATAATCCATGATAGATGGTAACTGTGAAAAGAACAGTCAATATGATATGTGTGTTTATTTCAGTGTCTAAATTAACGAAACAAATGGTGCTAGTCAAAGGTGAGAAATCAGACATCGAACAGGAGCTTGAGGAACTCCGACAGTCACATCGCGACCTCAAACAGAAATACGATAAATTGGTGCTAGAAAGTCAAGGTCATGTGACACAGGAACAACATATACGGGAGATTTCAGAATTAAAACAGTAAGTGGTTTAGATATCTAATCTTTTCTCTATATGTATGTCAGTGTGTGTAAAACTCTTAAATGTGGTCAATTTTGCATTTGTTGATTAATTTGCCTTTTGGTTTGACAAACATATCGCAAAAGTCTTATATTAGCTAGAGTTTAATATAAAGAACAAAATTCAGACTCCCTACTTTAAGCTTTGACTCCATGATTTGATAAGTTTGGAGTCTGCTGGACTCCTAACTATTAGAGGCAAATGTCAAACCCTGGTTTAATTATAACCCCCCAAACAATGTCTAGGGTTTATATAGGAGTCAGTTTGTCAGTCTTTCCAACTGTTTCTGGGTCTGTCCATCCAACTAATGCTTTTTTGTCTGCTTAATTTTCTCAGCAACTAATGGGCGGATTTCATTGAAACTTTTACAGATACATTGATTTTTTACCAAGTCTTGGACCTTTGATGGAAAATGGCATTTCATTATTGACAAGCACTTGTAGGGGGTATTAGTTTACTTTGTAACAGTCTAGTTTAATCATGTTCAAATGTAATAAGGTTGTAGGTGCTTGCAAAGGCACCTCTTAAAACAGAGTTGTTGATTTGTTCTAGATTTCGTGAGTTCATTCAAGCTACAAATATTAGAAAAAATAAAACTTATTTCTATAAAAGTTTAACAGTAGATGTCTGCAGCTCCAGAATAAATGTCCCACTTGGTAGCAAATAGTGATATTTAGTGTTAGATATATATTTTTCAAGAACTCTCAAATTTTGTGTATGGATTTTTGAAATGACTAAGCACAATTGTTCACTATTATGCAGGTATGTGTCTTATACAAACTTGAGATGCCTATTCAAAGGTCAAGATTTCTAAGATTAATATTAGGGCATAAACAGCTCGTACTTTGGCCTTTTTTTATTATTAATATTTTTTTTATTACTTCTACTGTAGAGCAACTTAGAGGATTTAGAAATTTGCACAAAACAAAATAAATAAATGGCTCTTGAACTGATGGATATATTCACTCCTTTTATATTGTTTAATTATGGGTTTTCTTACCCCTTATGTGCTAATCTATCTTCAGAAAGCTTTCAGAACAAGATGAGTCCCACAAACAAGAGTTAGATTCTGTCAACGTCAAACTACAGGCTTCCCAGATAGAGAGACAATCAGTTACCTCACAGATGATAGAGATGTCAGCAGAAAATAAACGATATCAGAGTGAACTCAGGGTCATGCATAAATCTGTCAGGTAAGGAAGATAAAAGAGACCTAAAGACTTGGCATCAGAATGAGCTGTACACTTACCAAATCTACAACAATTTTGCCAACAATGATATAAGTTTGTTTGTTTACTTTATATATTAGATACACAACAGTATTTACTGGTATAAACCCATTAGCAATGGCATTGGAAAGGCATTTCATTTGATGATTTCAAGTTGAAATCAAAATGTAATCCAAAAAGGGATGAAATTTAATGAGAAAAAAGATTCATTTTTTGGCTGAAAAAATTAAATCAATATGACGAAAAGAATAAAGTATGCAAACCAATAGACTATTTACAATTGGTGTACAATTGGACTATCAGTGCAAAACAATTGTAAGCGTCTATATATTTTTAAAGCACTTAGAATAGTTCTGTTTTGACCCAATGATATGTGCTTCTGTGTTTCTTTCTCTAATCATGAAGTGTGCCTTAGTTGAATATGTAGCTACATGTAAATGCCGTATTTGAGAACTCCGACAATAAATGGTGGTCATATTTTAGTGTTAGAAACTGTAGAAATCTTAAGGTTTCACATCAGCTTATTTGATGAATTTGACATGAAAGAATTTGACATGAAACTTCTTAGGAAAAAGTTTTAAAATGGAACACAACAGAAGTACAACTGTTAATTTCATTTTTGTGAACAACAAAAGGTTTGTTTTTTTTACTTGTGGTTCTGCCACTTGGGAAAATATAGTTTTTGTTGTTCATTCAATGAAATATAGATGGATCTTACCCTGAAATAAATGATTGTTATTTTACATTCAGGAAGGCCCAGCAGAAGATGATGTTTTTACAACGTGCCATAGAACAATCAGAAACTAAAGAAATATCAGTTCAAGATTATCTAGCTTCTGTCATCAAACTAGTAAGTGATATACTAAACAAAACATAAATTTTGGACGATTATGTCCTGAGTAGGAATGCTGTTTCACATGGATAAGAGCTTGGATTCACAGCTGTGACTATATATGTGTTGTTTGAAAATGCAATTCAATGAATTGAGTAAAAATGATATGTGAAGTATTTTTTTATTAAATTGAAAATAAGGTTTATACTTTTAAATGGGAAAATGAAAGTTCAATGATATGCATTAAGAATTCACCAAAGCTGTAACTTTGAATCTAATCTTTAGATTCTTTTAATTTGCTTCCTGCATCTTTCTTTTCTGTAAATGCAACACAATAGAGTGTTTATATTGCAATTGGCATAGTATAGACTGACAGGAAACACAGTATTAGTTGTTATCATTTCCAATGAAACACTGTAATTAAGCTGAATTGTTGTTATTTAGAATGATTTCTTATTAATTCATTTTTCACCCTTTATTTGTTCACAGGCAGAAAAGAATGCATTTGAAAGAGATACCTACGAAAAAGTTGTAAGTACTTTTGAATTTTTGAGACATTTAACTAAATAGTGTATTATAATATACAAGTGATAAAACAGAAATACACTTTCATCCAAAAATCATTGATACAGAAGTTGCATTTCTTGATCTGAATTTTGTCTGAGTATTGGATCATAGTTTGTTCACCAATGGGTTGATAATCGTAGACCTATGTGAGATAGCAACTGGAGGCTAGGAAGGATATGATAGTGAGAGAAATTCCAGGAACCAATTGTTAGGTGCTCCAGCCGTCGCAATATTTTGAAAACTAGTTGAAAGCGGCATAAAACTCAATTCAATCAATCAATCGATCATAATTTGTACGTATATGAATGGGGCTATCACTAACAAACTTAATTCATAAAGTAAAGAAGGTTATTGGTATATATAATTTAAGTATTTTTATTATATGACCTACGTAGTGGGAGTGAAAAAACCCCGTTGAATGTTTTTGACATTACACGAGTATTATTGCACTGGTGGAATAACTATGCAAATAAACTAAGGCTGTATAGCATTGTTATATTTTCTTTTTGAAAATGACGTCATCTTGAATTTGCTGACATTGTTTCACAAATAGAGTTATATGTTTTGTTGAATAACTTGAATCAATAAATTTCTCGAATTTCTTCAATTTATCGAAAAAATTCAGGTCTTATTATAAATAGAATATCAAATTTGTGCTGATAAAATACCTAATTCATTAAACTCAGCTTCTAAAACAGATAAAAACTTGGCACAGCCTTGTCTTTATCTGTTTAAAGATGACTGGTTAAATGAATTCAATATTCAATGACCACTCATTAAATTTCCTCTATATATATGAATGAATCCAAATAAATTGCATTAGTAATTCTTTGAAATGCTATGCACATGCTCATATCATTATTTGAGTTGTATTTTTTCATAGGCCAGAGAACATGAAGTAGAAACTAAAAAAGCTATGAAGAAACTACTGTATGGTAATATGACAGTTGGAAAAATGGAAGAAAAATTGAAGGTAGGTGGAAAAAGATACCATTGTAAAATATTTTTTGTAAAATTGTATACAAAAATAAGGGAAATAAAAAATACCATAGCTCAAGGTTACATTGTCTGTGTTTAACCCTACTGCATTAGTTTCTCTGCTGGATTTAGGACCAATGGTGATATTAATTTGTTGAGTGACAAGCTTCGACCATGGTCATATCACATCAATATGTCTCACAGCTCATTTAAAAGATGAAATGACCACCATTCCTTTAATTCTTTGAGCTGCCCGGCAAAGCGCTGTGGTTGCGTATCAAACTATCAATCAAAAGGCGACTACTCATTGGTACAATTCCTAATGGGGGCACTCGTCATTTCAAACTATTTGTCTTCCACCAATGGGTTGATCATCATATACCTATATGGGATAGCAGCTGGTAACTTGGAAATGATGTAATGAAAGTACTGGTGTTGTGATAAATACCAGAAATTCATTGTTAGGTGCTTCAGTCGCCACAATATATATATCTGAAAGATTCTTGAAAGCGGTGTAAATTTTCTTCAAATGTTTGCTTTTTTTACACCAATAAACTGAAAAAGACTGAAGTTCATAATTTGAATATGGCTACAACACCGATGCTATTTAAAAGATTCTTTGAAAGAAAATAACCCATCAAAATTGATATCTAATTATTTGGGTTTTTATAGAAAATAAATTTTCAACTTTGCTACATCTTTGACTGAAAGCATTAAAGGCATGTGTTTTTAATGGGATCATGACAGTTCTAGTCTCCTTATGTTTGTGCTGAACATACTTATGGTTATGAAGCTATATACATATCATTGGTGGTCAATTATTATGCAATTGTAAGGTGAGCTTTTGTGATCAATTGATGTCCGATGTCTGTCTGTTTGTCTGTCTGTCCATCCATCAACAATTATAAAAAACCTGCCTCTCCTTAACTAATCAAACATTGTGAATCAGGATCAAAATAGGGTAAAAAAGTAGATCAAAATGTCAAATCTTATTCATGCTCTAGAGGTCACAATTTTGGCTCTTTCTTTGTCAAAATTTGTCAGAATCTTTATCTTCATAATTTCAAGGTCATGTTCAAAAGAAGGTCAGGCCAAGTCAAGAAGAAGGCCAGAGGTCAAATCTTAGAAAATCTTATTTTGCTCAAGAGGTTTGACCCAATCAATGTCTGAGTTTGTCAAAATGTTTAGCAGGATGATATATAGGTTTTATTTTAAAATGGCCATTCCTGGTAAAAAATTAGGCCACTTAGTCAAATCCTAGTAGCATCTTCTGCTGTAAAGGTCCTTATTTTGGCTCTATCATTATAATTTTTTGTCAGAATGTTAATTCCTTTCTTAAACAGACCATGCAGCTGATGCAAGATCAAAAAATAGGTCACTAGGTCAAGTCTAGGAAAAACCTTCACTCTGCCAGGCTGTCTACCGATTCCTATATTCCTATTAAACTCCTATATTTTGGGTCCAAATCCTATATTTTTAAGCACCTCCTATATTCCTATAAAACTCCTATATTTTGAAAATATTTCCTATATTTTTAGCTCACCTGAGCTTGAAGAGCTCGTGAGCTATTGTGATCACCTTTCGTCCGGCGTTTGGTCGTCGGTCGTCGTCCGTCGTCTGGCATCCGTCAACAATTTCTCTAAACGACATCTCCTCCTAAACTACCGGGCCAATTAACACCAAATTTTACAGAAATGTTGCTTAGGTGGTCCCCTTTAAAAATAGCTAAAAGAATTGAAATCAAAGAAAAACCCTGGTTGCTATGGCAACCAAAGGTGAAATTTTAAGAAAATCTTAAAAATTCTTCTTCTCCTCAACCAGGAGTCCTAGAGACTAAAGATTTTGTATGGATGATCAGTTCATAGACCTGAATTAAAATAGCTAAAATCATATCTGTTGGGCCACCAGGTGCGGAGCACCAGGAGGGAGGGGGTAGAACTTTGGGTAAATTTTGTAATCTTAAACCTTCTTCTTCTTTGGAACCTGGATCCCTACAGACTTGAAAATTGGCATGGATGATCAGTTCATAGACCTGAATTAAAATAGCTAAAATCATATCTGTTGGGCCACCAGGTGCGGAGCACCAGTGGGGAGGCGGTGGTACTTAGGGGTAAATTTTATAATCTTAAACCTACTTCTTCTTCGGAACCAGGAGCCTAACAGACTTGAAAATAGGCATGGATGATCAGTTCATAGACCTGAATGAAAATAGCTAAAATCATATCTGTTTGGCCATCAGGTGTGGAGCACCAGGGGGAGGGGGGTAGTACTTTGGGTAAATTTTGAAATCTTTAACCTTCTTCTTCTTCGGAACCAGGAGCCCTACAGACTTGAAAATTGGCATGGATGATCAGCTTGTAAACCTTAATTAAAATAGCTAAAATCATGACTGTTGGATCACTAGGTGCAGATCATCTGGGGGGAGGGGGTAGTGCTTTGTTGAAAATTTTGAAATCTTTGACTGTCTTCTTCTGATCTACCAGAATCCCTAAAGCCTATATTTTTGACATGAATGATCAGCTCATAGACCTTATCTGAAATAGCTAAATTTATGAATCCACCGCGGTCGCAGAGCACCAGGGGGCGGGAGGGTAGTTTTTCAGAGCAATTCTTAATTATTTAACCTTCTTCTTCTGATAAACCATGTGCCCTACAAACTTGAAAAATGGCAAGGATTATCAACATATGGACCATAGTTAGAATAGCTTTAATCATAACTGTTGTGCGGAGCCACCGGGGAGGGGGGAGGGGGAGGGGATAGTACTTTGTAAAAAAAAATTAAATCCATAACCTTCTTCTTCTACTGAACCAGAATTCCTACAACCTTTATATTTGACACAGATGATCAGCTCATAGACCCTATTTTACATAGCTATAACCATGAATGTTTGGCTACCATGCAAAGAGCATTGGGGGAGAGGGTAGTATTCGGGTCAATTTTGAAATTTTAAACCTTCTTCTCATGATGAAGTAGGAATCTTACAGGCTCTAAATTTGGCATGAGTCATCAGCTCATATACTTTAATCAAAAAAGATATAGACATGATTGTTTTGTCACCAGGGGCAGAGACCCAAGAGGAGGGCTAGTGCTTTGTGGTAAATTTAACAATTGTTAGAAATTCTACTGAACCAGAATTCCTACGGTTTTTTCATTTGATATAGAATAATCAGCTCATAGAACTTAATTTAAAAAGCTATTATGATTGTTGGGCCACAAGGTGCGGAGTAACAGGGGTGAGAGTGTAGTACTTCAGGTCAATTTAACATTTGAACTTTTTTAAGCTCACCTGAGCACAAAGTCCAGCTTCCGTCCTTTGGTTGTCGTCTCCGTCCATCAACAATTTCTTTAAATGACATCTTGTCCTAAACTACTGGGCCAATTTACTCCAAATTTTACAGAAATCTTTCATAGGTGGTCCCCTCCAAGATAGCCTAAAGAATTGAAATCTATGAAAAACTTTGGTTGCTATGGCAACCAAAGTTGAAATGCAAGAGAATCTTATAAATTCTTCTTCTGATGAACAAGAAGCCCTACAGCTTTGGAATAGCCTTGGATGATCATCAATTCATAGACCTTAATTATGAGAGCAAAAATTATAACTGTTGGGCCACCAGGTGCGCATTACTTAAGTTATCCCAGATACTCTCTTGTAAAATGATCATGCAAAAAAAACCAGACTGATAACAGTTCCATTTTGGATCTTGTATTTTCAAACAGCAATAGTAAAACTGAGACTGTAGGATCTTACTGGTCTGACCGTAAGATTATTTTCCTTTACACATAAATTTGTTACAGTTCAATTTTTCAAAAGAAATGCAAGTTACCCTTTGGTGCTTTGACTCAGGTGAGCGGACCAGGGCCAAAGGCCCTCTTGTTAGGAAAATGTATTGCCATATATGATCAGATAGCAAATAATGCTTTGATACTGCTCTTTGCTTCTTTATTCTTCAGGTAAGAGAATTTCTATGTCTTCCATAGCATCACCATCCTGTATAATGCTTTGGTGCACTTCATCTGTTCCTCGTCACCTGTTTGGTCACCTACAAGGCAGTTGAATAGGACACCAGCCTTTAAGGTGCCAATTCAGGTGATGATGATCATGATGATGCTCTACAGCAGCCTCCTGTCTGGACTGTGATGCTATGGAACTGAAAGGTTACTTTATCTAGACATTAATTAACATAGAAAAAGCAAGAGTGGAGGTAAGGATTGTTAGTATAAGAGCGTAGGATAAACAAATTTCACTGGAAAAACTCCTATATTTTTAGTCTAAATGAGCTAAAAACTCCTATTTTTTTAGAAAAATATTCCTATTAAAACTCCTATATTTTTTAGAAGACCTGGTAGACAGCCTGCTCTGCTCTAAGGCTACCAATGTTGATTGTAAATATTTGCCAGAATGTTTAGCTTGATGACATCTAGGTCATCTTCAAAAATAGGTTATGCAGGATGAAAAAGTAGGTTACAAGGTGAAATCACTTAAACTCCATACTTTTGCTCTTGTATTAATCAATTTTGCCTAAAATTTTGTCAAAGTTGAATAAATTTTTTACCTTGATGATGTCTATGTCATGGTCAAAAATAGATCATGCTCAAATAGTATGTCACTTAGTCAGATCATAAAAAAGCCTTATTCTTCTCTAGTCGATATGTCCCCCTGAAAAGTTCAATGACATAAAGTTCTTGAAATTTTTAACTTACATTATTCAGGTGAGTGATATAAGACTATCATAGTGCTCTTGTATTTTTTTTTCAGTTATACAAGATGAAGGCAGCAGCTAGAATCAGTACAGTAGCTGAAAGGTAATAACCTAGTTAAAGAGATTTTGGTTTGAAATATGTTTTGATTGAAAAAAGGCTGTAGATTTAACTGCATTTAGTTTAGTCTGTACTAAATGTTTTTAGTTGATTGCGACAAAACCTTAAGCTTAAAGAGGTGCTCTCAAACACTCAATCCAGATGTTTTCACATCCCTGAGAATCATTGGTTTAGACCTACTGCTACCCAAATCTTCAGCTGAGTGAACTAGAGCTGGCTTATTAGCGTTTTACTCATAAACACACCTAACAAGGGTGTTGCTATAACCATGGACCTCCAGGTCAGGGGTCCATTGCCTATACCATTGCATCACAAATTGAGCAGCTGTATCACTCAGCCAACAAGTATTTACAGACACGTTTGGAAATAATTATTATACCTCCAAAACTATGTTTGAGAGGTATTTTAAGCAGCTAGTCTGTCCTTTAATCTGAAGCTTTTTTTTTGTCTGCCCAATTTATCAGCAACTAACAGGCAGATTTCATTCAAATTCACAGATGTGATAAGTATCAAGCAGAGATGTGCTGGTGAAATTTTACTTCAGATGTCTTGATCTTACTTGAAAACCAAATGATTATTCTACTTTTTTCATGCCAAAATGAGAGTAAAAGAAAAAAAAACTATCTTAAAGTTCATCATTTTCTACAATATTGCTTCATTATGATGTCACTAATTGGGCCACTCTTAGATAACCTCAGAGAGGGTGAAATGAAGGAAAGTTTTTGAAAAGTTCAACGGTAGGGCAGAATCAAATTAGCCTGTGCATGACATTTCCAAAAATTTCAAATGTGCACAAAGCAAAGCTTCTGGCCAGCCTCTGCAGCCGCAGTCTGACCTGAGTCTTTACTTTGCACTGTATTGATAGGTAAGGTTTTAATCGCTCCTTAGGCGGTCAGCATATATTTTTATTGCTTTGTGTCTTTGTCAACACTGCTCAAAGTTTGTACCTTGTGCATTTTTGAAATTGTTGGAATTGTCACACACTGGCTCAAATGATAATCTTCTGTTAATAACTGTTTATGGAGCCTGTTAAGGGTACATTTGCTTATTAAAAAAAGGATGCGAGGTAGATTAAAAGAATTTGATTAACCCATGTCATGCTGAACCCGGAATGTCCTTCCCTGGTAGGAGCTTTAGACAAACATCAGCCTGCACATATGTGCAGTCTAATATTTGTCTATACCACCTGTTTTTCCTTTTTAAACCAGAAAAGTTTCAGAAATTATATTTTCAAAATCAAATGCTGACTCACAAGTATGAAATACAGAGCTTTCAGCACTTTGATTTATATATAATTTTGCCAAGATTTTTTATTCAGCATGACAAGGGTTAATCTAGATTTATTTTCAATTAACAGATTAAAAGAACAAGAAGAATTATTTAACTCTCAAAAGAAGGAATATGAAAGAGAAATAACCCATTTGAGAATGTTAGTGAGGGAAAAAGAAGAACATCTACAAAATATCTCGAGAGATAAAAGGTAAGATTTTTTTGCTCAATCAGTCACTAGTCAATAATTTTTTGCAAAGAACTGAAAAAAAATGGTGAAAACATAGGAAATATCTTTGGTTGAAACTTTGCATTGTACAATAACCAAATAAGAGAGTTGTATGACATTCTTAAGCCCTACTTAGCAATAATATTATGAAAACTATTGCTAAATTGTTGTCATTCTGCCTAGCTTTGAAATATAGCCTGAAATCTCCCCTGGAAATCAACATATTGTAAGTTCTTTTGAGTTTTGTTCCGAAAGCCACCCTCCTAACCACTAGACCATGGAACTCACTTATTGATGTTTACAGGGACCTCTCTTGGAATATTGCTCGGACTAATTCATTAACCTAAAAGGACTTACATAAGTGTAGTAATTTTTTGTCCTTTTTAAGTAATACGGCTTTTAGTTGTTCTTTGGTCAATATGCTTCAAGAAAAATAAATTTCTTTTATGCTTTCCAATTATCTCTCTAGATCTTCTGGGCATATTATAATTTGTTTTGTAATTAAATTATTATATGCCCATTTTTAATCTTTTGTTGATTTTGTTTACTCAATGACATTTTGATGATTTTGACATCCTATAAACCCAAGTGCAAAGTGACAAGCTTTCATGGCTGCACCTGTATTATTTCTGAGGTTTATTTCATAGAATCACCGAGGGGTTCCCAATTGCTTGGTCCCATTAAAAAAACATGTTATCTAATGATTTATAAAAAAAATGTTCTGATTTATTAGTTTGGATTTACATCAAAATTCAACTAGATCTACATTTTTCTAAAAAAAAATTACAGAGCTTAATCCTTATTTATGGTGAGCTATTGTGACACCCTTGTAACCTCTCTTTTCCTACGTATCACTGTTGTTCACTTTTTATTCTGCACTAAGAAGAATTTTGAAATTCTATGGTATAACAGAAGTTACTTCCAACTTTTTTAAGCTCAACTTTTTTGTAGAAGGAGAGGGGGGGGGACTATTCCCACAATGCTTTGTTTAAGGCTATTAAGTGCAACTGTGTCAAATCTCTGTTTCTACTAAATTTATTGCTTTGAAAATCTTCACATTCTTTGGTGATCATTGTAATATCCTCTAGACAGATTCATTATTCTGACTTTCATTTAATGGGAGATTTCCAATGTTTATATTGACTTGCTGTAACTATCTAGCACTCGGAGTAGTTGAGCTTAGCTGTCCTCCAACAGCTCTCGTTTGATTCCTTCTGTTTTACAACCATATCATATGGACAAGACAGTGTTTTTATACTTAGGAACGTGAACTGCTTGGACCTCAGAGAATCCATGGTAATACTTATACAAGAGAGCCAGTGCTGATGTTATTTAAGCAATTGAGATTGATGGTTCTCGAACAGGCAATAACTCAATTTTAATAACGTTATATGAACTGAAAGATGCACAAAATTCAAGCATTGTCACGAAGAATATAAAATAAAAAACTTGTGTTTTCCTAACTCTCTAACAGTTAAGGGATCACTCCCGAGTTCATTTATTATCATTTTGAGCTCAACTATTTGTAGAATAGGGGGGCTTTTTCAGTTACCCTGGCATTAGCGTGGGTGTTTGTGTCGGCATTGGTGTCTGCGTAATGCTTTGGTAAAGGTTTTATGTGCAACTGTGTCAAAATTTCTGTTCTAACTAAAGCTATTGCTTGGAAACTTTGCACATGCTTCTATGAGCATCATATTAGCCTTTAGATAAAGATTCATTACTCTGATATTTAATTTAGGTAAATTTTTACCTCTTTTGGACTAAGAAATCTGAGTTAAGTTTTTATGTGCAACTGAAGTATACATGAAATATCTCTGTTTCTACTATAGCTATTGCTAAGGAACTTTGTATCTTCTTCTGTTACCATCATATCAGACTCTAGACAAAGATTCAGTACTCTGATAATGAATTTATTTGAATTTTCCAAAGTCAACATTGGTTTGCTTTTACTATCCAGCACTAGGAAAAAATCAAGCTTTTGCTGTCCTCTGACAGCTCATGTATATATCATCTTGGTGTCTTTTCACTAGTTCTTTACCACAGGCCCCACATTTTATCCTTTGCTACAGTGTTTTCTAAGTTTACCACTCCCATCCTCCAATAAATTCCTTGAGAATCAACTGATAACATTTTCTATTGCAAATATTTTCTCATAAAGATTTGTGGTATTTAAGTCATAGTTACAGATAAAAGGGGGTAACGCCAGTCTAATATCTTTATTTCTCATTGAAACCCTATGTTGTGGTTACTCATTGGAATCGTCTGAACATGAAGATTCCAATGAGTAACCACAACATAGGGTTTGTGCAACTATAATTAGTTAAAAAAAAGAAACTTTACATGACTTACTTAGGGCTGTTGTGTTGCTATGAAACCATATAGAATGCAAATGCTGCTATAAGTTATAACTTGGAAGCAATATCCATCATTTTATGGAAGGTTCAGCAAAATGTCCAATAAATGGGGGGTTTATCTGAGAAAGGGGTCTATTTTCAAAGTCACAGAAATAAAAGAAAAAGAATTGGTGATGGTTTGAGTATTATTCCTTATGATTTTCGTACTTAAGCCATTCCAATATCATAAGTGATGAATGTCTGAGTTAAACACCCATAATTTTATTAGCTCACCTGAGCACGAAGTGCTCATGTGAGCTATTGTGATCACCTTTCGTCCGGCGTCCGTCCGTCGGTCGTCGGTCGTCGTCCGTCGTCCGGCGTCCGTCAACAATTTCTTTAAACGACATCTCCTCCTAAACTACTGGGCCAATTAACTCCAAATTTTACAGAAATGTTGCTTGGGTGGTCCCCTTCAAAAATAGCTAAAAGAATTGAAATCCATGAAAAACTCTGGTTGCTATGGCAACAAAAGGTGAAATTTTAAGAAAATCTTAAAAATTCTTCTCCTTCTCAACCAGTAGTCCTACAGACTTAAAACTTGGCATGGATGATCAGTTCATAGACCTGAATAAAAATAGCTAAAATTATAACTTTTGGGCCACCAGGTGCGGAGCACCAGGGGGGAGGGGGTAGTACTTTGGGTAAATTTTGTAATCTTTAAGTTTCTTCTTCTTCGGAACCAGGAGCCCTACAGACTTGAAAATTGGCATGGATGATCAGCATATGGACCTTTATATAAATAGCTAAAATCATGTCTGTAGATTCACCAGGTGCGGAGCATCAGGGGGGGAGAGGGTAGTACTTTTGTGAAAATTTTGTAATCTTTAACCTTCTTCTTCTTCTGAACCACAAGCCCTACAGACTTGAAACTTGGCATGGAGGATCAGCTCATAGACCTTAATAAAAATAGCTAAAATAATATCTGTTGGGCTGTCAGGTGCGGAGCACCAGGGGGGAGGGGGGAGTACTTTTGTTAAAATTTTGTTATCTTTTACCTTCATCTTCTTCTGAACCAGGAGCCTGACAGATTTGAATATTGGCATGGATGATCAGCATATGAACCCTTATATAAATAGCTAAAATCATGTCTGTAGATTCACCAGGTGCGGAGCATCAGGGGGGAGAGGGTAGTACTTTTGTGAAAATTTTGTAATCTTTAACCTTCTTCTTCTTCTGAACCACAAGCCCTACAGACTTGAAAATTGGCATGGAGGATAAGCTCATAGACCTTGATAAAAATAGCTAAAATCATGACTGTTATGCCACCAGGTGCGGAGCACCAGGGGGGGGGGGTAGTACTTTTGTGAAAATTTTGTAACTTTAACCTTCATCTTCTAATGAACCAGGAGCCCTATAGACTTCAATATTGGCATTGATGATCAGCATATGGACCTTTATATAAATTGCTTAAATCATGACTGTAGATTCACCAGGTGCGGAGCATTAGGGGGGAGGGGGTAGTACTTTGGATCAATTTTGAAATCTTTAACCTTATTCTTCTTCTGGATCAGGAACCCTACAGACTTGAAAATTGTTATGGGTGATCAATATATGGACATTAATAAAAATAGCTAAAATCAGAACTGTTGGGTCACCAGGTGCTGAGTGTCTTGGGGAGGGGGTAGTACTTTGGATCATTTTTGAAATCTTTAAACTTCTTCTAATTCTGATTGAATAAGTGAAAATCTCTTTTTTCTGTGGTTGCATGGACATACCTAGGTAATGAAGCTTTTTTCTCAGGTGAGCGACCCAGGGCCAACGGCCCTCTTGTTGCAGTTATCCTTCCTTTGATGAAATGAATGAGAAAATATTAATAAAATATTTGATGGTAACAACCCCTCCAAACGACCTCACAAGGGGCCTATCTTATCTTACCTTTAGTGGTTGCAATTCAACTTTTTTGTCAAATAATAAGGGTTTAAACATCGTTTTCAAAAGTTTAACATTAAAAATATGATGGCTGGTGCACTTAAACATATTTTCTTGTCGTTTCTCACAACACAGCTAGAACCTTTTATGTGAGCCACCAGTCCCCCTTCTATCTTAAACATATCTCTAGCTCATTCTGTGGGAGACAAATGACACTACTCACAAGGACTTTTGTCAAATATGGGATGAAAAATGACTGAGCTGGAGATCAAACCCACAACCCAATAATTGAAATCAGACACGTCACTGACTGTCCTAATGGGGCTTGGCAGTTCCAAACCAAGATGTTAAAATGTAAATTGCCTGTCCAGAGTAGCCAAACTTTAGAGTGGCGTTATAAGCAGACATGCAAGCTCTATGCATACCCATACAGTAGTCTGATTTCTGCCCTTTTTGGATTGCTGTGGCATACCCATTTCAAAAAAAGGTGCAAACATTTTTGTTTTTCGTGCCAATGCTACTAAATAAGTGTGACTGAGTAACAAAAATCTGTCAAAATGATTTTTGGGTAGCTCAACTAGAGTATGTGACCAAAAATTTAAGTGACATTGGCATTAGTGCAGACTTGCTTCAATTGCGCAAAATCTTGCGTCTGTGTAGTCTCTCTCTAAGCCGACTAGCACATGTCAATAAAATTGGCGTACAGTCGCTGTAGGTCATTCAAAACAGACCAAGAAGTATGTGAAGTTTCTTTGTCTGCTATGTATATAAATGAAATAATTTGATATAAAATAAAAAAAATACCCCCTCTATCTATAGCTCTGAAGGTTAAATTCGGATCGTGCAAGTGCACATACGTGCAAAGCCAGGTACCATTTCAAAAGCTCTTCCCTAACGTTTTCATGCTGAACGCAGGACAGATATTATGATCAACCTGCCCTGCATTCTTGATGACAAAATGGTGCAAACTTTTGTGAAGACTGATCTAGCTCTACACTTTCTGCCAAAGCCTTACACACTGGAGGAACATGCTGTGAACAGCATTGGAAGGGTTAAATCTTGGGTCACTGGTCAACTTTGCCCATTTTCAACTCAGCCTGTTGGCAACTCTGCCCAACATTTAACTCGGACCCAATATTTTCTTGTGCCAAATCCCTTTTATAAACGATTATTATGCCCCCCTTAAAACAAGTCGAGGTATATTGCTTTGTACTTGTTGGTTGGTTGGTCAGTCCATCGGTTGGTTGGTTTAACTATAGACCATTCTTGTCCGGAGCATATCTCAGAAAGTATGTTAGCTATGATCATGAAACTTCATGGGTAGATAGATCACATCAAGGGGAAGTGCAGTGCATAGGAACCATACTCTACCTTGCTTATTTTTTGAGTTATTGCCCCATGTTGATTTTCATAATCGAAGTTTGTCCGGAGCATATCTCAGAAAGCATGATAGTTACAATCATGAAACTTCTTGGTTGGACAGATCTCATTGAGGAGAAGTGCAGTACACAAGGTCCGTAACTCTTCTTGTCAATTTTTTGAGTTGTGCCCTTTGTTAGATTTATAAGTGGATTTTTGTCAGGGGCATATCTCAAAATGTATGCAAGCAAGAATCAGGAAACTTCACAGTTGGATAGATCTCAATGAGGCAAAGTGTAATGTACAAGAACCATAACTCTACTTGTCATTTTTTTGAGTTGTTGCCCTTTGTTAGATTTATTGGTTGATTATTGTCTGGGGCATTTTTTGTGCAAGCTAGAATTATGAAATTTCATGGGTGGATAGATGACATGGAGGAGAAGTACTGTGCACAAAAATCATAACTCTTCTCATAATATTTTTTGAGTTATTGCCCTTTATTAATTGACAAATAATATGCCAGCGACCTGCTATAATTTGGGTCATAAAAGTTTAAAAACATCTCTTGTTTATTAAGTAAAGATATCACAAATAGAAACTGATTCAATCTTCGTTCAGTTATGAGGAAATCTCTGTATGCACAAGGGGCCTGTTTTACTAAACATCTTACGATCATTTTTTGCGTAAGTCAAATAATAAAGTTGCTTCTATGGTGACAACTATAAAAAATGAAGACACCAGGTATGATTTGTGATGTTTACTTACGACTTTTTCTTTGAAAATGTTTAGTAAAAAGGGCCCCAGCAATTTGAAAAAGTTAGAGCAATGCACCTATTATCGACACTTTAAGGGATTTTTTTCGGCAGTCATTAACTAATTGGATGTCATCCAATTACTTTTGAAATATGTTTACAACCCCCTTAATGGTTATAATTATCGACCCATAGATACAGCTTCTTCTATATGGAAGCACAGTTTAGTCTGAAAATCTAAAATACCATCGGTAGCAATTACCGACCCATGCCACAATTATCGACCCCCATTTATATTTTAAAAAAGAATAGACTGATAAAATACCCGCATTATACCATTTTCATTTCAAGTTTATTTGAACTTGAACTTTATTGTGAACTTGATATTTATTTTTGTCTAAATAGAGAATTACTACAACAACTGACTGTTAAATAAAATTGAATCTTTAATGTACTACAATAAAAGGGAAGGGAATGGAAACATACTGAGAGAAATTGCTTGTGACAAGTATATGCTCCTTTTCTCACAAATGTTTCTACCATAATTACTTTAAAATTTAATTATTATCAAAAGTCTTCTAATTTCTTTCAATTTTGAATTATCTCAAATGTCGTTTGTAGATAAATTAGATCTAGTCTAAGGTTGAAGAACTCGGCCCGTTTATCATAACAACAGCAAAATATTCCATGATCTTCTACAAGAAAGACATACTAAAATTAATGACAAAGGGAATGACTGCTTAACATGGTGTCACCAAGCGACTAAATCTTTTAACTCCTGCTTATTCAAGCCATAGTTATGAGATTTGGGTGCCCATTAACAAAAAATATGTGGATAAAAAGAGATTGGTAGCTGGTCAAACTAAGGAACAAAAAGAAATACCCTATATATGCTGGCCTATAACCAAACCTATAGTAAAAACAGTAATGGCAAACCAATTCTATATCTTGAATTCCATCTTTGTCTAACAAGAGGAATTGGGGACCTGATTAAACGGAAAATTTAAAGAAAATTTAGATGACACAAGAAAAAAATTAGAGGGGGTTGATAATATAAACACTAAGTCAAAAATGTCATCTATTATCGACCCTCTCCTAATTCTGTAATTTCATAAAATAGTGCTTTAAACACTTTTATCGTGTGTTGACAAACTTCTGTAACTCCAATTTTCATGTAATAATTACAATTAGAAACAAATGTTATATTCAAAAATCGTTTCAGGAAAAAGCACCTACCTTAACTGTACGAATAAATTTGTTGACAAAAGTATTTTTGATCATTTTACACTTTGCAAAATGTTTAAACGAAAGGAGCAATGACGAAACTGTGATTTGTTTCATCAAAATTATGACGTCATTCAACAGAAAGGTTGGAAGACTGAATATAAGTGGAAAAAACCCAGGGGGTCGATAATTACAGGGGGTCGGTAATACATTCATCTGCTCTATATCGAGTTTTAAATATCATTGTAAGAATCAAAATACTCAAACAATGATTTGATTTGATGATAATAAAAAACGCAAAATATTTTTAAAACAAAGATAAACATAGTAAGATATGACTGCATCATTTGTACAAAATGTTATACATAATTTTTATGAAATATTATCTACTATTATACATAGACTATATATTGGGGCCAGGTAAATCGGGTCAAGTGATGCAATGGGATTGACTTAAATGGTAACCTATGTCTTGCATTCTTTCATAAGTCATACTCTGCGTTAGTAAATGAAGTGGTTTCTCCATAAAAAGATATGGTATTATCTTTATTGTAAGAAAGTTTACGAATAATGTAGAGTAGATCTGTCTCAACAAATTACTCTTCTTAAAGATGCTACACATCTAATAAAAAAAATTATTCATAGTAGTTATATATATAATACGTACTTAGTGTTTTGTATCAGAAAAAATATCTAATGAGGTTGGGAGAATTGATCATTGTCGAGGCTCTGCCGAGACAATTATCAATTCTCACGACCGAGTTAGATATTTTTTCATACAATACACTTAGTACGTATTATATTTATCTTATAACCCTTTTTTGCCTTGTTTTCGTTGATGTTTCTAACTGAAATGCAAGTTTCTAAAAATAACTGCATGATATTATTGTTCTAAAAATAACTATGTGATATCATAAAAAATATCATACGGGATGTTATCATACGGATATTTGTATAATTATAAGATAAAAATATTTCAGGAATGTTGAGGAAGAACTAGAGTCCATGTGGCAGGCAGCAAATTCTGAAAACCTTCGAATACGAGAAGAAATACAAAATAATGTAACAAAATTACGGACACACAAAGGACTTTCTGATGCGCTGGACGAACATGACAGAATCGAAGGCATTTATGTTTCATCTGATGATGAAATCACCAAGAAATAATCTGGATCGAAAATAACCAACCCTTGTCATACTGGAAAAGTTTTTGTCTAAATAACATTAATTAAATATCAAAGTGCTGAAAGATCCAATATCCCCAATTGTGATTGATAATTTTATATTTCTTCATTGATTTTTATGCTAGATTTCAATGATAATCATCTGTGGATATCAAGGTCAAGGTCATGTGACAGGTCAAAGGCATCTATCAGGGTCATAGTTTTGAAAAAATTGTCGTTATAGGGGAATTTTTGTATCACATCTCATTTACAACATTCTCGGTTTAAAAAAAGACTAGCAGATGGCATAGACAAAAATCAGACTGCACTGATGTGCAGGCTGATCTTGGACTACCCCATCTGCAACAACAGGAATATTCTGGGTTCAGCATGGCAAGGGTTGATATTACAGCCAAGCTATAAGAAAACCAACAGTAAGCATTTATTAAAATAGAGACACAGGTCGGTTGCAGTCTCTGGGCATCTGAACAGCAGCTTTATATTACACGTATCCTGCTGAATATTAATTTTGTCTCAAATTTGGAAAGTTTTGGCTTATTTTTACAAATCTAGTGCTGGTTTATGCCAAATAACTAAGTAGAAAACAATCAGTGTGGCCTAAGATGAGACTGCATATTTGTGTAGAATGATCTTAGTCTATTCTGTCTTCCATAGTTTTCCCTACAATAATTTTTTTCGTGAACAGCAGGAAGAGGGTTAAGTTAGATGGATAGTACAAAATTAACCTGTGCATGACATTTCCCAACAATTTCAAAAGTCCCAATAAGAGAGACGTTTTGCTGCTTAGACGACACATAATGCAACAAGAATATTTCCTGGGCACTTGGAGATGTATTTGAGACCTAATCTATCTACAGACCGTATAGCAAAGACTTTTGTCAGACTGTGCAGGTGTCAAAATGTTGGAAATGTCATGCACAGGCTCAAATTATTCTCTACCATCTTACCACCTTCTGAGGTTATAAAACTTCTCTCATTCTCAACTGAGAATTTTCTCAACTTCAAATTTAAATTACTGTTTGATCATAAAAGATAATATTGATAAGTTGTTACTATTATAACAACTTATTAATATTATCTTTTATATATATACATTTATGATAATATGATTACATAATTACAGCTTTAATCACGATTAGAAATTTTAGTAAATTCCGGTTTGAGATTGAGAAAAGTTTTATAATCTCGGGCCCACAGTTAATACAGCCTGGAGTGTGTTAAACCAGATCAGATGCTAAATGGTTGGTTTCCTTGGGGTACGGACAAAACCCCACCAGGACAAAACCCCACCAGACAAAACCCCACCAGACAAAACCCCACCAGGACAAAACCCCACCACTATATTTGGCAAGTAGGACAAAACCCCACCACTTTTTCATATCAATTTATTAGTGATATATATATCGATTTAATCATGTTTTCATGCAATGAATGGAAAAAAAATAATAAGTTGTTCATAATTTCATAAAAATCAATTTAATATTATTCTTTTCTTCTGATTTTTACTCGCTCTCTTTCTTTACTTTGTTGAAATATTGCGTTACAGACATTTAGTAGTTCCCTTACCTTTAAACTATAGAAGAGTTAAAATATTATTTTACAGTTGTTCTTCTCTCTGTCTAATATACACATTGCGCGCAGAATGTAAATCTTGAGCTACCAGGTTCAATCCCTGATGGCGGCAATCATCATTTATGACTATGAGTCAGCCACTGATGAATTGATAATCGTAGTCCCGTGTAGGATAGCAGCTGGAGGCTAGAAAAGTGTGTGATGGTAGTACTGATGTGAGGAATACCAGGAATCCATTGTAAGGTGCTCCAGCTGCTTCAATCATGGCTGAAAGATTACTAAAATCAGTGTACAATCTCATTCAAACAAGCAAAAAACAAAAAAAACCCAAAAATAAATCAGTTAAAGGACAGATTGTTTTTCACTTTATTTCAAAACTTAATAGTGTTGTGTGGTAAAAAATTACAGTATTATAGGAATAAATTTAAAAAAAATAATCTCTTTCATAACACACCCTCAGCACTCACTATAATATATATTGGTGGGGTTCTATCCTGGTGGGGTTTTGTCCTGGTGGGGTTTTGTCTGGTGGGGTTTTGTCCCGGTGGGGTTTTGTCCTGGTGGGGTTTTGTCCTACACTCGGTTTCCTTATAGCA
The DNA here is from genome assembly GCA_948146395.1 of Fragum whitleyi. Lineage (NCBI taxonomy): Eukaryota > Metazoa > Mollusca > Bivalvia > Cardiida > Cardiidae > Fragum > Fragum whitleyi. The sequence goes on from OX411552.1 coordinate 23,026,416, forward strand.
AGGCTCATTTTTGGTTTTTAAACAGAAATATCTTTCTAGTCCTCTTATTACCCTTATTGTCTCTCTTTACCATTTTATCTCTTACTTACATGATTGATATACTTCAGATCAGAGAAATATTGAGGAAATAGGAGTAATTGCTTGACATTAGCAATTTCTGCTTTTCCCAAATATTTTCCTACCCTTTTAAAGGGTTATAACTCTATTTATATTTTGTTTTTATAATCAACAACTTGTTTTAAATTTGATGCGGAGATTTTATTCTCTTTTAAGGATTAAGACTAACTTGAAAGCTTGTCCATATACTCATAATTCTTGTAATTGATTATTGGTCAGCAGAGCTTAGGATCAAGTATAAAAATGAATTAGATAGTAATCATATATAATCTTTCCTGAAATTATACCTTAAATCCAGAAAATGTTCTCCCATATATACTTCGGCCTCAAAATAATATGCTATAACCTGCCATCATTGAAGATTTTATTATGACTTGTTTATATTGTTACAATCTAACCATTATATCTATTTCACTGCCTGGTACGCTGTAATTTTCTTCCCAAAATGCAAATAGTATCTTCATTTTACATCATAGTAAATATAAACATTTGCTAGCCTATCATACAAACAAAATTACGCTTGATTTCCTTTTGTTATTAACCCTGTCCAATTATTTAAAATTTGAGACTTGTCCTTTTGGGAAGGGGTTTCAATTAAAAGTGGGTGTAATTTGATATAACATAAATGACTTCTTACATTTTGAAATTACATGTATAAATAGGTCATGCATTTTGGATACTAAAACAAAAAAAAAGCTAATGAGCCTTTGCACGACAGTTCCAAAAAAGCACAAAGAGAAGACTCTGGCCAGCCTGTGCATCTGCACAGTCTGAACAGGGTCTTCACTTTTGCGCTTTGTAGAAAGATAGGGTCCAAAAGTGTCTTTAGAAAGTCAGGCAAACTTTTAATTATACTATGTGGCAGTCAAGGTTGGTAAATGTTGCCTCTCACACACATGTCAAATTGTTGGAAATATCATGCACAGGTTCAAATAGTTTAAAAATTGTACTATGTTTTGCACATAGTCCATGTGCAAAGCAGGGTACTTTTTTTTAAACTTTTCACGAACATTAGAATTAAGAATGCATGGTTATTGTATTGTTTTTTAGCGTAATAGATTTCATTACAGACCTATGTTGCCATGTTATAATTTATAAAATTACCAGTGATTAGAACTTAGTTACTAGGATGTATTAGGCTTTAGAGATAAAGGATTTTAGAAAAAAACACCTTTGTTATTAGAAAATAGGAAAGAACTATATATATCTCATGCTGTGCTTGGCATTTTTCTGCAGTACACAAAACTTTGAAAAACAGAATAGAATAAGATCATCCTGCACATATGTGCAGTCTGATCTTAAGCTACACTGCCTGCAGAATGATTGTGTGGAAAATGTTAGCTTGACTTGGTAAAATGTCTCAAAATTTAGCAATTCAATTATGTTAAACATAATATAACCCTTGTCATGCTGTATTAAAATTTTGGCTAAGTTAAACTCAAATCAAAGTGCTAAAAGCTCTGAAAGACAAAATTGTATGCCAATATTTCTCTCGAAAAATTACCACAGTTCTTGATGAAGCAAGATAAACAGATGGTGTAGACTTATATCAGACTGCAATATTGTGCAGGCTGATCTTTGCCTATACCTCCTGTCAAAACAGAAATATTGGGGGGTTAGCATGACAAGGGTTTAATCAGCAGGATGAGGGTTAACCTATTGCTTCAAGCCTTTTCCTGATAAAATGCTAATATTTTGCATGATGATAAGCATCCATTTTTACCAATCCTATGGTAATTTATTTATACTTTTGCGAGAAAAAAAAAACCAGTCTTAGGGGTATAATTATTAGTGTTTCATTTATCTGTAACAAACTTTGAATCTTCATCTCCAAAATGTTTTTAATAATAATATATTTATACACTAGTGTAAAAATATATTATTATTAACCCTTGTCATGCTGAACCCGGAATATTCCTACTTTGGCAGGAGCTATAGACAAACATCAGCCTGCACATATGTGCAGTCTGATGTTAGTCTACACCACCTGTTTCTCATTTTCAAACCAGAATTTTCAATAGATTTAGTTTTTCACAAATAAAAATTGACCTACAGTTGGTACTTTCAGTGCTTTTTGCCCTTGGATTTTGATGAAAATTTTTAGCCAAAATTTATTCAGCATGACAAGTGTTTAAAGTTTATATCTCAAGAAGAGAACTTTTTATTCATTCCAAAATGTTTAATAAGCAAGACATATTGAACAATTTTGTCCTTTGAATTAATGCTTGTATTATTTATTATGTGTAACTTGTTGTTAAAGTTAGATAGCTAGGTAGATATATTTATAATAAATTATCAACAAATATGTGTAATAAAATTGTTAAGAACTTTTCCTGATTGTCTTCTTTGTTTTTTTCTAAACTATTGTAAGTTCAGCTGTTTTCAGAGAAAACCCAAAGTATTATGATCACTTTGGGGTCGTTGGTGTTGGAGTTTGTTTGACAAATTATGACCTTGGTCATATCTCTGTTGTTATTCATAATATCTTCATGAAATTTCACATGTGTATTCACCATCACAAGAGCTATCCAGGCTATCAAAGGCATAACTCTGAAAGCATTTTTGTAAGAGTTATCACTTTCTTTACTTAGATTTATGCATAATCCAGTACATGCAGCCGAGTGTTGCACCCATAAGCGGTGTTTTTGTCAATGAATTTGGATTTCTCTTTTCAGTGCCAGCTGCCTTGCATTCAAGATAATAAAACAGTGCAAATTGTTTGCAAATTATACCCGGCTTCACATGCAAGTGCATGTGCAATAGGGGATATAATTCGCAAACAATTAGAACATTTTTTTGTCATCCAAAACATAGGGCTTTTCTATCTCTCAAGGTTTTCAACTGTGATGAGACACGTTTTTTTAGTAGAGGAATTGCAAGGTCTGTTTTGGGCTTATATCTTCTAGATGGCAAAAGTGATTGTAAAAGTGTTGGAAATGAAACCCAACTGCATGACTGTGCTCCTTGGTGTGGATTTCCCTTAGTAATTCACAGGTAATTTGGCTTCTGGCGGTACTTCGGTCAGTATGCTTGAAAAAAAAGAAAATTTACCCAATGCATAACTATCGTCTATCGATATTTAGGGCTTATTTTAATTTAATGACAAAATGCAGTTGATAACATGTGCTCTGTAGGCTGTTGTGACAACCAAAATTGGTCCCATATGGTAGAATTTTAAAAAAATCTTTCTAAAACTACCAACAGTGTTTATTCTAGGATTTCATAACAGTGGGTGATTTCAGCTCAGAATTGAAGCAATTGAGAAATAACTGGTATTCCATACTCTTTGTTCATAGTAAACATTTCCCCACAAATCTAGAAAATATGTGGATCTTTGAAAAATATGGGGCAATCCCCCAATGCTTAGGACATGTTTTTTTTTCAGATTTCTTCTTTAAATTCTATGGGTTGATGATATGGGCTCACTGGGTTGTTGCATCTCACAAAATTGGTTCCATAAGATGAATATTAAAAGAAAGTTCTCTGAAACTACTCATCAGAATTCAGCCTAACTTTACAGTGATGATGTTTAGGATATGCTCTTTCAAATTTATTTGTTAATGTCTTATCCGGTTGATATAATGGGCACTACATTCTACAGGCTATTGAGTCGCCTAAAAACTGTCCCATTTGGGCCCAAGATTATAAAACTTTTCTCAGGCTCAACTGAGATTTTTCTCAAATTTCAAATTTAATTAAATGTATGAAAATAAATGATAATATTAATAAGTTGTTATTTATACCAACTTATTTATATTATCTTTTAAGTGAATACCTTAAAATGAAACAGAATTACAGCTTAAATCTCAAATTGAAATTTAAGAAAATTTTGAATTGAAAATGAGAAAAGTTTTATAACCTCGGCCTTGATGAAATATAGAAAATCTTCTACTCTGGAACTGCTGATCAGAATTAAACCAAACTTCACAAGATTAATGCTTCTTAGGTTATGCTTTTTAGCTCGACTATTCGAAGAATAGGGGGGCTATTCCAGTCACCCGGGCGTCGGCGTCTGCGTCGGCGTCGGCGTAATGCTTTGGTTAAGTTTTTACGTGCAAGTGTTTAAAATCTCTGTTTCTATTGAAGCTATTGCTATGAAACTTTGCACATGCTTCTGTGACCATAATATCAGCATCTAGACAAGGATTCATTACTCTGATAATGAATTTAGTGGAATTTTAACCCTTTTCGGACTTAGAAATCTTGGTTAAGTTTTTACGTGCAAATGTTTAAAATCTGTAATATTTCTGTTTCTATAAAAGCAATTGCTTTGAAACTTTACACATGCTTCTGTGACCATAATATCAGCCTATTGACAAAGATTCATTACTCTGATATTGAATTTAGTGTAATTTTAACCCTTTTCAGACTTAGAAAATCTTGGTTAAGTTTTTACGTGCAAATGTTGTATTTCTGTAATATCTCTATTTCTACTAAAGCTATTGCTTTGAAACTTTGCACATGCTTCTGTGGCCATAATATCAGCCTCTTGACAAAGATTCATGACTCTGATATTGAATTTAGTAGAATTTTAACCCTTTTCAGACTTAGAAAATCTTGGTTAAGTTTTTACGTGCAAATGTTGTATTTCTGTAATATCTCTATTTCTACTAAAGCTATTGCTTTGAAACTTTGCACATGCTTCTGTGACCATAATATCAGCCTATTGAAAAAGATTCAATACTCTGATATTGAATTTAGTGGAATATTAACCCTTTTCGGACTTAGAAAATCTTGGTTAAGTTTTTACGTGCAAATGTTGTATTTCTGTAACATCTCTATTTCTACTAAAGCTTTAGTTTTGAAACTTTGCACATGCTTCTGTGACCATAATATCATCCTCTTGACAAAGATTCAATACTCTGATATTGAATTTAGTGGAATATTAACCCTTTTCTGACTTAGAAATCTTGGTTAAGTTTTTGCGTGCAAATGTTGTACATTGTATATCAGTTATAGCTCTATTTCTTCCTAGCCTTCGCTTGGAAACTCTACACATGCTTTTGTTACCATGATATCAGCCTCTTGATAAAGATTCATTACTCTGATAATGAATTTAGTGGAATTTTAACCTTTTTCAGACCTAGAAATTCTTGGTTAAGTTTTTACGTGCAAATGTTGTACATCAGTTATATCTCTTATTCTATTAAAGCTATTTCTTTCAAACTTTGCACATGCTTCAATGATCATAACAACAGCCTCTTGATAAAGATTCAATTCTCTGATATTGAATTTAGTGGAATTTTAACCCTTTTTGGACTTAGAAATTCTTCGTTAAGTTTTTATGTGCAAATGTTGTATTTCTGTAATATCTCTATTTCTACTATAGCTGTTGCTTGGAAACTTTACACATGCTTCTTTGACCATAATATTAGCCCACTGAAAAAGATTTATTACTCTGATATTTAATTTTTTGAAACTCTGCCCATGCTTCTGTGACCATAATATCAGCCTTTAGTCAAAGATTCTTTTCTCTTGGCTTTCATTTTATTGAATTTCCAATGTCGATATTGATTTGCTGTTTCTATCCAGCACTAGGAATAGTCGAGCTTCGCTGTCCTCTGACAGCTCTTGTTCAGATTACTCAGTTAAAATCTGACAGAGCTCATAACATTAGCTCTTCAGTCTGTTGAGTCACTGAAAAGTGGTCCCATATGTTGAAATATAAGAAATCTTCTTTTCTAAATCTACTGGTCAGAGTTCAACCAAACTGCAGAAGATTGATCCCTGGCACATGCTCTATCATCTTTCTTTGATTGTGGATGATATGATGCTGCTTCATGGAAAAGTGATGCAACATATCTTGCACATTTATTGACAGATTTTTAGCTCGACTATTCGAAGAATAGGGGTGCTAATCCGGTCACCCTGGCGTCGGCGTCAGTGTCGGCGTCTGCGTAATGCTTTGGTTAAGTTTTTACGTGCAAGTGTTTAAAATCTCTGTTTCTATTAAAGCTATTGCTTTGAAACTTTTGTGACCATAATATCAGCCTCTAGACAAAAATTCAATACTCTGATATTGAATTTAGTGGATTTTAAACCCTTTTCGGACATGGAAATCTTGGTTAAGTTTTTACGTGAAAATGTTGTATATCTGTTTCTATAAAAGCTATTGCTTTGAAACTTTACACATGCTTCTGTGACCATAATATCAGCCTCCAGACAAAGATTCATTACTCTGATATTGAATTTAGTAGATTTTAACCCTTTTCGGACTTAGAAATTTCTGGTTAAGTTTTTATGTGCAAATTTTGTATATCAGTTATAGCTCTATTTCTACCTAGGCTTTTGCTTGGAAACTTTACACATGCTTCTGTTACCATGATATCAGCTTCTTAGACATAGATTAATTATTCTGATATTGAATTTCATTGAATTTTAACCTTTTTCAGACTTTAGAAATTCTTGGTTAAGTTTTTACGTACAAATGTTGTATATCTGTAATATGTCTTTTTCTACTAAAGCTATTGCTTTGAAACTTTGCACATGCTTCTGTGACCATAATTTCAGCCTCTTGACAAAGATTCATTACTCTGATATTGAATTTAATGGAATTTTAACCCTTTTCGGACTTAGAAATTCCTGGTTAAGTTTTTACGTGCAAAAGTTGTATATCAGTTATAGCTCTATTTCTACCCAGGCTTTTGCTTGGAAACTTTTCGCATGCTTCTTTTACCATGATATAGGCTTCTGGACAAAGATTAATAGCTCTGATATTGAATTTCATCGAATTTTAACCTTTTTCAGACTCAGAAATTCTTGGTTAAGTTTTTATGTGCAAATGTTGTACATCAATAATATCTCTAATTCTAGTAAAGCTATTGCTTGGAAACTTTGCACATGCTTCTTTGATCACAAAAACAGCCTCTTGACAAAGATTCAATTCTCTGATATTGAATTTAGTGGATTTTTAACCCTTTTCAGACTTAGAAATCTTGGTTAAGTTTTTACGTGCAACTGATGTACATCTGTAATATTTCTGTATCTAATAAAGCTGTTGCTTGGAAACTTTTCAAATGCTTTTTTGACCATAATACTAATATTAGCCCACAGAAAAATATTCATTGCTCTGATATTTAATCTAATGGAATTTTAACCCTTTTTGGCCTTTAAAATTTTGGTTATATTTTTCTGTGCACAGTTTTATGTTAGTTGTTTCTCTGTTCCTACTAAAGCTAGATCTATTGCTTTGAAACTTTGCACATGCTTCTGTGACCATAATATCAGCCTCAAGACAAAGATTCTTTTCTCTTGCCTTTCATTTTATTGAATTTCCAATGTCCATATTGATTTGCTGTTACTATCCAGCACTAGGAATAGAGATCTAGTCGAGCTTCACTTTCCTCCGACAGCTCTTGTTGTGAATTGAAATGTTGCTAATCATATGACTAGGGGCACTTTAAAGCTACTTGGAAATATTACTTGGAATGATCTTCAGATGCATCTCTCTCAGATTTTTTTTTGTTTGTTTGTTTTCTTTTTTTTTTTTTTTTGCTTTTGTATTTGACATAATTCTGTATCATGGATAAGGGGGCCTAGAGAATGCTCTATATCAAGTTAACACAACTTGTGCATTTCTTGAAACTTCTATAGTTACATGATCTCATCATTTGACCATGCACGCATTGTAGCTGTTTGGCAATATTAATTTACGTAATGGAAAAAGGGGGGCCTTCATGTAAAATTCCTTATAAACATGAATCCTACGTATTTTAACATGAATCCTACTTATTTCAAGGAAAGATTTATTGAATTTCTTTTTATCAAATGTTCTTAATCATCTGGCCAAAATGTGCATGCTGTGGCTGTTTGACCCTATGATGTGTTGTTTGAAAAGAAGCACTCATATAGAATATAGAGGATATTGAATGAGTGGTCATTGAATACTGAATTAATTAAAGGAGTCATCTATAAACAGATAAAAACGAGGCTGTGCATATTTTATCTGTTTTAGATGACGAGTTTAATGAATTCTGTACTTTATGAGCACAAGTTTTATATTCTGTTTATAATATGACCCGAATTTAGGCGAAAACTCGTCAAAATTCTAGAAATTCTACATTTAGATTTTCCGCGAAACTTATAACGCCGTTTAAAAATGACGTAAAAAACATAGATTATGACGTCATTTTCGCGGTTACAAAATAGCGTTGCTATTCGCTCTGAGCTCATTTGCATAATTATTCCACTAGTGTAATAACACCCGTGTAATATCTTAAATATTCAACGCGGTTATTTCACTCCGGCGACGTAGGTCATATATTAATTCTTGTTAACAAACTGCCGCCGACATTCATCAATGCAATTTACTGAAGTTTGTCATTATATGCTTGAATCAAAGCTGCATGGTGTTATGATGCCATGTCACAGAAAAGGGGGTCGTAATGATGTTAGATTCTATGTTATTGCAATTCTCAGTAAACAGATTTAGAGTAATCTTTCACCGAATCAATCTCGCTCATTTTGTTACCTTTTCCTAATTATCTTGCGTTTATGATCATATGCCTTCACTTTCGTTAAAACCTGTAATAAAATCTCTTTAAAAAATCAACTAGATCTTAGCTTATAATTTTCTATGGCATTTTAATCTTACCTGTCATAGATTTTTTCTAGCAGAAAGTGCAAGTGGAGCTATATAATCCCTCTTGGGTCTCTTGTAATATCAAGATTCGTGCATTCTTATTGGCTAAAGAATTGGTTTCCTTCAAAAATAATTCAGTTATAACGCAACTTTTTGTAAACTTCCGCTTGGAGTAGTCCCATAAGAAATCTCCCCGGTGGCGGCAAATATCCTTTCCGACGTTTGTCTCTCACCAATGGGTAGATAATCGTAAACCTATGTGAGATAGCAGTCGGAGGCTAGGAAAGGATGTAATGGTAGTACAGGTGAAAGAAATACCAGGAATCCATTGTTAGGTGCTCCGGCCGCCGCGGTATAACTGAAATAATGTTGAAAGCGGCGTTAAACTCCATTCAATCAATCAACCCATAAGAAATCCGTTTCATTGCGGATTAAACTTTACATAATTGCTTCATAAAATTCAATTGTAAGATATGAAGAATGCATTTTTAGATTTCAGTGAGGTATGAAACTTAAAACCTAATTACACTTGCATGAATCCGTTTCGCCTATTCATACTGAGTGATTAAGTCTTAGATTCATACATCCTTGATATCAACAAATATTCTTTACACTCTCCTAAATAAAAGAAATCGTCAAATTTTTAAGAATTTTCCTTTTAGTTTAAACAAATATAGATAGAACACATATAAATGTTTGATAATTTCCTTGGTTGTCATGGCAACGAAAAGCGTCGTCGTTCATGTGATATGAGCCCATCGTGAAAAAGCACTTAATTTCCTCGTTAACCGGAAACTTTATTGTCCTCGGATTTCCATTGCAGACGACATTTGAGTAGATCTATGTAATAAGAAAGCCCTCAAATTCAGACGAACAACACAATACCTTACCAATTTTGAACCATTTTCCTTTGAAGAAGTCAGCGCAACTCAGGGCTTGTGGTAGTTTTTTTTAAATCTGGGAGTCATTAACCTCTTGACCATAAAATTCTGGAGGTCAAAACTGGTTTTGAAGGGGTCAAAAAAGAGCAAAACATGAAAACGTATCAGTCTTTAAAGTAATCTATATAAATGAAACAACATCAACAATAAAGTGTAAACACACTTTATTGTTTATGTTGTTTCATTTATTTAGATCTTTTTAACAGAATCAAGGAAACAATTGATGTATTTAATCTTTTGTATTGCATAGGTTGCACCACTGGAATTCTAGTGGGTCAAAATGACCCCCTGCATAAAATTTTTGAGGGTCGAAATGGGAATTTTGGGGGTCAAAACCCTGGTTTAAGGGTCAAACACAAGCCCTGCAACTTATACCTTTCTTGAGTGCGGATTGGTAAACAATCGCCGAGGCTTATTAGAAAATAACCTTTCGTTGAGAAAACAATATTTATACATCTTATGACATGATTCGATCATAATTTATGTTTAAACACATGCAATAGTTTCATAATAGGGATTTTATCTCGGAAAAAACCCTATATAACAAAAGTTTGATTATGAGAAAAAGTACTTAGGCCTATCTGTATACTCTTAATATGGCGATTTTTTTTTTTTTTTTTTTTTTTAAATGGTCTACTTTGAAAGCCAGGACCTGTGGTGACGATTTTCAGTCAAAGTATTAAGATTTCTACTACGATTTAGTAAGAAAACACAGAAAACGTAATTCCATTAATAAGGTATTAATTCGTTGTCCTGAATTATTTTCTGATATTTTACGTAATGTCTTTGAACAATTGGTCTTTTTATTGATTAATTACCTTAGGAAGAGCTCATTCATACGGAATGTTGATTTCACTTAACCTCTTTGAAAGGGTTACGAAACAGGGTCGTCTTTGTCTGAAAAAAAAAAGAGAAAAAAGTACGATTCCCTCAAGTGGCGCGACCTAAACCTCGCGGGTACAAGCCTTATTCAGTGTGTAGTTACAGTGTTTTAATCGTCCATTTACGAATTACCTTTCCCATGAACCGGTGCAGGAAAAGGTTCCTTGCCAATATTAAATTCAGCATTATTGGATTTCAACGTAGTAAGGACATTCAGTACACAGTCAGTGCATTGCTCGCGAACACAATTACAATATGTTTTATTAGTGACTAACCACACTATGCGAAAATACTGCTTCTGAATCATACAATTTTATAAGAGAATTGTGTTTAAAGATAACATCAAAACGGTTACCATGAGATAACGGTAAGTTAATTTTCTTCTCTTACGTTAATTGGCAATTAACATAGTTATATATATGTATGTATACATGTACTATGCTTACGTACACGGTCTAATTTAGTATTTGTCTGACAAATAATTCATACAGCAAATACAGGTGTAGCTTGCACTATCGGGCTGATTGATGCCAATCTAGACCGTCTTTATTGACATGTACCTTATTTCTACAATTCAATGTGCGTGTAACATGTCATGGGCGTAAATAGGATTTTGAAATCAATACGCACTCATTCAGAAGGTGAACACAAAAGAATATACATGTATAGGATAAAGGCGATATGTGGACTGTGACAAAAGATAAATGCCCTCCGTCAGGCTCCTCTTTTTTTATGCCCCCGATAGGGAGGCATCATAAATTTGACTAGTCCGTCCGTCCGTCCGTCTGTCCGTCTGTCCGTCCGTCTGTCCGTCCGTCCGTCATTCCGTCCAAAAACTTTAACATTGGCCATAACTTCCTTATTACTATCAAAGCGGTGTCGGGGGCATTGTCATCTTACAGTGACAGCTCTTGTTTATAATTAGAGCGTTGGTAAATGATTAAAACCGGCAGTGTAACTACAGCTTAAAGAAGATGTAGTTACGATGTTTTGATCATTCAATTACGACACTTTTCGAAAGAGGAATTTTTGTATTACGCACTTGCGAAATGTGCGTAATTGAGGTTACGCCCTTGCATGTGATAGTTCAAATCTTGAATGATATGGAAACCGTAGAATATAATTAGGCCTATTTTTCAATACGTAGGACAAAACAAAGGTTAATTGATTATACATGTACATGCTACACGTGTATTTTAACATTTTGTCCTCCTGAATTAAAACTTAAGTTAAAATTGCATTAAAGTCAAAGTGATGAAAGAAGATGGATGTACCATAGACCGCATGTTTAAGTGAGTGATCATCTATAGGGCTTACTTATACAGAGATTGATTCTAAATTCTATTCACTCAATTAAACCTACGCATCTATAATTTTAAAATCAGTATTTATTTGAAAAATGTAACTTGAAAAATAGTTTTGTTTTTATGAAAAAATCTTGTTGCAAAGACTAAGATTAGACTGTGCATATGTGCAGACTGGTCTATGTCTATAACGCCATCAAAACGGCAGGAAAATCCCCGGTTAGGCAAAAGACGGGGTGAGATGAACCCCTGTCAAGTAAGGGATACGCTTACGTTAATCAAGGGAGCTGGGGCTGGGGCTGACAAGTTTCATTTTTTTTTTTACTTTTCACATTTGGCTGTTTTTGTTAATCGGGAGGGGGGGGCAATGTGCAGGCTGACTAGGGTCGAAACTTTTTGCATTTGACTGTTTTTGAACATTCTACTTCCTGTATATACGAGGCTATACGAGATTTGTAATTTGAGAGCCGCTTGTCCTGTACTTGAACCAATTTTTTTCAAATATTTATTTTACGGTGGTCCCGGATGGTCCTTATTCACGTGACTGATCACATGTATGTAATCATTCACGCAAAAAGGGATCATCTTGGAACTCTGTAAAATAGATATTCGAAAAAGAGACTGGTTCAAGCATAGGCCAACCAGAGGCCGCATTCAGATTCTTTCACATAGTGGGAGATTGATCATAGTAGATGCAGAAAAAAAGCTGCGCAATCCGCACAATTTGAATTGTGTCGAGACTCTGATGGTCCCTTTTTGCTTGAAGGGTCACATATGTAATACGCCATAAAATCAAGTACTGGTAGGCCTATTTCGAATTTATGCTTTGTCGTCATGAAACCTTTTTCATTCGCCCGATTCGGAAATTAACAGATAATCACATTCATTTTCCTCGGGTTCCTTAAGAAAATCTAAGTGTAAAGTTTCTGTTTTTTTTAAAATTGACAATGATGTGTACCCGTCACCGTGCACAGCTTTATTATATAGCAATGTAAAGTTTTGTATTTAATTTCAGTCAAGTCGGTTAGCTGTCGTGTAAAAATGGTGAACAAAAGACGAGATATAGATCAAGGCTATGCCTGGTTCGTACTTGCAGGTAGGCTAAATCAATATAGCTTTTGTAACGTTCTTACAAGACGATAGTAATTTAAACTCGCACTGAAACTTGGTGAAATCGCAGACGATTTTTCTCAATTATTTCAAACTGGAAACTTAAAAACCCAGTCCCAAATGTAGTAAAAGCATTACCGGAAAATGGAACTAAATATTCAACATTATTTTCCCGATTATGTGCCACAGGCGATAAGACTTCGTGTTTGCACACGATTTATATAAAAAAAAAACAGGGGCCCGTTTCACTAAACCTCGTTTGCGTACGCAAATATACTGAGCGACTTTAAAAACGCAACAAAGTAAATTTTAAATTTGAGTACAGAAAAGTAGATTTGGTTTCACTAAATTTAGCTGAAATTATACAAATAAGATCCTCTGTTGAATCGACTCAATCTTGATTTGATTTGACGTTTTGGTTAGTTTTGGCAAAGCAATCTGCTGTTCACTCTTTCTTTGTCATTGCACTTTTCATGGTTGATTGATTTAACAAATCAGAAGTGTGGAGGGTAATCAACGATAGACATTTCAAAAACCGTTAAAAGAAGCGAAGTCAAATCACTCGCTTTGCAAAGAATGTTCTCTTAATTGAGTAAGTCAAAAGGGAAAGTGTTCCTTAAAATCGGAACGTCGTTAACGTCGATTAGACTAAAAATTATTGATTAATTCGTTCAATATTTAAACATCTGCATGGAAGGACCTTGCCAAAAAGGAGTTTCAGAAGACTTAACGTGTTAAAATGACGTTAGTGTCATGCCGTAAACACGCTTTAAATGGCATCTCAATTCTAAACGAGTTGTCTGGTAAGGGGTTAAAATCGTGAACAGACTTTGTTTGCCAAAACCGCATTTACATGAACAGCGTTTGTATTTCTACGAACGGAATGGAACAGCATGTAAGTGACGTCATTTCTGGTAAAAAAAGACGACGTTTTGGCGTCGTCTTTGCACCAAACGTGCTTAAACGCAGTATTCATGAATTGTTTGACCTCTTGATTCATTCAACCAAACTCTGAAATTTGTTTGGCTTTAGTTTCATTTGAAACGAAAATATCGTTCAAGCAGTAGGGCTATGGAGAAATTTTAACTTTCGTGGGTATCCTTAAACGTGTCCCCGTATTGGGAATACAAGAGAATGTTTCAAAATAACATTGATGTTTGACTAGAGGTAACTTGTTAAAGTAACAATTTAAGTATATTTCAGTGCGAGTCTATTCACTAATATTAGCATTTAAGTGAGATTTTTAAGAATTGCGTTTTTAAAGTCGCTCAGTATATTTACGAAAAATCCTTGCGTACGCTGTTTAGTGAAACGACCCCAGCAGAGGTCTTGAAAATAAATCGCTGCAGATCGCTGCAGTCAACCAACCTGAATCAATTGACAAACGAGGACACTTATAATTATTCTGTAAGGAGTTGACAGTTTAATTCAGACATTTTTCCTCCAATTTTCTTTAAGCTTGAATAAGCTGTAGTTGCGACGTTAAGGTCGCCCTCTAATAATTCGTTGTTTGTTTCGTAGTCGTGTTAACACTTTCCTGGTTTACAAAATTTTGGACCAGTCCAAATTTAAAGGTTTTGCAGACAAAAATTTAAAGTTGATTTAATTTGAAAAAAACCCATTCAGTAGGGTAGAAAATAGTGTGAAAAAAAAGAAGAAATTGCTTGTCAGAAGCAATTTCTTCTTTTTTAACAATGTTTTCTCAATCATAAAATCACAGGCACGCAAAAAGCAGGGATTAACCAGGAAAGTGTTAAAGACCATATTTTTGCAGGTAAATGACGCGTTAATATCTAAGGGGTGTGTCATGACATAGTTTAAGGGGCGGGGCCAGCGATTTATCCATCGCTGTGACAATTCTCTTACTGAATCTAGATTTTATTTCAAACAAAATGCCTACTTTTCGAAATTTCAACAAGTCAACTAAGGAAAGGATGTGTGTCACCGTCGGATTGGGGACGATTAACCCTACGAGAAGGGTTAATTCAAAATATTGTTAAATGATGAAGGCAGGATAACGACCCATCTTTTAAATAGTTTCCCTTCATGAACACAATACCTTTTGTACTTCTGTATTCCTACCTTTTCTTTAATTCATTTAAATAAAGGATATTGAATGAGTGGTCATGGAATACCGAATTTATTAAACGAGTCATTTATAAACAGTTAAAAACGAGGCTGCGCCGAGTTTTTATCTGTTGAAGATGACGAGTTTAATAAATTCGGTATTTTATGAGCACAAATTTTATATTCTATTTATAATATTACCCGAATTTTGGTGATAAATCGTCAAAATTCTTGAAATTCAACATTCCAATTTTCCGCAGAACTTGTGACGCCGTTTAAAACTGACGTCACAATATATACATTATAACGTCATTTCGCGGTTACAAAATAGCGTTGCTATTCGCTCTGGGCTCATTTGCATATTTATTCCACTAGTGTAATAACACCCAAGTATATTCATCGGGGTTTTTTCATTCCCGCGACGTAGGTCATATTATAAATTATAGTAATGAATGTTTAAAGAGGTTACTCAAATCTTGTGACAATTTAATCATCTTCTGTCATTGAGAATGACATTCTTCGTCTTTATATCTAGACGAGTACTCGTGTACTCAGGTATCGGGTTGTGTAGTGTTCCTACATGGGTCCTGAACCATTGCCCGTCACCCGACTACATGGACTATTGTATTTATAAGCACTGTGTACATTTGTAAACAACTTAAGAAAAGAATTGAAGATTGTTTAAAACAGCCTTCAATTCTTTTATGAAGTTGATTTCCAGATGGTCCTACAGACATCAGATAGCCTTGAGAGTACTAATAGTTATTAGCGAGTCACTGCACCTACATACATTAAACGACGTCGGAATGTGTGTGCTCGAACCCCCTTTACAGAAATTCCGGGCCCGCCTTTGTATTTAGTTTATTAAATAAATTTAACCGCGAGTAACGAGATCTCGATGTCCGGCTCTGTTATAGCGTCAATGGGCCTATACACTATAAAAATGTTATCAATAACCAATCATATCGATTACGTTAATTGGTAAATCTTCAAAATTGTCAACACAATATTGACAATAACGGGCTGTTACAATATTATTAACTATGTTTGATCTTGATATTGAAGACTGATCATCAAATCGACCCAATTTTATTTTCAGTAATGTTGAATATACATGTATATACAGGGCTAGTAGTTAACCTTTTAACCAGGGTTTTGACCCTCACAAATCTGAAAATGGATTATGTTGACCCTAAGAAATTTCTTCCAAATCTCTTAGGCTCAAACCTGGGTTTTATCACTCAAATTTTCAATGATAAATCTCTTTTTACTATTTAGAATTCTACCTTTTGATTTTCCCGTCTATATTATTACAGAAAGGGTCAATTAACTTAAACATGTAAAATTCAACCCACACCTTGCCTTTTCTGTTGTTTTGGCTCCTTTAGAATTAGTTTTGACCCCCGGAATTTCATGGTTAAAAGGCCAATGACTACTCAATTTCAAACACTAGCACTAGCCTTGATAACTATAGGTCCCTCCATTTTCATAATGTTTTAGGTACGCTCTAATTTGTCTTTTTTTTCTGACTTCAGGTTGTTTCTTTATGTACATGTTCAGTATTGGAAGCATGAAGAGTTATGGCGTACTCTACGCAGAAATGAGGGACTATTTTGAGTCTGGTTCTGGGGCCACGGCTTGGATCGGCAGTGTTTGTATATTTCTGATGTTGGCACTCGGACCCATAGCGAATTGGTTGAGCGTCAAATTCACGTTCCGTAAAGTCGGTCTGGTCGGCGGATTGTTGACGGGTCTTGGATATGCGCTGTGCACGTTTATTCCGAGGATCGAGTACATGTACGTCACATTCGGGGTTATAATAGGTTAGATCTTTATGTCGTTTAACTATTTTTTATTTGCGGATTTAATAATGCATTTTAGATTTTAATATGAAAAGAATTATAATAATACATGCAAGCATAATTTTTGCGAAAATCGCATGTTTAGAGAGATCCGCATATGGTATTCTTTCTGCAATGCAAGTGGTGCAGATTTTGCGATCCTTTGATATCATTTTGCAAAGATACTTGTGGGTTACCGCGAATTTTTTTTTAACATTCAATTTCTCCATTCCTACCATTTTTTCTGCTGATAGAACAATGCACTTTACCGTGTGCAATATCTTTGATTTTGTGGGGTTTAAGGTTTCGTACGAACAATACCCACATATTCCGCAAAATAAGTCTTCACCGCATTTAACTAATTTAAGAATCACTTCCAAAGAAAATTAATTTAGATGTAATAACGTTTATGTGTGAAGTATCTGCATGACCATGTAACGCTAAGGAAACGCTAGAGTGTCTTCCGCCGGCTTTAAAAAAGGCTGAAACTTTATACTTCAGATTTTTAGGTCAGTAATTAGCCATGCATCGCTAATGTTATCTTGTTAAGTATGAAACCGACTTTGAATATTTTTTTTGGATTTGTATAGATTCTTGTACGTTTAAGGTGAACATTTCGAGGTGTAAACGCAAAAATTATAGTAGGCCTAAGTGCCTGTGAAATTCTACAATTTTGCGCTGGCTCGTCGATTTGAGAAAAGAAAACAATACACTGTATCGACGTAAATGGTATTTTTTTCTAAATAAAATATCCTGTGTTAGTGATTTTATGATTATCCTTACAAGAGTCGTTCATCATTCACTACCTTAACTTAGGTTGCCATGTTTTTTATTCAATCCGTTTCAAGACCAAAATAAAAAAAAAATAACTGGCCGAAGTTGGAAGATAGGGTAAAAGACAAATTAATCGTGCATTAAGTGTCTCCACCCTAGGGTAGGACCATTTCGCAAATTACAAATTTTCTGAACATAGAAGGATTATTCTACATTCATATGTCATTATTTTCGAATATCACTTTTTGTTTGACCAGAGGTCCTTTCGTTAGAGCAAGATGAAAAATCCCGCTAAATGAGATTTTTAAGACGTCATAATGAACGATTTTCGATAATTTGGGTGAAAACACTCCACGTCTTCTTGACTACTCGTTTTAAGACAATACAAAACCATGTTCGTTTCCTCCTTTAAACATCTTAAATTCCTGAATAAGCCGCCTGAAAATCTCACTCTATCGAACTCTTCATCTTAAGAATCTTAATCAGAATCTTAAAAAATAACGCTAAATAAGATTTTAGCCAATGCCGAGCAACCTCGGTTCTTCATTTAGAATTCTGAATATTTTTATATAGCCGCTTAAAAATCTCTCTCTACCGAATGCTTTATCTTTAAAATCTCAATTAGGATCTTACGAGTCTAGCGATAACGAACTCACCTCCGAGGTTGGTCGTGAGATCGGTCGAGATGCGTTCCGTTCGAATTCAGTCCTCGTCTTCCTATTGCATATGCGAAATTGCACAGAGCGGTTTATCTATCACTCGAAGCTTGAAAACAAATGTACATTCACACTTATTGAGCGATTTTTTAAGCTTTAATTAGGATACATGTTTCGTCGAAATCGAACTGGAATGAATAATGGTAATGAAATGTAATTATATAAGTATTATTGCGTGATATATCGGAAACCGAACAAGAAAACAGTAATTATGACCTGTAACACAAAATGTCCATTTGGAAACTTTGATGAGAACATATTGTGATCTTGTGTGGTTAATTTTGTTTATCAAATCGGGTCAAAAGCTATAGTCAATAGGACAAATTTAAGAAAAACCTTGCTTGCACTCTTAAGGTTACATTTTTTTGGCTAAATTTCCTTGAAACTAGGTCCAGTCGTTGCTTCATGGTATGTCGGGTGATTTTAAATGGCATTTCTGAATAAATAGAAGGTTCCGGGGTCATTTGGTTAAAACACATAAACACTCTTGGGATACCCAAACAATTGATAACTCGGAACAATATATAAAAAGAAAACGCATTATGAACATCCCAGAGGTGACTACAGTTTACAATCTAGGCCTAACCTTAGCCAATTTTGAAGAAATCATGACATACCATGTCTAGGACAAGAGCTGGGTTACCAAGCTAAGAATGTTGGAATGGATATATAATCCGCCAAGATCTGATTAGCATTGTCATTTTATGCAAGAAATTGTGCAATCTTTGCCCGAGGTTATAAAGGCTTTTCATACTCAACTGAGAATTTCTCAAGTCTAGAATCCAAATTAATGTATGAAAATAAAAGATTATATCAATAAGTTGTTATTTATAACATTTTATTAATATTATCTCTGTTGTTCATACATTTATATAAGTATCAAAATAGAATTATAGCTTTAACATTCGGTTGAAATTTGGGAAAACGTTTAGTTGAGAATGAGAAAATCTTTAAAACAACTGATGGAAGTCAAGGACCTACATAAAATTAAGGTAGAATACTAAACTTAGAGATATCAAATTATTGTTTGTACTTTTGTTCTCTTAAGAATCGTGTATTCAAATATATACACAATAGTCTTGAAATACCGAATGTGCAATTTAGAGCTCATTTGTTTGTCGCAATTGTCTTGGGAGAGAGAGGGAGATAGAGAGAAAGAAAGAGAGAGATAGGCAAAGATAGAGACACAGAGAGAGAGAGAGAGAGAGAGAGAGAGAGAGAGAGAGAGAGAGAGAGAGAGAGAGAGAGAGAGAGAGAGAGAGAGAGAGAGAGGGGACAGAGAGACAGACAGAGAGAGACTACTTCCAAATATTACAGATGTGCGAACAGGGGCTGTAAAATGGGTGTTTGGACCGCAATTACACCTGGGGTAGGTAGGGGCTCGAACCACTGATAATTATCTACAAACAGAACTCTTGCAAAATGTGAAGACTGAGTATGGACCTTGGTCAGTCTGCATTGTATGCGCAATATACAAGATTGATGATTATCTCACTTCACAAAGGACCCCTTTTCGCGTTATAGTAATTAATAGTGTTGTAATAAGATACTCTACTCAAGTTTCTATCTTGCAGGTATAGGTTACAGCTTCTCCTTTACATCATCTGCTACTATTATCAGCTTTTATTTCGAGAAAAATCGAGCATTGGCTAATGGTATCACGGTGTCTGCGAGTGGGATCGGAGCTCTGACACTTCCATTTTTGTACAGGTAAGGTTAAAACTCTATTTTTGACACGATGGTCAAATATTTCTAGATCAGCAAATGTACTTATTACAAAAGGCGTCTTCCCTGGTCAGCGTACGAAAGATTCTGACTAGGATCGACAAGTTTTGTAATATACAGATTGTCCCTTTTGCGTGATTTGTGACAATATAACCAAACTAAATAGACTCATTACAATGTTCCGTTTCTAGCACTTTATTAGTCGCTTATTTGTATGTGCGTTAGTCATGAAACGTTTATCTGAGCTAAAATGCAATGGAAATTGGACATATTTGCTTGTCGGAATAAATATCTAAAGTTTTCCATAAGTGAATTCCATTTTGAGGAAACTCAATACAAGATTGTTCTGAATAAATGCTCTGATAATGAAAAGATTATCGTATTCCGTGTATTGAACGTTTACAAAGCCAATATTAGTTTGAGTGGTAATTGCTTCAATTGATTTCTCCGTGGAAGTTTGGAAGTTTTTATAGCTCTGTTGGCCACAGTTTTTTTTTTTCAATTATTAATAAGTAATGATAAGTGGGAGTTCAACTTGTACCCAAGAATTAAATAATTCAAATAGGTGACGTGTCACGCAAAATAGAACCATCTCGGTAAAACAGTGCGTAAAGTGTCGATCGTAGTAAGTTTGGACATGCGGCGCAGGCTGACTAAAATCAAAACTGTTCGCGTTTGGCTTATTACCTGAATCTAGAATGGTCAGTCTACCTTTCTGAGAACATTTTTTTTTTAAATACGACCTCGGATTGACCTGTACCAAAACTGAACTCTTTTGCAATATCTATTTTTCTGAGTACGGAGATGGTCCTTTTTAGCGTGGCGGGACACATAAATGAGACCCATCACACAAAAGAGACCATCTGAGTATTGCGTAAAGTGTCAACCGTAGTCAGACTGCGCGGATTGTGCAGGCTGACTAGGGGCGACACTTAACCCACTTTGCTGGGTTTCTGATTCTAGAATGGTTATTCCTGTATAAGAATTTTTGACATCCGACTATTGGTTGACATCTACTGGAACTTATCTTTTCTTCATAGTCTATCTTTACGGAGTTCCGAGATGCCCTTCCCCCCTTTTCGTGTGACGGGTCACATATCGATAGCTCAGCGCGAAACAGTTGTAACTGCCAATAATAATATAGGCAGTTACAACTGATTCGCGCTGAGCCATCGATATGTTTACAGTAAAGGCTACACAGAACGCATTTACAGGTGGATCTACAAGTAAAATGGTTAATTGACAAAAAAAAAATAATTAAAAAATATAAAAAAAACTGTCTTCATTCCTTTAAAAGCAAAATCAAATTTTATTTTAAATGGTTACGATTTTTGAAAGCTCGACATTAAACAGAAAACAAAACGGTTTTGCTCATATGTTTTGGGTTCAGACTGCTGTAAAACAGCTTTATTCGAGCTGCTCTGTTACACACTTACAGCTTTAAAGTCTCCCTCCGACCAACATAAGATACATTTTCATTTATCATATTTTAGGTATCTCATCCAAGAGTACGCCTTAAAGGGAACGTATCTAATAGTCGGTGCTATATTACTACACATCTGTCCAGCGGCGTGTATCTTCACTCAGCCTAGAAGTCTTGTCAAGCTGAAAGAGAAATTCGACAACAATGATGTTCACGGTAAAGACGTGGAAAACTCTCTGTTAAATAACAAAGATGACGGTAATCATACGAACAAAGTTAAGAAGAAATCAGCTGGTCCTGATTTCCGATTTGAATTATTCAAAAAGCCTTTGTTTACTTTATACGTGGTTGCCTTTACACTATGTATGAACGGTTTTGGGAACAACTTGATCCTCATTCCATCTCATACGAAAGATCTAGGATTTGATAAAACTAAAGTGAGTCTTGGTGTTTCCATAATGGGCGGTTGTGAAGTGTTTGCCAGGATATTCTTTGGATGGTTCGCAGACAGACAGATCATCAAACGGCAATTTATATTTATGTTTAGCATGATGCTCAGTTCAGTATTTTGTTTTATAGCTCCACAGTTCAAAAGTTTTGAGTTTATCGCAGTCTATGCTGCTATAGTTGGGATATTTCCCGGCTCGTTTTGGAGTTTAATGCCCGTGTTAGTGATAGAGGCAGTAGGGATAGAAAACTTTGCCCCGGCTTTTGGACTTCTGTCGCTTTGCCTGGCTTTTGGAGCAGTTTTTAGTCAACCATTGATTGGTAAGTTTTATCTTTTAATTTCTATCGAAGTGCTAAGTACTATAGCATTGAATTCATACTCAAGACTCAGTCTATCATTCATATTCGTGAAAAGTTTTGAAAACAAGTAGCTCCATTCCAAGTCTCATCTGTAAAACAAGACAAAGTAATAAATGTAAAACAGTACTGAACGATCTACGAAAGAAGGTTTTTTGTTGTGTGTTTTTTTTTGTTTTTTTTTTTTTTTTTTTACATTTTTTTAATAATTGTAATCGACATGAGTCGAAATGTGACTTTGTAATTCTTACAAAGAAATAAGATAACATGTACCTCTAAATAAAATTGCTTTTTAACTATTTAATCATGGCTTGTATATAAAAAAAATACAGGTACCCTTTTCTTAGAAGATTTATGTAACACGATTCTTCCTTTTTTCTTCATTTCCCACAGGTTGGTTAGAAGATCTCACCGGAAACTGGAGTGCGTCTTTCTATTTGACTGGTTGTCTGTTACTGATGGCGGGTGTCGTTATAGCACTAGAACCAGTCATTTTAAAGTACTTCCGGGATCCCGAAATGGCATCAAGAGAGCATTTACAATTACAAAATAAAGAGCAATTAATTAACAAGGACCAAGAAAATAAGACAGAGATGAAAGATCTGTTGAAAGTGAACGACGAGTTGTATTCTGAAAAAGATATTGAGATTCAGATAGCTTCTAAACCTGACTGAACGTTTTGTTTAGTTAAATTATCGACACCATGAAATTAAATGATATCATTTGAATCAATGTTGTTTGAGCTAAATTTTTTTTATCTCAACTGAGTGCAAAGTTTACAAAGGTGAACTTTTGTTATCGACCTATGTCCGACGTCGTTCGTCGTTTGTCCGTCATCAATATCTCCAGGCGACATCTCCTCCAAAACCACTAGCGCGTCGGACTGTCAATCTTGAGGTCCCGGGTTCGATCCCCGACGGCGGCACTCATTCTTTCCGACAATTTGTCTCTCACCAATGGGTTGATAATCGTAGACCTATGTGAGATAGCAGCTGGAGGCTAGGAAAGAACGTGATGGTTGTACTGGTGAGAGAAATACCAGGAATCCATTGTTAGGTGTTCCAGCCGCCGCGATATAACTGAAATAACGTTGAAAGCGGCGTTAAACTCAATTCAATCAATCAACCAACCTCCTAAACCACGGCTCCTTTTTCAACCAAAATTGGCATAATATGTCCCCTAGTGGTATGTATTTTATATAGCTAATATAATTCAAATTAATAAAAAATGTTGATGCGATGCCATCTAAAGTTAAATTCAAACGAAAATCTTTGAAATCCCCCCCCCCCTCCCTCCCTCCGCTGAAACAGAACCCCTACAACCCTAAGATTTAGCATGAATTGTCAGTTTATAAACCTCTATAAAAATAGTTATAAATCATTACTGTTTTGTCATAAGGGTGCGGCGCTCCGGATGAGGAGGGCTTAAATATCGGGTCATTATAGAAACTTAAATTTATAGTCTCTTAAACCAAGCAGCCAACAACCTTTTAATCTGGCATCGGCTTACAGTCCCTTATGAAAAAGCTAAAATCGTGATAGTTAGACCATCAAAGGTGGAGGATGGTAGAACTCGGGTCTATATACAAATATTTATTTTTTCTTTTTCTGAAGCAGAGTGTATTTACTTTATAGTTGACATGGATAATCAGATGATAGACCTGAAAATGGTGAAACCAATAACGTGGACATGCAAGGGCGGTACAGCGGGGAAGGGGTTTGTAAGTCGGTCTAAACATAGAAGTGTTTTTCTTATGAAGCCTACGGTACGTAGGTCTGCATTGTATATATAGGTAGATTTTGCGCGGTGAGCCGCGAAATGTACTTTAAACGGTTATATCCCCGTGCTATTCTTCTAAAATAGATGAAACAGGTTTAAACAATACCCAAAATGATACAAATTACCTTTCAAATCAAACGTATTGCTTGTCTAAGATCGTAAGGTTTGCTCATTCATGTACTTTCAAAGTTGAAAAGGAGGTATCACTTTAAATTCTTATCATATGCTTTTTTTCAATATACTCGATATACATATGGTAATGGACTCAACGCCTCCGCCAGAGCTCAGTTTTGAAAATACACCTATACTTATACATTTATCTATATCCCTCACCTCACTGTTATGGTCTGCGGCATGATCTCGGATGAGATTTGTTTTGGCCTGCTGGTTGAGACAGAGGTTTCTATTGATATAACAAAAATTGTCCTCTGCATAGGCGTATCTATGACTTCGAAATTTATACGCACTCAGAAGGCGACAACCAAAGAATGTATAGGATAAATGCGAATTGTGGACTGGACAAAAGACGAATGTCCTCCTTTACTATGATTTGAGCGTTGGTGAATAATCAAAACAACGTAACTACAGCTTAAAATAAGCTGTAGTTTCGATGTTATGATAATTCATCAACGATATTTTTCAACAGATTATTATCTTTTATTCACTTGCGTTAATTGCGTAATGGGAGTTACGCCCTTGCACTGCTACGATGTACAAACTTCTCGCTTTGTCCTGTCCACCTCCCCTCTCCCTTGATAGCTCAGTGGTGAGCGCGCTCGACTCGTAACAAGAGATTAATAATAAGAATCATATTAGTGAAAATGTAATCTCTTAAGTTTCACTATGAATAACAAGTACTTATGTAAGTACATGTACTTTTCATTCCAGTCATTAGCTCCACTGGCCGAAGGCCAGCTAGCTATTGTCATGGCGGAGTGTCCGTTGTGCGTGCGTGCGTGCGTCCGTCCGTGCGTAAACTTTTTCTTTAAACATCTTCTCCTCCCAAACCAATGGGCGGATTTTAACGAAACTTGGTAGAAATGATCCTTGGGTGGGCCCCTTCTTAAATTTTTCAAAGAATTTTGATTGGCCCCCAAATATGAGCGTGGCAGGGCGTGGCATTTTTTCGCTTTGAAATCTTTAAAAATCTTCTCCTCCCAAACCATTAGGCCAATTTCAATGAAACTTGGCATGGATGTTCCTTGGGTGACCCTTTACTTAAATTGTTCAAGAAATTTTGAATAGCCCATAAATATGGGCGTGGCAGGGCGGGGCTTATTTTGAACCCGAACTCTTTGAAAGACATCTCCTCCTGAACCACTAGACCGATTTCAATGAAACTTAAACAGAATGTTCCTTGGGTGACCCTTTACTTAAATTGTTCAAGAAATTTTGATTGGTCTATAAATATTGGCGTGGCAGGGCGTGGCTTATTTTGAACCCGAAATCTTTGAAAGACATCTCCTCCTGAACCACTAGGCCGATTTCAATGAAACTTTAACAGAATGTTCCTTGGGTGACCTTTTACTTAAATTGTTAAAAAAAAAATTGATTGGTCCATAAATATGGACGTGGCAGGGCGTGGTTATTTTGAGCCCGAAATCTTTGAAAGACATCTCCTCCTGAATCACTAGGCCAATTTCAATGAAACTTTAACAGAATGTTCCTTGGGTGACCCTTTACCTAAATTGTTCAAGAAGTTTTGAATGGACAAAAAATATGGGCGTGGCAGGGCGGTGCTATTTTGAGCCCGAAATCTTTGAACGACATCTCCTCCTGAATCACTTGGCCAATTTCAATGAAACTTTAACAGAATGTTCCTTGGGTAACCCTTTACCTAAATTGTTCAAGAAGTTTTGATTGGACTAAAAATATTGGCGTGGCAGGGCGGGCTTATTTTAAGCCCGAAATCTTTGAACGACATCTCCTCATGAACTTCCGGGCCGATTTCAATGAAACGTTAACAGAATGTTCCGTGGGTGACCCTTTACTTAAGTTGTTCAAGAAATTATGATTGGACTAAAAATATGGGCGTGGCAGGACAGGGCCTATTTTGAGCCCGAAATTTTCAAATAACATTTTCTCCTGTACCACCTGGCTGATTTCAATGAAACTTTACCAGAATGTTCCTTGAGTGTCTCTTTTCAAAAATTGTTTGCTAAATTTTGATAGGCATATAAATTTCGGCCTGGCAGAGCGGGGCTTATACTGAGGCCAAAATCTTTGAACAATGTCTCCTCTGGAACCACTCAGCCGATTTCAAAGAAACTTTACCAGAATGTTTCTTGGGTGACTATTTACTTAAATTGTTCAAGAAATTTTGTTTGGTCCATAAATATGGGCATGTCAGGTGGGGCCTATTTTGAGCCCGAAATCTTTGAACGACCTCTTCTGAACCTTATGTTTTAATAAGATTGGTCAAGGGTTGCAGGTTCATTGTGATTGAGTATTTTGGTGCAATATGGAACAGAACCATTTAATCATTACTAAATAGGTCTTAGGAGATTTTGGAGTGTTAATGTATTCATTTAAAGTAAGCTTTATTTAATGAAAGTCTAAAGATTTTAAAGCCAGTGGAGCGATACAGGCCCTCTTGGGCCTCTTGTTTTGATACATACTATGAAGTGCTCGAGGTGCTTAATGTGAGCTGTTGTGATCATCATATGTCCATCGTCCGTCATGCGTCGTCTACAAATATTTATACATGTGTATCGACGTTGTTATTCTAAAGCCTCGTAACTTACGAGGTTTTAGAATAACAACGACGGTATGCTTTCTCCTTAACTTCTGTGCCAATCTAAATGATAATTGGCAGCCACGTTCCATTGTTTAAGCTACCTTGTGTATTTCCGCTTAATTATCAATACAATATTATTCAAAATAGTTTATTCCTTTTTTGGTAAATGAGCATGTAACATGAGAGAAAATATGCCTACATAAGCTTTAACATTAGTCAATTCTTAATAATACATGTTTAATAACATGTTTTTATCGTCGCTATCGTAGCATATGCCCATATCAGCGACGACCCCAGAAGACGGCTAGTTGTTACGGGGGATAGTGCAAGGTTATATGACGAAACTGCTGCTGAGGTCTATAGTGCTCGATGTATAGCACCGTCTCACGGGGCCTCGGTTTAACGTCTCATCTGACAACTAGTTTGTTACTGTTCTAGCCCGGGAATCGAACCCACAATATCGAACTTCAATTATTTTGAGGTCAGGTGCTCTTCCGTCTGAGTTTATAAGGCTGACAACAGGCTCTATTAAAGTCGTTCGAATAATTTAAATCCACCCTTACCTCTTGTTACCAAAGCAACAAAAAGGGAAAAATAAGAAAATATTCTAAAACCTTTTTCTCTGAAACCAGAAGTAAGAGGGCAGTGATATTTGGCATATAGCAAGAGCTCTACCAAGCTTATTTACAACAATATTATTCTGTTACATTCGGGCTCCACCCAGGCGCATTGCATCTTATAAAGAAGGGATACTTTAAAAGGCATAGGTTTGATATTTGGTCTGTAGCAATTTCCAGTTGATCCCTCAGGATTGAGTTAAATATCGACTTCCTGCTCCGCTTGGGTTCACCTCATTTCACAAAGAAACGGCTTTAAAGATATATATAATGCGTACTTTGTGTTTTGTATGAGAAAAAAATATCTAATGAGGTTGGGAGAATTGATCATTGTCGAGACTCTGCCGAACCAATTATCATTTCCCACAACCGAGTTAGATATTTTTTCATACAATACACTAAATACGTATTATATTTATCTTATAACCTCTATTTGCCTTGTTTTTCTAGATGTTTCCAACAGAATGCAAGTTTCTAAAAATAACCGCATTATATATTTGTTCTAAAAATAACTATGTGATATCATAAAAATATCATACGGGATGTTATCACACGGATATTTGTATAGTTATAAGATAAATTTAAATCTCTTCTCCTCTAAAACCAGAAGTCAGACTGCTCTTAAAAATATTTGGTATTTACCTCATCTTGTAGAGCTCTACCAAGTTTGCCTATGTAAAGCCCATGGTATCAGTATTAGGGCTCTGTCGAGACCCATCCGATGTCATACAGAAACGGAGATTTTTTTGGAAAAATTATGCTTTTCAACCAGAAGACAGATTCATAAGACCGGGCGATACACTCTTTTAAGATGTTTTGGCTTAGTTGAATGTAGAGTGAAAAGACACATCTTTACAGTCCGGAGCCTTCCTAAAATGTTGTGGTTTTTTTTTTGGGGGGGGGGGGGGGGGGAATAAACTTAGTTTGGTTTGTAAACTGTTCTTTTTTAAATAAAATGTACAGAGAATGGTACAATAAAGGATAATTTCAGGTATTATTACGGGTAATGACCGAGAAGGGATCGTGTAAGGCCCGAGAATAGGTCCGGCTGATTACGCGTTTTTCAATAGAATGTTAGTCAGTAAAGATATCAATCGGGAACCTTCGGCGATTCTACGGAATAGACCTCGGGAATAATACGGGCGGTGCCATGAAAGCGCGTCATTTCGCACATTGGTTTATGACCTCACAAACATCAATGATCCTTCTAAGGATGACGATGAATATCTACAAAATCAAGGAAAGACGAAAAGTGAACTTCTTAGAATTTAGTAACAAAACACAGTATGTTACTGCGTTTTGTTATCAAATTATAGTATGCCTGAAATTTTTGGACAGATGATCGGAAAGATTTAACAAATTGTGATTTTCTTCACACGTATTAAATAACCGAAGTACCACTAGAAACCGAATTACTTAAAAATGACCAAAAATTACTACACTTACGTCTGAGGTTATTTCTAGTTTACGGAAAAGTCCGAGCGATGTTCCGAATGTAAAGATCTGTTACCGATCGTGTAGAGATCGAGATGATCAGTTAAATATTTTAGAACTCGATAAAAGTCGGCATAACCCGGAGGATATTGGATGGTTAGTCGGCCTGAGTGGGTCATTTTTTACGGTTAAAGTGTTTGTGGCAGACGCAGGTAAAATAATTTGGTCCATCTTTTATGTTTTTCGATGGATTATTGAGAAATATAGGTTGATTGTGACTAGATACTCTAACTATCAAACCAGTGGAATCGCCATAAGAATGGGCGTTTACCCTATGTCGTGCATATCGACGCATTTGACGTTATATTTTTAAGCGAAAGAGACCATCTTAGAACTCCGTTATATAGAAATACGTCCTTGAAGAAAAAAAAAAACGGTTTTAGAAAATTTAAAGACACATTTTATTAAAGCGCTTCATTTTGCACGTGATTAGTAGGCAACGTCATGGTGTCTTTCAAGCTAACCTCAGCCCGAAGTGCTCCATGAGATATTTTGATCGAGCTGTGACCGGCGTCCGGTCATCCGTCAATATCGAATGTGAACTCAAGAGGCCACAATTTTTGTCAAAATGCCTTGAAACTTGGTCAGAATGTTAGTCTCCATCAAATTCCGGTCAAATTCGAAATTGGGTCAAGTGGGGTCAATAATTGAGTCAAATCTAAGATAAACCTTGTGTGCATTCTAGAGGACACATTTTTGGGGCAAATGTCTTAAACGTTGACAAAATGTTAGTATTAATCAGACCTTTGTCAAGTTCGAAATTGGGTCAAGTGGGATCAAAAATGGGATCAAAGGGTCAAATCTTAGAAAAATCTTGTGTTCACTCTAGAGGCCACATTAATGGCCCAAATGTCATGAAACTTGATCACAATGATTGTCTAAATCAAATCTCGGGTCAAGTTCTCATTTGAGGCAAGTGCGGTCAAAAATGGGTTCAAGGGTCAAATCTTAGAAAAACCTTGTGTGCACTCTAGAGGCCACATTTTTGACCCAATTATCTTGAAACTTGGTCAGAATATTTGTCTCCATCAAATCTCAAAATTGGGTCAAGTGCGGTCATAAATGTTGTCAAGGGTCAAATTTTAGAAAAAACCTTGTGTGCACTCTAGAGGCCACAATTTTGGCCTAAATGTCATGGAACTTGGCCAGAATGTTTGTCTCCATGAAATCTTAGTTCACAAATGGGTTCAGTGGGGTAAAAATGAGGTCAATGGGTCAAATGTAGGAAAAAACTTTGTGTGGTCTCTAGAAGACATATATGTGTTTGAATATATCGTCTGACTGTTTGTCCTTAAATTTTAGACGAGTTCAAAAGAGGGTCAAAAACTAGGACAGCTCTTCAAATCTGGAAAATATTCTAGCACTTTAGAGGCAAAATATTTGGCTCAAATGTCTCGAAATGTAATCGGAAGTTTGTCTTCATGATATCTTTGATTTTTATTGAGCCAGTCATGAATTTCAAATAAGTAGTTTTGACACTTTGCCACCTTTGTCAACTAAATGCATCAGGTGAGCGCTTAAGGGCCAATGGTCCTCTTGTTTTAAACAAGATTGCTGGTGTAACGTTGTAAAGAGACCCCTATAGAATAATGCCCCCCCCGGTCATTATATTATATAGAAAATCGATTCCTCGGTCACAGTATCATGACCCCTGCACACGTAGAAAAGTGACCCCACACAAGAATTGTGACCCCATATAGAATGACGACCCCCTTTCATACACACCCAAACTATTACTCACATCCTAACCCAACTAAGGTACAATTACAATATAATCATCTCCACCAATAGGCATCGCATATGTAATGGCACCCGTCCGTGTATGTGTCCGATAGTAAGTAAATGTTGGGTTTTTTTACCACACACTAGACAAAACAGTAGAAATATGCACATGGTCAGAAGGAAATGAAGGAAGGAAGATCCGGGAAAATTTAATGATAAATGTAGAAACATTCAGATATATAATAAAATTTTACGTGAAACTCCCTTTCGCATGACGCAGAATCAGATTGCACAACAACTACAAGATTTCAATGTCACATGATGAGCAAAAGTTTGTAGACGTTTAATGAAAAGTCTGTCTTTAATTGTACTAGAAGTGTTTACAACAAATTTGGGCAATGAAGGCCCCCTTTCCCATGACGCGAATACTTGTCAACATGAAGGAAAGACATCTGAGAAAGTTCAATAAAAAAGTATATATATGTTAAAATTGATCAATGTCTACCAATTCATTTCAGAAAAGAAAGTTATATTTCACCATATGGGCCCTTTTAAGATGACTCCACAGCCTGTGGAGTCCAAGATATCCGCCTTATTTGGATTAAACGAAGGAATCTGACAGAACATATCCCAAGTATAATTCCTTTGAAGTTAAAAAAAATCTGACCAGTAATTACAGAGGAGAATGTGTTGTTCTTTGAATAGTTCACTGTATGGGGGCCATCACAAACAGGATTAATTGAAGGAATATGAAAGAGCATGTCCCAACCATAGAGAAGAATATTCTTTTAGATATTTTACCATTTTGATGCCCTATTTAGATGCCTCTACAGCATGACGCACCCATGTTATCAGCTCAATCGGGTTTAAACGAAGAGCCCTGAAAGATCTTTCCCAAGCATCATTCCAGTGAAGTTTGGTTGAATTTCTGCAATGTGCTTCCAGAGAAGATTTTTTTATGTTTCGGCTTATTAGGCATCTTTTTGATGACTCTGCAGCCCCTTACGCCTACAATATTTGCCAGATCAGGATTAAACAAATGCACCTCAATAAGTATGTCCCATGCATCAACCCTGTGAAGTGTCCTGCCTAGTACCGTCAGAGAATATATTGTTTAGTCGCCATATTGAGCCCTTTAATGGTGGCCGGACAGCCCATAGCCCGATCAGAATTCAACGAAGAAATCTGAAAAGCAAGTCCGCTTTTCTGTGTAGCTGGGTTGAATTCTGCACAGTTGTGTCAGAGGAGATATTTAAAGTAAAAGTTAACGGACGAACGAACGAAGGACAGAGGATACACGATTGACACCAGGCCAAGACAATTGCCCCGCTGGACAATGTCAGGTGTAGCTAAATTAAATGCTCATTTCATTTATCAGCAGCGATGAACCGTTTCTTTGAAATTCAAAGCAACACTTGGAAATTCAACCAAACTTCACCGGAATGATGCTTGCCTGCCTTGGTGGCCTAATGGTAAATGCACTCGACCCGTAACCTGGAGGTCCGTGGTTCGAGTCCCACTGTAGCCGGGGTGTGTTAATGGGCAAAAAACTTAAAAGCAGGCCCCAGTTCACCCAGCTGTAAAATTGATAGCAGTGTTTAAACCACTGCCTCTCTCTCGGGGACGTGAAAACATCAGGATTGAGTGTTCGAGAGCGATTCTATAAGCTTAAGCTTTCGTGGCAATCTAACTAAAATAAATCATATAGTATAAACTAAAGCATCACTTTTCCTCCTTATGATCATGAACCACGGGCAATTGTTTTAAAATCTAATTTTGTTTTCTTTGACGTTGAATGGAAGGATTTCTTTTATTAAATTAATGGGCTTTTTTCGGAAATGATGCATCTACGAGAGATACCGCCCAGTTCAACAGTTTGACTGCTAAAAAGCTATTCAAAGCTTACCTTTTCAGCACAAAGGCTAAATAACGACAACTGACCTGATATATATGTAGAGTATGTTTAATTAGAAATTAGTTAGGTGGGATCAATCTTTTATATATAAAATCAGGAGATGACATTATTTTATAAGAAGGGTTAGTATTTTATAGGGAGGGGTCATTATTCTATATAAGATAATGACCGGCGGGTGGGGGGGGTCATTGTTCTATAAAAGTCATTTTACCACTCTACACCGGTACATACGGTTACTACTGTTATTCCTTGGCTAATTTCAACTGAGACTCTGTTTATTTTCCGTGAGTGAAATCGGAAAATCACCGATGATCTACGAATTCCGCTATTAGATTTAACATTTAAGTGTTTACTGGAGACTTACATTTAAATCAGACTTGTGGTGTAGAGGTTAAGACACCCGCCTCTGATTCAAGAGAACCTAAGTTCAAACAAAGGAAGGGGAAGTATAATTTTTCTCACTCAAATTTTCTTTTTTCTGTCTTACATTCACACACTCACTCATTTATTTTTTAGACAGAGGGTGTATTTGGGTTTATCGATTTTCTTTTAATTTTGCAGACATACTTTTTCATATATTTAGCTTACTTTAAATTTGATATATACAATAACAACAGCAAAGGTGGAAATGTTGATACATGAAGCCTTTGTGGTAACTTTGACAACGGTTTCGAAGCAAGTTCGAAACTAGGCTTGATTGGAAAATTTACTGTTTTCTGAAAATTTTGACACATCTTTTCCTCTTGGTTTAAGAAAAATACGTGCAGTGTATATTTCACTATGATACGGCAGTAAAAGATGCCTTGCATCTTAGATGTTGCGATATGAATCAGCAGAAAGTGGTCGTTTAAATTCCGTATTTATAAATGTGTTACTAACGGCTTATGGAATAAGAACTCGGAGATCTTCCGAAGATATACGGAATATGCACAGAGTCTCAGGCGAAATTAGCCAAATAATACATGACTTTACCTCCCAAACAAAGAAGCGCGCTCAGTAAATTTAGATGCGGGGTTGCGCCTTTAAGATTAGAAACAGGACATTACGAAGGATTAGCCGTAGAAGATAGAAAATGTCCGTTCTGTGGTCAGGTCGAAAACGAGATCCACGTAAATCCCAATTGCTTCATGTATACGGACTTAACCCTTTCCTGTTTTACAAAAGTTTGGACCTGTCCAAATTCAATGCTTTTGCAGACGATATTTAAAAGTGGATTTAATTTGAGAAATAACCATTCAGTATGGTAGAAAATAGTGTGGAAAAAGAAGAAATTGCTTGTCAGAAGCAATTTCTTCTTTTTTCACAATATTTTCTCAATCATTAAATCACAGGCACGTAAAAAAGCAGGGATTAAGCAGCAAAGGATTAAGACAGATATTATAAGTTGTTGCAGCTAAAATAAATATATACTTCATGTCTTTTTCGCCCAAAGATAAGCTAGTTTTTTTACCAACAAGGAACTTATTCGAGTTTGCGCCAAAACATGTAACGATATTTTAAAACGTAGGACTTTTTATCTCCAAAAATAAGCGTTTGGGCTTTTACTCATTATAATGTCTCTTTTGTGTTTTTATATACTGCACCTTTTTTTTATTATCTTAGGTACAGATTTTAATTTCCATGTATGTGGAATTTTATATACTAAATGAATTATGTGGAATTATGATGAATGTTTTCGTGTATGTATGTGTGCGTGTATGTGTATGTTCGTGTGTGTGTGATGGTGTGTGTGTGCTCTTACACATATGCATGGTTCTGTAATTACGTTTTAGTCTCTTATAATTCTTACTGGGAATGGTCATATACTATGTTTGTATGTTATAACTGTTTGTATTGTAAATATGCTTTTTATATGAATGAGACTTTAATAAACTATAATCTACGGTAACGACAGTTACGTTATTATTTTTTTTTTTTTCGTAATTTAAAAGACAACTTTGTCCTCTGGGAGGCTTAGAATTTCCGGAAGAACACAAACAATAGGTTTTGATAGAGTGTAATGATTTCCAAACTTCACCTTTTTTGTTTAAATTTATAATAAATAACCCTTTTTGTCATAGTGAAATCTGCATTCAATGTCAAAGACCTTTTTTGGAAAGTATATAACAATCCTTGTTTTTTGTAAATGCACTTAGAATGAGAAATGCGTATACCGGTATTAACAGAAATGTGCACATATTTGCTATAATCCATATTTCTTCATTTGGCTTATTTCGCGGGCTGCCGCCAAAGCACAGTCTGCATGGCATCAGAGTCTCAATCTTCAATAACGAGATGTCAAGGGTTCGGTCTCCGGAGGCGGCACGTGTCCTCTCCCACATCCGGCCAATGGGTGGATAATCGAAAACCTTATTGGGATAGTTCGAGAAATACCAGGAGTTTTGGTTGGTGCTGCATGCGCCACGATCAATCGGTAACCTTCGGCGATTCTACGGAATAGACCTCGGGAATAATACGGACGCAGCCATAAAAGCGCGTCATTTCGCGTGTAGGTTTATATGACGTCACAAACATCAACGATCCCGCTAAGGATGACGATGCATAAAATAAAATGAACGAAAGAATAAAAGTGGGCATATTATAATTTGATAACAAAACGCAGTGGTTTACTGCGTTTTGTAGTCAAATTATAGTGTGCCCAAAAGATCTCAAAAGATGATCGGAGAGAATTAATAAAATGTGATTTTCTACAAGCGTATTAACCGAAATACCACCAGGAGCCGAATTACCTAAAAAATGACCAAAATTACTACACTTACGTCCGAGGTACTTTCCAGTTTACGGAAAAGTCCGAGCGATGTTCCGAATGGCGCTACGATATGACTGAAAGATTATTAAAGGCGGCGCCAAACTCCGATGAAACAAACAAATAATTCGACTGCTTTCGTTAGGAGTTCCCCTTAATATTACATTGTTTCCTAAAGAAAATTTAAGCAAAGTATATTATTAAATCGGGTGAAGCCCGATTTATATATACTGTTTTCCAGACATCCCATCAGTTGGACACATTACATTTTTACCATAATCCATCTAGCAATGTGTTCGAGCCAAACCATGTGTTTTCAAAGATCAAAGAAACGGCCTTTTCAGTCACAATCTACAACCCTTTTTTTATCTTATTTACTTTTGCGACAAATAAAGAAGAGGCTAATACAAAATTTGATGTAATTTTCGCTTTCAGTAATTACCAGTTAGTATTATCAGTGTTTAAAACAAGCTTTTCGGTTGAGTAAAGGAGTTGAAACGTACAATAGGTTAACTGTATGATAAATTTGTAGCAGTTACAACATTACTGCTCTGATCTTTTTCTCGAACGGTCATTTACCAGTTGTAGGGTTGACAACAAATCAAATTCTGTTACGATTATCACGTGGTCAAAACCCAGGCTTACCGAGGCTGGGCACTTACATTGTTCGTGTTATCCACTGAGCTATGTGTTCAAGACAAACAATGCAGAAACGGCCTTTTCAGTTACAATCTACATTTTATTTTCTCTCTTTTACTTTTGCGACAAAAAAGGGAGAGGCTTATACATAATTTGATGTAATTTTTGTTTTTAGTAATTACCAATTAGTATTTTAAGTGTTTTTTTCAAGCTTTCGGTTGAGTAAAGGAATTAAAATGTAAAATAGGTTAACTGTTTTAAATCAGTAACAGTTACAATATAAGTGCCCTGATGTATAAGGATAGGATTAACGTGACGTTTTGATAAACCATCGGTGCTGTTATAAAATATCGTAACCACGGCTTTCCTCAAGCCGTAGTTACGAGATTTTATAACAACACCTACGAAATATTGTTTGTCCGATATTGCGTCATTGTTAACTGGATAAAATCGTTCCCCATTGTGTTCTAACTTTAGCTCTCTGCGCGAAAAAAGGCTTTTCCAGTGCACTGGACCAAGGCTTAAACAATTTGTTGAAATTTCATGTGCAATATTGGCATCTTTACTGTTACTGTGCCTATACACTGCAGAGACATGACCGGGATTCGCCATTATCTGCCTCTTTATAAATGCTTCCCTCAGACATCAAATTGATGCCGGTTCTACCCCCTTGACGTCTGACCGTATAGCGCAGTTGGTAGCATGTTGGATAATCAATCTTAGTTGAACTGGGTTCAGTTCCAAAATGAATGGAAATGTTTTGGGACATATCTCTCAAGTTGAGTGGATATAATTCTGTAAACTCCAGTTGGATGAACTGGCGATGTCCTCGAAAAGATGGAGTGTTAAGACAAAACTCTCACAAACTAGGCAAATATTTTACCAACTTTTATAGTCCAAATTTGAGCCATTTTGATTGACGAACTATTGCACTATCCCAGCCTCTCAATGATGCCCGATTTACAGTGCTGACAGCACTTTGATTTACCATACTGTCATATGCGTTGCGTCAAATTTCGCATCTTGATAAAATTTGTATATTTTGTTGGTCTTTACCAGTTAATTCGGTTAGTTGTCGCGTAAAATGGAGAAGAAAAGTAGGGATATAGATCAAGGATATGCATGGTGTGTGCTCACAGGTATTCAATGGGAGATTTTTGTAGTAAAACTGCAATATTCTGGGCTTGTGCTAGCTTTGGAATTTCAGGAGTCATTGACTCCTTGACTGTGATTTTTAGGGGTTAAAACTGCTGTCTAAGGGGTCAAATCAAGAGAATAAGTCGATCATAAGAAAATACATCTAGGTTATGTTAATGCATTTCTTTAACTGTCTCTACATTTCTTTGTAAGAGACTGATATGAAATATGAATCTCTTATAAAAAATAAAAAGGAGACAATTATTTTCAATCAATTTATAATGGTCAAAATGACCCCCTTACAAAAAATTAAGGGGTCAAAATGGAATTTTTTCATATTTTTGAGGGTCAAAACCCTGGTTTAACCCTTTTCTGTTAAATCCCTGCTTTTTACGTGCCTGTGATTTTATGTTTGAAAATACATTGTGAAAAAAGAAGAAATTGCTTCTGGCAAGCAATTTCCTCTTTTCCACACAATTTTCTACCCTATTGAATGGTTATTTTTCAAATTAAGTCCACTTTAAATTTTCGTCTGCAAAACCTTTGAATTCGGACAGGTCCAAATTTTGTAAAACAGGAAAGGGTTAAGGGTCAAACATAAGCCCTGATATTTAGGCCAGTGCGTGACATTTCAAACGGCGGATCTAGGGTTTCTACAAAAGGGGTACGATATCGGCCAACATTTCTAGTAATTTGCCTCATAGTTACCCTATCTTTATAGATATGGATACTATGGGACTAATTGTTCGAATTCTGTACATCAGGGCCCAAGGTTATAAAAGTTTTCTCAGGCTCAGGCTCAATTTTCACAAATTTTAAATTAAACTAAATGTATGAGAAGTAAAAAATAATAATAATAAGTTGTTATTTATAACAACTTATTAATATCATCTTTTATGTTAATACATTAAAATGAGTAAGAAAAAGAATTACGGCTTTAATCTCAAATTGAAATTTGAGAAAATTTTGAATTGAGCCTGAGAAAAGTTTTATAACCTTGGGCCCAGATATCTTTTATTTGTAGAATTTCAAGTAACTGTGACCAGAACACTACAAAAAGGGGTTCGTATTTCTTATGTTGCAAAATTTCGATTCATTTTGTCCTCTACATTGAAGTAATTTGGATACAAAGGGATTGTTCGAACCCTCCGAACGCCCTCTGGATCCGCGGCTGATTTCCAATAATTTCCAATGTGATCAAAGTTAAACCTCCGATCAGCCTATGAGTTTTTACTACAATTAGGAACATCTTGAAATAGACATTCATTCCGATCAAAATCACTCTGAATCATTCACTCAGCGTACCATTCATTCATTCATTCAAAACATTCACTCAAATCAATCAAAAATGTTCAGAATCATTAATAAACATTGCGAAACCATTCAAGACGATTAGCATTTTATTCAAATCGATCGAATAATTCTACAATTTTATTCACTGGTGCAGAAAACAAAAAACAAAACGATGACGGGCGATCTAAACCTTACAAATACGGCTTATTTCAGATGTACTTGCAAGTCGCCCATTTATAAAAATGTTTGAAACAAAATGGCGGAATATGTGGGTTTTCAAGAGTGATCTCATTAAAATGACTTATGCTTGGTATATCATTTTTTTTAAAGACAACAGAAATCAGGGTTTTACTAAACTTCTTACGAAAAAAAATCAATCTTAATATGTATAATCATGTATGTTTATTAGTGGAAAAGCAGTTGTTCAGCCTAGGCTTATTTAGCACTCGAATTAAATTGTCTGTTCACAACCGTTCAACATGTTATGTAAGCATGATGAATGACTATTCTGACTAATACCCCCGTGTATTGGGTAATGCTTGAAAACATGCAATGCACTCCCTTAAATTGTGTTTGCGACAATTGCAAGCTTTGTTCAAACAACATGTACGTGGCAAATTACTAGCGAAGAGTGACTAAAATGCTGATTTATGAACGAATCTCGCATCCTCGAAATGGCAGTTGATTTATTCAATCATTACCAAAAAACTCAGTGAGATTCAGTGCGGATATAGCATCGAAATATTGTCAAAGGTATCTTAAATTGGTTGGCTTTTGAAATACGACCATTTGGTAATAATATTATAGCTTTACTGTACAGCTATAATTGTTTTCATCTTTTTCTTTTCATGTTGAAATTATCATCTTGGATTTGTTAT
Organism: Fragum whitleyi; assembly: GCA_948146395.1. Lineage (NCBI taxonomy): Eukaryota > Metazoa > Mollusca > Bivalvia > Cardiida > Cardiidae > Fragum > Fragum whitleyi. The sequence goes on from OX411552.1 coordinate 23,065,658, forward strand.
CAAAGGAGCTGGCTAACACAATCGCGAGGAAATTTAGCAAATGGAAAAAGTTTCAATAATGATAATGATAATTCAAAATATATTTATAATGTCCAATTCAAAAGCATTGAATAAAGTAGTAAACCAAAAATACAACATATGAAGAGAGTGACCATTTTTGTCTATATTATCAGGGCAAATTATTACTTAATTTTACATTTTCACACAATAAAAATGCACCACATGAAATTTTTTGTATATATAATGTACCGGAACTGAAGACTTGAATATCAATTTGTAAGGATCTATAATAAAACCATTTAAAATATGAACTACGTCGCGAGAATGAAATAACCCCGTTGAATATTTTTGATATTACACTAGTGGAATAACTATGCAAATGAGCTCAGAGCGAAAAGCAACGCTATTTTGTAACCGCGAAAATGACGTCATAATGTATATATTGTGACGTCAGTTTCAAGCGGCGTTATAAGTTTCGCGGAAAATTGAAATGCTGAATTTTAAGAATTTCGACGATTTTCGCAAAAATACGGGTCAAATTATAAATAGAATATAAAATTTGTGCTCATAAAATACAGAATTTATTAAACTCGTCATTTAAAACATATAAAAAGTCGGCGCAGCCTCGTTTTTATTAAATCGGAGATTTATACCGTTCTCCAGAAATCCAGTCTGTTTGACCCACTACATTTTTACCTTTATCCTCTGAGCAATGTGTTCAAACCAAATTATGTGTTTTCAAACACCGAAGAAACGGCCTTTTCAGTCACAATCTATAAACTTTGTTTTTATCTTATTTACTTTTCGACAAATAGAGAAGAGGCTAATACAAAATTTGATGTAATTTTCGCTTTTAGTAAATAACAGTTAGTATTTTCAGTGTTTATAACAAGATTTTCGGTTGAGTAAAGGAGTTGAAACGTACAATAGGTTAACTGTAAAATAAATTTGTGGCACTTACAATATTACTGCTCAGATTTTTTTCTCGAACTGTCATTTACCAGTTGTAGGGCTGACAACCAATCAAATTCTGTTATGATTATCAGTCGGTCAAAACCCACGCGTAAATTCAGACCACGTGGTAGATGCAAATGGACATCGTCTGCTCGAAATGTGTCAATTAAGTTGTTTGTCATTGGTCAATGGTCGTCTGCACTCTGACAGGGAGCGTGGGAAGTCTACTGGTGGAATGAGTACTGTTGACTTTGTGTTAACAAATAGAAATAATTTTGTAATTTTGAAATATTTGATTTCAATGAGCACTCTGATCACGCTCCAATCCTATTTTCAATAAATTCAAATTTGAGTATAAAGAAAAATTATTCAACAACAATTAAACCGACAAAAACATACGATAAACTGATATAGGATAGCAGCAAGAGCGATCTATTTTTAGAATAACTCATGAATAATCATAGAGTGCTGCTATATTTAATCGATTGGTCAGAAACCAAAGATATAAAAAGCATAGTTGCCGATTTCACGTGTTTCTTGAGGGAAAATGCATTTATAGTATTTGGGAAAACCCAATGCTTGAAAAACAAACATGTTGGTAATCAAAATTGTAAATAGTTTAATGAAAAATGTTGTGTTGCTTAACAGGCTTTTAAACTCTAGAGAGAGGAATAATATTAACAGACAAGCTTTAAGCTTGGCGTGTGCTCATTTTTACAACGTAAAAAAATCTGCTAAGACATAATTTAGACTAGCAGAGGGCTATCGAATCAGCAAACTTTCAAAATCGGACCCACGAGGTTGGATGAGCTGGCGATGTCCTCGAAAAGATGGAGTGTTAAGACAAAAAACTCACAAATTGGGCAAATATTTTACCAACTTTTATTGTCCAAATTTGAGCCCTTTTGATTGGCAAACTATTGCACTATCCCAGCCTCTCAATGATGTCCGATTTACAGTGCTGACAGCACTTTGATCTGTTTATAGATGACTCGTTTAATAAAGTCGGTATTCAATGACCACTCATTAAATATCCTCTATTTACTACACAGTAACATATGTATAGCTGTAACCTCAGGCATGGCTGTAGGTTTCTGAATCTAATGTTTAAGAAAAAAGTTAGAAAGCATTAGTCTTATGCTCGTATTTGCTTTACCATCATTAAATTTAGGTTATCATTACCGCTTACAAAAAAAACCCAATTTATTGGTAACCACTTTGTGGAACAGTTGCCATAGTCCGGACAGTTAATTCGAGCATATGCTTTGCTCATCATTTTTATGTATACATCTTACTATAGTTTCCGATCAATATCTTACCAATAAAATGACGACTCAAACTAGTTTTATATTTCAAAGGGAGTGATCTACAGAGCCGTTGGCTTGATTTTAGACATTCCTGGCTGCCATCTCGATTTTTTCAAAATGCACAATGATGACAAGATGTCATCAACAATATTCTGGTTGGGAAATGCATTGGCTACATGAATCAGTCGGTAATTTTATTCATTGTTAGATTCTTCCTTGCAATTTTCCATGGGAATTGTCTTTTGAAGACGATTCTAATGAGATGATGCATGGCAGAATTCCATATTTAGTTACTACTGTAGAAGCAACTTTAATATTTTACTTACGCTAAAAAAGATCGTAAGATGATAAGTTTAACGGGTCCCTGATGATTGCAGGTTGTTTCATCATGTACATGCTGAGTATTGGAAGCATGAAGAGTTATGGCGTACTTTACACAGAAATGAGGGACTATTTTGAGTCTGGATCAGGCGCCACGGCTTGGATCGGGAGTGTTTGTATATTTCTGACGTTGGCACTCGGACCCATTGTAAATTGGTTGAGCGTCAAATTCACATTCCGTAAAGTCGGTCTGGTCGGCGGGTTGTTGACGGGTCTTGGCTATGCGCTGTGCACGTTTATTCCGAGGATCGAGTACATGTACGTCACCTTCGGGGTCATCATAGGTAAGATTGACTTCCGATGAACTACCCTGCGAACAGTGGGACTAAATGGTGCAAACAAGTGCCCCAGCAAAGCGGGGAGTAATGGTTTGCATCGATTTGTCCTCCTTAACGCAGGAAACGTTTTAATTGTGGACGTTAATTTCTGTGTAAAGTGGGTAAAACGATAGAATGCAAGTTTGCAACCTATTTGGGTAGCAAAAATACCGTCTAAATGAAACTGTCATTTTGGAGATAGACAGAAAAAGAAAAAGACAATGAAGAAGAAGAAGAAGAGAAAAAAAATCTTGAGATAAAATACTGCCGCGTCAAACATAAATTCTTTGCGTGTACAGTTGAATATTCAAAATATTTTATAGATGCAAGAGGTGTAGCATGCTATATTATATAAGTATCAAGTGTCGGTCTTTTCATTGTGTGTTATTTAATAGACATCCGGCGACTGAAAACGAGATCTAAAGTTGTTTCCTCAATATAAGCGTCTCGTCACACGAAAAAGGATCACCTTGGAAGCGCGAAGAGTGTCGACCCTGATAAGACTGCGCGAATCTCGCGGGCTGATCAAGTTCGAAATGTTTCGTATGTAACTGAAATTTCTTGATCTAGAATGCTTATTGTATCTTTCAACGTACTGTATGGAAGAAATAACGGATTGCCTGATTCTAAGAAGATTTTTTTTTACTATTATACTAATCTAACGTTTGGAAGAATATTAAAACAAAAAGATCTAAACCAATGATTGATTTGTGGTAAAAAACAATGATCAGTATACATATGCAGTGAAAAATGACGAATGCGCAAAGGCGACAACCCTACAAGACTAAAAAGACAAATGAATCCCAGTTTTTGAGCGATATTGATCCCAAGGAAACACAAGGGTTACCTGTGACATCGTTACATTCATCAAAAAAGTTAACCCTTTCCTGTTTTATAAAATTTTGGACCTGTCCAAATTCAAAGGTTTTGCAGACGAAAATTTAAAGTGGATTTAATTTGAAAAATAACCATTCAGTAGGGTAGAAAATAGTGTGGAAAAAGAAGAAATTGCTTGTCAGAAGCAATTTCTTCTTTTATCACAATGTTTTCTCAATCATGAAAATCATAGGCACGTAAAAAACAGGGATTAAACAGCAAAGGGTTAAGGTAGAAGACCCGTGATAGTCCCGCAACGTTTCGTTGGTATTGAACTTTAACAGTGTTAACCGAGTTTTCCTAATGATTAAAGTTCATTATTGCTGAAACGTTGCGGAACTATTACGGGTCTACTACCTTTAATTGACACCGTGTATGTTTTTGGAATTATTCCGTATGAAATGAAACGAGTTGGAGGCTCGTGTTTTGATTAAAATTAACGAAAGTTAATCCAAAAACCGCTAATTCAGTCCATTTGGACGAAATTGGCATTGTTACCTCCCTTTTTCCATATCTACGACCTTTTGTGTTTGAGTGCTTTCGCAGAACAATTCGACACTTAAAACCTCACACGAGCCAAAAAGAAAATCATGAAAAGATTTGATGAATTTGAGTTCAAAGTGTTTTTTGAAAATTTTTGGAGCGTTTGTGAAAGGGTTGAATGAGTGTTTGGAATGAATGCACAGAGTGCTGAGCGAGCGAGCTTGAATGGTTTTGATTGAGATAGAAGTCAATTTCATGACGGTACTATCTACGAGGGTTGTTAAAAAATTAACCGGTTTTTGCCTCGCAAAATTGTATTTTTGAAAAAATCAAACTAAATTTGGTATCATTCGCTGTCGGAATTCAATCACAAATGGTTATGTAATATTGGTACAGGTATAGAAAATAGCGCGTGCGCATCTGCCATATGAAATGCCATGGTAACGAGTACCCGGCGCAGCAGATTAAATACCCATATATTTGGTCTTCGTTTTTAAATAATCTTTCTTTTCAACCTGTTGAAAAACTTGCAAATTAATTGAGTTGCTGGAATAAGTATTACAAATGTCTTGTCTTCATTTGAAGTTATATGACCGCAGAATTTTTCGATAAGGTTCGTTTAAAATGTGGCGGGGTAAGTGTTTCGAAACGTTCTAGACGCCGTCAACTGAATGCTCTGAATTTTGATTTTTAATTATTCTATTCGAAATATACAAAAATACCGAAATACATAAATCAAATACGTGTCACGATGAAAGGGGATGGTCCATTCTTCCAAATGCTTTATTTTTATCTGTGAAGACGCTACCGTGCCACGTGAGATAAGAGGAAGAACGGACAGAGAGAAACTTATCGAAGCAACTGTAGGGACGTCAATTGCTGAGTCTCTGGAAGATATAGGCGTGTTTCTTATGGGCACCTTTCTGAGTACTTTGATTTTGCACAAATCGATTTACCTTCATACAAACCATAAAAGCACAGCTTATTTACAGGAACACTGAATTCATCCTTCTTTCATAAATAACGAGCCGTGACAAGATAAATTACACAACATAAAATGTTTCAATTCTCGACATCGTCGCTAGCTTCAGTACTGTGCGCCGCCACCCAATACCCATGTATTTTTGTTTGCATGTGAAATGAATATGCATCGTTCAAATGCTTCAGGTTTTGGCAAGATTGGACATATAAAGTGTCCTGTTAATATGAGTATACTTTTTATTGAAGACAGGCTAGGGATCGTCGCCATCGGATTTTGCTAACATACTCATACATGTGTCATTACGCTAAAAAAGTAGACCCGTTCATATAAAAACGCGGCAAAAATAATCACTAATCACTAGTGTAGTAATATAACGTAAAATTTTGGTGCTACCCTAAATTCTAGCCGGCACCTCAGGGGAGTGAGCGCGTGATCTATGCAGAAATCGCCTGCAGAACCGTGTTTTGCATTCGTAAGTGGTGCTGTTTTAGTGCGTTTTGGCTGCAATCTTTTGCATTTGCTCCAAATATTCAATTGCATCTTACAATTGTTTTTATGCATAGGCAAGCTATTTTAAGCTCTCCAATTTAGACTCGCTTTTTCTCGTTAAATTGTGCGTTTGTGTGTCCTTAAGGTTGTTTTATTTATCCGTCTCCCGGGCATGTAATATAAATGGTTAAATACTAAAAAAACACAAGGCTATTTGAATTAACTCGTAATTCCTCGGATTTTTTTAGGTTTGAGTTTACACTTGGATTCACGGAGAAATCATTTCGAGGACTTTTCAAATTACTTTATTATTAGGATTGTTTTGACTATCCATATTGTACGGCCTGTACAGTTGTACCACGCATGCGCGACCCCGGTTTTGAGTTTCCGCTTTTGTTCTCGACAATTTTCTGACAATAACAAACTGTTTTGGAAACAAACTGGATTGGATTTATTTGTAACATTCTGGAGTGAAATTTGAAAGAATTCTCCTCGAGGTGATAAATGCTATAGCTCGGGAGTTCATTTAACAATTTGTCATTTTTACAGTTTTGTCAAAATTGATTCACCGGATAGTTCAATCCGAATCTTGATCTAGAAAAGCAGTCCCGTGGAAAAGGCCTGAAAGGTTTGTTGTCTTAACAGGTTTATACAGTATTTTGTAGTTAAAATAATTTTCTACTAAGTAATACCATATACCAACAAGAATAACCTGAAACGGAGATCGAAATATCTCAATGGAGAATTAGAATATGATGTTTCACTCCTGGAAGAAACTTAAAGGATATTGATAAAAACAACAAAAGCTACAGCTATTATACGGAAAAATACTTCATCTTGGTATTAACTATGACTAGTAAAAGTATAAAAATATTGGTATTACTTTCATTGCTTCTTTTATGTGGAGATATTGAGACAAATCCTGGACCAGATAATAAAGATAAAAGAAATTTGAACAAAATTCCAAATTCAGGGTTATATTCACCAGGGCAATGAAATGTTCAGCTCTTCATCAAAGGGTAAGTAGTGTGTGTCACGTGGATTAACATTTTTATTTAAGTATTTTACACATCCACTTAAAGATTTTGCATTTGAAAAAATCCGATTTGGATCATATTTTGATTGCTGTGGGTAATCTATACAATTTCATAAAACAGGGTTGCAATAATTTATATGAGTTTTTTAGAATTTCGGGAATCGCCACCATATATCTGTTGGTGAACGTTTCTCATTTATGATATTGAAAACTTACACTGGGGGATGAATAGCGATTATGAAGGCAGTTACCCTCTTGTTAAGCTTGAATTGGCTATAGGGATAGGTTTATCTGAAAGTAATGAGTCTTTAAAGTAAAGCATATTCATTTGTAATCGAAGTGCAGTTTTCATATGTTACCAACAGGGACTATTTTATATTTTTGATTCCCATTCAAGAGATCTTCTCAAAACGCTACAATTTTCATTCCAATTGTTAGTATTCAGTTCTGTCTTCAATTCGGGCCTTTCAGGCCTTTGATTTCACATAGCGATAAATCAACAATGATTTATTGGCCTTATCCGGATAAAAATTGAACATCCCTCGTATATCCGCTCAGTATAGTCGCTGTCCCAATCTGGCGCTGCAATCGAGGGTGTCGCTCTCTATTCCTTTCTATCTAGATAAATTCGTTTCTGTAGTGTAGGTCGAATAGGACGAAACTAAAGGCATCTTAATACACCCCGAACCCTCCTCCCTCGCCAAAAAATGTAAAAAAAGGGTCTCTTCGCAGAAGCTTCCGAACCAAAAGAAATTCAATTTGAATGAATTTGTAATGCACGACGGTTGATTCTGTAGCCTTTTCGAAAGACTTTGGAGCGTTTCTAATTGCATGAGTGAATGTTTGGAATGAATGAATGAATGAATGAATGAATGTATGTATGAATGAATAAGTGATGTATTCTTCAATGCTTTTCCAAAAATAGATAGTTGATCGATTGATTAAATTGGGTTTTCTCACTTAGGTCTACGATTATCAACCTATTGGTGAGAGGCAAATAGTCGGACAGAATGAGTGCCGCCGTCGGGGATCGAACCTGGGACCTGAAAAATAATAGGAGATTATCTCATGATAATTTCACTACAGACCAGTGAAACTTTCAACTTAAAAAAGAAAACAGCAACAACAACAAACTAATAGCCTGCTTTCGTTCATTTGACTTTATCTGACACTATCTGAGCGGAGCCAAATAACAATAACCAAAAATAGTTCTGCAACATTTCGGTAATTATGATCTTTCACATTGTTGACCGAAGTTTCCTAATGAAAATCATACGGAAACCTCGGCTAACACTGTTTAAAGGCGCTGTCACACCAAAGCGTATGAGATTAACGTATGACCTGCGTATGAAAAAATAGGGAATTCTTCTTATACGCATAACTTTTCAGCGAATAACAAGGGACCGCAGCCGAATTTTAGTCGAATGACAAGCGTATGCGCAGCGTTAATGTAACATATGACAGGCGTATACGCAGGACGTTCGCTAACGTATGCCATCGTTAAGGTAGCCTTTATCGAGGTATGCGTAGAGTATGCAAGCTAACGAGTAACGTACATGGATAACGATTATAAGCGTATGAATAACGTATGAATATCTCATGGCTGAGATATTTTCTAAGTTCCTTTGGTCTAACGGTAGATTTCGAGCCGATAAGATTTCAAGAAGAAACAAGAGGCCTATGACGCGGGTCTGAGACGCTCTACTGACTCCCTTAGAGAGCATGATAGTTTTTACGAGATAGAATTACTGTCATGATAAATTAAGAAAAGACCGTATCTATATAAAGATAGTCTAGAGTCACCGGCATGTTAATTGTAACAAAATTTTGATACGGGCCTTAAATCGGATAAACTTGTTTCATCTGACTCATTTGCTCAAGAAGCATCCCCCCAACCCCCGCAACACACACACACGATGATAAAACTATTCTGTACAATTCTAATAGTTTTGGAATCCATATTGATAACGATGAATATCAAATTCAAAGATCGAGTTATCGTTTCAGCCTAAAATTCACAAGATACGGGATGGATCTGCTATTCCTTTTTTCGAAAGGAACAATCTCCTCATTGAAGCTTAATCATTCTATGAAGGTTACAGGGAATCCATTGAAAGGTGTGAAAAGTGAGACTCTGATGTGATTAGGAAGCTATTTTTATTGAATTTTTGTAATGCCTTCTTTTCCGTGAGACTTGAAGGACTTGGCCCTTTTTCGAAAGGATCCTTCAAAATGATGGCTCAATAATTTAGTATATAACAGAAAAGAACTCATTAAAATCGGTAAATTCTGTCGAGATAACGATATTTGTTAAGGTTTATATAAAGACTCCTTTCTCATAATACTTAAAGGACCTGGCCCAATTTGAAATCAAAGCACTAAAAGTACTGATAGTGAACGATTCTGATGGCATTCTAGAGTGATATATTGAATTCGTTGAGAAAAGTGAAATCATTTATCTAAAAAAATTAAGGGACAGTGTTTTGACAAAATTTCGGCAATTCTCACTGTAAATCCAAATTTGTTTGCATGTCGAAATCATTCTCAAATATTGCTATGGAAAAGAAAGAAATGGAAGACCACTTATCAGGAAACATAGTGTAATTTTGTTTGGGTTTTGTTGTTGTTGTTTTAATCCACATTTCGGTTCATTATACAAACGGAATTTGATATCATTTGCTGAATATTTGAGGTTTTTTTTAATAATTAATATATGCCTCGAGCGGCAGCGTTGAGCTTCTTTAATGTCGTAACATCATTTCTTTCTTAACTCGAAATAAAAACAGCTAGAAAGGTAATTTCAGTTTCAAAATACGAAACCCATATTTTACCGGATCCAACAGCAGTCTTTCTGCATTTTGCTTATGAAACGTAATCTGTTCTGGGCTCTAGAACTTTCATGGCTTGAATGGGGTCCCCCATTCCCCTAATTAAAAGACCGTTGTTTCGTCTTCAACCAAAACGCTGTAATTACAATGTTTTGGTCTCTTTCGGTAGCCTACAGACTTTGTAAAATAATGATTATCTGATGCCATTGTTCAAAAAAAGAAAGAAACAATAAGATTTATGTAGATAGGTATTTTGTACATATTGTCCAAATATAACTGTAGTTTTAATTCTGGTACTCCTTCCAATTAGTGGATAATCGTAAAACTAATAAGGGAGAAGGCGAAGGCTAGGTAGGGATCTAGGCTAATAAAAGATCTGGTGCGAGAAATACCAGCAATCACTGTTTAGGTGCTCCAATCCACAGGTGATTGATTCACAATCCAAATTTCGTCTTATAGGTTATTACATGTGACCCGTCACCCGTAAAGGGACCATCTGGGTAGTGTGTAAAATGTCGACCCTAGTCAGACTACGCAGACTGACTGGGGTCGAAACTTTTTGCACTGCGCTTATTTTCTGTATCTAGAATGATCAAACTACTTTCCAGTGAAAGAATTTTTGAAATTCAACTTCTGGTTGACCTATGCTGGATCAAATCTCTTTTACAATAATTCAGTTTACAGAATTCCCAGATGGTCCCTTTTCGCATGACGGGTCAAATATATATAAACATCTAAGGCAAAACATATATGAATGAAAAATCGCCTGTGCTTCAGCCATCGAAATTTTACAGAGAAATTGTTTATAGCGGCGTTTATCCCTATTCAAACAAAAAGCAGAAGAAAGGTTGCACATTTAAACACGTGTAAAATAATTCTTGAAACCAGTTTCGAGACTGACTGTCGTATGTTGAAAAGTAAAGTAAAACCCGATTGCATTATGTCACTAGACTGGTTGCCGTTTCTAATGCTAACTTCGTGTACGATATGTACAAAATCAGGAGGTCACGACCTAGTAACATATTTCCGTCAAATTACTACAAGTTGCAACAGCGAGGGCTTTTAACGAATACATAGTATTTGTCTATACAGTGTATAGCCACAAGCTTCGTTTTTGTTCTAAACTCTCGATAATCTTATGCAGATCATCCGTTCGCGTGATTGAGATATTAAACCTCATTTATTATTTTAATAGGGAATTTTTCATTTACTTCACATATTAAAGAATTTTAGTATAACGCCATTAACGAAATAAACAGTGATTTTGAAAAGTGAAGTCTTAAGATATAATGAATTGAATCTAAAAGGGCACTACTTGATTTTGAAGCTATTAAGAACCCGCATGGTGTTCCTAACGAAACGTTCGTTCACCAGAAGGATAGATCCTTGCGATGATACATTCGTTCTGCACAAGTGTGAAAAGAATAAAATGAGAATTGTTGATTCTTTTACGAGATAAAGTCTACGGAAGGACAGACGGACGCAATGACGGACGGACGAAAACGCGCCATTGCTACTGCTCTTCCGACCTTCCGGTCAGTAGAGATGGAAATCGTCATGCAGAGGGGGTGGACAAGCAAACTGTTGCTCCTCCCGCTAATGTTGTAGAACGGGTTCAAAAGACCGCTGGGACGTGCAAATACAAGTTGCTGAAGGTATAGTTTTCTGATCTCAATCTCTCTCCTCCTAATTGAGGTCCGGCCCTTGGTTCTTCTCTGCCATCTGAAGCTGATTCTGCCTCCAAAAACTCCCACAAGACAAAAAAGCAATACAGCCTTGAAACGAGAGTACTTGAATTTTAGCAAAAATGATTCTTTTATGCCAGCGCATGCCAAGCGTACTTGACTTATGAGTAACGCTCCTCAGTCGACACTCTAGCGTGTTGATCGTATGCATACCGTTTGACTAGCGTATATTCTATACGCTGGCTTCCGCTGAAAAGTTTTTTTTTCGGCTGCTGTGTATAAGACCGTATACCAACGTATACCAGCGCACTTTTAACGTATGCGACTTATGAATAACGAACGCCTAGCGTGCAACTGCGTATGCGAGCGTATGAGCATACGTTCGCATACGTTAGTGCCATACGTTTAGATGTGATAGCCGCATAAGTTAATTACTTCCGAGACGTTGCAGAACTATTACAGGTCCACTACCTTAATACCGTCATGATGTCGTAATCCCATGCAAAATGATGCGCTTTTAAAGTAAATTTGTTTCTAAATTTTCAGATTTTGCTTTATTTTTGCATTCAAGATATAGAAATAAGCGTTTGTTTTTCGAGTAAGATCGATTGATAATTTATTTCTTGAACAACAAAGGATATGCAACCTTGTATATTCACTCGTGACTGTTATTCACTCAATGAAATATACATCGATCTCAAACTGAAACAAACGAGTATTCTCTACATATATAACCCTCTTTTAAAACTACCAATTTCATTTGTTGCAGGTATAGGTTATGGTTTCTCGTTCACATCGTCTGCTACCATTATCAGTTTCTACTTCGAGAAGAATCGAGCATTGGCTAATGGTATCACGGTGTCTGCGAGCGGGATAGGGGCTCTGACCCTTCCGTTCTTGTACAGGTAAAGTGATAGGTAGCGGTATCAAAACCTTTTTTTGCAAAAAATACATATATGCTAAATATAGACAAGGTTTCTTTCATTAAAAATCCTCGAAGACATCACTCAGGTGACCATTCGATTCCTTAAATGTCAGGGGAAAGGATGAAATAACATATCTTTAATCATAGTATCCCATGTTATCTTAACCAATTTCCTGGTACATCAAGTCACTTATTTTGATCAAAGGTAGTTTTCAAATGATTCTAACCTTTTCAATCAGAAGTACTGTTGTCAACTTTCACTTTTATCCTCCAAATTGTTTTGTTCGAAAACTGGGTCATCGCAAATGGTTTGAGCTTATTTGATTGGTTGATTGGCCTTAAACAATATGATGTAATGGGGGAGGGTTCTTACATCCAATGAAATAGTGTGAAACTGAAAAATATCATTTGGGATGCTTCTTTACAAAGACAAATTGTCATCACAATGATGTCCTTGCAAATTGAGGGTGTGGTTTTCCTATTTATTTCATAAGTATAAGGTCAATTTCAACAAAAATTTGCATACATATAGAAATAAACATGGGCTTCAAAGATACAGTTTGATTATTTGGACTTGTGCAAATAATTCTTGGAAATATTGATTTGAAATTTGACCTGGAATGTTTGAAAGACACCTTTTCATTATTTTTGTCTATTATTTCTTTGATACTGCCACCTCTTGGTAAAGTTAAACCCAATCGTAAGTCAATAATACGCGTTCCTCTTTCATCACGGTAAATAAATAATTCTATAACAAAAATTTGGTCGAAAAGAAAACAAAAATGCCCGAAGTGAATATTCTAACTTTTCTCAAACTTTTCTCTAACTTTTATAAACATTCATGACGCCTAATTGTTTATGTTGTTGTTTTTATCATGCACTAATTGTGTCTCAACCAGAGGACCAATAAAATTTATATTTCATACCATTTCATTTATACATATAAAGAACAACTATTCTAAAAATGTGATATTAAAAAGTAAAGGAATACTGAAGGAATACAGCATTGAAAATTACAGTGTTCGGAAATCTACGAACTTTGCCACTTTTAATGCTATTTTTCTGAATGCCGAATTTTGCTAGTCCTGTTAATAATTAGGGTTTTCATTCAACAAAATTCGAGTAGCAAACCGCATTTCATGGTAAAATCAAAACTTAAATGCTAACTCGTTAACTAGTGTTAATCAGAATGCTGACCCGAACTTTAACCTCCGACAAGGCAATCCGTCTTTCGATGTAAACATGGATTGCTGGTATTTCTTGCACCAGATCTTGCATTAGCCTACATCCTTACCTAGCCTTCGCCTTCTTCCTTATTAGTTTTACGATTATCCACTAATTTGTAGGAGCAACAGAATTTAAACTACAACTATATTTGGACAATCCATTAACTGTACAAAACACGTACCTACATAAATCTGACTGTTTTCTTTTTTCGAGTTAAGAAAGAAATGATGTTACGACAATAAAGAGGCAAAACGCTGCCACTCGAAACATATAATAATTCAAAAATCTCAATTATTCAGCAAATGATATCAAATTCCGTTTGTATTATTATCCGAAATATAGATTAAAATAACAACAACAAAACCCAAACTAAATTACACTATGTTTCCTGTTAAGTTGTTGTCTTTTTTTTCTATTTCGTTGTAATATTTGAGAATAAATTCGACATGCAAAACAAATTTGAATTTACATTGAAAATTGCCGAAATTTTGTCGAGACATTTTCCCAGAATTATTTTTTACATATATAATTTCTCTGTATTCAACGAATTCAATATATCACTCTAGAATGCCATCAGAATCGTTCACGATCAGTACTTTCAGTGCTTTGCTTTTATTTGTTGGTTTTTATGAAATTCCAATGCAATACATACACAGGGGAGCATTTAGGTTATGAAATACGTTGTTCTTACGTTATATAAGATAGCCATACCCACATCGCCCTGACGTTGTTATGGTAATCATCAATCATGCGCTTTTAATGTTCTTGTTTAACTGATTGTGCAAATCAAATGTTCTTTTCTTTTTCTTCTTCTTTTTTTTTTTTTTTTTTTTTTTTTTTTGTAGTTTTACTTAAGTAAAAAAGTAGAAAATTGTTCATAATGTTATAAAATAGCACATTTGTATTCTACGTGAGTGTAGTAATTTTGGGTCATGATTTAGATAATTCGGCTTCTGGTGGTACTTTATCAATTTGCTTTAAAAGATACTTCAGTGTCTATGGTGATCTTTTGGGCATTTGATATATAAAACAACGCGGGGTTTTAGAAATGCAAAAAGGCAAATATACTTAAGGACAAAATTTCTATCCTGTATTTTTTTTCTTTATGAATCCTTAACTTATGGAAGATAACGTTTTGAAAATATTGGTGGTGAATTCCACCCTTACACCAAAACGGATTGACAGTTTTCACCAGCATTTGAACCCAAATTATATTGATTTAGTCCGAACGACATTTATGACATATTCTCATTTTCGAGCAACATAGGTAATACAAAAGCAAATATCTTAATGGAACCCGGTTTGCATTTAACGTCCAACAGCAAAACAAAAATATGAAAAAAGGCATATACTCTCAATCTCGATTAATTAAAGAAAGACTGTCATTATTTAGGCATTTCTTTTGAAGAACAACGTTGTTCGAGAATTCAAAAGTTAAACAGAACGCCATTTTAACGACGTTTGTTAGAAAATTTGATACAACGTGGTATCGAAACCGATACATTTTCAAGAAAAACACAACTTTGAATCACTTAAATGAAAAATGTATAAATGATTTTTAGGATATGAAATCCCCTTGTTTAGATAAATCAAATCGCAAAGAACCAACATAACGTTTTTTTTTTATCTTTCGATGTTTTATTTTCAGACCTTGTACCAAACTTACAAGTCTTC
This sequence comes from Fragum whitleyi, assembly GCA_948146395.1. Classification (NCBI taxonomy): domain Eukaryota; kingdom Metazoa; phylum Mollusca; class Bivalvia; order Cardiida; family Cardiidae; genus Fragum; species Fragum whitleyi. Next base: position 23,080,822 of record OX411552.1, read on the forward strand.
TAAGACTGAAAGGTTCAAACGCCACCTTTAAGATGATATCGCATTCATTAATATTTGTTATCTAATTTAAAAAAAAAGTCCATTGTTCATAATTTCAAGACTTTTGTCTGTTAGTAAATGTATGCAATGTAAAACAACAGTAAAGCTTCAAAAGAAAAATGTAGTGGACGCGTGTTTCAAACTTCTAAAGCTTGTCTTTGGTTCGTTGTTCTGAATTGGCTTGTTTATTTCTTATATCTAGGTACCTTATCCAGGAGTACGCCTTAAAGGGAACCTATCTAATAGTCAGTGCTATCTTATTACATATCTGTCCAGCGGCGTGTATCTTCACACAACCTAGAAGTCTTGTCAAACTGAAAGAGAAATCTGACAAACATGATGGTCACGGTAAAGACGCTGAAAACTCTCTGTTAAATAACAAGGACGAGCTTGAACATGCAAACAAAGTGAAGAAAAAATTAAGCGGACCAGATTTTAGATTTGAGTTATTCAAATTGCCTTTGTTTACTTTATACGCTGTTGCTTTTACATTATGTATGAACGGTTTTGTGAACAACCTTATTCTTATTCCATCCCATACAAAAGATTTAGGGTTCGATAAAACTAAAGTGAGTCTTGGTGTTTCTATAATGGGTGGTTGTGAAGTGTTTGCCCGGATCTTCTTCGGTTGGTTTGCAGACAGACAGATCATTAAACGACAGTATATATTCATGTTCAGTATGATGCTCAGTTCCATCTTTTGTTTTATTGCTCCGCTGTTTCAAAGTTTTGAGTTTATCGCAGTCTATGCTGCTATAGTAGGGATATTTCCCGGCTCATTTTGGAGTTTAATGCCTGTGTTAGTGATAGAGGCTGTAGGAATGGAGAACTTTGCCCCGGCCTTTGGACTCCTGTCACTCTGTCTGGCCTTGGGTGCAGTTTTCAGTCAGCCGTTGATTGGTAAGTTCAGTCAATATTGCTCGAGCGACCACGTCTATTACGCGACCGTTTTCAAATTCCCTTTTTTAAAATTAAATGTCTTAAAAGGTTGTCATCGTAGGTTTAAAAATTGTTGAAAATGAATCCTATGTTTTTAAAACTCACCAGAATCATCTCAATGAGACGATTCTATTGAGCTTTATCATCATACGATTCTCAAGAATATTTGCAATATCATGCATATTCTATATAAAATATGTTTCTTATTTGTTAACTAAACGTGTATTAAGCAGCTATTTCTTAAACGACCGCTGTTTGGTGGTCTTGTTCGTGGTCGCTTAGAACAAGTTTTACTGTATTGCACAACACTAAACGTAGACTATTTATTTGGGGAGGAAAAGTGTGAAGAAGCTTGTATGATTTCTCATCCTTGCTAGCTCATCCTTTATCGAAAGATGTGTGTAGAAAAGATAATTAAAATATCTCTTTACAAGTTCTAATCGCCAATTACTTTTTTAAAATTTTAAATTACGTGGATTTTTAAATATTAGTAGAAATAAAGACTTAACAGAAAAGGGGTTGTACAAAGGGTTTAACTAAAAAGGCTACCTTTAATTCCTTTCTCAGTTAGAAATTTTATTTTTTGTTATAAATAAATAGCTCAATGAGAATGGACGAGTCGTCATTTTGCACTTTTTATTATTTCCCCACAGGTTGGTTAGAAGATCTTACCGGAAACTGGAATGCGTCTTTCTATCTGACTGGTTGTCTGTTACTGTTGGCGGGCGTGGTTATAGCGCTGGAACCAGTCATTTTAAAATACTTCCGGGAATCTAGCAGCAGAAATGGTCATCAAGAAAAACAATCACCAAAAAGGGAGCAATTCACAAACCGCGATCAAGAATATGTGACAGAGATGGAAGATCTATTGAAAGTAAACGACGAGTTATGTTCTGAGAAAGATATTGAGATTCAAATATCTTCTAAACCGGACTGATCCTTGGATTTGATGATCACGTGTTCAAAAAGATAAAAAAAAAGATATTAACTATCCCTGCATTAAGATGAAAACGTTTAAGAAATTGTACTTCCCTTGTCGAAGAAACTTGCTTACAGTTAACAACATAGTAAAATGGACACTCATCTCAATCAAAGCCATTCTAAATCGCTCATTCAGACGTCGCGCACGCTAATGCTTAACATTTTGTGACATCTCTACGAAAAATTTTCCCGGTGATCATACGAAAAAATTATATTTCAAAAATGTGAAATGATTTATGATTGTCATTTTGATAATGAAATGCGACAGCTAAAGATTCTGAAAACAGGCTTTAGAATTTGCGCTTGGAAGAAATTGTGTCCACACACATTTTCTTTATTTATTTTGTTGTATTTGACGTATTATCATTTTTAACCATTTTAAATTTCTAAAACTTTCATCTATTAATTATACAGCTATTGAGAAAACTTGAACATTTTTCACGGCGATTTTTCGTTAAAATTTGACGTTTTACAACTTTTGAATTGTAAAATAAATCTCTATCAAAAGTATGGTTTTTTTACTGATGGCCATTTGTGTTTACCTACTTACATGGTGTCACTTGTCGCGTAAATCTAAAATTTTCGAAAATTTTCATGAACTATTTTACGCATTTTAGGGGTTATTAAAGGAATCTACCCACACATAATTTGTTACGTTTAACAGATGTAATTTAAGTGTTTTGGTGACAAAGAAATTTAATCAAACGGGACTATGATTTTCCTCAATTTATATACTATAACAGTATGCTTTCTTGTGGTTCTTTTTGGTGTGAAGAATATAGAAATTGACCAACAGGTTTGGAAAAAAATTGGCAATTGGAAATTCACGGGAGACGTGCATTTACAAATGTTAAGCATTACCGTGCGCGACGTCTCAGCGCTCCATCTATTCATTTCAAACATTAACTCAAACCATCCTGAACAAAATAAGCGATTTTGGGTTACCTATTTTTAATTTCTCTCAATACTCACTCATCGCACTCATTCAATTTCATTCCTAAATTATTCACCTTGTCAAATTCACGATGTTGTTAAATGTACGAAATGTTAAAATATTTGAACGTTTAAAAATGGTTTGTCATCTCAAAGCAAGACCGTTCTTTACTGTATAATTCGTTCGATTTTAGTTTTTAGCTTTTCTGACCGAAGTTCAAAAGTTCCAAAGCATGTTCTGTTTTCTGCCTGTCAGTCCATGCGTCCGTCTGTTTACTTTTCCTAGTTATCGCGATAAAGTCAACAGTTTCCATACGATTTGCTTCAAACTTTCACGGAATGATTGCACCAACATAAGGATCTTCCTTTCGAAAATTGGTCAGATCTGACAAGTATCACGGGAAAATGGATCTTAAAGAATTTGATTGAAATGGCCTCGATATGGTAATGGTTTCCACAATTTCATACCATTTTTATCGCATAAGACTCCACAGTTTACATGTGATTTACTTTAAACTTTCACAGAATTATTGTACATACCAACTTAAGGATAGTTCATTTTGAAAGCGGGTTAGGTGCATCATGAAACTTCACAAAGGGGGGCATTTGAAATAATTAGATTCACAAAGGGGGCCATGGGAAATAATTAGAATATTCTCGTTATCGCGATATCTCTACAGTTTTCATCCAATTTGCTTAAAACTTTCACAGAATAATTGTACTAAAATAACGATCATTACTTTGGTTATGAACGAGATCTGTAAAGTATCAAAGAAATGGTGGCTCTGTGGCAATTTGATTAAAATAATCTCCTTATCGCAATCAAGTCCCAATTTTGGTTCTAATTTGATCCAATCTTTAAAAAAAAGGTTGTACTGACATGAAGATCCTTCCTTTCAAAAAGTGGTCGGAGCTGACAAGTATCACGAGAAAAAGGATCTTATTGCGATTTGAGTGAACTATCCTCGTTATCACAATGAAGTCCACATTTTCGTCCATTTTTTTTACAGAATGGTGTACCAATATTAGGATTGTAACTCCCTAAAATTGGTGTGGTCCGTCAAGTATCACGGGAAAAGGCGCCTAATTGAAATCTAATTAAGATACACAAATAGCATTATTTAACCTATTACCAGACGACTGAATTTCTCAATGGCCCAGTCACCACATAGATCTAATATCTTTTTGATTAAACAGCCATTTAACAAAAAGACTGCCTTTCTTCATTGTTGTATTCTTGTGTATTGATTGTTATATAGATATTTTGTTTCTGTATTTTTGGATCATTTTCCCCATATCCCATTCTAGATTCAGAAAATCAGCAAAGTGTTTAAGTGTCCGTCTAACGCAGTCTAACTAGGTTCGACGGTTTATGCACTACCCAGATGGCCCATTTTGCGAGGGGTCACTATTTGTTTTAAAATGTTATTGTGCCTTCGAATAGCAGATCGTCCGTCATTGTCAAAAAACAATACGACATGGCGTAGGTATCTTGTTTGAGCAATAACGGGCAAAGAGCAAAACATTTTGTGAGTTGCACAAGTCTCTGACATTCAATCAGAAAATTGTTCAAATCAGCTCCTTGTTTTAAAAGCCATCTGTAATTGGTTTGCCTCCGTATACTCGATTTTGGCTGATATTGTTCTTGGGTAACATTTGGCTTCAGCAAAAATTTCGTGATTTTGAAATGCTATGTGTTGAGATGTTTTTCAATGCACATAAAAATTTTCAACAAACCTTTGTGTATCAGACACCGCAAGCTTACTAAGGTGGCGGCGTTGCTACCGAAAGTAACGTGTAATCAAGCAGTCAATACGTTGGTCTTGAAAAGATATAAAGTTTCGACATGTATCAAAATAAATAAGATGACCGTAGTGTCCCTAAACCGCCCGACTGAGTTAACCGCCATAGATCTAACCTCTTGACCTTATTTACGACCCAACTTGAACCCCGTCAAACTTATGCGGGACTTCATGAATACAAAAATTCATACCAAATTTGAGATCGATTGATAAAATTATGGCCTCTGCAGTGCCTACGATTTGACCTTATGACCTAGCTGTTGACCCTACTCGACCCAATTTCAAAATTGACTGAGATGTCATCGAGACAGCTTATCTGGTCAATGTTCAAGTCGATTGAAACAAAAATATGGCATCTGGAGTGTCTACGAGGGTTTTCTAGGATTTGACCTTATAACCTAGTTTTCAACCCCACTTGACCCAATTTCAAAATTGACCGAGATTTCACCGAGACAACTTATCTGGCCAATGTTCAGGTTGATTGAACCAAAAAAAATCGCACTTGCCCAAGATTTGATGGAAACAAACATTCTGACCAAGTTTCAAGAAATCAAGCAAAAGATGTGCTCCCTAGATTGCACACAAGGTATTTCTAAATTTTGACCCCTTGACCAGTTATCGAACTTGCCCAAAATTTGATGGAGACAAACACTCTGACCAAGTTTCAAGAATTTAAGCAAGATTTTGATCCCTAGATTGCACACAAGGTTTTTCTAAAATTTGATGCCGTCACCCAATTTCGAGCTTGCCCAAGATTTGATGGAGACAAACATTCTGACAAAGTTTCAAGACATTTGGGCCAAAATTATTACCTCTTCAGTGCACACAAGTTTATGAGCCAAAAAATTAACCTCTAGAGTGGAGACAATGTTTTTCTAAAATTTGACCCCTTGACCCCATTTTTGACCCTACTTGACCCAATTTCGAACTTGACCGAGATTTGATAGAGATAAACATTCTGACAAAGTTTCAGAGCATTTCGGTCAAAAATGTGGCCTCTAGAGTGCACATAAGGTTTTCTCAAATTTGACCCCTTAATCCCATTTTTCTTTACTCAATTTCGAACTTGACCGAGATTTGATGGAGAAAAACATTCTGACAAAGTTTCAAGACATTTGGGCAAAAAAGTGGCCTCTAGAGTACACGCAAGGTAAAAGTTGATGACGGACGACGGACAGCACCCCATCACAATAGCTCACCTTGGGCACTTCGTGCTCAGGTGAGCTAAAAATCTAAACGATTATGCATAAGCATAATTTTTGTGAAGTTTGGTTAAATATTACTGGCAGAGAAGATTTTTTAAATTACGTCTTATAGGACAATTTTTTGGTGACCCGACCGCCCCATGTTATCACCCCAGTCAGAATTTGTCGGAGAACTCTTAAAGTGCAAGTCTTATGCATCATTTATGTGAATAATAATTTTCGAGAAAATTTGCTCATATTTCATCATGCGGGACCATTTTTGGCGACGCTACATTCCGTAAAGTTAGTGTTTTCAAGCCGATCCGAGTCTGATGAAGAAATCTCAAATTGCATATCGTGAGAATAAATCCTATGAAATTTGCTTGAATAATGATCCGTAGTTTCAGAGAAGATTTTTTTGTCATATGGGACCATTTTTCGATGAAGCGACAGCGAGCCCGATCAAAATTTAACGAAGAAATCTGAAAAAGCAGGGGTGGATTCAGGATTTTTGTACACATCACACAATATTATACCATCCATATTCTGCTGAATTTATTTTTTGTTTGACAAGTGCCCTATTTTTTTGGACATAGTCAACGAGCCTGGCTGCCTCAAGATATTTTCCTAAAAATCAAGATGGCGGGTAATAAATGCTAAGATCAGACTGCACAATTGTGCAGGCTGATTTTAGTCAATACTATCATGTAAAATTTTGAGTCGAAATTTTGTACAGAAATGGAATGATTGGGCTTTAGAGGGCGGAAGTAGTTTGTTTGAACCGCCCGAACCACTCCGAATCCGCCACTGAAGAGCATGTCCCAATGATCATTCCTGTGAATTTTGGTTGAATTTTGCCAATTATTTTCAGAGATATTAAAAGGAAAGGTTAACGGAAGGGCGCACTTACGACGGACATCAGGCCAAAACAATTGCCCCGCTGGACTATGTCCAGTAGAGCTAATGAAACAAGAAATGTTTGAGAACAGCGAAGTTCGACTTTTCTGAGCGCTGGATAGTAACAGCAAATCAGATTCGATTTTTGAAAATTCATTATAATGTAAAATAGATAAATGAATCTTTATCAAGAGGATGATATGATGGCCACCGAAGAATGCGCAAAGTTTCCTAGCAATAGCTTCACTAGAAACAGAGATATTTCAGATAAAATTCAGTTGCACATAAAATGCAACCAAGATTCCAAAGCCCCAAAAAGGTTAAAATTTCTGAGAGATTTGATACTCAGAGTGTGGCAAGGTGGGCGGGTCCCCTAAGTCGCTCCACAGACTTGAAATTCTTGTAATAGCAAATCAAAGTTTGGACAAGATTTTTAGATATTTTGGGATCTACTGATTTTCAAAGTTTCCACTATATAACATATAGAGAAATGACCTCCGCCCATAAAATACATAATTTTCATCCAACCACATTTATTTTTGGCTGCATAAACATGGGTCACCCAAGGATCATACCAACGAAGTTTGTTATCCATAAGTTACATTCTGAGAAAATGATTTAAAAAGTTTCCACTATATAACATATTGAGAAATGACCTCCGCCTGTTAAATACATATTTTTCATCAAATCACAATAATTTTTGGTAGACTGATAAAGGGTCTTTCAGGGATCATTCCAGTGAAATATGGTTGATATCCATCAGTTACATTCTGAGAAAATAATTTTCTAAGTTTCAACTATATAACATATAGAGAAATGACCTCCGCCAATAAAATACATGTTTTTCACCCAATCACAATAATTTTTGATTGACTGAAAGAAGGTCACCCAAGGATTATTCATGTAAAATTTTAATTGGTATCCATCAATTAGAATCTGAGAAAACACACTTTTTACCATATTTGGAAATTAGCCACACCCATTTAATCCATGCTTTTCATTGGATTTAAATTTCTTGAACAACTTTGAAAGAGGGTCATTCCTGTGAAGTGTTGTTGAAAATCATCCAGTAGTTTCTGAGAAGATTTTTAAAGAAAAAGTTTACGACTGGACGTACGACAGACACAACGCCATGACAACATAGCTTCGTCGAGTGGGGCTTAAAAACAATCCATTTAATGTCAGCCTTGAGCATGAACGGTCGACCCAAAATTCAGTATGTGGCAGGTTCGGGGGTCTTCTAGGCTCACGTGAGAGCCCAGGTCAGATGGTTCGGCCGAAGTTATGTTTGATTCGTGATAAGTAAGCTAAAAATCCCAACATTGCGTTTTCAAGGATGTTTTGTACCACTTGAACTTCAGAACGGGGCAAGGTGGGCGGGTGACCTTGATTAATCGACCCAAAACACAGACGGTGGTAAGTCGATGTGGGCCCCTAGGCACTCGCGTGAGCCCGATCTGATCGAACCGTGTGCTCCATGCCTGTAAAATTAGCAATTTAGGTCACCCTTGAACTATTGACCCGAAAAGTCGGAATGTGGCAGGTTGGGATGTTCACCTGGACACTCTCGTGATTCTGGGTCTGATCGCTCAGCCGAAGCGCACGCATGATGTTCTAGAACAAGGGGTCCGAGAGGGTCCTTATTGCTCCACTTGCTTTCTAATATCTATCAGTGAGAACCTCGGTCAGATAGATACGTTTACAAGGAAATTTGTGAAGAGGCTAAAAGATGGACAGAAAATGTAATTTTAGTGTAGGCTAAACCTTATATTGAAAGTAGTTTTTTTTTTTTCAAAATGAATAAAGTGAAATTTAGCCCCTCCAGGTCTGGCTCTTATTTGGGGGTCAATCAAAATTCTTGAACATCTTGTGAAATTGATCATCTAAGAAACACTCATACCTTGTTTACTTTATATTGTCGCTATGATTTGGGAGAAGATTTTTAAAAGATATATTGTGAAAATAAGCCTCTGCCCTGCCCGGCCAAAATTTCTTGAACAGTTTACATAAAGGGTCACCTAAGCATTATTCATTGAAATTGGGTCAATTGTATTGGAGGAGAAAATTTTAAATAATTTTATAGTGAAAATAAGCCACATCCTGGCACGTCAATATTTTGAACTTAAGCCAAATTTCATGAATACATGTAGTTTAAGAAAAGGGTCGCTCAAAGAAGATTCATACCAAATTTCAATGACATCAGGCTAAAGGTTTTGAAGAACAATGGGGCCAAAATGGCCCTAAACCACTCACCTGAATTTTATTGGTCCTAAGAATCTCACCACAAAGAAGTTTTAAAAAGGTCACTATAGAAACATTTCTACCAAATTTGCTTAAAATTTGCCCATTGGTTACTGAGAAGTAGATGTTTGGACATTTTGGGCTCAAAATATGCCCCTCCCTAAAACACCCATATTGGGGGAATGGGTTCAATAAAAAATCCATGAACAATTTTTGAGAAGGGTCACACAGGGCACATTTCTGCCAAGCTTGGTTGAGATAAGTTCATTTCTTAGGCTATAAAGATTTCGGGCTCTGAATAAGCCACATCCTGCAAGGACAATATAAGCCCCATAATGCCATGCCAGCAATTGGGGGTCAATCAAAATTCCAAGAACAAGTTTTGAGAAGGGTCACACAAGAAACATTTCTGTAAAGTTTGGTTGAAATGCTCACTGGTTACTGAGGAGAAAATGTTTAAAGAATTGTTGATCACCTCCGACGCACGACAGACGATGCACAAAGGGCAAAAGATGATCACAAAAGCTCACCTTGAGCACGTTGTACGGCTAAGGTTCAATGAAATGCGAAGGACATTGATGCAGAGGCAAAATTTTTATTCAGTACTTAACCATTTTACTACAAGCAAATGTCAGTAAATTTTTGGTAACTGAAGTTTAGGACAAGGTTTATCAATAAGTTTCAGGAATAGTCTTGCCCACAGTACTCTATTTCTGCAAGTTAACAACACCTCTGACATGAAATAGGTGTGTTAACATCAATCAATTCCATCTTAAACACATGGCATCTTGTAAGTGTATTTTTTTCGATGAAAAACTGTGAAAGAGCAGTTTTTATGTAGAGGAAAATTTTGACCTTGTAGCAGACATAATATTTATCTCGCTTCAGAAAATTGACTTTACTGTGAAGAAGTTTGGTCTTGTTTCAGAGTATAATTTAATCTCACTTAAGAGAAAATTTAACCTTTCTTGTGGGTCAAATGTTCATTTTTGCATAGGAAGAAACTTTTTTTATTAAGCTCCAGAGAAAAATATCTTTCTGTTAAGAATACATGTAATTTTAATCTAAGTGAAGATAACAATTTTGTCCTCACAATAAATATTTTTTTAAAAAAAAATTCATCTGACTGGGGAACATGACAATCTGACTGGGAAGGAGTTTTTTCATCTTGCTACAAAGAAGAATTTTCATCTGGTAGCAAAGGAAAATTTTTATCAAGCTGAAAATAGTAATTTTTTTCATCAGGCTGGGGAGAAAAATTGCCATCTGACTGAGGGGGATAATTTAATCTGGCTAGGGAAGAAATTTCCCTTCTAGCTGCAAAAGAATATTTTCATCTGGCTTTAAATTGAAATTTTTCACATGGCCTGGAAGAAAATTTTCATCTGACTGGGGAGGTAAATTTTCATGAGGCTAGGGAAAATATTTTTCTTCTAGCTGCAAGGGAAGGAAAATTTTAAACTGGCTGTAAATAAAATTTCATGTAGGTGCAGAAAGAATATTTTCAGCTGGTCGCAGAGGAAAGTTTTCATCCCACTGCTAAGGAAAATTTTCATGAGGCTGCAAATAGAAAAATCTCATCTGACTGAGGAAGAATTTTTTTATCTGGGTAGGAAAGAAATTTTTCTTCTAACTGCAAAAAAAAAAAATCATTCGACTGTAAATAGAAATTTCATCTGGTCACAAGGAAAATTTTTCACCTGGCTGCAAATAGAATTTTTTAATCTGGCTGTGTAGAAAAAATACTTCATGTGGATGCAAAAACAAAATTTTCATAAAGGTGAAAAAAGGAAATTTTCATGTTGTTGCAAAGGAAAATATTCATCCTGCTGCACATAGAAAATTATCATCTGCACGTTGAAGAATTTTTTTCATCTGACTGGGGAACATTACAATCTGACTGGGGAGGATTTTTTCATCTTGCTACAAAGGAAAACTTTCATCTGGCTGCAAATAGAATTTGCATCTAGTAGCAAAAGAATTTTTTTAGCTGGCTATACATAGAAATTTTTCACCTGGCTGGGGGTGGGGGAGAGAATATGGCTGCAAATAGAAATTTTTGATTTGGTAGCAAAGGAAATTTTTTATCTAGCTGAAAAAGTAATATCTCATCAGGCTGGGGAGTAAAATTTCCATCTAACTGAGGAGGAAAATTTTCATCTGGCTGTAAATAGAAATTTTTCACTTGGCATGGGAGGAAAATTTCCATCTGACTGGGGTTGAAAATTTTATGTGGCTAAGGAAGAATTTTATCCTGATAAACACACATTTTTCACATTTAGCACGGTAGGTATTAGACTTGGAATATGGACTAAATTCTTAAGGTTTAAGTCCATTCCGTAATTTAGAATGAGTTGGTGAATACGTACTAAATATTAAATTCTTTTTTTCTTGGAATTTAGTGTGCTAAATCGATGCAAAATGCGTTAGTGAATACGGCTCCTGTTCTTTCATTCTGTTTGGGTTTTTTTTACATTTATATAAGACCTTTTTCTTTTAGCACAGACATTTTTATCTTTATGCGTATGTTTTCCAGAGAAATGACAAAGGCCTACTTCGACAGTCTTCAAGCGCCTTAATTATCGCCGTCAGGTGATCGATAATAGTCTGCACGCGTCTGTCAACAAATTGTCAAAACTGTCAATATTTCTAAATTTTATTGACGTCATTTACATATAATTAGCGCCAGGGTGACTCGCGAAATTGAATATTGAATAACGTTAATGGACAAGGAAGTATAACCGATCCAGCTTAACTTTCTGTAAAGTTTCATAGTTATCTTCCGTGATTTACTTATTTTGTCTGAAACGCACAACGACGACTCAGTGCGAAACATCTGTAACTGCCTATAATCATATAGGCAGTTACAACTATTTCATCCTGAACCATCGATATATTCAAGTCCGTTTTTTCATCTAAAATATCAACGCAAGGACCCGGATGTTTCTTAAACGCTGGTCGTGTGCATACACAAGATTATTTAACGTAACTTCATAGTGACAAGAATTCGGCCAAACGATGGCCGTTTTCAATAGTTAGAACTTCGACGTCTGGTTACCGAGGTCTAGTGCTCGATGACGACGTGCAGTGATTTATCTTCGTTCTGTCATTGACTGAAACATTTTGCTTTAGAACTTGCGTTTAATATCCTTAAGGAACCGGAAACGATAGCGGCAAATCTGAGCTGCGAAATTAAGCGGTCACCAGTGTTCTAAGTATAAAGACACCGGTATGAAAATTAAGTTCTTAGTAATTCTTGCCAAAGTGATTCGCCGTAAATGGTCAGAACTCTATTATGGCACATTTTGAGAAAACAATTACCAATCGAGTCAAATATGGTCCTTGCCTTTCGTACCTTTTTGGCCATCATAAAAGATAAAGTAAACACTAATAATTATAATAATAAATCACGTAAATATTGATCATTATAATGATTATGATAATAAATTTACTTGTCAACAGTCGTAACTCATATTATAGTTTACACGGTATTAAAATGGATAAAAATAGAAAGTTACCACAAAAAACTCTAAATATGGACCCACGTTCTGTAAACCACATGAGAATGAATCTGTTGAAAGGGAAAGAAAACGTCGGCCTTGTAAATAACCCGATCTAACAACAATTAGTCGAGGTTAAAAAGGTATTATTTGTTGATGAATGAAGACCGGGGCAAATACGAGGTAGACACTATTGTTGTGTGTTTGTGAGTGACAACTTTATTACAGGACGGACAGACTAGATAAATATTACCCGTCATGGAAAAAGGAACCTTCTTATCACTCCATAAGTATATATCTGTGAAGAAGTTACGCCAAAAGGGACCATCCGGGAATTCTGTAAAATGAATTATGGAAAAAGAGATTTGACCCAGCTTTCACTGGAAGGTAGATTGAACATTGTAGATTCAGAAAATAGGCAAGGTACAAAAAGTTTCTACCCTAGTCAGTCTGCGCAGTCTGACTAGGGACGACATATTACGCACTACCCAAATGGTCTCTTTTCGCATGACGGGTCACTTTTGTGAACTCGTCACGCTAGAAGGGACCATCTGGGTGTGTTAAGTATAGACCGTGATCCGCGCAGACTGACCAGGATCCAAACTTTTCGCAAAAAACAAATTTCTTTATCTGTAATGATTATTCTACTTTATCATGTAATTATTTCCGAAATCCACTTACAGATTTACATATGTTGCATCAAAGCCCTTTTGTAATAAGGCCTATTTTTTCCCCAGAATTTCAAGATGGTCCCTTTTCACGTGACGGGTCACATTTGTAAAATAGATTGGTTCCAGTACAGGTCAACCGGAGATCGCATTTTAAAAAATCTTTATATTTAGGAAGATTGATAACCCTACCTTCAGAAAATCAGCAATGTTAGTGAAAAATCGACCTTAGTCGATTTGGATACTTTTTTTTGAAGAATGAATTGGACTGAGGATATAATTCTTGTATGAAATATTAACACTGTTTGCTCTGACGTGATTCATTGAATTGTAGCATAACTGTGTACATGCCTTCAGTTATAATATTATAAAACAAAAATGATTTGAACGGGCTTGACCTTATAAATCAGATAGATGTTCATCTACAAAAAATTATGCGCTTGAAATGTTATGATTTCATATTTATTTATTTATTTTCGTATAAATGTCAGTTGTCAATCTCCGTTTACTTTCTGTCACCAGAGCATATGCATTAATGAAATCGAAAAACTATAACTGTTAAATTTATCTATCTCAAGGTCTTACATTTTGATCTCTGTAATTCTTCATTATTTTTATATTGCTCCCTGCAAAATGGAAAACTTGATCCTTTCACAAAATGATCATGTTTAGATAGGACTGATATATCCGTTCGCATTTTCGGCGATACCCAATTAAATAAAAACAGCTATCAAAAAACAGGTCGAACTTCTTTCAATACCTTTCAAATTGCCTAAAATTGTGTAATTCCCCTCTTCTCAGAAAAAAAGGAAGCGCTTAAGGGTGCCGAAGATATGGTACTCTTCAATCGTATCTGATAAGTAAAGCAAGGTAGTGGCGCTCGTTGTATTATCCTGAAAGCAGGGTCAGATGTTCGATATTAAAAGTGAACTCCTAATTATCGTATAGGTAAGCTTCTTATAGTAACTCTTAAAGCCGTGTTTTCTCATAACTGAAAAACATCGTCGAAATAAAGTGATTTTAGCTGTCTAACCTTGGGTCCATCGGTTTCGTGCACACAGAACTAAACGAGTCTTGTAAATATATGAAATTACAAATGTAAAATTCATTCTAAGGTAGTGGATCCGTAATAGTTGTGAAAGATCATGAGTTACGAAATATTGCAGAATTATTACGGGTCCACTACCTTAAATAATACAAACTGTTGCCTTAGTAAAATTTCTTACTACGACTGAAAAGTTGACATCGTAAAAAAAAGTACACGGAACTGGTTCTAAAATATAAGCTCGGGGTTTTAGGGTGATACAAACACAATTGGATCCAAATGACTCTATCACTGGGGTCATACGGGTCCTTGCTTTAAGTTTTGGAGTTCCCTGTTTTGAACGTAGACTATTTCTTACAGTTTTAAATGATACTCAGTGGTTGTGGGTTCAAACGAACACCCACCTGAAGACAAATCATTTACTTTCATGCGGAATTTAATCGTAAACCTGAAAATGGCAGACGGAATTGATTAAGATCAGTCTGCACAATTCTGCAGTCTAGCCTTAGCATACACAGCCAGCTTTCTTGATTTTTGAAAACACCTTGAGGTAGCCGGGCTCATTGGTATGTCTTAAAGATAAGAAACTTGTTCAAACAAAATTTAGCGATATTAAGATTAAATTGTGTAATGCTACCCCCTTTTGTATGTTCGAACCCCTTCACAGAAATCCCGTATCCGCCGCTGTTATTATTAGGATGTTTTATAGATCAAAGCAAAGTAAAGTATAGACAGATACAAACCATTAGGTCTCAACTTCAGAAAGAATTTATATACTGTTTAAAACAGTCTTCAATTCCTTCTGAATTCGATCCCTAGAGGCTCATTGGGACTCACGTAACATTGCCCAGTCCCTGTTCCCTCAATTGGAGTCTCAGACTCTCACAACCGTGTAGACTTAAAGTCTTTTCCTCATTTGAGACCATTTAAGAGTGTCTGGTTGATAACTTGAAAGGTAGGTTCATGTTGGTGGGGCAAACAATAAGGCCTCTAGAGTGGATTTACATTGTACTTGGAGGAAATTTGCAGAGGATTTTCATTGTAGTCCCGGGGGCACAGAGAGGTGGCGCTTTTATTCAGGGGTTGTAGATTTAAGGAATTTTATCTGTATTTTGTGAACATTTCACCAAAAACTATTTGTATTGATCCAAAGTAAGATTTGCTATACAAAACAGTACAAATTCTCTAAAGAATCAAAAGGTCAATACGTTAATGCAAAGTTAATAAACTAATGAAAAAAGTCCCTGGAGCGTCTAAAAAAGAGTATAAAAGGTTGAACCCCCAAGTTTTCATTATTTGTCCGTTACGGCTGGCTTAAACAACGTACTCTTAAACCTGAGAGGACATTTATTTTCGACGGACAACAAAACAAATCCTGCGGAGCAATTCGATGTCCTAGTGTTTTGCCCATTCCTACACAATCCCACTCTTTGACGCCCCAGAAAAAAGGATTTTCGAAATTCTGCTGAAAATGAAGAAATTGCTTGTTACAAGTATTTCATTTACAAGATCAGCAACTATTTCAAGTTTTGGCGGGCCACATGCGGTCAATATCTGACCCGTCACGCGAAAAGGGACCATCTGAGATTTTGAGAAAAATCGAGCATTAGCTAATGGTATCGCGGTGTCTGCGAACGGGATCGGAGCTCTGATCCTTACGTTTTTGTAAAGGTGAGGTTACACCCAGGCTTAATTAAAAAATACGCGTTCCTCTTTCATCACGGTAAATAAATAATTCTATATTAAAGAAAAGAAAACGAAAAGGTACGAGGTGTATATTTTAACTTTTCTCAATTTTATCAACATGTATTATTTGGATAATTTTGACTGAGACTCTGTCATTGTTTAGACATTTCTTTTGAAGAACAACGTTGTTCGAGAATTTAAGAGTTAAGCAGAACGCCATTTTAACGACGTTAGTTAGAAAATTTGATACAACGTGGTATCGAAACCGATACATTTGCATGAAAAACACAACTTAAAATCACTTAAGTGAAAAATGTGTAGATGATTTTTAGGACATTGAATCCCCTTCCAGATAATTCAAACAGTAAGAGCCAACATAACGTTTTTGATCTTTCGATGTTTTATTCTCAGACCTGGTACCAAAGCGTTACAAGTCTTCTAAGACTGAAAGGTTCAAACGCCGACTTTAAAATGATATCGCATTAATTAATGGTTGCTCCCTAATAAAAAAAGATATGTTCATTGTTCATAATTCCAAAACCGGTCAAGATTTTTGTCGATTTGTAATTGTATGCATTGTAAAACAACAGTAAGCTTCAATAGTAAAGAAAAATGAAATGGACGCGTGTTTCAAACTTATAACGTTTTTTTTATTTGTGTGTGTGGTTCGTTGTTCTGAATTGGCTTGTTTACATCTGATATCTAGGTACCTTATCCAGGAGTACGCCTTAAAGGGAA
Source organism: Fragum whitleyi (assembly GCA_948146395.1). NCBI lineage: Eukaryota > Metazoa > Mollusca > Bivalvia > Cardiida > Cardiidae > Fragum > Fragum whitleyi. The sequence goes on from OX411552.1 coordinate 23,097,475, forward strand.
CCTATTTAATAGTCAGTGCTATCTTATTACATATCTGTCCAGCGGCGTGTATCTTCACCCAACCTAGAAGTCTTGTCAAACTGAAAGAGAAATCTGACAAATATGATAGTCACATAAAAGACGCTGAAAACTCTCTGTTGAAAAACAAGGATGAGGTTGAACATGCAAACAATGTTAAGAAGAAATTAAGTTGACCAAATTTTAGATTTGAGTTATTCAAAAAGCCTTTGTTTACTTTATACGCAGTTGCTTTTACATTATGTATGAACGGTTTTGTGAACAACTTAATTCTCATTCCATCTCATACGAAAGATCTAGGATTTGACAAAACTAAAGTAAGTCTTGGTGTTTCTATAATGGGCGGTTGTGAAGTGTTTGCTCGGATCTTCTTCGGTTGGTTTGCAGACAGGCAGATCATTAAACGGCAGTATATATTCATGTTCAGCATGATGCTCAGTTCCGTGTTTTGTTTTATAGCTCCGTTGTTTCAAAGTTTTGAGTTTATCGCAGTCTATGCTGCTATAGTAGGGATATTTCCAGGCTCGTCTTGGAGTTTTATGCCTGTGTTAGTGATAGAAGCAGTAGGAATGGAGAATTTTGCCCCGGCTTTTGGACTCCTGTCACTTTGTCTGGCCTTGGGCGCAGTTTTTAGTCAGCCGTTGATTGGTAAGTTTTTCACCTGGACAAAGTACAGTCAATCTTGCTCGAGCGACCACGTCTATTAAGTGACCACTTTTATTTAGCGACCGTTTTTTTAAATCCCCTCTTTTAAATCAAATATCTCAGAAGAATGTCATTGAAGGTCTAAAAATTGTTGAAAATTAATCCAATGTTTTTAAAACTCAACAGAATCATCTAAATGAGACGATTCTATTGAGCTTTATCATCAAATGATTATTGAGAATTTGCAATATTAAGCATATCCCATAAAAAAGATGTTTATTATTTATAAAACAAAACGTGTATTAAGCAGCCATTTTCTTTAACGACCGCTTTTTGGATCTTGTTTGTGGTCGGTTAAAACAAGTTTTACTGTACCCGTCATGGAAAAAGGAACCTTCTTATCACTCCATGAATATATATCTGTGAACCAGTTACGCTAAAAGGGGCCATCCGAAATTCTGTAAAATGAATTATGGAAAAAGAGATTTGACCCAGCATTGGTCAACCAAAAGTCGTATTCCAAAAATTCTTTCACTGGAAGGTAGATTGAACTGAACATTCTAGATTAAAAAAAATAGGCAAGGTACAAAAAGTTTCGACCCTAGTCAGACTGCGCAGTCTGACTAGGGACGACATATTACGCACTACCCAGATGGTCCCTTTTCGCATGACGGGTCACTTTTGTGAACTCGTCGCGCTAGAAGGGACCTGGATGTGTTATGTATATAGAAAATGGAAAAAAATGTCCATGTTCAAGTTCACAGCCCATTACTTTGAATCATTTTAAAGCGTTAGTAGAAATTAAGACTTTGGATAGAGAAAAAGAAAATGTTGTACAAAAGGTTCAAATTAAACGGCTACCGTTATTTCTTTTCTCAGTTGAAAAAGCTATTTGTAAAAATGAATAGTTCTGTGAGAATGAAAGAGTCATGATTTCCCATGACTTTTATTCCTTTTATTATTTCCCCACAGGTTGGTTAGAAGATCTAACTGGAAACTGGAATGCGTCTTTCCATTTGACTGGTTGTTTGTTACTGATGGCGGGGGCCGTTATAGCGCTTGAACCAGTCATTTTAAAGTACTTCCGGGAACCTGAAAGTCAAAATGGCCATCAAGGAAATCAATCACCAAATAAAGAGCAATTCATAAATCACGATCAAGAAGATATTACAGAGATGAAAAATCTATTGAAAGTAAACGACGAGATATATTCTGAGAAAGATATTGAGATTCCAATATCTTCTAAACCAGGCTGATCCTTTGGTTTTATGATCATGTGATCAAAAATATATAAAAAAAAAAAAAAAAAAAAAAAACACACACAGAAATTGAATTAGCACTGCTTAAAGATGAAAACGTTTCCAAGAAATGGAATTTCCCTTGTCGAACTAACTTGCTTCGAAATGAGAAACCATTTAACGTTTAAAAATGATTTGTCATCCCAAGGCAATGTCGTTCGTTACTGTGTAATTTGTTTGAGTTTGTTTTAAGCTTCACTGGCTGTAGGTCAGAAATGATTAAGCAAGCCTTGTTTTCCGTCTGTTTACTTTCTCTAGTTATCACGATATAGTCAACAGTTTTCATACGAAAACAGATCAGATCCGGCAAGGATCTCAGGGAATATAGGTCTTATAGAAATTAGATTTAAATTTCTTTAATGCTTTTCGGTGGTTTATCGAGAAATAACGGTAGATTATCACTTAATAATCTCACCGCAAAAGCAGTGAAATTATCAAAAACTTATACCCTGCTTTTGTTAATTTCATCCTTTCTGACGTCATCTAAGCGGGGCGAAATAAGTGACGTCACAATGAACGTTGCATAGCAATCACGATCAAAATGACGCGCTTTACGAAAATATTTCCTAGAAATTTCAATTTTTGTCTCATTTTTGCTTTAAAGAAATAGAATAATCGTTTGTTTTTCGAGTAAGATCGATTTATATTTCATTTCGTGAAAAACAAAAGCGATATTTTTCACTCGTGGCTCTGCCACTCGTGAAAAAATAGCTTTTGTTGTTCACTCAATGAAATATAAATCGATCTTACACTGAAACAAACGATTTTCCTCTTTATCATTGATATCGCGATAGTTTCCATGATTTTCATCCAACTTGCATCTTTCTTTGAAAATGATGATAATAATACTAATAATAAATTTATTTATGAAAGTAACTAAATGGAGTAGCTTAAAAAATGTAAGATCAAAAATATCTTTTGTACAATAATCGTCTTAGTTCATTAAAACGTCTTACTCTTATCTCCCCACACCCCCTAAGAGTACACCGTATAACAAAATGTGACACTTCCAATTTTAATTTACTCCAAATATTGATATTCTTAAATATTTTACAGTGAAAACCATTTTCCTTTGAGAATATAACGTATATTTTTAATGCAGGTTAATTCTTTGAAATTAATGCATGAATTGTCAATGATACTAAGCATATTGTGTAGTTTTAATTTAACTTATCACGATTTTCCTACATCAAATTCAATTTTCTTATTTAAACATAACTGAAATATTTCATCTCTATCATAATTATATCGTTTGATTACTTGAAACAATGTTTGAAACTTTGCAGCATCCTGATTTATTTGTTTTTTAATGATAACTGGTGAAAAATAGAGACCTGTGATGCATCTGTCTTTCCTTGTTTACCTCCAACTTCTGGTACCCCCCCCCCCCCCCCCCCCCCCGAGTTCCCTGCAACCCCGGTTGACTATGGGAATCTTGTTTGAAATATTTTAGTTATCGCGAGTTCACAGTTTTCATCTAATTTGCTGAATGTGTCCACTGAATGCTTTTACCAATGAAAATATATTTGATTATTTTTAAATGCGTCAAGAATATCAAGTATCAATGGAAGAGGGGCTTTACGGAAGTACGAAAAAGCTTTCTCTGTTCTTGACTTTTTGACTATCTTAGGGAGTTGGCTTTTCCTTGAATACGTTTAAATAATATGTGATTATATTTAATATAGACGTATAGTGCCGTAGGCTTTTCAATGGAGTCAGTAGAGGACCCCGTGTGCTTCTTTTTCCTATTAGAATCAAATCTAGGTTTCTGAACAAAAAAATCAAATATGCCAACTTGTATCGTATCGCACTCGTATCCTCTTTTCGTGAGAAAACCCGAGGTATTCCTATATCTTTGGCGTCATCGTTGTCGTTGTGGTCGTTGTCGTCGTGCGAAAACTTTGACATTTTGTGATATATCTGGTTGTACTTGAGGCATTCACTCGAAACTTGGCACACATGTTCACTATCAAAAGAGCAACCTATACTATCAAGTGGGTAAACTCCATTATGTGCGAATTCTTCCCCTTGTTAGACTTAGGTTTTTAATCCACTCTCCAGCACCCAACAGCCGAGTGTAGCACCCGTAAGCGGTACTCTTGTTTGTAATATTGCTTTCAAACTGAACTTCAATTATTCTGTTTAATTTTTTGTTATTCTTTACCTGTATAAAAGACCTTTTTCTTTTGGCACATAGATCTTTATGCGTATGTTTTCCAAAGAAATGACAAAGGCATACTTCGCCAGTCTTTTAGCGCCTTTATTATTAGCCGTCAGGTGATCGATAGTAGTCTGCACGCGTCTGTCAACAAATTGTCAAAACTGTCAATATTTCTAAATTTTTTGGACGTCATTTACATATAATTAGCGCCAGGGTGACTCGCGAAATTGAATATTGAATAACGTATATAGACAAGGAAGTATAACCCACACCCTAAGAACTGTTACAACGGACAAATACCTCTGCATGAAAACATGTTAAGGATTCGCAATGAAAACAGTTATGATCTCTGTACTTACGGAAAACAAAAACGCTACGCCTTTCAAAATAATATCTTTTATCCATCGAATTTAAAAAGACAAGTGTAGCTTTTACAGTCCGATACTTCGCATAATAATTTACTTTCATATCTTATCCTGCAAATAACTAGAACTTTGAAGATTAAAGGGAAATTAGAACTAATGTGTGTCATTTTTCAAAGTAAAGGCATTAAAAGCTTTTAGATTGCGTTTCATATTGGAAATTCATGCAATCTCAAACAATAATTCCAATTGAAATAATTTGTAATATTTTTCCTCCCTATTATCACAAATGAAAATAAAAGAATCGAAAAAATATAATAACATATATGTTACGGTGCATGATAGAGAGTGTTACAGTATAGTAACTACATCACTAACATAGGTTACAGATTCTTATGGAAAACATTTCCTATGTTTTATTTATTTGAATGGGATTTATTAGCTATTCTAGCTATGATTTCCTGTCTGTCCGTATGTCTATCCGTCCGCCCGTCTGTTAACTTACACTTATTTTCCCAAAAGAGTCCACAATCTCTATCCGATGTACTTCAAACTTTCACATAATGGTTATACCAACATCAGAATATTTCTGTTCGAAAATAGTTCGAAAAACATCAAAGGAAATTAAGGAAATTTGATTACAATATACTCGTTGTAGCATTAGAGTTACAGCGGTGAAGGATTAATGCAACACCGGCCTTATGATAATTGGGGAAAACATCTCAACCCTTGAACTCAATTTTAAGAAGTGGTTCAATAGTACAAGATGTTCAAGGACTAGTTCTAGAACTGGTTCAAGAGCTAGTTAGACTGTTCCTGAATTGCCAGTTCACGTTAGAACAAGTTCTTGAACTTTATCGTAGGGAATGAGGCGTTAGAGCGCCCAAGGCTCTCGTGGACGTCCTGTGATTTCGAAAAACTTAAAAACTAAAAACTTTAATAATATAGTAATTCGGCGGGTCTATCCTTTCAGAAAAAATTTTAGATCAGAGCATGGCTAGCTGTTTTGACCTTTTTTGTACAAATCTCGGAGATGGTTTAGAAGGTTTGATTTACTTTTTATATAAACCGAATAAAGGTTCCTTTCCCTTCAATTTTCGTATTTACTTCAATGCAAATTAGTGTCCATTTTCAATCAAAATGCGAAACAGGACCTTTTTGTGCTTATATTTATATTTTTAAATAATTCCACTACAGGGTTATATTTTCCTTAGAATTTCATAAGTAATTTAAACAACGCACTTGGCTGATGGTTCTCATTTGTAAACGGGTCTAGGTATAAAATAAGCACCACGACCCCATTTATTACTTTTTTTAAAAACAGCAAATGTAGATTTATTTGAACAAAAGTTTCATATTGGAGAAATGCTGAGCGAACACTCGTAACACCGTCATTTGTAGAAGAAATTTAATCCGAAGATTTTGAGAACGTTCAGTCCATTTCGATTTGGGTGTTTTAAGCTTACACTTTCTTGACAAGATCCCTTTCATTTAAAGCAGGTGAATGTTTTACGATGTTGATTAGACTACCATGTATAGTCATTCGTATAATTAACATTTGCGAGAGCTTCTTATCCTGGAAGTAAGACAGACATAATTGTAAAGAAGGAAGGCATATTGTTTTTATACGACGCCGGAGGCGGACGTATATTGGCGCCATCTTCTCTGTCTGTCCGTCCGTCCGTCCATCCGTCCGTCCGTCCGTCCGTACGTTCATCCGTCCACTTTTCTTGTCAACGCAACTTCGTCTAAGTTTCTGGCTGGATCTTCTTTAAACTCGGTCAATGTTATTACCTCAATTGGTAGATGTGCATGAAAGAAGGATTCTATGGTTCGTTGATTTTTGCCTGAGTTATGTCCCTTAAAACTTAGTCTCTGGGCCTTATTGCCTCAGTTATGCCCCCTTAAAATTTGGTTACTGGGGCTTATGAAATTGCAGCCTTGTGAATGCAACTCTTCCTAATGTTCTGGCTGGATCTAAATGAAACTTGCGAAAGCCGAAATTGGTAGATGAGCATGAAGTAAGGATTTTATGGTTCATTAATTTAACCCTAAATTATGCCCCCTTAAAACTTAGTATCTGGGGCTTATTGAAATTGCAGCCTTTTGAACGCAACTCCTACTTACTTTTTGTCTTTATTTAAATAAAACTTGGTCAATGTCATCACCATAATTTGTAGATGAACATGGACCAAGGATTTTTTGGCTCATTTATTTACCTGAATTATGCCCCCTTTAAACTTAGTGTCTGGGGCTTATTGAAAATGCGGCCTTGTTAAGGCAACTCCTCCTAACTTTTTGTCTTGATTTAAATGAAACTTGGTCATTTTGAATTCGGTTCTGTCAAAATAAGTAGTGTCTACAATTATTTTCGTGAAACAGCAGCAAAGTGGCGGCGTATTTTGTGACTATGGCACTCTTGTTCATAAATTAAAAATGAGATCAGAGTGTTATTTTTAGATATGTCGCATTAAATTAAGTTTTGGGACTTTTCTCCCCATCTACCTCTCATTTTGCAGAAAAGACTCAGATATAAGATAACTCGGATTTAGTTGCGCTTTCTTTTTGTGTTTTTTGAAAATCCTGGCGTCAAGAAAACTATGTTCGTTGTATGCAATATTAATGGCAGAGGTTGTAACACTGTAGGGAAGATACTGTAACATACCAAAAGAATTAGGCAGAGTTCGTAACATACTCATAAAATTGAAATAATACATATAAGTTAGGAAACAGAAGACATTCCTTTTAGATAACGGGTATAATAAAGTAGACTCAGGGGATTTAACGCCAGACAGATAAAATGTTACACTAATTCTTCTTTCTGTTCTAAAATTCCAAAAAGAAGTAGACAAACACTGTTTTTCGATCAAATTTACCTCAAAGCTCTTTTTTACCGAAATATCAATATCAAAAATATTTCGATCAGGATCATCCATTATCTATGGCATGGAATAAGAATATATAAAAAGTCTAACGTGTCTTCTGGTTGTACAAATAATTTAGAAACTGACATGTATTCAAACAAATTAGCAGACGCCTTAACACTTTTCATTGCGAATCCTTAACATGTTTTCATGCAGAGGTATTTGTCCGTTGTAACAGTTCTTAGGGTGTGTAACCGGTCTAGCTTAACTTTCCGTAAAGTTTCATAGTTATCTTTCGTGATTTACTTATTTTGTCTGAAACGCACAACGACGGCTCAGTGCAAAACAGTTGTAACTGCCTATAATCATATAGGCAGTTACAACTATTTCACCCTGAGCCATCGATATATTCAAGTCCGTTTTTTTTTTATCTAAAATATCAACGCAAGGACCCGAATGTTTCTAGAACGCTAGTCGTGTGCATACACAAGATTCTTTAACGTAGCTTCATAATGACAAGAATTCGGCCAAACGATACAGTCCACAATCTGACGCCAGTTTGGCCAAAATATTCCCAAATTCGCTGGACAGTTTTATGGTTCCATGATTATCTGATAATTGCTTCAATGGGACTATTAAATGCACCATGCTGCCTGTTACAGTTGAGTAATTCTGAGAACTGGCCTGTGATTTCTCCTCGTTCCAGCTGAGTAAACAAAATGCCATGGTCAAAACTGCTTGGGTAACGGACTACCTGGGTTTAATCACCTATCATTTTCTGGTAAATCAAGATAATGGTCAATAGAGCAGTGGTCCAAAATGTTACAGTCTGCTGGCGTTAGATGAGGCAGTGGATAGCCGTTTTCAATACATGTAGGTAGAACTTCGACGTCTGGATACCGAGTTCTATAGCTCGATGACGACGTGCAGTGATTTATCTACGTTCTGTCATTGACTGAAACATTTTGCTTTAGAACTTGCGTTTAATATCCTTAAGGAACCGGAAACGATAGCGGCAAATCTGAGCTGCGAAATTAAGCGGTCACCAGTGTTCTAAGTATAAAGACACCGGTATGAAAATTAAGTTCTTAGTAATTCTTGCCAAAGTGATTCGCCGTAAATGGTCAGAACTCTATTATGGCACATTTTGAGAAAACAATTACCAATCGAGTCAAATATGGTCCTTGCCTTTCGTACCTTTTTGACAATCATAAAAGATAAAGTAAACACTAATAATTATAATAATAAATCACGTCAATATTGATCATTATAATGATTATAGTAATAAAATTACTTGTCAACAGTCGTAACTGATATTAAAGTTTACACGATATTAAAATGGATAAACATCGAAAGTTACCACACAAAATTCTACCAGGGACCAAAGTTTTGTAAACCATCTAAGCATGAATCTGTTGAAAGGGTAAGAAAACGTCGGCCTTGTTAATACGGCTATCTAACAACAATTAGTCGAGGTTCAAAAAGGTATTATTTGTTGATGAATGAAGACCGGGGCAAATACGAGGTAGACACTATTGTTGTGTGTTTGTGAGTGACAACTTTATTACAGGACGGACAGACTAGATAAATATTACCCGTCATGGAAAAAGGTACCTTCTTAGCACTCCATGAATAGATATTTGTGAACCAGTCACGCTAAAAAGGGACCATTTGGATTTGTTAAGTATAGACCCTGGTCAGACTGCGCAATCCACGCAAACTGACCGGGATCCAAACCTTTCGCAATAACACATTTCTTAATCTATTATGATTATTCGACCTTATCATTTGATTATTTCCGAAATCCACCTACCGATTGACCTATGCTCAATCAAATCCCTTTTGCAATTATTTATTCCCAGAATTTCAAGATGGTCCCTTTTCACGTGACGGGTCACATTCGTAAAATAGATGGGCTCCAGTACAGGTCAACCGGAGATCGAATTGAAAAAAAAAACTAATACATTTCGGTAGATTTATGAACATACTTTTTAGAAAATTAGCAAAGTGATAGAAATTTCTACTCTAGTAAGCATGCGCAGGGACGGCACTTCACGCACTACCCAGATTGCCATTTTTAGCCTGATATGCCACGACTGCCATTTACGGCCACAATTACAGAAATGGCGTTCATATAAACCCATCTCCAAATTATATTGTTAGCTCAGTTATTTTCGTGAAAAAACAAAACAAAATATTTCTATGAAGGCTTTGCATTACCGTCGTTGCGCTATTTTTTTTATTTTTTTTTTTTTTTACATCTTTAATGATATCTCAATCGACGAAAAGCATTCACTTGAAATGTTTAATTGTTTATATCAAAAGATCAACCTTTACTTTCGGGACCAAGTCTTTAATGTACTAGTAGTACACCAAGTAGACCAAGTCTACAAACTAAGAAAATGATAAAAACAAAATCGCAGAAAAAAATTGGAGTTAAACATTCATCTCATTATTTTTGTCTATTGATTTTATATTTGAGAGCAGTGATCGGTTTATAGCAAAATAATAATGAATTTGAAGTTTTGCTTTGATTCGGACACTTTTTAGCTATAAATTGGACTAAGAATATAATTCTTGTATGAGATGTTTTAAACTGTTTGCTCTGACATCATATATTGAATTGCAACAAAACTATCTACATGCATTCAGTAATAATATTGAAAAACAAAAATAATTCAAACCGGCTTGACCTTATAATCAGTTACATATTCATTTGCAAAAAGTTATACGATTGAAATGTTATGATTTCATAATTATTTATTTATTTTCGTATAAATGTCAGTTGTCAATCTCCGATGGTTTCTGTCACCAGAGCATATCGATGGCTCAGCGCGAAACAGTTGTAACTCCCTATAAAAATATAGGGAGTTACAACTGTTTCGCGCTGAGCCATCGACATGCATTAATGAAATCGAAAAACAACAACTAGTTAATTTATCTATCTATAGGACTAACATTTGGATTTCTGCAATTCTGCAATTCTTTTTAAATGGCTCCCTGCATAATGGAAAACTTGATCCGTTGACAAAATGATCATATTTTGATAGGACTGAAATGTCCGTTCGCATTTTCGGCGATACCCAATTAAACCCCAAAAAAGTTATCAAAAAAACAGGTCGAAATTATTACAATACCTTTCACATTGCCTAAAATTGCGAAAATTTCCATCTCCTGAGTAAAAAGGGGAAGCGCTAACGGGCGCCGAAGAAATGTTACTACACTTCAGTCAGAAAGCAAGGATTTAGCGCTCGTGAGCGTTGTTCTATCCTGAAAGCAGGGCCTGATGTGCCGTGTTTTCCCATAACTGAAAAACATTGTCGAAATAAGTGGTTATTGCTGTCTTACCGTGGGTCCATATGTTCCGTGCACACAAAACTAACCGAGTCTTGTAAGTATATAGTATTCCAAATATAAAATTCATCTTAAGGTAGTGGACCCGTAATAGTTCCGCAATGTTTCGAACGTTATGAACTTTAACAGTGTCAACCGAGGTTTCCTAATGAAAATCATTAGGAAACCTCGGTCAACATTGTGAAAGATCACGAGTTTCAAAATGCTGCAGAACTATTACGGGTCCACTACCTTAAATAATGCAAACTGTTGACTTAGTGAAATTTCTTACTACGCCTGAAAAGTCGACATCGTGTAAACAGAAACAGGTACACTGAACTGGTTCCTCAGTATAAGCTCAGGGTTTTGGGCTGAAACCAACACTATTGGGTCCCAAGGACTCTATCGCTGGGATCAAACGAGTCCTTGCTTTAAGTTTTGGAGTTCCATGTTTTGAATGTAGACTGTTTCTTACAGTTTACAATGATACTCAGTGGCGGATTCAGATGGGGTAGTGGGTTGTGGGTTCAAACGAACACCCACTTGAAGACAAATCATCCTACTTTCATGCGGAATTTTATCGTTTTCCTGAAAATGGCAGACGGTATAGATTCTAGCAGTCTAGTCTTAGCATACACAGCCTGTCTTCTTGATTTTTTGAAAGCATCTTGAGGCAGCCGGGCTCGTTGGTATGTCTAAAAGATAAGAAACTTGTTCAAACAAAATTTAGCGGAATTAAAATTAAATTGTGTAATGCTACACCCTTTTGTATGTTTGAACCCCCTTCACAGAAATCCTGGATCCGTCGCTGTTACTATTCAGATGTTTTATAGCTCAAAGCAAAGTAAAGTATAGACAGATACAAACCGTTAGGTCTCAACTTTCGAAAGGATTTTTAAAATTGTTTATAACAGTTTTCAATTCCTTTCTGAATTCGATCCTAGAGGGTCATTGGGACTCACATTATATTTTTTCATTGCCCAGTCCTTGCTCTCTCAATTGGAGTCTCAGACTCAGACTAAGTCGTCTCAGACTCTCACAACCATGTAGACTTAAAGTTTTTTGATCATTTGAGACCATTCAAGAGTGTCTGGTTGATAACTTGAAAGGCAGGTTCGTGTAGGTCTTCTCATGGATTGACAGTAAAACTTGCGTTAAGCGACCACTAAGGGGACCAATAAAAAACGGTCGCTAATGGAAATGGTCGCTTAATACAATATCAAACGATTATAAGACGTGGTTTTTTTTGTTTTGTTTTTATTAAGCAACGAAAGATTGTCACATAATTCTGATTTGATCCTAGGGGATGTTCGAATACATAAGAATCGTCTCAATGAGACGATTATAATGGGTTCTAACGTCATAAGATTCAATGATAAATATTTTTACGTTTAAGAATGTCCACTTTTTCTGAAAGTTTCCTCACTGCGATAGGACTTTTTACGATTGTTGCTTAATAAAAGTGGTCGCTTAATAGACGTGGACGCTGGGGAAAGATTGACTGTACTTGGAGGAAATTTGCAGAGGATTTTAATTGTAGTTCCGGAGGCTCGGAGAGGTGGCGATTTTTTTCAGGGGTGGTAGATTAAAGGGAATTTATCTGTATTTTGTGAACATTTCACCAATAACTATTTCTATTGATCCAAAGTAAGATTTGCAAAACAAAACAGTACAAATTCTCTAAAGAATCAAAAGGTCAATACGTTAATACAAAGTTAATAAACTAATAGAAAAAGTCCTTGAAGCGTCTAATTAAAGAGTATAAAAGGTTGAACCCCCAAGTTTTCATTCTTCGTCGGCGGCCCGGTGGTCTAGTGGTAAGACTCTGGACTACTAATCCTAAGGTCCGTGGTTCGAATCCCGAACGCGGTAGGAATTTTCAGGGATACTTGATATCCCCCGCCCAACTAGAAGTGAACTGGTAAGAAACCCAGAGGTAGCTTCGCGTGTATCGGTGCTTTACACTGGGCACGTTAAAGAACCAAGGAGGTCTATTCGTAGAAGAGCTAGGGGCGCATGAACCCGGATCTCCTTGTATCCGCTTCTTTCTCTCTCATGGTCCATACCATATATGCCTAGAGCACGGAGGGACCTAAATCCTACAATCACACACACACTTTCATTCTTCGTCCGTTTCGGCTGGCTTAAACAACGTACTCTTAAACCTGAGAGGACATTTATTTTCGACGGACAACAAAACAAATCCTGCAGAGCAATTCGACGTCCTAGTGTTTGGCCGCTTCCTACACAATCCCACTCTTTGACGCCCAAGAAAAAAAGATTTTCGAAATTCTGCTGAAAATAAAGAAATTGCATGTTACAACCATTTTATTTACAAAATCAGCAACCAATTCAAGTTTTGACGGGCCAAATACGGTCTATATATGACCCGTCACGCGAAAAGGGACCATCTGGGAAGTGCGTAAAGTGTCGAGCTTAGTCAGACTGCGTGGATTGCGCAGACTGACCAGAGTCGAATCTTTCGCGAAGTGCTTATTTTCTGGATCTAGAATGTTCAATCTACCTTCCAGTGAAAGAAATTTTGAAATATGACCTCTGGTTGTCCTGTACTAGAATTAATCTCTTTATCAAATATTTATTTCACGGAGTTCCCATATGGTCCCCTTTTTCGTGACGGGTCACAGTTCAAGTTATTATTAACAATGTATAGTGCGGTTTTATTGACTTGAATCTGACCCCTGATATTAAGATGAATAAAAATATGATTATTCCTACTCCGCTTTGCACGTGCTTTCATAGGAATGAATAACGCTCGATATTGAATGTATTTTACATTTTGTTTATTGATAAAATATGTCGATAATTGTTATTTAAGCATTTTTCCGCAGAGGTCAAAGTCGGGTCAAATTAACCAGGCTATAATTGAATCAATGCAATACACCAATATCGCCCATACACGATTCAATATTGCCTATCAAAGGAACTGACAATACTATTGATCACGAATGAGAAATACTGGAGATTTAAATGATAATGGCAATTGTATTTTCAGTAACTTTTATCGATAAAGGTTCACTATGTCGCTGTCAAGAATATGTGTCTTAAGGTTGTGAACCGTAATAGTTCCAAAACGTTTTGGAAATATGATAAAATATGATGAACTTTTACAGTATTAACCGAGGTTTCCTTATGATTTTCATTAGGAAACCTCGGTCAACATTGTGAAAGTTCCAAAAAGTTGCGGAACTATTACGCCCAAATATAACTTAAATAAGGTTGGTTTGAAGGGAAGATAAATTTACTTTGATTTAGACCAGATAAAATGTATTGGTTTTGACATGAAATAAATTATAAAACTTTTTCTCCTTTTTCTTGTGTTATTTTTTTGTTTAAAATATTGTCAATTTTTAATTCATGTATCGGGATTTTGTTAATGTCAAAACTGATATTGACCGTGAACAACCTGTGTTTGGCCTGCCTTAACTAAGTATACATTTGTAGAATGTGACAATGGTATTGGACATAATCATACACCTATAATACATGTCGGGCCTTCAGTTTGTTAACAAAATACCTAACCTATAGGTAAAGAAGGGAATCTATTTATAAAGACGTTAATGTATAATGTTTTTGTGTCTAGGTTAAATTGTGAAAATAGACTTCAAAAAGGCGTACTAAATAACAATTTGTTTAACCTATGGATTTATTTTTTACCTGGGCTGAAGCTATTTCTTGCTATTAATGTGTTAAGCGAAGGAAAACATAATTTAACCTTGCTTAGTGTGTGTAAAATTTAATTTTAGTGAAAGTTAGTGTGTTCAATCGATAAAGTCATTGGTGAAGGTGGTATGTTATAAAATTTTGGGTGAAAAGCGTTGTTTTTGCATAAATATTACTAAACGGATAACACATTTGTGGAGTTAACTCGTGGTAAGTGGCTTAAGATTATACTCGCCTGATTTAATGTTTTGACATCGAAATAAGATAAGTGACATAATAAGTTAAACCACAATTTCGCACAATTATCTGCAAAGGACCGACAATATTGTGCAAATGCAGACGACGGACATAAAAGAATAGATTAAAGCAAAAGTAGGCAATTAATTAAGAGGGTGCTATTTTAACTATTTAAGTGCATTTTAGCCAGAATTATAGTATGGACAGATAAAAAGATCTACTGGTCTATATTTAGATAATAAATAGTAAATCTATTGTGAAAAATTAAACTACTTCATGTACAAGTTATTCATAATTTTGTTATTTTCTCATTACGTTTGCAGTATAATTTTGTTCTGGTCTCATAATGTTTTCAGTATATTTTTTTTTTTTGTTCTGGTCTCATAATTTTTTTTCAGTATAATTTTGTTTTGGTCTCATAATGTTTTCAGTATAATTTTGTTCTGGTCTCATAATGTTTTCAGTATAATTATGTTCTGGTCTCATAATGTTTTCAGTATAATTTTGTTCAGGTCTCATAATGTTTTCAGTAGAATTTTGTTCTGGTCTCATAATGTTTTCAGTATAATTTTGTTCTGTCTCAAAATGTTTTCAGTATAATTATTTTTTTGTCTCATTATATTTAAGTTTTTTTTCTTGTCTCGGAAAGTTTTTAATAACGTTTTATATCCATATTTCAAAAAGGCCTGAATAATTTGAAGGGTACTTCTTCCCGTATTTTCGGACAATTTTCGGAATTGCACGTTACACCCAGTTGATTTGGCGATCAACATAGCGAAACAAAAGCTGCGTAACCAAAATTTGCCTATTTGACATGCGGTTTATATACAAAAACACACTCTTGTTATACCTACGACATTTTGATTGCCCACTATGGTAATGCATGTCGTGGGTTTATTAGATTGCGACAATGGGGCCCGTTTTACTTAACTTCTTACAACTCGTAATCGTAAGGCAAAATCACAAATCGTACCTGTTGTTTTCATTTGTTATAAGATTCTGCCTTGCAATATATCATTGGAATCGTCTTTAGAAGACGATTCCAATGAGATGATGCATGGCAGAATTCCATTAATAGTTACTTCTGTAAGCGCATCTTTAATTATTGACCTACGAAAAAAAATAATCGTAAGATGTTTAGTAAAACAGGCCACTGTGGCTTCTGTTTACTTTTATCTAAGGCCATAGGCTCTACCACGACATATATTTAAAGTCCCTACATAGACTCTCTGTGAGTGGTAAATGTTTCACTGCTCACTTGGAAGATGCAGCCCTCAATTGAAAGATTCGAAATCTTTTCTCAACAAAGTAGTGTTTAGTAATTATTATGAGAATTCTTTCAGTATAATTTGCGAAATGCTTCTGCTAGATAAGAACGACAGCAAACAGTGGGTTTGTTTGTGTCCTTATTACTCATCGGAAATTGTATAATTTATAATCCAGGTGTACTTTTAATAGTTATTAATAACCTTACTATGATAGGGATGAAACCTCAACTTGATTTTTATTTAAGAACGAAAAGTGACCATCTAAAATGAATCTGCTTGTCTGACTCCTTTACAATCGATTGACGAAGGCTTTTGCACTCATTACAGGGCAGTGTTGTTCCATGCGCGGATTCATGGGAGATGGGCTTCCCAGCTAACCCTCTCATTGAATTTCGGGAAAAATATAGTGACTAAGATAATACTTTACACAGCAAAATATTATTCGGTCAGCGGACAAGCTTTGTTCAAGCTGTATCTACGATATTTTACTTGCCGCCACTGATCAATAATATGATATTGTTTTGATTTTCTGAATCCGGAGTGCATGGGTTCAGTAGAGTGCGATTGAATCCGGGTTTGTGCATTTCTAGAGCAGAGAGCTCTGCAAACGACGTTCTGTTGAAATGGATATCATTTGTTTCCCTTAGAAATTTGGCGCGGAATAATTTCCTTTGAGACGGTTAACTGCGACGAGTTATTGTCTTAATCGTTTAATTGTAATATAGTATTGATAAGTATGTTTGCTTTTTAATTTCCGACCCCATAAATCCCTTTCTACTTTTACTTTATTAGTATTCCATCAATAATAGAATTGACCAAGTAAACTGATTATCATAGGATCTCTTTCATTGGTGTAAGTCTTAAGGTAGTGGAACCGGAATCGTCCCACAACGTTTCGGACGTCATGAACCATTACAGTGTTAGCAGGGGGTTCCTAATAATTACATTAGGAAACCCCGGTCAACATTCTTAAAGATCATGCGTTCCGAAATGTTGCGGACCTTTTCGGGTTCACTTCCTTTAGTCGTCACAATCCCCTTTTCGGTATTACCAAAATTTATTCAGTTTACCCTCTTGACCTTAAAAAAATGTTAAAGCAATATGAGCCTGTGCGTGACATTTGCAACAATTTCAAATATGCGCAATGCAAAGACTCTGACCAGCCTGTGCATCTGCACAGTCTGACCAGAGTCTTAACTATGCGTTAAGTAGATAGATAAGGTCTCAACCTATCTGTACACTATAATTTCTTAATTAACAGTTTTTGGCTGTCTACGCCTTCTAATACAACGTATGTTTGTACCTCACTAACACTTCGAATCGTTGGAAATGTCACGCATAGGCTCATATAAAACAAACATTTCGATGATGGTGTAAAAAATCAAAGCACTGAAAGTACTGATGGTGAACGAACCTGGTGGCATTCTAGAGTGATATATTGAATTCAATTAGAAAAGAGAAATTATGAATGTAAAAAAGGAGGGAGGAATTGTCTCGACAAAATTTCCGTTATTCGGAAATTTCACTGCAAATTCAAAGAAAGGGAGAGAGAAGAAAAATCTTGTTAGAAAAATATTTGTTAGAATGAGTTGTTACTCTGTGAAAATTTCGTTTACACATTTGAAATGGGTACATTTATTAATTAAACATAAATGGAGAAAACGATTTAATCCTATCTCAAACTGTCTTCAACCTATATCCAATGGTGTTTGTTTTTACAAAAGTGTTTGTTATCATGTTTAAGCTTATTTCAAGTAATTTTGTTGTATTTGTTTTAACTTTTTTTTTATCTATCTTTGTTTTTTTCTCAGAGGATGAAAAGGTCTTTGAGTACCAACCAAAGAAACACCTATGAATATCAGTCAGTCCTGAACTGTACTCATTGTTTAAAGTTATGATTTGTTAACTTATTAATAGTATTTTGAACCATAACCTGAGGGATTCATTTTTATCATATCTGAAGCCAA
Source organism: Fragum whitleyi (assembly GCA_948146395.1). NCBI lineage: Eukaryota > Metazoa > Mollusca > Bivalvia > Cardiida > Cardiidae > Fragum > Fragum whitleyi. Next base: position 23,115,309 of record OX411552.1, read on the forward strand.
AACCACTTCCGTGGTTGATACTTTTGTCGTTATTCACTTTTATAACACTGCAGGATTTTTGCTGCTGATATTAGACTTTTCTGCTCTAAGCTAGTTTATGCTTAAACTGTAGCTAACCAATTCTTAACATATTTTGGGAAGGATGGAGCCAGTTTTCATTCATCGATTAAGATTTTTATGATTTCTGTAAAAAACGCAATGACTTTTCCAGAAAAAATTAACAACTAAACCCGCCTGTCGAATTGTAAACAAGTGCATGACGGATCTGGCCCCCCCTTGACCACGGCAATATCTACTCGTCAATTGGAGTGGTATCTAGGGTTGAATATTTAGCTATCATTTATTCAATTTTCAAATAAAATTTTGAATTGATATGGTTTTACAGATTGAAAAAATGCAAAGTAGAATGGCCCCAATGAAATATCTTCCGTGCCTGTCGCATTTGGTATTCGGCAATATTCGCTTCTGAGTCTGACGAATACGAAACGTTTTCGCTGGGAATAAGTTCACCGAATATTCGAGTGTATCCTTACAGCCCTACTTCAGTCAACGCAATTTTACAGAAAAATCTTATTAGCGCATAGCGCAGTTGGTAGCGCGCCGGACTGTCAAACTAGAGGTCCCGGGTTCGATCCCCGACGGCGGCACTCATTCTTTCCGACTATTTGCCTCTCACCAATGAGTCGGTAGTCGTAGACCGATGTGAGATAGCGGAGGCTAGGAAAGGATGTAATGGTAGTACTGGTGTGAGAAATACCAGGAATCCATTGTTAGGTGCTCCAGCCGCCGCGATATAACTGAAATAATGTTGAAAGCGGCGTAAAACCCTATTCAATCAATCAATCAATCAATCAATCAACCAATCAATCAATCAATTAATCAATCAATCAATCAATCAATCAATCAATCAATCAATCAATCAATCAATCAATCAATCAATCAATCAATCAATCAATCAATCAATCAATCAATCAATCAATCAATCAATCAATCAATCAATCAATCAATCAATCAATCAATCAATCAATCAATCAATCAATCAATCAATCAATCAATCAATCAATCAATCAATCAATCAATCAATCAATCAATCAATCAATCAATCAATCAATCAATCAATCAATCAATCAATCAATCAATCAATCAATCAATCAATCAATCAATCAATCAATCAATCAATCAATCAATCAATCAATCAATCAATCAATCAATCAATCAATCAATCAATCAATCAATCAATCAATCAATCAATCAATCAATCAATCAATCAATCAATCAATCAATCAATCAATCAATCAATCAATCAATCAATCAATCAATCAATCAATCTTAATAGCTGCGTTCATCCCTATTCAAATAAAAGGTACAAGAAAGGTTGTACATGTAGAACACATGTCGAATCATTCTTAAAACCCGTCTCGAGACTGACTGTCGCTAGTTGAAAAGTTATGTAACACCGCGTTACCGTTTCTAATGACACAAGGTGTCTTGATCTGAACTCGGCCGATTCTGTAACCTATATTTAAATCGGAGACGTCGGAGATCGCCCGAGTATTGCCGAATGTAAGTTCAAGAGGACATGACCTAAATAAACACGTATTTCCGGCTAATTACTACAAGTTGCATCAGCGCAGGCTTGGGTCAAAAACATAGTATCTGTCTCTACGGTGTTTAGACACAAACTTTGTTTTTGCTTAAAACTCTCGACAAGCTTACGCCGATCAAAAATTCCCTTGATAAACATTGCAAGATCATTTTGTGTTTTTCAAGGCGAATTTTCATTATCTTCACTTGATAAAGAATAATAGTACCATGCCATTCAAGAAATAAAGAGTGATTTTGCGAAGAAAAATATTGAAAGATACTAAATTGAATTTTAAGAGGCGCTACTTTATTTCAAATGTATTAACATCCAACAGGATTTTCCTGACATGGTATATAACACTGGTGAACGACGTTCGTTCACCAAAAATCATATGGCTAGCCGACAAACCATGTGATACTCGGATTTCCAGATTTTTCATAAAGTTATCTATAATGGTCATATTTTTGCCATAATTCCGGGGACATTCCCTCTCCTTCGTTTCCCAGCCCCGGCTCTGCGAGTTCAGGCTATGAAAGTAGACTAGTACTTTTGCTGTGCCTAAGTATCCGGAACCCGAAACTGTGATTGCAACCAGGGAGACCAATATCGTAAGAAAGAAGGGTGGAGTAAGACATTAAAAACGTCGAGAATTAAATCTGTCATGACATTTCCGATAGCATCTAAATATCATGATTGATTGGGCCCACTCGGGTTTGGACATTTTATACCCTTGATGTGGGCATTTTGTACCTTATCGCCAGCTGGGCTTTTGTTACATTGGTTTCATGTAAAAATATATACCCATATATAACACATTAATTGATTATTTCCGTCGCGTCTTTTGAAAATTATCCAGAATATATCGATGGCTCAACGCAAAACAGTTTGCGAAACATATAGGCAGTTACAACTGTTTCGCACTGAGCGTTCGATATCATTTAAAAATTACCGGACGCAGCATTTTGCATTTTCATTATTTCAACATGTGAGATCATCAGTGGGATAGGTTTATGCACGGAACCAGGATTGATACCGATGATCGGACCCCCCCCCCCCCTGGAATTTCCTAAAAACAAAAGGAATAGTTATTAAGGTAGTGGATCCGTAATGGATCCGCAACGTTTAGGAATCAGTGGGCTTTAACCACATTATTTTAAATGAGGGTTTCCAATGATTTCATAAGGAAACCTCGATTAATATTTCGAAAGATCACGAGTTAAGAAACGTTGTGAAACTATCACGGGCCCACTACCCAAATAGCATTGTTGAATGGGTAACATGATCCTATGGGTATAACGCCATTCTCTCTCCGAGAACTGCCGGTAGCTTAACCGCCCATTCTGCGGTGAAAGACGGTCGGTCAAAACCATGAAGAAAATAACACGATTGAAAAATCATGCAAGTTTGTGCCGATATCATTTTAAACGAACTACCAGTAATGAATAATAGTGCAACTCAACCTAACATTATTATTATTATAATTATTTTTAGGGGGGATGTCTTTTTACGTTTGGGACATATATGTGTATACCAGGCACATTTGGATGTAGTATTTTTACGGATAATTTTTTGCAGGCTATAATTGAAGAATGTAAGCTTTATTTATCCGCCGGGTAATATTAAATCCTAGGTTGATCGATTTTAAATAGATTGTTCGATTGATAAAACGATTGATAAAACAAGCCTTTTTGTAAGGCTACATGTTTTGTGCAATGATAAATGAATAGACATAATAACCTTTGACGATAAAATTGTTCGATGTGACATTTTCATTGCAAACACATTGTTTGAGCCTACTTTGAGGTAAACCGAAGGTCAGAGTATTTGCACACATGATGCGAGTAAATGGCTTTTATTTGCACAAAAAGTGTCGACCAGGGGTGAAATAATAAATCATAATGCTTACTATTGTTGGTTATTCGCTCAACAGTTATATACTCCAATGAAGGTTGAAATGTCTCCGTTGAAGACCAATATTGATCAAAGCATTTTAGCAAAAGTTAATCGAAGATGGTCGAATCAAGGTTAGATGAGCACGAAGCTTAAGTTTCGCCTTTCTTGGATATTAATATCTTATTCTGATTGAAATTGCACCAATTTTGACAACTGAGATCACACATTTTTCCCAACGGTTCGCCAATCTCAAAGAAATCGCGCATTAAAGAGGCGCATTTACATATATAAAGTAAGTCAGCCATGTAGACCAAAAGAACAACTTTAAAGTCATGTAAAAATAAACAATATTGGTTATATGCATGACAATTCGAGAATTGTTCGCCAAGCCGAAAAAGATTTTCATATAGTGCGTTCAGAATATATTTCGAAGTGATGTCCAAAGAAACTGGCTATCTGCAAAAGACCCGAAGACTATGGTCTATGGTCTTATGGTCTCATGGTCATGCGAAGAATCTTTGTTTAAATGTTGAAAGTGTCCTGCGGATGTTTAAATATTTTTAAAATTTTAGTTGCTTTGAATTTCCCGGGGAAGGGGTGTAGATAAAGGCCTACGTTCCCGCGTGTCGGTGTAAATTCATGCGCGGATCTAGAAAAAGAGGGTGAGGTAGTCCGGGCCAGTAGATCTTTGCCTAAAGTGTTGTTTACTAGTAACGAAATCTGGGGCCTTTTTTACTAAGCATCTTACGATCGTTTTTTTATTTTTTTTTTTTTATCGTAAGTCAAAAATTAAAGTTGCTTCTACAGTGGTAATTAAATATGGAATTCTGCCATGCAATATCTCTTTAGAATCGTCTTCAAAAGGCGTTTTCAATGAGATAATGCAAGGCAGAATCTATCAATGAATGAAAACACCAGGAACTATTTGTGATTTAGACTTACGATTAAATTCATCCGTAAGAAGTTTAGTAAAACGGGCCCCTGGAAATCAGATTGTCACTGGGTAAATGGGCTAGTGAACTATTAATACTTCAAATTTAGTTGTTCAAGATGTAGTTACGACAATTTGCTCGCCTACTTGCAAAAATACGTCTGTCCTCTCATAAATTAAAAGTCGAAACCGGTCGCTATGCTGTCCAAAATCTACAATATGAACATAGACTATGTGAATACTGTGATAAAAGAGAAATTGAAGACGAATATCACTTTACGCTTCTTTGTCCTGCTTTCTCCGATATCCGTAATAAATATATCAAACCATATTTTAGAATTAGACCAAATATGCTTAAATTTACTGAACTTTTACAAAGCACTAAGAAATCTATCTTAATCAACTTAGCAAAATTTATTAGCGAATCATTCCAAAAAAGACTCCAATTTGATAATTATTAATTTTCTGAAAAAAGATTTCATTCCAATCTCCTCAAAATTCTACAACAGTCCCTTTTCCCCACTAAATTTATCATCATTTGAATTCAAAATAGTACATGTACATGTATTTGTTTAATTGATTGCACATTTCATGTTTTGTTCAATTGAATTTTGTGGTGTGCATGAGTGCGTGGCGTATGTTTGTATGTTTGTTTGTATGTATGAGTGTTTGCTGTTTATATGTTTGTTATGTTGACCTTGAATTAATATATGTTTTTCAATTTGTTGTAACGAGAAACTGTTTGTAGTTTAAGTTACTGAAATAAAATGTCTATGTCTATGTCTATGTCTACAAATGCTATCAAAATGATATGCATATTTTCTAACCCTTCCCTTCCCCATATTGAGAAAATTCTAGATCTGCCCACAATATGCGGAAGCTTGTGAAAAGGGGTTAAAAAGTATGTTAATTATACTTGATTATACAATAGACATTTAGGAAACAATATAATGACTTTAGAAATATAAGCCGATAGAAGATATTTCTTATTATGAAATAGGACTATTGTTATGTATAGTTTTAAAATCATTGACTTTCAGACACCAAATGTTATTTGAATTCTTCTATAGGTATATCTCGGCAAAAGACAGCCAAAGCAAAGACTGTTGTGATTTTGAGCTCCTCTAATTCCATAGAGTTTCCCCTAAGGTTGTAGTGTCGAGGGGCCACCTTCATAGCGCAAGTGGTAGCGCGTCAGACTGTCAATCTAGAGATCCCGTGTTCGATCCCCGACGGCGGTATTCATTCTTTCCGACTTAATTGTCTCTCACCAATTGGTTGATAATCGTAGACCTATGTGAGAGTGCAGCTGGAGGCTAGGAAAGGATGTGGTGGTTATACTGGCGAGAGAAATACCAGGAAACCATTGTTAGGTGCTCCAGCCACCGCGATATGACTGAAAAATGTTGAAAGCGGCGTTAAACTCCATGCAATCAATCGAAAAAACCTTTACTCGCGAACTAATGGAGCTTCTATAAAGGGTTTGTTGTATAGAAATCTGCCATGAGAATGAAGCTTGTTCATTTAGGCAGATAGAGCAATAAGCCCAGCATTCAGGAAAACAAAACGATGCAAGTTGTTTTCAAATTATACTCCGCTTTACACGCAAAGAAGGGTATAATTAGTTCATACGTATTTATTTTAGTGCGATTGCGACGAAAGCTTTTAAAGGCTTATAAAGTCGCCATCGAACACTCAATCCTGATATTTCATGTCCCTGGGAGAGAGACCGTGGTTTTAACCCATTGCTACACAATCCTTACAGCTGAATGAACTGGGGCTGGCTATTAAGTGTTTTGCCCGTAAACACACCCCAGCCCCATGGTATGATATGTGAAAAATTTGCACTGTACACAAGGCTGGTTCCTAATGACCAAATAGTCGAATCTTTATACCCCCGCAAAACGAATGTGTTCGGGTGTATATTGGAATCAGCTTGTCCCTACGTGTGTCCTTGGGTCAGCGTGTTTGTCCGTCTGTGTACAAAATACCACCAAATTTGTGTCTCAAACTCCTCCTACCGTTTTCTTCAAGACTAATGAAACTTTATACATACATTGATAATATGAAGTATGAAGGACACAAATTTGGAGTGTAAAATCCCCCTGGTTAAAGAATTATCTCCCCTTGAAAATAGATTATATTTTTCTCTCTTTTTACATAATATATACTAGTGATTCTGTATTGCAAAGTCCTAAAATTTTCCTTGTACAAACAATGATCATATATTCAGAATTCGCAAGACATAATGTTGAAGTAACAATATTACTGTGAAAGAATTCTCTCCCCTTGAACTTATAACATTTTCTTTCTTGCACAAATATACAAATACTTATGTGTCACAAACTCCTCCAGCTTTTCTTCAATTATAATGAATCTTTATGATAACAATGAGCACAAATTGAAGTTTTGCAATACACAATTACGCAGTATAAACTTTTCCTAGTTCAAAAATCATCTCCCCTTGACCTTTGTAAATCTCTTACACATGAATAATTATCTCTGATTCTCATTAATTATTTATGGTTTTGTGAGGCAAAGAACCTTTTCTACGCTTTTAGATTCATTATATTCAATTACCTGTGGCTTATTTATATTATCATACATGGAAAAAATTCAGTTGCATTAAATCAATTTTCTTTGGCTTATTGTCAACATGTATCTCATTCTCTGAAAGCACTTTCGGGGAATATTTAGTCACATTTTGTGACAATCTCTAGTTTGTGAAATAGAACATTTTATTTCTTATTCTCATTCTTTTATGCTTCTTTTGAAAGTCTACCTGTTATTTTTATTCTTTCTTCGACTTAACTCCAGTAAGCAGAAGAAAACTTTATCGGATAAAGGAAAAACATATTTTCGCCCTGTCACTGGATATGTTCTTTAGCAAATTATTTAAAGATCACTTTATGTCCGAATCTAGATGTTCGTATAAATGAATAAAATATATAGAAATCATTTTAACGTTTAAACAGAATGTTAGCAACTTATGAATAAAAAGAAAGGAAAGATAATGTTGTAAAAGAGTAAAATAAGCTATTCTACTTTTATGGTCTTTTTACGTGTAATTGCTTGAGTGAATTTCTTAATATAATACATAAAATATGCATTTCTTACCTATGAATAATATCTTAACGTCGGATATACCATAGCATGTACTTTGCTAACGTTTATTCTTAACAAAAAGCATATTGATAGAAGTTGCTGATTTTAATGGTAATAATAATATTCTAGCTAACTTTATGGTAAAATATCGCATGGGTTAAAACATTCGATACCGTTTCGACTACTGATTAATTTAACATTTTCCTGTTTTACAAAATTTTGGACCTGTCCAAATTTAAAGGTTTTGCAGACGAAAATTTAAAGTGGATTTAATTTGAAAAATAACCATTCAGTAGAGTAGATATTTTGTGTGGAAAAAGAAGAAATTGCTTGATAGAAGCAATTTCTTCTTTTTTCACAATGTTTTCTCATTCATAAAATCACAGGCACGTAAAAAGCAGGGATTAAACAGCAAAGGGTTAAAGGCTACGGGGCTCAGGCTTAACATAAGATAATCTGCTAGAATAACGTGCAAATCAGACAAGATCAAGAAGAGAGGGGGTTCTAATCGAAGGTTGACGACCACAATGTCGCATCTACACCACCTTGATCGGTCGACGACGTTATCAAAAGCGTACCTACTAATAACTTACAGTACGCACATGCGTAACGAAAATGGTATCATCAAATAAAGCGTCGGTGAATGATCATAACATTGTAACTACAGCTTGACTAAGCTGTAGTTACGATGTGATGATCCTTCACCAACTATAGAGATGTACTTTTTATCAGACACGTGATCAATAAGCACGCCCTTTGAGAAATTTGAATTTCGTCATATGATCAAATAAGTAAAACTGAATCAAAGACATTTTTGCATTATTTTCAAAAGTTCATTATGTTAATGTAAACAAACAATGGTTAATTATTCGATCACGACCCCTGATCATTATTTTAATTGATACATCAGAAGGGTAATTTACATTGATGTTGTATCGATTCATTAACTTCTTTCCACGAAAAAGAAAATTTGGCTTCTCCTATTTCCTTCTTTGTTACAAACACGTTTCATGGATTTATGTATCCAGTCTCGGTAAAAAGGGATACTTTGGGCAGTGGAAAATAAATAAATCCTTGCCAAACTGCAAGGGGACATTGCAGTCCTGCGTTCAGGACAAAAAGGTGCAAACTGTTTGTGAATTATACCCCGCTTTACACATGCACTTGCATGCAAAGCGGGGTATACTATGCAATCAGTTAGCACCGTTTTGTCAATTGTGAACGCAGGTTCCAAACTGCATGGGGACATTCCAGGCCTGTATCTCTGTTTCCCTAAAAATGTGCATAATACAAAAACATCCATGAAACAGCAATTTTTATGATTTGTTTGCGATCGAAAGTTTATGCAGAAATTCGAAATACAACGCAACGCATTTTTAGAATTCAATCGTATAACTTGAATGTATCGAATGTTTAAATGGAATGCTTGAAAAATGTTGGCAAGATTACCAATACGTTTTAATTAATTTTGCACACATTGTACTTCTTCAAGCAACAACCGGTCATCCTTATTTGGTCGTCAACAATAGTTTTTATAGTGTAAAACCCGCCAAATCATTTCGTCTGGTAAAAGGTTATTAATGTAAATGAAGTACGCGTATTGCTTGAAGCGCAATCTATATGTGCACAACTAATCGAACCATTCAACTCGACTAATAAACATGTCGATTTTATTGTACAGTTTGAAGTTTAACTGTTGCTAATTAATCGTTTAGATCATACATTTTCACCCTTTCAATATTGCGGTTGGAGTCTTCTTCTCATGCTGTTAACCGTTGAACTAATTTTTGGTGTACGCAAAGCTTTGACAGATAGTATGGACTAAAATCAATTGTGCAGCATCAGCGGATCCAAGGTTTCTTTAACGGGGGTTCGATGTCGTATCACCACCGTAGGCCTAAACCCAACGAAAACGCTTTCTCGAAACGAAATAGAAAACATCTATAAGGTAGAAGGAAGCATGTGTATGCGAAAATAGATATGCACATTAAAACGGCCTATGGTAGAATGACCATATTACGTAGAAAAATCGGATCACAGAGCAATAAAATTGCTCTTTACAACTGTAAAAGGACTAATAGATTGTCAAGTACTTGGTTAGTCCCAAAAAAGCTCGCAATACTGGTCATTATCCATTAGATATAATACAATGAGAACTATTACTCCAAATTGGGCATGTATTTTTCTGAAGAAGTTTTGAGAACAAATTTTGACTACTTGACATCCAGTCAAGATATGTTCCATAAGGCGAACTTGTATGGATTCTTTACCACATCTATTACAACTGGAAACAAAGGTAGAAAGATTGTACCAATTTTTTATACGTATGTGGATGATCAAAGCATCGTAACTACAGCTTTTATTAAGCTGTATTTGCTGTGTTTTGATCATTCATCAACGATGTTTCTCGAAAGCGGATGTACTTGTATTACGCAGTTGCGTAATGCGCATAATGATACTAACGTCTTTTGCAAAGTATCATTTGTTAAAACTTGTAGCATCTTTATCCAATCATTTGGTTCACCACTAAGTGAAAAGATAAAATAGAATGCCACGTGAATAAGAATGATTTTGCACACAGAATATATACCTTTCTGACTATTTTATATTCTATATATGGTTAAAGGGCGCTCAATTAATCTTAATCAGTTCAGATATCACGGTGATGCAATGATTTTATTATCTATGACTCAACTTATAATGTTTGCGTGTTAAAATCGTAAATATTTATCGAAGATAAAACCTTCGTGTTCTGTCACAAAAGTAAGTAGGATCCATGTCATTTCTTAGAAAAATTTAATATATATGAGGCCATGGACTACAAACTTTCATAATAATTATTGAAGATATAAAGATTTATGATATGACCTTCGTCGTGGGAGTGAAATAAACCCGTTGAATATTTCTGATATTACACGGGTGTTATTACACTAGTGGAATAACTATGCAAATGAGCCCAGAGCGAATAGCAACTCTAGTTTGTAACCGCGAAAATGATGTCATAATGTACATATTGTGACGTCAGATTTAAACGGCGTCATAAATTTCGCAGAAAATTGTAATGTTGAATTTCAAGAATTCTTACCATTTTTTTGCGAAAATTCGGGTCATATTATAAATAGAAATAAAACTTGTGCTCATGAAATACAGAATTTATTAAACTCGTCATCTAAAACAGATAAAAACTCGGCGCAGCCTCGTTTTTATCTGTTTATAGATGACTCGTCTAATAAATTCCGTATTCCATGACCACTCATTCAATATCCTCTAATTATTAAACCTGAAGCTATGCGACATAAAGGTACTCGGACGATAATTTCTAAGTTTAGTCCTGTGTTGAGGAAAAGGGTACAAACTGTTTGAAAAAAAGTAAATCTCGCTTTGCAGGTACAAAAATTTACATTGAAAGCGGAGTAAAATTTGGCCGCAGTTTGTGCTGTCATTATTATTATTATTATTATTATTATTATTATTATTATTATTATTATTATTATTATTATTATTATTATTATTATTATTATTATTATTATTATTAACATCATTATCATCATCTCAATCATCATCATCATTATCACCATCATCATCATCATAATCATCATCATCATCATCATCATCATCATCATCATCATCATCATCATCATCATCATCATCATCATCATCATCATCATCATCATCATCATCATCATCATCATCATCATCATCATCATTATCATCACCATCATCATCATCATCATCATTATCATCATCTCCATCATCATCATTATCATCACCATCATCATCATCATCATCATCATTATTATTATTATCATTATTATATCGTAATGTCAAAAGTGGTTATTGGAGGGGCATGTCAAAATATATTTAATTCATGCTTATATCGAAAAAAGAACTCTTCCTAAACCATACTTGAGCGCAGTTATAAGAGACAGTCACCAGCACTCTAATCTGAGATGTATAAAAGAAGTTTTTTGTTAAGGTAGTGGACCCGTAATTGTTGCGCAACATTACAGAACACATGATCTTCACAATGTTAACAGAAGTTTCCTAGTGAAATCAAATTTCCGAAACATTGTGTAACTATCACGGGTCCACTACCTTAACATACCCGAATAATAAAGATTCGACATGTCTTCATTTACTGTTAGAACATTATGAAATTGACTTTCATTCCGTTCGAAACCATTCTACATCGTTCACTCAACGCTCGATTCTTTCATTCCAAACACTCACTCAAAGCTTTCAGAAACGCTCCAAACATTCGAAATGTCCCGGAATTGTTCACAATTCTTCAAAACTTCATCCAAATGGGAAAATTATTCTTCGATTTTATAAGCTGCTGTTGATTTTGAAGCGTCCGCAAAGAGACATTTTTTCTCGAAAAGAACGTAGATTTTTTAAAGGGAGATAATTATTCAATTTGGACGAAATTAGATGTATTTTATTACCTCCCCTCAATTTCATTCAAAACAAACACTCGTTCAGTTTCATTCCGAATTCATTCCAAAATCATTCTGATCGTCAATTTCGCGATACTATTTACTGTAGCCGAGGGAACTACTTCAGCCTTGGTTTGGTACTCATATGCATTCAACTCAAATACCCACAGAAATAATGATGCAGTACAATATTACCCTTTCACACTAGTAACCCAACCTCTGAACATAGTGCCCTTTTACTAAAGATCTTACGAAAAATTTTATCAAAGACAAACATCGTACATGGTGTTTTCATTGGTTGTTAAATTCTGTCTTGCAATATCTCATTAGAGTCGTCTATTAAAGACGATAAAAATAAGATGATGCATGACAGAATTCTATATTTAGTTACTACTGTAGAAGCAACTTTAATTTTTGGCTTACGCAAAAATTGATCGTAAGTTGTTTAGTAAAACGGGCCTCTGGTCTATTTACCCATTCACAAACGACCCACAGCAATTATATGTATAGTTAATGTGAACAAAGAATTGGATACACTGGAACTATTATAACTCTATTTTAGTCCGGTTTTGAAGTCTGTTTATAATCTATTTGAAGTTGTTTATCTAAAAACACCAGTAGTAAGATAATACGCAATTTGAGTTGTTTCTTTAGGTTCCGACTCTTATCCTTTTACTCTTGTTAAATGTTTTATTAAAATAATCTATCCTTAATCATGAAAAGGTTGATAAAGATTAAGAAAAAATCACCGAAACGTTTTCTCTAAAATGATGTGACCTGTCACATAAAAAGGGCGATTTTGGAAAACATATACATGTATTTGGGAAAATAGAAAGGAGCTATATAGGCGTGGGCAATCAGGGCTTTCATATAGGGCTAATAAAGGCTAGGGGCCCTTTTTACAAAACATCTTACGATAATTTTTTGCGTAAGTCAAAAATTGAAGTTGCTTTTACAGTAGTAACTAAAAATGGAACTCTGCCATGCAACATCTCATTGGAATCGTCTTCTAAAGACGATTTCAATGAGATATTGCAAGGCAGAATCCATCAATGAATGAAAACACCAGATACGATTATTGAATTTGACTTACGATTTTTTTTTCGTAAGATGTTTAGTAAAACAGGCCCTGGGCGTATGCTTCTTTTTCTTTATTGACTTAAACCCCTCTTTTAGAAGAAATCACTTCACAGATGTCACTAGTCTCACATGCAATTCTTTGATAACCATGTTCACCATTATATTAATATGCATATAATCTATAAAGAGATAGATCATAACATATGTGGTGAAAATATATATATATAAAACAAATGCCTGTCCTAAATCTGTCTTTTCGCATTATTTGACCACATTTCGTAAAACATTAATTACCTGCGTAGGAATGAGCAAATATGCATCAAAAGTTCGCAATTAAGAATATCAAAAGGAAGTAAAAATAGAGCTGAATATAAACGCAATTGAAGTTTATCTCATGATTTAATCTAAAACTTCATCTAGACTGGGGCAATCTACCATACAATTGCGCATTCAGGTACCAGAAAAAGGCAACCATGCGATATTTTTGTAATGAAGCAATCGTAATATTTCAAATTTGGGCTGGTGTGGGCTTTACAATAAGCATCACGGTGGCCAAATACATGTGATAGATCACAGATTTTGCCTCTCTCAATTAAAAAGAGAGAATGAATTGGATGAAAGTAGTATTAAGAATACGATTTTATTTGAAATAAAAAAAATGAAATGCGAGCCTTACGGTTACACACTGATCGCTCCGGATCACAGGCGTTTGTTTTATAATCGAAGTTTAGTCATTTGTGTTATCATATAGTCTCGTATCACCTACCAAACAAAAATTTGAAACAATCGCATGTGCTCTGGATCCTGAACCGAAGACGAGTAGTAGCGGCCGCGGTTACCCTGTAATTTCCTTTTCGGTTGATAATTCACAAAAATTTTAGCCTTTAACCTGTTGTTGACGTCATGTTCATGCCTGCTGTGCAAAAAGCTTGACAGACAGTATAGACTAAGATCGTCATGTACAAGCGTGCAGTCTATTATAAACCTACATAGCTTGTATTTGCTTTATTGATATGGGAAAGCCTCATGCAATATGGTTGAGTTAATCGAAAAATGGACAATTTTTTGGAAACTAAATTCAGGATAAAGGTTATGGAGATCAAAATCTGTGAACCTCCTCTTTACGAAACCCAACTGATCAGGGCCATATCAACAGTTCTTAGTCAAAATTTGAACTCTTTAGTTCCCCCCCCCCCTCAAACACACACACACCCTCGCCACCATAAAAATAAATAAATGAATAAAAAAATGAAAAAAAAATCGGGAACTTAAGGTAGTGGACCTGCAATAGTTCCGCAACGTTTCGGAAGTAATGAGGTTTCATGTAGTGTTAACCGAGGTTTCCTAATGATTTTCACTAGGAAACCTCGGTTAACATTTTGAAAGTGCATGGGTTCCGAAATGGTGCGTAACTCTTACGGGTCCACTATCTTAACCCATTCACAAACTTTTTCCTTAACATACGGTGTTCATAATTTGGTATATTTCATAATTTGTTTAGAGTATTGGCTAAATTTACCTGGTATGGTCTTTGCAGAGCTACAGATAGAGTGGGTATTTTGCGTTTCAAAATATAGAGAATAACATGTTAGAGTCTTAAATTATCAATGTTATCTGGTCGAGGTTGGGAGAATTTATCATGACGAGGCTCTGCCGAGGCATGATAATTTCTCGCAGCCGAACCAGATAACATTGATATTTTACGATTTTAACATGTTGTTCTTTTTATCATGCCCCGGCGACGGCACTCATTCTTTCCGACTATTTGTCTCTCACCAATGGGTTGATAATCGTAGACCTATGTGAGATAGCAGCTGGAGGCTAGGAAAGAATAGTGGTTGTACTGGTGAGAGAAATACCAGGAAACCATTGTTAGGTGCTCCAGCCGCCGCGATATAACTGAAAAAATGTTGAAAACGGCGTAATACTCCATTCAATCAATCAATCTATTTATCATGCAATCATTTTCAGCACCTTAATATAAAACCTCTTAAAAATCAAATAAATTCGGGTGAAAGGGTATGCAAATTGTTTTTAAAAATAGACTGTCTGATATCACGTTATGTTATCAGACAGGCAATATTAGGTCTCACAGGCTTCATTGTATGATAAATTTCAATAATTATAGCTGTTGGTACTCGTTAGACGATTCCAAATGAGTACCCTCAACATAGGGGTTCATTGAGAAATACAGAGTTTAGAGTGACTTCACCCCCTCTTATCTGTACCCCTGCTTTGTCAAAAATCACGGTCAAATTTATGCAAATTTGCCATTTCGGCGAGGGAACACGTCTTGTCTATCGCTGAATACCGTTTTACTGTTAAGGTAGTAGACCCGTAATAGTCCAACATTGTACCGAAAGTAATGAACTTTAAAAGTGTTAACAGAGGTTTCCTAATGATTTTCATTAGGAAACCTCGGTCAACATTGTGAAAGTTCATGAGTTCCGAAATGTTGTAGAACTATTACGGTTCCACTACCTTTCAAGAAATCAAATAAAATCTTGGGTCCAAAGTCCGATCTATATTACTATAAAACCGATGAGGATAGAAAATTTATCTATGTAGGTAGCTGGTTATTTCACAGATAAAATCATTAAGAAGTTCCATCCCTTCAGTAAGATCAGATAAAATAAATAGGAAGGTACAAATGTTCGCACCCGACACGCGAAAATGAACCACCCGGAACCACGGAAAACTATAAGAGATTATATACAGCGTAGGTCAATTAGATTTGGTGTTTTGGAAATAAATGTGTAATTTGATAGGACAGATACACGAACCTTTGTAAGAAAAAGAGTATGTTTGTTTGTTTCAGCATTGAGTGAACAACAAAGGCTATTCTTTGCCACGTGTGGAGAAATATAGATAATGTTGTTCACGAAATGAAAGAGTTTTCAATCTTTTACGAAAAGCAAGCGATTGAATTCTATTTCTTTTATAAAAAAATGTGACGAAACGTGAAAACTTATAGACAAATGTAATGAAAGCGCGTCATTTTAATGTAATTATGCCTACTAGGCAATGTCATCATTACATCACTTAGATTGGTTTATTAGTCTCCGCTCAGATGATGATGATGATGATGATGATAATTATAATAATAATAATAATGATAATAATGATAATAATAATATCTCTTACGAAACGAAGATAGCTTATTTAGAAAACATCAGACATGAAAACAATGACACGATGATAACGTCATATATACACAAAGAAAAAGTATTGCAAGATCTAAATGTATGCACTAAATAAAGGAAGAATATGAACCCCCAGCGAATATTTATTCGGCATTCATGGTTGCCAACTATGTGAACTGTTACAATGTACCTCCTTTTCAAATTCTTGCTCGGTTGTTTGCAATAGTAGAGTCCATGTTCATTCCTACATCTGATCCAGGGTAATAGGAGAAATGTCAATGCCGTGATTTTTGTCGCTTTTGCATGTACATGATATTCACTGTACAGTAAGTGTGTAGATTTCTCTTGGATAAGAGACAATAATAAGCTTCAAATCCCATATAGTATATTTGATGCAGCCATCCTTAATTGTGTATGAATAAATGATTGAACCATTTTCTTTTTATAATTGCCATAAAATGCATGAAGTTAAAGAATTGGAAAAAAATCTCGCTTATCAGTTTTAAGACCAAATGAACATGTTTTCTCGTGCTTAGATTGCGTCAAGCAAGTGATTATCTACCGTAATTTCTCGATAAGCTACCGAATAGCATTAAAGAAAATCTGACTATTAAGACTAGAACCTACTAAGATCGATACTATGAGCACTTGAAAGTTGCCCCCCCCCCCCCCCCCCCCCTCTTTTGCATGACGTGTCACAAGGGAAAGAAAAGTGCATAGCTTTTTGAATAGTTATTTAGAGTGTGGGAACTCTGTTAATAGTTCCGATATACATGTGTTTGATACAAGGTACCAAATCAAATGAAAATAACATAATTCTAGGATAATCTAACCGCTATTATCTTATCAGATACGAGAAATACAGAGCACTTGGTTTAATTCCTTTTCGCCTTTGAACAAGCGAACTCGTTTTTTGGTTCTAACAGTTTGTTCGCAATCCTATGGTTTCTGCTTTCAGATGTGACATCTAGAGTCAGACGTTATTTGTAACCATGGCGACAAAGGACCCGGATATTGACGGCGGATACGCTTGGTGTATATTAACAGGTACGTCTTTATCTTTTCTCTCAGTTCAGTATTTCGTAATTGAGCGTGTGCGTGACATTTCATACAAATTTACATGTGCGCAAAGCAAAGTCTCTGGCTAGTTTGTGCATCTGCACAGTCTGACCAGAGTCTTTGCTATGCCCTCTATAGATAGATAAGGTATCAGTCTTTCTACTGGCTGTCAACCAATATTCTTATTGCATTGTATGGATGTCCCGGCTGCGTTTTGTCAATTGATCACATACACATGGTATTGTTGGAAATGCCATGTACTGGCTCAGTTAGATGGTTGGTCTTGTTAAGTATTTTCTCCTTTTCTACAATTACTCAAAATCAGCAAAGAAAATCGAATTTAAATCGTTAAAAAGCATATATCTTTTTGTGTTTCCATTTTAACCGATAAGTTCCCCGAATCATGGTCCTATTCCTAGCTATGAGGTGACACCAAGATGATAATCGTACGTTTCAGTGTAAGATCGATTTATATTTGAGTGAACAACAAATACTATACCTATTATTTCACGAGAGGGGATGCCACAAGTGAAATTAAAGCTTCTGTTGTTCGCCAAATTAAATATCAATCGATCTTACTCTATGAACAAACGATTATTCGAATTCCTTAATGCAAAAATGAGACAAAATATGAACATTGCGCTACAAATTTTCTTAAGCTGGGCTATTTTGCACCTAATAGCTAAATGCAACGTTCATGGTGACGTCACTTATTGGGCTCGAATTAGATAACGCCAGATAGGATGAAATGATCATAAGCGGTGTATAAATTTGTGATATTTCACTGGTTTGGCGGTAAGTTTATCAAATGATAATCTACCGCAATATCTCGATTACCTACCGAAAAGAATACAAAAATAAAGGTGTGGTGTGGATAAGTCATAACTCTAACTTCTGTGTCGGCGTCGTTGTAGGCACATACAGTTCTGAAAATTATGAAATTGATAAGATGAATGATTCTTTTAAAAATAATGATATCCAATTTCATTGGAATGAAATTGAATGAGAGCTTTGAGTGAGTTTCGGGTGAAATTAAAGGAAGGTAATCCAATATCGCGAATTTTGTTCAAGATGAACAAAATTAGCGATATCTGTTACCTCTCTTTAATAAAATAAACGTTATTTTCTGTTTATGTGTCTTCGAGGACCAACCATACACTTTAAAGTCCACACCAGCCAATCAAATCGTAGAATAATGGGATCGCTATTAATTAAACATAAATCCTGTTGAACAATTTTGAAATGTTTTAAATGATTTCGAAGCGTTTTTGATCGATTTGAGTAAGCGTTTGGAATGAATGATTGGAGCGCTGAGTGAATGTTTTAGATTTTGATTGAAATGAGTGTCAATTTCACGATGTTGTTAATAGTATCTCAGTCATCATATTTGCATTGGCTGAAACCCATTTGTACAATATCATCAAGCCCTGTTTTAGATCCTTCATTTGGTACATACTGCCGAACGTGCCATCCTCTTATTGCTTTCTTGTTTTAACGTTGAATGGCTTTACATTCCATGTACCAAAACGTCGTAGTTGGCTAAATGCTTTCAAAGAGAGTCTGGTATGGACTTCAAATTTTCCAGACATATTACAAAATAACATCTCTTCCTTTCTCATGAACGTTCTAAAATTTTCTTTCTGCTGTAAGCTCTTTAAGGAACATTTATAAAGAAATTAACTTTACAATAAATGTTCTAGTTTAATTCTTACGAATCTTTTCACTCATGTATGCATACGTCATACGATTTCTTTTCTGTATTAAGATCCAAGATATCGTTGCTTTATCTCTTTTTGAATTAAATGAATAATTCCCATTTGTTCGATTGCATGCCCCGTTGTGATAATAACAGACCTTGCATGTTTATACCTCAATATCTTGTTTGTTGTTTCGTCGTATATAAAATATCAAACTAGACTTTATTTGAGATATATACGTAAATCTCCTATGACACCAACATTAAAATATAATGTTGCAACTTAAATTTTGTATGACAAGAAAATAGATAAATAACTTCACGGGGTGTTTCAAATGCTTCGGTATAGGTGTTTCATATTTTGATCTTATACATTGTTGACGAATACCTAATACATAATATATGTCTTCAATTACAAAATACTTGTGACATGAAACGTTAATTGATTTTTTTAGGCTTTCTTAACTGGATATTTTGCATAACCAACCATTTGCTTCGAAAAGTACCTTCATTTTCGGCGATTTGATTAAAAGTTACTCTATTTTATTTATCTGAAAAAATAACTTTGATGCGCCAGACTCTACAGATCCTAGCCCTACACGTACCTAGGGGGAAGTATTTTGGCGGTCCGGGATCTGCACCCATTTGTAATGGGCTATTTACTATACAATAATGTTAAATTTAGCTCAGAAACGGTCAAAGGTTTTTGAACCAATGAAAGTTTAAAAATCGGTAATCATATATCTGCAAAGTAGGTTTGCAAACCGTGTCTGTTGTTCGATTCTTGGTAACATATTCTCTCACTCAATACAAAATGCTGGCTATCACTTTGTAGACCGGTTGTCATAGTCTAGAGAGTTGGTTCGTGCGAAGACTAACGCTCATCATTTTCTATGTCTTCATCGTACCTTTGGCGTCCCTGATGGACCTAGCCATGTTGTTTGGAGTTCAAATCACTCGAAAACACGAGTACCAAAAGGTTATTTACGATTCTTTAATTTTAATGAAAAATGTTACATACGGTTCTTAGTTAATCCAATACCATACGTAAGTTTAGATCGCCATATTGCTTTTTGCTTAGAACAAATGTAAAATCTAATGCTGTATTTTCATTCGCTTTGAAACAGTAATTATTCTTCTATTTAAAACTTGGTTCAAAAAAAACAATTAAATGGGCAAGCCAAAAGGGCCTTTTTAATGACCCCCAAATAAACAGCGACGTCGTATGGTTGTTAAGACATGCAATGTCTACACGTTCGTTTACAAGTTGAAAGACGATCAAAAAGGAGTAGATTGAAAAATTATAATTTAGGACAGTTTGTGCCATTTTTTGGATGGTGCGTTTTTATTGCGCTTAGGTATATATGGTTTTAAGATTCGAAAAACGGTGGTAACCTACGTATCATACGGTCGTTGTGCAAACCACGAATCGTGACTATAGCTTGTCAAGGTGTAGTTACGATTTTTTGCTCGCCCAAGAGCATTATCAGAAAATAAAATTGGTACAAGTTCGGTTTTACTGCCACAGGTTAAATAATAAAACGCACTCTAAGATGTTGGAGCAAAACTATGGGCCAACTTATTTCTCGCCTGCTTTCGGGTCGGGTGTAGACTGGTCTCACTGCTGAATATCAGAATAGCCTATTCTAGGCTATTCTGATAGTCGATATGTGGACCAGTCTAGAGCTGGTAGCCCGCTTTCTTAGAGATACTCTGATATTGCGGGAAACAGTACCCGCCCAGGGTCAGAAATAAGTTGGCCCCTTGTATGGATATCTTTACTAAGAGTACATGTTTTGATTTTTTTATTTTCAGGATGTTTCTTCATGTACATGTTTACGATCGGTAGTTTAAAGGCGTATGGCGTATTATATACAGAATTGGTAGACTATTTCAAGGCGGGGTCCGGCGAGACGGCCTGGATCGGCAGTGTGTGCACGCTGGTCCTCCTGGGGCTCGGACCCTTTGCCAACTGGTTGTGTATCAAATACTCGTTCCGGAAGGTCACCCTGATTGGAGGAATGTTTGTGGGCATTGGTTATGCCACGTCGTTTTTTATCCCATCCATTGAATACATGTACATCACATTTGGCGTGGTAGCAGGTAGGGTTGTCTTAATCAATAATGGGACGCCATTTAACTGTTTTTGGAATTCGACATTTCGAGATGTAATAGACAATCTATTCCTTTTATACAACTGTCAAAAGACGGGATGTATGTAGCTGCAATAATGTACCCCTCTCTCTGATATGCTGCCCATTCCACATCAGACTATCAAAAGGGATGGGGGTACGTTATCGCAACTAGGACGTATGATGTGAGCACGCGTGTCGTCCGGGCGGTGTCCAATTCTTTGTCCGTAGCATAACTCTTTCCCCTTAGGCCCAATTGACGTTAAATTTTGCAGTTATGTTCCTCTCATGATTACAGAGTACGAACCGTTACTTTACCTGGCTTATTGTTTCAGTTATTTCCCTTGTTGTTTTTCATACTTGGACATCCAGCAGTGTAACTGGCGTATCATGTGACAATTGGCCACCTTGTTCTGCAATATTTTCTCATGTATTGGCTTAATAGAATGTTTAATTAAGGAATTATACAGGAAGGAAGGAATAAATTTAAGACGACAACTATTTAGATTGCTCTAAATTGAAAAAAGTTAAGATTAGCAAAATAAGAAATGATTATATGCCGAATGGATGACAATTTTTAAGGATGGGTTTTAAGAAAAAGAAAATTATTTTATTGTGTGGAAATTGCAGTACATTACTAAAAAATTAAGATAACAATAAATTTTCAAAAGTAGCTGCAGCGTATCTTAAGTATTTCTACAACAATGGAAATTATTTATTTATTGTATGATGTATGATCGATATACATGTATATTTTTGTATTTAGACATATTGGACCGTCTTGTTTAATTATCCATTAAATACCATTAAACACGATCGTAAACTGAATATAACTGGTTGGCAACAAGTGAATCGACGTAAATACGAATTGAATTAGATGTAGTTAGGACGTTTTAGTCTCCGTTCGACAATAAAAAGGAGAACGCTTCATCAAGCATATCGTATTTACTACAAGATTTGTCATTTAGAGAAAAAATATTTTACATAATAAAATTGAATAGCCAAATCCATCTAAAAAGAAGCAATTTGTCGTCTTTTACTCTGAACATGTTTAGCCATTTTTCATTGGGTAAATAGAATAGTAAGCGGTTTAGGCGGTGGGAAGAAATCGAAGATCCTTGATTCGAATTCACGCCGAACCACTTATCATGTGGATATGTCTTTGGGAAATTCATAGTACTCGTAAAACACGACAACCATGTGAATAAGCACAATTCGCCCTAACATAACTAAAGGATTGTTAAAATCGGTAATGAACATCGTGTCAAATCAAACCAATTTTCGCACAGCAAATCTTGCTTTCAATCTCGATTTATTCTCTTAAGGTAGTGGACCCGTAACGTTTCTGAAGTAATGAAGTGTTAATCGAGGATTCCTAATAATCTCATTAAGTTTACATTGTGAAAATTCATTAGTTCCGAAATGTTACGAAACTATGACGTGTCCACTGCCTTAATTAATGCTGTCACTATTTAAAAGCCCTTTGGTTACCCACGAACGATATATAGGCCCCAAATCAATTATAGTCTGAAATGGGATTGTTAAAAAATTTATATACCAGGAACTGGTAAATTTTTTACGACTTATTTGATAAATTACTGTTTAAAATGTTTGTATGTAATTCAGGGGTCCAAATAATAGGGGGTAAAGCCATTTTAAAATCTTTATTTAATAATGAAAACCTACGATGTAGGTACTCATTTGATTTGTCTCTATGAGACGTTTCAAATGAGTACCATCAAAAAAGGGATTTAATCATAAATAATGAAATATTTCAATTTGAAAGCCAAAATACCCCCTCTTTCTGTAGAGTATTTGGGTATTTTCCCTATTATCTCACCGTATGTGAACGCTTTAAAGAAATGAATAATTATAGATTTACAAGTTTCAATGAGTGATCAAAGGTCAATTTTGTCTATATAACCTACCTACATGTATAGGGAAAATTGACATTTGATGACTCACTTGTAACATTGTCAAGCTCGTTTAGCAGCCGCGCAATGTAATTGCATTTTATTTTTTCGTTTTTTTGGTTGCTTTTAAATAGCATTTCATTATTTCAATTCATTTTGTTTTCAATTCCAGGGTTCGGATACGGTCTGTCTTTCGCCCCATGTTCAACAATCATCAGTTTCTACTTCGAGAAAAATCGAGCATTGGCTAATGGTATCACGGTGTCGGCGAGTGGGATCGGGGCTCTGACGTTTCCTTTTCTTTACAGGTAATTCGAGATACTATTCAACCTTTGCTAAGGATCAAAATGAAAGCCCATTTATATTTTCCATTGGAAATATAATTCTTACAAAAACAAGTTATATCTATTCATATTTATATACAGAATATTATAGTTCTTTCAAAAATGACAACGTTTGATGTGCCAGCACGTCGATGCATGTGCTGGATAATCCAAAATAAATCCAAGCCAAATCCGGGCATAAAAAAGACATATTCAATAATAACAGATATATGGGCACTGTTAGGATTTTCTGTATATGCTAGCTCCAACGTTGACGAACACACTCACGATAACGACGCCAATTCGATAACAATTTAGGTTACCTTCTCGTCATAAAAAAAAGCCGAGGTAACAATTTCATGGAAGATAGAAAACGTTTAAAAAATGAATGTGCATAGTTCAAGTGGAAGTAAAATCTTTCTAACAGTTTTTATCCTTAGCAGAAATTAAATAGTTTAGCATTTTATAGTTGCAAAGGGAAATCAATCAATTTCTTTTATATTAAAAGTATTTGTAATTACTCCCCATGTGGCGTGCGAAGATCCTGCATTTCAAATGGAAGGTAAGCAAAACTTAAGTAGATAGTATAGACAAAATCTTTGTTCAGCCTAATCTTAGCTAACGCCGGCTGCATCCTTCTTCATTTTTGTTGGAAAAAATTATCAAAGTCGTTGAATTTTACCAAAGTCTTCCAATTTGTTTGAAATAACTGGATGCTGGCGGTTTTAGTTTTAGACGGAACCTTCAATGTCTTAGTCATAACAATACTATAAAAATAAGATCATATCAAAATTCATCGAAATGTCCATGTCACGTTCTTGAATGAATGACACTTCTTTTGGTGACAAATATTAGTACGCAAAACTTAAGTTCTACAAAAGTTGTCTTCGCGTATTCTGGGTTCATTTAGACTTGCAAATACTGGAGTATCTCGTTTTACACTTAAATAATCGAATTTCGATTAAGATATTCAAGATCTAGCATAAACATGAACTTGATACCTTTCACTCTGGTGTAAGAGACGTTAATTTCTTTTCTTGTTTTCCAGATACCTAATCCTGACGTTTACACTAAAAGGGACATTTCTGATACTTGGCGGTATGCTAGCCAACATTTGTGTCGCAGCTTGCCTTTTTAGGCAACCCAGACTTCTACGTAAACAAAAGAAACTCAAAGACGAAGAGAAAAATCCGAGATCATCCGACGGTACTCGCCTTTTAAACGGCGATGTTAATCACAAAGACAGTTCACCAACAGAAAAGAAGGGTTGCTGTTCATCTGGACCGGATTTTAAGTTCTCATTATTCAAAAACCCGTTATTTGTGATGTACGCATTAGCGTTCACTTTGTGTATGAACGGTTATGGAAATAATCTCATTCTTATTCCATCTCAAACTAAACATCTCGGATATGATAAAACTAAAGTGAGTCTCGGTGTGGCCATTATGGGCGGATGTGAGGTCGTGGCCAGAGTCTGTTTCGGCTGGTTCGCGGACAGGAACATTATCAAGAGAAAATATATCTTCTTCATTAGTATGATGGTTGGTGCAGTGGCGTGTTTTATAGTTCCATTTTTTGACGATTTTATATTTATCGGTGTGTTCGCCGCCATAATAGGGATATTTCCGGGATCATTCTGGAGTTTGATGCCTGTTCTATTAATAGAAGCTGTCGGACTAGAGAATTTTACTCCAGCCTTCGGTCTGCTGTCTTTATGTCTGGGTGTGGTAGCTGTAGTTAGTCAACCAATCATAGGTAAAGACATAACCTGTTTATATGACATCCCAAAAGTCTTCGACCAATCACTTCATTTAACCCTTTGCTGTTTAATCCCTGCTTTTTACGTGCCTGTGACTCTATGATTGAGAAAACATTGTGAAAAAGAAGAAATTGCTTCTGACAAGCAATTTCTTCTTTTTCCACAATATTTTCTACCCTACTGAATGTTCTTTTTTCAATTTAAATCCTCTTTAAAATATGATTTACAAAACCTTGGAATTTGGACAGGTCTAAAATTTTGTAAAACAGAAAATGGTTAATTAGATCGGAAGTGCAATTATGAACAGCGACATTTTCTACTAATTATGTCAAACATTTTCTTGAATTGGCGATCAAAATTGTTAAACTACAGTTTAATAAAGATTTAGTTAGGACTCTTTTGTCGGCGATTATAGATTTGTATTTTTGAACTAAAATGGCGTTTGGTATCTGAGACCCTATTTCCCCGGAAGATATTGTGGAAACAATCAAAGTTAAATTACCAAGTTAAAAGCTATTTACAAATGTCAAATTTGTATGTTTTAACAACCACCATCGATAATTTTATATTATATTCCCCAAAGAAGGCCCAACTTGAAATATTTCTAAAAGTTCACACAAAGTCAACTATTTCTGGTTCGTAGTTTCTATTAAGAAGTCATCATTACATCAAATGCATATGTTAGTGAGCGTTCAGAAAATGTTGACTATTCATTTAGTGAAAATATTCAGTTTTACAGATTTTCGTCGCCAGCGGTGTCGAAATTTCATATTTAATATTGTCTTTGTCTTTTATCATTTTAGGCTGGATGGAAGATAAGACTGGAAACTGGAATGCATCATTCTATCTGACCGGTTCCCTGTTACTGCTTGCCGGAATTATCGTCATTTTAGAACCATGCTTTAAAAAATGTGTGCCGAAACCGGAACCAGCACCGGAAGAAAACACAGAAGATAAAGTGATACCACTGCGCAGGCGCAGAAGTCAAAAACCCGCGGTTTTAATTGAAGAAGACTCATTAATTGACGACGAAAATGACGTCAGTTTTTCATCACATGGTAGAATAAGTAAAATATATAGACCGGTACAGCCGGAGTCGCCGACACCATCACAACCGGAGAGTCCGCGGCGAACATCGGCTCCGCTAGCCTGCCCGAAAGAAATTTGAGGGCCGTAGAGAAAAAATTGATTGTACGGCGGTCATCGCTTCAATTATGCTTGAGAATTCTTTATGAATAACAATAATATTTAATCAGCAATACATGATGTTCAACCATCGATATTTCTAACATACGATCAATAAAAATTTTACGATTAATAATTTCACAAATCCCGTAACAATTGACAATATACAAGAAATGAGTCTGTTCGTGAAATTTCTAGCAATTTCAAATATGCGCAAAGCGAAGACACTTACCAGTCTGTGCATCGGCACATTCTGTTCAGAATCTTCTCTTTGCGCTTCATTGGCACACAAAGTCTCAAAGTATCTTAAGATAGATCTTAAGATAGACAGACAAATTCTAAAAGACACAATGTGGCTGTCTAAGCTGCTCAATATTTGCATCTCACGCACATGCCAAATTGTTGGAAATGTCACGCACAGGCTCCAATATAATTGAGCGTTGTGGTGCGATATTGAATATGAGTCGCCAATCAATGTTGATTCATTGAGGTAGCGGAACAGTAAAAGTTCCGCAACATTAAGGAACTCATGATCTTTCACGATGTTAACCGAGATTTCCTTTGTTAACATTGTTAAATTTTATGACACTCGAAACGTTGCGGAACTATTACGGTTTCGCTACCTTAATATTGTTAATACTGGTCGCGTTTGGACAGCTTCACAACTGATTATCAACAAATCTATCCCATAACGATAAAGAGATCGTATGGGAACTCATCAAAATAAATATTTGTTCGAGCAGAGATCAATCCAAGGTCGCGTTTCTAAATTTCTCATGCAAGAAGGTAGAATTGTAATTTTAAGCGCAGAAAATAAGTCAGTTAAGAAAAGTATCGACCGAGGTAAGTCAGAGCAGTCGATACAGTCTCACTAAGGTCGATACTTTACGCACTACCACGACGGTTCTTTTTTGCCTGACAGATCATATTAAGGCAGCGGACCCGTAATAGTCACGCATTATTTTGGAATTCATGGTCTTTCACACTGTTAACCGGGGATCCATAATGGAATCATAAGGCAACCTTAACTAAGTAAACACTATTAAAGATTATGTCTTCAGAAACTTTGCGGAACTATTACGGATCCCCTATCTTAATAACATTGATTATGCAGACCAACTTACATTTTATAGCCATAGCACAGCTTAACCCTTGTCATGCTGAGTAAGTTTTGGCTAAAAATTTTCATCAAAATCAAAGGGCAAAAAACACTTAAAGTACCAACTACTGTATATGCCAATTTTTATTTGGAAAACTAAATTTATTGTCAATTCTGGTTTAAAAGTGAGAAACAGGTGGTGTAGACTAAGATCGGACTGCACCTATGTGCAGGCTGATGTTTATCTATAACTCCTGCCAAAGCAGGAATATTACGGGTTTAGCATGACAAGAGTTAAGTCACAATAATACACATCTTTTACAGAAAATAAATTCAATACTTAGAAATAAGTCTCCCTTCTTTTGGTGTAATATTGCGTTAATAAGTTACCAAACAAAGTCTCTTGGTTTTCTAACAACGATTTTGTGCCAGAATAGAGGCTTACATTCGCAACCCTGCGATGTTTAACCACTTCTTTCTGTACATTGAATGTTGAGCAAATGTTCAAACGTGTGAAAGTGCAATACGTTTCTGTTTCACGTTTCAAGATCTGAATGATGTTCAAAAAGAAAACGAGATCAACGAAAAAATGTTTGTCCTTAGACAGTCCGCATGAGGTGTGTAGTCAAAAAGGGACGTTAAGGTAGTGGAACCGTAATAGTTCCGCAATATTTTGGAACTCGTGAACTTTTACAATGTTGCCCGAGGTTTCCTAATGAAAATCATTAGGAAACCTCGGTAAACACTGTCAAAGTTCGCTACTTCCGAAACGTTACGGAACTAATACGGGTCCACTACCTTAAGTCTAGCCGCCATCATTTGACGTTTTATGGCTACACAGACTTACGCATATAGTCGTTTTTAGCGCGGTATTTTTTTTTTTTAATAAAATTTCCGGTTTTTAAACGAGAATCTCACCTTAATTAGTATATTTTCTATCGTTTTGTTACTCGTTTTTATAATTTAGGGAAAAAAGTTATAGTTTTTTTCTACTTTATTCGCAAAGATGGACAGCTTAGGCTGTCCGTGGCAATGTAGGGCCTTTTACTTAGTAATCTATATGTTTTTACTAAATGTACATGCATGTTTTGAATGATCAACGAACTTGTTTGCAATTGTTTTGTATTCTGTTTAAAATATGTGTAATAAAAGAAACAACTTAATTTGTGAATATACAGTTCCTTAAAGTAATGTTCTATGTTTTGAATGGCAAAAAAGAAGCTTACACAATATGAGCTCAATGACATCTATCCCACAAAAGGTTTTGTTGCAAAAAAACAAACAAAAAACAAACAAAATCAACGTAAGAATAAAAGTAGACATATTTTATTACATAACGCAGTGTTTTACTGCATTTTGTCATCAAATTATTATATGCCGAAAGGATCGCCACAGAACGGAAAGCATTAACAAATTGTATTTTCATTCGAGAGTATTAAACTAAGCTGAATTACCTTAATATGATCCAAAATCAGCACACTTACGTCCATTTACTTTCCAGTTTACGGAAAAGTCCGAACGATATTCGGAATGTCGGAAATCCATACATAACAGCAGGAGATATGCACCTGACGGATTCACTCATTCGCTGACTTGTCGTAGATACAACTAATTTAGAAATCCCCCCATTCATGTAGGACACTACAGACAAACTTCATTTATACCTTTAACCTTGACCCATGATCTAGATTTTATCAATTTTCATATGGCGCATCTGCACTTCATGTAGAAAAAAGATGCAGTTTCATTTGAAAACCTTCCAAAACTGTAGTAGTAATGCTCAGCGACCTTTAAGTTGTAGAATAGATCTTTCATATTTGAGCCTGTGCGTGAGATTTTGAACAATTTCAAATATGCGCAATGCAAACATTCTGACCAGCCTGTGCATCCGCACAGTCTGACCAGAGTCTTCACTGTGCGCTTAGTAGATAGATAAGGTCTCAAAGTATCTGTAGACAATCAGGTAACTTTATATTTACAGTTTTGGGTTGCCTGGGTCTCTCAATGTTTACACGTCACAAACATTTCAAATTGTTGGAAACGTCACGCAAAGCCTCATTTTATATTTATGCTTGCTAGATTGCGCATAATTTTAAATTAACCCTTTTACGGAAGGAGCACCAGGTGCGGCGGTATGAATGTAAGAATGAACATAAAGATGGCGTTCAAACGAATCAACAAATCATACTAGATCTGTCGCAAAGCTACAGCTTATACCCACCAGCGGCGCTTTGCCTCAGTTCCAAAAATTTTTTTTGGAAAAGTCTAAATTGTGACATTGGCCTTTGACAATCGAGATCCAAAACAATAGGGCTCCTCATACTGTTATGGGCAATAATTGTATAAAGTTTCATGAATCTATGTCACTTCTTTCTTGGGTTTGAGTCCAGAAACGAAAAATGTCTACGGACAGACGGACCTGTAGAAGGACGTATGGATGGACCGACAGACGGTTTTAGCAAAAATATCCAATCTACTTGAGTTCGGGGCATAATACCGGTCCTCGAAAAGGGCACCTTTGTGGCGTCAAGTCACCAAGAAAGTTTTTTTTCTTAGATAACCGCCATGCGAACGTGAGCATTTTGAAGTTTGATTATGTTATATAGCTATATATGCTAATGGACAAAAGTCTTGTCCGGTCCCGAATAAGTTAATAAGGAAAATTCAATTTTATTAGATTTAGGACATCAATGGATGTAGCATTGTTGTAAAGGAGACGGTTAAACATTCCAGTCAGCTCGGGTTTTTTTTAAACTTTGATCTATAGCACAATAGTAAAACGTCGGAATATCAAGAAGATCTACGTTAGATTGTCTGATTACAAGTTGGTCTAATCCAAGCGAGAGCCAAATTTATTGATAAACTAGAAAACCATAAATGGCTTGAGTCGCTCTATAGGCTTGAAATTCTTGTAATAGAAAATCAAAGTTTTGACTAGATTTCTAGATATTTTGAGTTCTACTGATGTTGAAAACGATTTTCAAATGTTCCACTATATAACATATAGAGAAATGACCCCGCCCGTAAATACATATTTTCCATCCAATCACAATAATTTTAGCTGCATGATAATGGGTCACCCAAGGACCATTCCAGTGAAATTTGGTTGATATCCATAAATTACATTCTAAAAAAATAATTTTCAAAGTTTCCACTTTATAACATATAGAGAAATGACCTCCGCCCGTAAAATACATATTTTTCATCCGATCACAATATATTTTGGGAGACTTATAAAGGGTAACCCAAGAATCAATGCAATGAAATTTGGTTGATACCCATTAGCTACATTCTGAGAAAATGATTTTGAAAGTTTCCACAATATAACATATAGAAAAATGACCTCCGCCCATACATTCATAATTTTCATCCGATCACAATAAGTTTTGGTAGACTCTTAAAGAGTCACCCAAGGATCCACCTCGATCAACATTGTGAACGTTCATGAGTTCCAAAATGTTGCAGAACATTACAGGTCCACTACCTAAATATACAGAATTTGGTGGCATTTCGAAATTTCGACCAATCATGATCCATCACGTGGAATTACCTGAACTAATCTTCTGCTGTTTTCAGCTAATTCCTGTTATTTTCAAAGCTTTGACAGACGGTATAAACTGCTCAGACGTGCAATCTGATGTAAGACTACGCTGCCTGTTTTCTATTATTAAAATTATTGTTGGGCGAAGAAGCAAACTAGAACCGATGCTGAACATAGGAAACCGGGGATCGGATTGACTGAAGGATGCCAAAACAATATCTTTCCAACCGGAAAAAAATAGAAACAAAATGTGACCCGTCATGCGAAAAAGAGCTCTCTGTGAATTTCACAAATATTTGAAAAAGATATTTATTCCAGTTAAGGTCAATCATTGGGGCACATTTCAAAAATTCTTGCTAGGGAAGGTGGACTCGTCATTCTAGTTTCATAAAATCCGTCAATTCCAACAAGTTTCGATCCCATTCAGCCAGCGCTGTCCGCGCATTCTGATTAGAATCGACACATTATGCACCACTAAGATGGTTCCTTTTTAGCTTTACTGGTCACATTTATATTTTTCGGGTTTCTGATACCATGGCTACTAGAGGTTTTGATAAAACTCTAAAACTCTTTCAACAATTTTGATTGGTTCAACGAAGAAATATATTCATATTTTTATATTTAGTTTCATATTCACGTACCTAGTGTTTATTTAGAGATATTTTTTAAGACATTTTTGACGTGCGGCAAACGAGCGATCACAATAGCTCACGTTGAGAACAAGATGCTCATAGGATCTAAATTATCTATTATCTATATATTTTGAAATTAAAATATAAGGCGTTTATCAAAGTATTATTCGCGAACTCTCGTTTTGATTCAATTCTTTTCGGAGAAAGGCGACCTGATTATAGTAACTACAGCTTGATTAAGCTGTAGCTATGATTTTCAAGTCACCCCAACCATTTGCTGTTTAATTAATATCTGCATAATATATCTTTCAAGGAAATGACGCGCAAATATATTAGGGGTTTCATGGAGGTCAAAGGTTAGGACAAGCAAATTCGCCAATTGAAGTGGACATACCTTGGTTAAGCCCACACATCAAACTGTTAACAGATGACATCTCAGCGCACCCGTCTTTGCAACAAGAGTACCAGCTGGGGCCCGTTTTACTTAAACATCTTACGATCTTTTTAATTCGTAAGTCAAAAATTAAAGTTGCTTCTGAAGTAGTAACTAAATATGGAATTCTGCCATGCAATGTCTCATAAGAATCGTCTTGTAAGGACGATTCCAATGAGATATTGCAAGGCAGATTCTAACAATCGATGAAAACACCAGGTATGATTTGCGACTCTGACTTACGATTGATTTCTTCGTAAGAAGTTTAGTAAAACAGACCCCAGAGTCGCAATATACCCCGTCACATAAGTGTACGACAGAACATTCCCAAACCCCGATAATATAGTACGGTAGTTCATATAACAGGGAACATTTTGTAAAAAAAAATCATCAAAATCCGTCTATAATTGTAAGAGAAATAGAGTTGACAAGACAAGAGGACATAGGTTAAGACGATTGTACGGTGTGGACTGAAGTCGGGATGGACGGAGAAGATAATACCAATTAAAGATACACGTACACCTTCTGCGGAGAATAAAAATATATGAGCCTGTGCGTGACATTTCCAACAATTTTGGATGTGTGAAAGGTGCAAACATAGAGCAGCATAGACAGCCACAAAGTGTAAAAAAGGGAACCTGATGGTCTACTTATACTTTCAGACCCTATCAAGCTACTAAATGCATAGTGAAGACTCTGGTCAGACTGTGCAGATGCACAGGCTGGTCAGAGTCTTTGCTTTGTGCATACATGGATCTGTTGAAAATCTCACGCACATGCTTATATATCATTAATTCCTTTTCAAAGAGCCTGACTGCACTATGGGGTAATAAACGTAATACATTACGACCGTTGGAAATGTCATTCTGGATAGAAGATTAAAACCACAGGGCATAAATTGGTGTTTCTCGATATCTTTATTTTCTTAGTTAACATTTAACAATCATCCTAATGGATTTTCTTTTTAAAATATTTTTCGTTTCACTTTTGCAACAAGATCCCCAATATAATTATAACAAGCAATTTCAGTGAATTTCCCTAAATTAAATACGTATTTACAAACACTAGATTGTTCAAAAGCATAATTTTTATTCATCTATAAGTATGTTACTACTAAGCTATGCCATAGTGCACACTGATTTGTTTATTATATATATATGATAAAATATACACAAAGAAAAAGGTATTGCAACACCTAAATTATGTAGATATTTAAAGTCCTTTCAGTTACGACAGATGTGAACCTCATAGAGTATTTGTGGGACACTATTTTGGTTGCCTAATATGAGAGAGAGCTAGTTTTTCTAGTTCTAAATCCGGCAAAAATCTGACTCTGTTATGACTGATTCTGTGAGAATAATGGCATAATTGTTATGCAACGTCTAATCCAGGGTAAATGGAGTGGATTTAGTGCCGCAAATGCACTTGATTATAGATTTACACTATTTTTGACAGTAAAATTTTTGTGATGATTATTCTTGGATTAGAGATAATGGCTAGATTGAAATCGCATTTAGCTAAGTCCATGTCGTCATATTTGAATCATATAAGAATATTTGTTGAAAAACATATGAAATTGATTACTTAGGTAAATTATGTCATTTTCCGTTTATCTAAAAATTATAAGGTTTACTTACAACATTTTCTTGTTTCTTTAATCTGCCAAGTTCCAACAGTTTGCCATTGTATAGAACTACTTAATTGAAAACCAGATGTTGCAATACTTTTTTCTTTGTGTATGTATAATTAAAAAATCAGCGTGCCATGTCCCTATGAGTAACGCATCTCATTCAATCATAACTAAGTGGGATAGCAGCTGGAGGTTCAGAAAGTTTTTAATGGTACAGTATTAGTAGCTCAAAAAAAACAGGAATCCATTGTTAGGTACTCAAGTTTCAAGCAGCGTTACACCCCAACCAATCAAACAAATCATCTCATTCAAACACAGAACACTTAAGAACCATGTTAAGGGGAAACTTACTATATTGATGGCTCAGTGCAAAACAGTTGTCACTGCTTATAAATATATAGGCAGTCACAACTGTTTTACACTGAGTCATATAATGGCATCTGTGAAATCAAGTACCCAGATCAGCTATGCAGTAACTGTCCAACTGATCGGCACCTTTGTAATGGATAGATGAAATAGTACAAGAATTCCATATTTTTATTACTCTCACCAGCATGATTTTTGTGCGAGATCTTGGCCCAAGATTATTTCTTTTATTGTGCTCAAATAAGAATTTTTGAGCACCTTAATAATACTATCTTTTTTCTTTCATAAATTCATTATAGTATTTTTTTCTTTACTTGGGGATAGCTTGATAAAGGGTCAAAAGACTCTTATTTCAATTGTAGTCCTCACTCATACCAGAATTTATAAAGCACTTAGAGAAGCAATGGATTACTATCACTGCTGCCTAATTTAACAGCTAGGAGGACTGGGGCTCTGTCTGTAGAGTATCTTGCTAAATGATAAAACCTAACTCCAGTGGTACTTGAACTCGCAACCACAGAAAGTATAAGCATTGAATATGAAACTAGGTGCATGGCCACTTGGCATTATGTATGTCTCTATATCAACGCCCGTGGAACGCTTCATGAGAATGACAGGATTAAAATGTTATATATTAACTCCTAAATGTTTGATATTCATCATATGCTAATTTCAATGATTTCTATTGAACAGTTTTTGAGATATAATAAAAGTCAACAGACTTCTGGAACACCCCTTGTAAGTCTCTCTCTACTCTAGCTACATATGGTAAGGACTAGTGTTGGGCAATTGGTTTCAAATCACAATCAATAATCGTTTTTTGTTAGAAGAGTAAATCAACTTATGATCGATAATACATGTACAATCGTTTTCTTAGAAAGTATTACAGAAATCCCAGTATCATTCCTTTGAAAGTTTAGTTAAAACTCATGACCTAAAGACACATCCAGCAGATTTTTTCTATTAAACTTATTGGCTCAGCATAAAACAGTTATAACTGCCTGTAAACATATAGGCATTTTCAACTGTTTCTTGCTAAGCCATGAAACTGATGTCAGTTTCGAAAAAATAAATGGCTTTCATTTATGTGTGAGGATCCGATTAATCAATGATGAAATTTCTTAGTCCATTAGCACAATCAGAAGCCCTAATTAAACTAGCTGATTATTGATTATAATCAATTTATCTGCCCATCACTAGGAGGGGACTATTCAGAACTTTATATAAATCGGGAATGATTAAAGTATGTGATAAAAGATAAATAAACCAAACAATTTTCTAACATTGAATAGCTATGCAATACATAAATAGTCTACCACCAAGGGTCGACATTTACACCAGTCCTCAAGCCTGAGACCTGTGGATTTTAGGAAGGACTGCAGTGGTAAAAGTTTCCAGGTTGCAGGTCCTTCAGGCTTGTAGTAAATCACAATGGAATTCTAAATTTGTCCTGTTTTGAAAAAAAAAGTTGCCTTTCTAATACTTAAATTTGCATTACTCTATGGAGAATATTGTAGAAAAAGAAATTTCTTCTTTTCACACAATGTTTTCCTTGCAATGCACTTCTTATAGTGCCCAAAAATATACTTGGTTTTTGTAAAGGAATTAGCTGTTTTTACTAGGGAGGACCTGTTACATTCAGGATCAACAGGTCCTTCAGGCTGATGGTAAATAGTAGTTAGAGTCAAAACCCTGACCACTCTATTTAAACCAGTCCGAATTAACATCTCAATATCAATTATAAAACCAGTTGTTCCCCAGCATGGCCAGCAAACAAGCAGTCATTCAGTCTCTTTGAGCAGTGATAATACATTGAAAGATGATAATATTTTAAACTGGTCCAATTCTAAAGGAGTTACACACGACAATGTGAAGTTGACTTATTTTAAAACTAGAAAGCCATGAATGGCTTGTGTCGCTCCACAGGCTTGAATTTCTTGTAATAGCAAATCTAAGTTTTGAGATATTTTGGCTTCTACTGATGTTGAAAAGATTTTCAAAGTTTCCACTATTATAACATATAGAGAAATGACCTCCACCCATAAAAGACATATTTTTCTTCAAATCACAAAAATTTTTGGCTGAATGATAAAGGATCACCCAAGGATCATACTAATGAAGTTTGCTTAATATCCATCAGTAACAATCTGAGAAAATGATTTTCAAAGTTTGCACTATATAACATATAGAGAAATGACCTCTGCCCATAAAAGACATATTTTCCACCCGATCACAATAATTTTTGGTAGACTGAAAAAGGGTCAGCCAAGGATCATTCATGTAAAATTTGGTTGATATCTATCTGTTAGATTCTGAGAAAATGATTTTCAAAGTTTGCACTATATAACATATAGAGAAATGGCCTCTGCCCATAAAATACATATTTGTCATCCGATCACAATATTTTTTGGTAGACTGATAAAGGGTCAGCCAAGGAGCATTCATGTAAAATTTGGTTAATATCTATCAATTAGATTCTGAGAAAATGATTTTCAAAGTTTCCGCTATATAACATATAGAGAAATGACCTCCGCCCATAAAATACATATTTTTCATCCGATCACAATAATTTTTGGTAGACTGATAAAGGGTCACCCAAGGGTTATTCATGTAAAATTTGGTTGATATCCATCAGTTAGAACCAGAGAAAAGTCACTTTTTACCATATTTGGAAATTAGCCACGCCCATTAAATCCATGTTTTTCATTGGATCAAAATTTCTTGAACAACTTTGAAAGAGGGTCACCCAAGGATCATTCCTGTGAAGTTTGGTTGAAATCCATCCAGTAGTTTCTGAGGAGAAGATTTTTAAAGAAAAAGTTTACGATCGGACGCACGGACGAACGGACGGACGGACGCACGACGGACACAACGCCATGACAATAGCCCCAGTGGCTTTCAGCCAGTGGAGCTAAAAAAATCTTTGTCCCTTATGTGAGAAAACATTGCTAACAGTGAAAAATTTGCTCCTAACAAGCATTTTTTTCAATTTTTCCATCAAGTTTTTTCTTTTTTAAAGTCAGTTGTATCAAAAAGTGGGATGATAAGAATGTATCAAATCTGTATATTAAATATTTCTTTTCAATAAACAACATATCCATTTAGTTTTAGAAATAAATATTTAATTCATCTTGATTACTTTTATATAAACTTAATTTTATGAAAATGATCATTTAAAGTAGAGGTATCCGAGGGCCATTCTACTGAAGCTCTTTGATAGATTTTTTACAACTTAAGATGCTTTATTTTAAGAATTTTGGTCTTGAGAATTTCTAATTTGGTGAAATATCTATTGTCACCAAAATTTTTTTTTTTAAGTGCTTTTGAAAAATCTTCCTTTCCTGAATACCAAAAAGGTATAGATTTAACTTATGGCTATGCATAGACATAATTGAATATGTAGCATTTGTTCTTCACTAAATAATAGACTAATTGATCACAATGAAACAAATAGTTATCGCCTTTAAATCTATCACGATTCTGATAAGTCTTGGTTAAAAAATTATCAATTTATCAATAAAAGAATTGCCATGTGGCTTTCATGATTCACTTGTTGATTTGTTAAAGTTGAAGGAAGCGATTGTAGCAAACATTGATCTTGGACGGGGTCTGTCATCTAGTTGAAGATTTCTGGGTCTACGAGTAACCTCCCTGGGTGACGAAGGTGACAACGATGAATCTTGTGTTTTGTCTGAACTGTCTTTATTCGTTACATGTGACACAGTGGTCCGACTTGCACGAATTATTTCCATTATCATAGACTTACAATCACAACAAATGCTCATCTGGGGACCTGAAAATTAAAGTAAATATATATGTGACCGGTCATGCAAAAAGGGACCATCTAGGAAGTGCATAAAGTGTCAACCCCTGTCAGACTGCCTGATTGCGCAGACTGACTACGGTCGAAACTTTTCGCACTTAACTAATTTTCTCAATCTAGAAAGTTCAATCTACCTTTCTGTGAAAGAATTTTTAAAATGCGAGCTCTGGTTGGCCTGTTCTTGGACAAATCTCTTTTTCAAGTATTTATTACATGAATTTCCCAGATGGTCCCTTTTGGCATGATCCGTCACATATATATATTTCTGTCTTAGAATATAGATTAAAGATAAAAATGCTCATCAAGACTTAGCTAGGCAAACACGATCCTAATATAATAATTCTTATTTAACGGGTCCAAAAGTCATTCTATCAAATTTAACTATACTATTGGCTTAAATGTAAGAATATTTTTCTACCAGTTGATTATTATCTTAGATAACTTTGTAGGAATTCTTTACAGGAGAAGTTATTTGAACTTCCCATGCGTAAGAGACATTAAAATTGCGCCTTTGATGACCAAAAGGTGCTGAGCCATCATTTAAAAGAGGGTAGACAATACACAGTATTAACCAGAAGTTGAGAGTAAACATGGACAACATGTTTTATTTTTGCACATGATTCTGAAAGATTTGTCCAAAATGAATAAATATTGAAGATTTTATTAAAGCTGTGGTGTTACTTCAAAAGATCTGATACATTTTGGCCATCAAGATTATTTACTTAGAATTTTAATTTAGCGGTCTACTTTCGAATATGCATACTCAATGCATACATAAATTATAGTGTCAATTAGTTTTCTCACAAGATGGTTACTCCATTCTGTTCATGAAATGAATTGCAATTTAAGTTTTGTCAAACAAAATTAGATTCCTTTTCAAAGTTCCACACATTCCATTTATAATTCTAAGTACAATATGTCTAACTTTATGCCAATAGTATATTTGAGGTATTTTTTGAAAGTTTACTTGAAACAAATTCTTATGCAGAATTTTAATTTGGAAAAAGATGGTTTTCTTTTGCATTCAGCCTTCTCATATTCACATACAATTTACTTTTGCAAATGAAATGTTTACAAATCCTGAGATAGCATTCAAATTTATTGCTGCTTAATTTTTTTTTCTCAAACTTTATACACACCTTTTAACAAAGCTTTATTGGGTGGTGGTCTAGACCCCATTCCAACCCCAATAGTATGTGACCTGTGTAGACTCTGCCTCCTGGTTTTACCATCATCATTTGTGGGTGTGGCTGGCTCCTCCTTTGTGGGCGTGTTTTCTGTATCTTTTCTATCTTGGACTGGACTATGTGGAACTGAACCAGTGCTGAAATGGTAAGATGTCCATATTTAGAAGAATGACCTTCTATTTTACTTTTAGTTATCATTTTTTCATTAGGCATTTACAAAAGATTTGCACTTAACCCTTAAAATGCATTTCTTTGTTTAGATTTCTTGTACATCAGGCCCCAATGTTATAAAACTTTTCTCATTATAAAACTTTTCTCATTGTCAATTCAAAATTTTCTCAAATTTCAATTCGAGATTAAAGCCTTAATTCTGTTTTAAAACTCGTTGTAATGTATTAACATAAAGATAATATTAATAAGTTGTTATAAATAACAACTTATTGATATTATCTTTTATTACCATACATTTATTTAAATTTAAAATTTGAGAAAATTCTCAGTTGAGCTTGAGAAAAGTTTTATAACCTTGGGCCCAGGTCTTTTAATTATCAAATAATTTCTTTTTCATTTTATTTCTAAAACAAATTCATTTACTTAGCAGAAGTACATAATTTAACCCTTGTTATTACTATTACATTTAAGCTCCTTACACTTATCAATATATTTCTCAGAAAATAGCCTATATGATGATAGGAAATTGTGGTATAAAAAGAAATTGGTTGTAATAAGTTAGTTCTTCTTTAACCCTTTGCTGTTTAATCCCTGCTTTTTACATGCCTGTGATTTTATCATTGAGAAAACATACTGAAAAAAGAAGAAATTGCTTCTGACAAGCAATTTCTTCTTTTTCCACACTATTTTCTACCCTACTGGATGGTTATTTTTCAAATTAAATCCACTTTAAATTTTTGTCTGCCTGTGATTTTATCATTGAGAAAACATACTGAAAAAAGAAGAAATTGCTTCTGACAAGCAATTTCTTCTTTTTCCACACTATTTTCTACCCTACTGGATGGTTATTTTTCAAATTAAATCCACTTTAAATTTTTGTCTGCAAAACCTTTGGATTTGGACAGGTCCAAAATTTTGTAAAACAGGAAAGGGTTAAACAATCTTTACACAAGCTAGTTTCTTGAGGATCTACAGAAGCATTGTTGCATGGGAAACAAATTTATGGACAAGGGTATTCTCCGATGATCAAAAGTTTACCTTTCATAGACTTTGAGAGCTTCTAAAACCTCTGGACTAATTGGCACTGGACTCAAAGTATATACAGGGATTTTCTCAAAATGTTCTGTAGGAACACTCATCTATAATGTAGAAAACAAACCAACATAAGACATATATCTGGACTAATTGGCACTGGACTCAATGTATATACAGGGAATTTCTCAAAATGTTCTGATGGAACACTCATCTACAATGAAGAAATAAACCATGATTAAACAAAATAATAAGTAATTAAATATAGGATAATCATTTGTTTCAGTGTAAGATCCTTTTACATTTCATCTAACGGGTGGTTTCAATTTCACTATGATTTGACAGATTAAGTGTGTCATTTTGCATGTGATTGCTAAGCAATGTCATCATGACACCATTAAAATGTTCTTTGTTGGGGTCCCCTCAGATACCATTAAAATAGATGAAATGAAAGAAAGCAGGGTAATTTTTTTTTTTTTTTATATTTTCTCTGGTTTGGTGGTGAGATTATCGGTTATTTCTCGCTAAACCA
Organism: Fragum whitleyi; assembly: GCA_948146395.1. Lineage (NCBI taxonomy): Eukaryota > Metazoa > Mollusca > Bivalvia > Cardiida > Cardiidae > Fragum > Fragum whitleyi. The sequence continues at coordinate 23,155,995 of OX411552.1, forward strand.
CTGAAAAGCATTGAAGAAAATTTGAAAATTCAGAACCCAAAAAGACAAGAAATAAGAAGTATTTTGAAACGAAGATTCTGTGAAAACAAGTTTCCATATCTTAAATTTGACCTTGATAAATGACCTTGTCATCAGCAACTGTTTATTGATGCAGATCTGATTCATACCAAATCTTACTTAATTTATAATGCAAATTAAGGGGTTCAGTGCTAATTCAGATGTATTGTAAAGGTCTTTACATTTTACTCTATTGATGCATATAGCTGTTTGGTCCTGATAATTGAAACATCTTCAAGGAAAAAGAAAATTCAACATACTAAAATTCCAGATTTGTATTGGAAAGAGGGATGGACAATAGTGATACAAAATGAAGGCATTATTGATATGATAATATCCATTATTAATATGGAGGCATAAAAATATTACATTTAGCTAAGATATGATTGGAATCTCTTTAGAAAGCTATAAGTTATAAATTGGAAATATTCAATTAGAAAAAATTTTAAATATACTGTAAAAACTTATTTTCTTTCTGTAAAAGAACATCTTTTTTTTTACTCTTACAGAAACACCTGTTATTACCATTAATAATAAAGGAATGTATGTTTGATATCTCTTATTTTGCGAACAAAAGTATCAGTATAAACCCATAATGTAATATTAGTAAAATTTAAGATGGAAATGCAGCTTTTTTAATACCCTAATTACATGAGATGTTTGTAAAACATTTATGCCCCCATAAAAGCAGGTCAATAACATGTTCTTTGTCAATCAACAAAGGATAATAACTTACAAATATGATGAGTAGAGTTATGGTTCTTGTGCACTGCAATGTCTGAGATCCACATATGAAGTTTTATGATTCCAGCTTGCATAATTTTTGTGATTTGCTTCGGAAAAAAAGGCCTACGGATAGACCAATGGACAAGTGCAAAGCAATATTCCTCCTTTTCTTCGAAAGGGGGGGAGGGCATAATTATGTAATATTATTGTCAAAGATGAAACAATCAATTACTTACCTTTCTGAGGCAGAAGTTACACACATTTCTTTGACAGAGTTTACATTTAGTTCCCCACTGACCAAATAAGGAAAACTTTGTCTTCTTACACGTAAAACAAATCTGTGAAAGACAAGAAAATTTGTTAATTTCAAATAGCCAAATGCTATTTTAGGTAAAAAGCAAACCTTGCTAATCAGAATGATTAGATCTATCAATACCTTTATTATTCTTTAACTAATTTCAAAGACAATTTTAAGAAAACAAGTAAGCATCGACAAAATTTAAGATGTATGAGAGCTTTCTCACAAAATGGAATATACTTTATCCACACAATGTCTGATGTAAGTCTATAGCTCCTGCCAAAGCAGGTATATTCCCGGTTCAGCATTACAAGGGTTAATGTCATTTGCAGTTCCTTTAAATAAATGGATAGGTTGGTCTGTCATGGCAAACTGACTCAGATATTTGTTATTTGTCAGAAAAAATGTTGGTCAGACATGAAACTTACAGCACATTCTTGAAGGACAACCTAAACAATGTAGCTATAGCTTTATCAAGCTTGAGTGACAATGTTTGAGTTGTCTCTATATGAAAATGTTTGAAATTAAATGGCAGGAGCAGGTCAACTAGGTATTAATGACAGATTTGATTGATTAATTAATTTTCTATGACAGAAGAAATCTGTGAATCCAGTCAGGAACACTCGGCGATTCTACAGAACAAACCTTGGGAATAAAAAGAGAACAGACATGAAAATTCGTTGTTTTCTCATGTGGGATTTGTGACATCAAAATCAACAATGTTCCCACTTAGATTGACGTTTGGTACAACAAAATCAGCAGAAATATTTAGAACTATGCTTATTATAGTTTGGTAACAAAAAGCGTTTTACTGCATTATTTAATCAAATTAAAACATGCCAAAAACAAGATGTGTTTGTGAAACACGAATGCCCCCGTAACAGCATTTTTTTTCAAAGTTTGACCTTGACAGATGACCTTGACCTTGTCACATGACCTTGACTTTGGTACCAGTGGATACGGATCATTGAGATCCATCATCATGCTAAATATTAGCTTTGTATCTTGAATAGGCAAGGTTAAGTTTTCGGGTTAAAGTTTGACCTTGACAGATGACCTTGATCTTGTCACATGACCTTGACTTTGGTACCAGCGGATGCGGATCATTTGAATCTATCATCATGCCAAATATTAGCTTTGTATCTTGAATAGGCTTGAAGATATTGGCAAGGTTAAGTTTTCGGGTTTAGTTTTCGGACGTTTGACCTTGACAGATGACCTTGACCTTGTCACATGACCTTCACTTTGGTACCAGCGGATGCAGATCATTGAGATCTATATCATGCCAAATATTAGCTTTGTATCTTGAATAGGCTTGAAAATATTGGCAAGATTAAGTTTTCGGACAGACGGACGGACAGACAGACAGACAGACGGACATGAGTAAAACAATATGCCCCCGATCTATCGATGTGGGGGCATAAAAATCTAAACAGTTTATCAGTCAGTATTACCTGGTAAGTAAAGGATTTTTTTCTCAATGCTTATTGGCCAGAGTATCACCAGAAAGGGAATTACCCTTTAAAATGACCCAAAATTACTACACTTACCTCCAAGGTGACGTCCAGTTTATGGAAACTACCAAGTAATGTTCCAAAAGCTATTAACCTGGACAATCACAAAAACTTGTAATCTGTTACTTACTTTTCCCTTGCTGACTTGTGTATACAGATCTTGGTTGGTGATAAGGGACTCCAGTTCTGCCTTGGTTAACACCACTCTGATGTGGGTGACCTCTTCCAAGGTCAAGGACAAACATTCTATAGGGTTCTGCCATTTATGCTATAATGAAATGTATAGTTCAATGTATAAAGTATGAGGTTAAGTGGTCTTAGGTATCATTGCAACTGTAAAGAATATTGAGATTAAAAAATATGAATTCCAAAAACACATTAAAAATTCTTATGAATATGCAGATCAGCAAACCAAGCTTCTTATAGGATGACAATTAAAATTTCCTAATTCCTAAATTTCCATATATTCTCTTTTCTCCCATTCCAGGATCATTCCTGAGAAATTCTGTTAGAATTAATCCATTGTGCAATTTCTGAGAAAATACTTTTTTCTAAGTTATAACAACCGCTGACGTTTTGAGGATTTAGAAGAAAAACAATGTTTTAAGGCAAAGATGAATGATCAGTCTAAAGAAATGGCATTTACTGTGAGAAAACTTGCACCATTTTCAGTATGTTTCCTATGAGATATAAAATGGTACTTTTTAAGTTGCATATTTCTTTGATCAAAGTCATTGAGTGTTTTTCATCCTATCAAATGCCTCAAATCAATCTGGTTAAAAGGCCACTCAGGATAATTTAATTTGTTGAATTTTACTGATGCTCATGGAATATACCATGTATATGGCCAAAGTGACTTTTGGCCAGTGGAGCTAAATATACATGTATTATAAAATCTGAAGGGTATCTTGGCAAAATCTACAATAAAGTTATATATGTTATCAAAATAGCCTTTTCCAAAATAGAAAGAGAAAATCTAATCTATCTACAAAGGCAAAAGATTAGGAAAAAGAAATATAAATCTACATGTTTGTGGGAAACTAAATCTATCCAAAACCCATTACCATTATAAAGTGGTATTTTCATGTACTAATAAATAACTTTAGAAACATAGGCAATCAAAACAAAAATAATTCTCCTCTCTGTCAATGTATTTTATAAATATTGACATTCCAAATAATTTTTCATAGACCAAACCTTTTGAATTGTCAAATCTTCTGGATGTTGAGAGGTTTAAATTATTGTTATCTAGTAGAATTTGACGGCTCAGTGCAAAACAGTTGTGACTGCCTATAAATAAATATGCAGTTACAACTATTTTTGCTTAGAGCCATCAATATGATTATAAGACTTTCTCTGTAATTATTCCCTTACTTTGACCTAAAAGCCCAAAACTAGAGACTGGTTAACTCTATAACTTCTTTCTCCTTATATGATATTGAGGAATTTTCTCAAGGTTTGATTTGATATTCCAAAATATGTTTGAATGTACAAATAATAAGGTAAACACCCCAAAAAAAGCCATAGTCTTTCTTTACTCAGTTACCTTTTACCCTTACTATTATCATTAAAATTGAAGTCAAATACTGATTTTGATTTAAAAAGATAAACCTTAACCCCAAGGAAAAACAAGAGTGCCATCGTCACAAAATACGCCGCCACTTTGCTGCTGTTTCACGAAAATAATTGTAGACACTACTTATTTTGACAGAACCAAATTGAAAATGACCAGGTTTCATTTAAATCAAGACAAAAAGGTTGGAGGAGTTGCCTTCACAAGGCTGCAATTTCAATAAGCCCCAGGCACTAAGTTTTAAGGGGGCATAATTCAGGGAAATAAATGAGCCATAAAATCCTTGATCCATGTACATGTACAAATTATGGTGATGACATCGACCAAGTTTCATTTAAATAAAGACAAAAAAGTAAGGAGGAGTTGTGTTCAAAAGGCTGCAATTTCAATAAGCCCTAGCTACTTAGTTTTAAGGGAGCATAATTTAGGGTAAAATTAATGAACCACAAAATCCTTACTTAATGCTCATCTACCAATTTCGGTTATAACATCCACCAAGTTTCATTTAGATCTAGCCAGAAACTTAGGAAGAGTTGCATTCCCAAGGCTGCAATTTCAATAAGCCCCAGAGACTAAATTTTAAGGGGGCATAACTGAGGCAAAAGCCCCAGAGACTAAGTTTTTAAGGGGCATAACCCAGGCAAAAATCAACGAACCATAAATTTCTTCCTTCATGCACATCTACCAATTGAGGTGAAAACATTGACCAAGTTTCAAGAAGATCCAGCCAGAAACTTAGGAGGAGTTGCGTTGACAAAAAAATGGACCCAGAGACTAAGTTTTTAAGGGGCATAACTCAGGCAAAAATCAACGAACCATTAAATCATTCCTTCATGCACATCTACCAATTGAGGTGATAACATTGATCAAGTTTCAAGAAGATCCAGCCAGAAACTTAGGAGGAGTTGCGTTGACAAGAAAAGTGGACCCAGAGACTAAGTTATCAAGGGGCATAACTCAGGCAAAAATCAACGAACCGTAAAATCCTTCCTTCATGCACATCTACCAATTGAGGTGATAACATTGATCAAGTTTCAAGAAGATCCAGCCAGAAACTTAGGAGGAGTTGCGTTGACAAGAAAAGTGGACCCAGAGACTAAGTTGTCAAGGGGCATTACTCAGACAAAAATTAACGAACCGTAAAATCCTTCCTTCATGCACATCTACCAATTGAGGTGATTACATTGACCAAGTTTCAAGAAGATCCAGCCAGAAACTTAGGAGGAGTTGCGTTGACAAGAAAAGTGGACCCAGAGACTAAGTTGTCAAGGGGCATTACTCAGACAAAAATTAACGAACCGTAAAATCCTTCCTTCATGCACATCTACCAATTGAGGTGATAACATTGACCAAGTTTCAAGAAGATCCAGCCAGTAGTTTAGGAGGAGTTGCGTTGACAAGAAAAGTGGACGGACGTACAGACGGACGGATGGACGGACGGATGGATGGACGGACGGACAGACGGAGAAGATGATGCCAATATACGTCCGCCTCCGGCGGCGTATAATAAAAAGGAAATGAAGCCAAATCAAAGAGACCTTAAATTTATTTATTTCCAAATTACGTACCCTTTCAAAAATCCTTCGCTAAAATATGATATAAGAATACAGATCTACAAATTTCATTCTTTGCCTTTTTTCTTGATATAAGAAACAAAATTTCATTAAAAGTACTGTAAATGTTCTAACAGAGCCACATGCTCTAATATAACCCCATCCCCTTCTTCGGGACATCAAGATTGGTCATTTTTTGTATGATTTTCCAAAAGTTTATAGCTTCTAGAAAGCCCACATTCCCATCAAATTGATGTCAGAATGATATCAATGGAGGGTAAATGTAACTTGTCCAAATCAAATGTTAATCTTTTGTGTTCTTTTGTGCATAAATTAATGATTTTTCTTTTACTTTCTCAGTGAACTGTAACCTTGATTATTCAAAATGCCAGAGATTTACAATTTTGATGATGTGGAAGAATGACAAAAAATTTTCCATGTCTTAACAACTCTAATAAACCCCCAGCCCCTTCTAATAGAAACATGAAGATTCTAATAAAATCCGGGATTGTATTAGAGCTTTTAGGGTAAGCTCTGATAAACATTTGTAATTTTAAAATCATCAAATATTTCCAAATAAAACAAACAGGAAAAATTCAAAAATTGAGCAAGGTAGTGTTTATGGTTCTTGCACACTGCAGTCCGTTATCATGAAAGTAACATAACTGGCAAGTTTCAAGTTGATCAGATATAATCAGATATTATGAGACAGAGTTGTGCTCCGAACAAAAAAATGATTGCTGCTGGCCCTCCCAGACGCAATGGGTGATCACATATTACATCCCGTCTATTAACAGGTGTTTAAAAACAACAAAGGTGGTGTCTAATGTTACAGAGAAGACATGTTAGTATACTCACAGAGAGAGGTCGACAGTCAGAACAAGGGGTGTTAGGATCATGATTAGTCATCTCACGGGGACACTCCGATTTCCAACTTACATGCAGCAGATCTTTCACTTTGAACTCTGAACGACTCGTTTTTATCACTTCAGGAACAGTATGGTCCACCTCACTGAGGTCAGAGTCGGTCTCATTGCCTTCAAGGTCAAGATTCTTTCTAACCTCCAAGTCTAAAGAGTCAATGTTTTGAACACTGCTTGCAAATGAGACTCTTGATCTGTTAGATTTATCCAGTTCACTTTTTGAAAGACTGTTTTCAATTTCAGCACTTATATCATGTGATCCCTTGAAAGGTTTAATCTCTGACCTTGGTCTAACTTCTGATCTTGACCTTATCACTGGACGAACTGGTTTGGAAAGTTTATTTTCCGAGTTTCTTGAGCTTTCAGCACTCATTACTGTAGATGATCTGTCCATTACTTTTTGTGTATTATCTGTCTCAAATGATTCTTTTCCTCTCTGGGGAACAGTTTCATTGGAAACAATTCCAACACGTCTTGTTTGACCTTGAGTTTTTCCAGATGCACTATCAATTGTAGCTGATCTACTGAACACTTTACGTAGATCAGTTCTACCAGTCCGTATTGCTGTTTGCCTGGTCAATCTTGAATTTCTCCTTGACAGTTCAACATCTTCATTTTCTTCTATTGTTCTATTTTCAGAATTGTTATTTTCACTTTTATCATTAATTCTATGGTCACCAGCTCTTGGCAGATCACCCCGTCCTCTCACTGACACAGATTTGACAACACGACTTCCTGATGGCTTTGTAATTGTCCCAACACTGTCTTGTTCATCTAATGATGGCTTTGATCTTTCAATGATTTCAAAGTTTTTTTCCTCCTCAGATTTAAGTGTTATATGAGAAGTGTTAATTTCTGGCCTTGATCTTGCTCTTATGATTCCTGGCCTTTGCCTCACTGGTCTTGAGCTGTCTGATTGTTTTTCTGTTACTGAGCGAGTATGATTCGAAACTTTTGGCTTCTCCTGTAAATTAGAACATGTTTGTTTCACACTCGTCTCCGAGCTTACACTGGAAGAACTGGAATGTGTGCCTCGTTGACAGGGTGACTGTGATCGTGATCTGTTGCTATGGCAACTGGGTGAATCAGATCTATCTGAAAGTGCCTGTTTTAGACAGGGTGATTTACAACGTTCATGCTGATTTTGATTTTCACAAGTAACTACACTACTAGCATGCCTTTGTACATGTCTCGTCACTCGTACTCTGGAATGTGGGTTTGAATGATGAGTAGAACTGGTGTGCATGCTATGGTGTGAATGACGACGTGAACTCTCATCCCTATTTCTAGACAAACATGCACTATCTCGTATATCTTTATTATGCACCATCTGTACAGAATGTCTTCGAGGAGATTCTGCTCTCCGAATATCACAGGGAGATTCACTACGAGGAGGGGGAAACGTGTCTGAATGTGTAAGTTGACGGGTCTGGGGAGAATCACAGCGGGTCGATATATACACTTGATCACGAACACACTTACGAGACCTATTTGGAATACTACAAGTGAATGTTTCTGAACGAGATAAATGCCGTGCAGGTGATTCTGCCCTCCGAGCATGCAAGTTTGGAGAGACAGATCGATATTGCATTTCTGTTGGTGACCTGGATCTCTGTGCCTGTGAAATATTCATAGTACTTTTTGATCTTATCATACGACCATCATCACCAGACGACACTCCATGCAAACATTTACCACTTGACACATACATATCATCATCAACAAGACTGGCATGTGACCTAGAAAATGTATCATGCAAACTCCGTCTTCGATGGTATCTATGGGAATCTGAAATGTCATTATGCTCCAATGCAGATGGTGAACGAATATTTCTCTCATGCATGATCTTATGTTGTTCATGCTTTTTGCGATAAGAAACCCATTTAGTTGGTTTACGAGAACTGTGTCCTCGATTAAATGCATCATGGGATACATCAGCATCATCCTCTGGAATAGAATCAGGCACATGCTTAGTTGTGGGAGGTACCTTTCTGCCGTTTTTAACGTCGCAAGCTGATATTGTGTGTCGTCTACTCAAGGATTTATTGTCACTTGGTTGACTTACAATGTCTTTGACAACTGAAAAAGAAAATAAGATATTTATGCAATATAGTTTTATCATTGTATAAACAAAACCAGAATATTCTGGTATGAACAAAGATCAGTTTACTGAAATGTCAAGTCTGATAAAAATCTATACAATAAATTCTACCCTTTTAAGCAAGACTATTTATCTACGATCAAGTTTTCTAGTGCTTCAGGTCATCTGTTCTATAATTCATCATGAGAATTAACCTTTAGATTTGAATTTTAATTTGCATGTTATTCTAAAATGGTAATTAATTAAAAAGTAGGAAAAACAATAGTATGAGGCTACAATAACCAATATAAAATGCACAACAAAAGATAGTGGACCTGTTATAGTTCTCCAACATTTTGGAACGCATGATCTTTATCAGTGTTAACCAAGGTTTCTTAATGAAATCATGAGGAAACCTTGGTTATCAATGCATAAGTTTATGACTTCCAAAACCTTTCCAAACCATTACAGATCCACCTTAATTCAATTGTTGAAGTCAGGATAATGGTTTAACCTATCCATTTAATGATACATTCTTCTTGTCTAGATATGTTAATTTATTAATTATTTACCTGTTTGTTTCCATGAGTTTGTGTCATTGACAGGTGTTAAAGGGGACATAACTGGAGCAGCAATGTGATGTCGGCCATCTTCGTCTGTCTCAGAGTAGTAACTATCGGAGTCATCTGTGGAGACCTGGAATATTGTAGAGAAGATTGTGTAATGATAATAACAAGTTTTGCTTAGATTTCAAGCTGTAAACCACATACCATATTTCCTCTAATAATCGCACCCTCCCTAATAGTAGTACACCTACATTCTTTACTAAGAAAATCCACTTCAAATGCCTAAATTTTAGAAACTTTTTGAGACATCTTCTCTTATTTAACATGAAATTTCTCTCATCATTTATATGCTTTTTTAGAGGAAATTCACCTCAAATTAAAGGGAAAAAGGCCTAAAAGATATCAAGGAGTGTTTACTAGGAAAAATACAGTACTATTTAAGTTTACTGATCAATATTAAGTAGAAAGCAGATAATGTAAGCAATTATCAGCCTGCTCTTTTGTGCAGGCTGATCTTTGTATATCATGTCTGTTAAATATTTTGTGTACTGTTGGAATATCACATGTTATTATACTTGTACAAATATAGTTATATTCTTTGGCAAAACAATGCCCTTTAGAATTAAATGCTGCTATATAAAATTTCTAAACCCTACATTACTTTCTGTTTGATAATCAAACTTTCTTCCACAAATTTTGTAATTGAACAATTTGTTATATGACAAAATAAGCTTGCAGAATCTAAAATTCATATATTGTGATCTTTGTATATAATATCTGTCAAATACTTTGTGTACTGTTGGAATATATTAAACTTGTACAAATATAGTTATATTCTTTGAAAAAACAACATCCTTTAGAATTAAATGCTGCAATGTAAAATTTCTAAACCCTACATTACTTTTTGTTTTATAATCAAACCTTCTACCACAATCTTTTTAATTAATAAATTTGTTATATGACAAATTAAGGCTTGCAGAATCTAAAATTCATATATAATGGATGGTGTTCTAGATCAAGGCAAGTCTTGTCTAGCCTACAAAAATCTGACCTTTGTATGCAACCTTGACCTTGAATCAACCTCAATGAACTTTTGAAGTGGCACACCTATACGTACTGATAAGAGAGAATTAACAAATATAAAACTTGAAGTCCAGATAAATACAGACACATTTTCATTGTAACAAAAAAATTACTTTCTTAATCACTGCAAGAGTAATTGATACAAAAGGCTCGGATGTAGGTGCTGGATAGTGCAAAAAGACAAATACAGGGCATGAATCTTCCAAAAATACTTTCAGAGTTATTACCCTTGACAGTCTGGATAGCTCTAGCATTGGTGAACACACATGCCATGTGTGCAAGTTTCATGAAGTTATCTTCAATAACAACAAAGATATGCCCAAGTTAATATGCCAAAACATACACCAATGCAAACAACTACACCAATGTTCAAGACACCAAGGTGATTTTCTCAGAAAAACAGCTGAGCCAATAAAGTTAAGTGTTATCCTCATAACTATATAATAGAAGGAATTGTTGGTTTTAGTGATTATTTGATAAGGGTAGTTTGGAGGATTTTTTGATCAGGGAAAGATAAAAAGAAGAGCAAAGTTTGTATAGAGATAATGATTTTTCATATTGATCCATACTTTAAAAGGGTAGCTTAACAAGTCTTGAAACACCCAACACCATGAGCAATGTCTATCAAATATTTTAGACTTGATAATTAAAAATGGAGAGTTGACGAGGTATGGTTTAGAGGAACTTAACATTATGTAGAAGGTCAGACTGATTGAGTAGAACAATTTAATTCCAAGTTTCAAATATCAAAGCCAATCGGATCTTTACCCCAAAATTTTGAATATTTATTTTTTTATGTAAACTTGGTAAATTGGTGCAGTGCTTATTTCAATAAAGTATTATGGAGGAAAGAGAAAAAATATTTACATGACTGTATAATACATGAATGAAGAGTAAATGTATATACAATTCTAACTAATTGATAAAATTGGAAAATTCATAACTTATATGCCAGTAACTGATTCCCAAAATATTGTAGGAAATGAAGTAATTAGTTATACAACTTTTAAAGAAGGAGATTCACAATAAAAATACTTTCTCCTTTTTTCGTTATGGATTTCATATAATGTTTAATGTTTTTTCTCGATCAACTGCATTTAAGTAAATATGGTATCACACCCTTGTCTTGCTGAATCCAGAACATTCCAGTTTTGGCAGGTGTAGAAAAAGATCAGCCTGTACATATGTGCATTGTGATCTTGGTCTATACCACATGATTTTCCTTTTTAAACTATGAATTAAAAACAATATATTTTCAAAATAAATACTGACTCCCAATGAGTGCACCCAGTGCTTTTACCACTTTAATATAAACACAATTTTTCCAAGGTTTTTATTTATAATGGCAAGTATTTAGCTATTGTGGATAAGGTACTTTATCTAGAAATACCTAATACATACTTACCCGAAATGATTTCACCTGATTTACATTGTAAGTCATATCATTATACATTCTTTGTAGATCTACTATTTTGCTTTCTATACTAGATAATTATACAGAATCATAAACATATACACTGTACTAGAAAAACATTTGACATCTTCAAAATGAATTTAAAAGAAAATATAGCTTTCTCAAATATGCAAGACAATGGCTCTGCGCGCAACAGTTGTAACTGCCTGTAAACATATAGGCAGTTGCAACTGTTTTGACTGAGCCATCAAAGTGCTCTATGTATGTTGCAATTTTTAAAGGTGCAGACTTAATACTAGACGTTGTCACTGGGGACAACTGCTGCTAAACCTGCCAAATTTTTACCATTGCATTGATTAGCATTATTTTAATATTTTACCTTGAACTGTGACTTTTATCTTGGAGCTATCTGAATATTTCTTTCAAATCTACATATACTCATGATGGCATATTTTCCCATGATTATGCTTTGCTATTTTGATATCGAACCATGAATATGGGAGCTATGCTACTATGCTTCCAGCAAGGTCAATTGACCTTTACATCTACATTTGACCTTGACCTGTGATTTTGAGCTATCATAATATTTCCTTCAAATAGCATGTCTACTCATGCAGGAGAACGATTGAGCCAAGTAATTTTGAAATTCATCAATAACTGTAGGAGTAATTGTCTGGATGAAAACAGCCGGACTGGTTGACGCAGGTACAGGTTGACAGACAGGCTGAAAGGCACACCATCTGAGGGAAACAGTTACCTACACTCATACATCAAGCTTTCATTGTGATAAATGTGTCATGCTCTTTGAAATATTACTTTGACAATAAAGTGTGTGTAAGCATGCCATTAAAAACCATTTGAATTATTCCCTAAACAGAAAATGATATACAATCAAACTTCAGTTTCTCTAACATAGGTATTTTCGAACACCACGGACAATCGACCAAGGATCATAGTCCCTACAAAATTTGTTCATAAGTGATTGTGTTTGATGTAAGAAAACCAGTGCAACGAGAAAATTGAACTCTCAAACTCATACTGTGGTCTAGAACTTATATATCTAATTTTGATAAAATTCATCTTAATTCATTCTTTAGTCCTCTGTTCATCAAATTTATGCACATTCCTTCCTAAATACTTGATCGTTTTATAGTATTGTTTCAGCTAATGTTGGTGTTTTTTATGCATTATTAAAACTAATGGAGATGTACAGCTTGCTAGGATTTCTTGAAATGCTCGATAGTAGACCCTATCAAACTTTAATGATTGTGTTTTTTTAAGACGCAGATCCTCATCACCTAGAAAACATAGACTTATATACTCAACAAATGATAAACGTTCTTCAAATTTTGTATTATGTTAGAAGCGTGAGCTTAATTTTCACTTGCAAATGAGGCCTAGTGCCTAACATAATTTGCAATGAAAAGATAGTATTTTGTTAGCAGAAGGAATTTGAAAATAACACTGAAGTGTCCAACTGAATTTATTACGGTTTAGTTGGGTGTAATTCACCGGTTCTCATGGTGTTCGAGCCAGTGAAGTTTTACTGTACATTATTTGACTTTGTTATTGCATCTGATATTGATCATGACAACAAGATTAACCCTTGTCATGCTGATCCCGGACTATTCTTGCTTTAGCAGGAGGCATAGCCAAAGATAAGCCTGCACACATGTGCAGGCTTATCTCTGTCAATACCACCTGATTTTCCTTTATAAATCAGATAAGTTTGAAAAATTATATTTTCACAATAAAAACTGACTCACATTCAGGGAAAACCAGTAATTTCAGCACTTTTATTTTGATGCATTTTGCCAAGTATTTTTATTCAGCATTACAAGGGTTAATTTGGGCACAATTTACCTGAAAGTCTGCGACTGGTTTGATGACTTTTCTCTGAGGTTTGGGACTGTAATCATCCTCATCTGAGGGGTCATAATCCCTATCACAGCTATCTAGTATTGAATGTCGGGCTCCCACTGAAATATTGAGTGATAATTAATGACAAATTATATCTGAGATTTAGGACTGTAATCCTCCTCATCTGAGTGGTCATAATCTCTATCACAGCTATCTAGTATTGAATGTCGGGCTCCCACTGAAATATAGAGTGATAATTAATGACAAATTATCTGAGGTTTGGGACTGTAATCCTCCTCATCTGAGGGGTCATAATCTCTATCACAGCTATCTAGTATTGAATGTCGGGCTCCCACTGAAATATAGAGTGATAATTACTAGTAATGACAAATTATATCTGTGGTTTGGGACTGTAATCCTCCTCATCAGAGGGGTCATTATCTCTATCACAGCTATCTAGTATCGAGTGTCGGGCTCCCACTGAAATATAGAGTGATAATTTATGATAAATTGTTTCTGAGGTGTAGGACTGTAATCATCCTCATCTGAGGGGTCATAATCTCTATCACAGCTATCTAGTATTGAATGTCCGGCTCCCACTGAAATATAGAGTGATAATTAATGATAAATTGTATCTAAGGTTTGGGACTGTAATCATCCTCATCTGAGGGGTCATAATCTCTATCACAGCTATCTAGTATCGAGTGTTTGGCTCCCACTGAAATATAGTTTTGAATGTCTAGCTCCAACTAACATAAGAATTTGTTTACATAGAAAATAATTGTTTGTTTGGGTGTAAAATCAGTTTATATTTCATTGAGTGAACAACAAAAGCTATATTTTCAAGAGTGATGGAGCCACAAGTGCAAATGAAGCTATTGTTGTTTATGTAATGAAATATCATTCGATCTTACTCAAACAAGAGGGCCAAAATGGCACTAAACTGCTCACCTGAATTTTATTGATCCAGTGGATCTCATCCAACAAACTTTCAGGCAAAGTTTAGTTCACATTGTCTAATTGTCAGGCTCAAAATAAGCCCTGCCCTACCATACCATATTTATGGGCCAATCAAATTCCACGAACAATTTTTGAAAAGGGTCACCAAAGGAACATTCTGGTAAAGTTTCATTGAAATCAGCCTAGCTGTTCAGAAGGAGATGTCGTTCAAAGATATCGAGCTCAAAATAATTTGTTTGAATGGGTTTTACACCGCTTTCAACAATTCCGCAGTTATATTGCGGCTGGAGCACCTAACAATGGATTCCTGGTATTTCTTTCACCTGTACTACCATTACACCCTTTCCTAGCCTCCGACTGCTATCTCACATAGGTTTACGATTATCTACCCATTGGTGAGAGACAAACGTTGGAAAGGATATTTGCCGCCACCGGGGATCGAACCCATGACTTCCAGATTGGAAGTCTTATGCTTAACCAACTGCGCTAAGGTAGCGGCTGAGCTCAAAATAAGCCCCGCCTTGCCACGCCCATATTTAAACACCAATCAGAATTTAGTGAACAAAATTTGAAAAGGGTCACCCAAGGAACATTCTTGTAAAGTTTCATTGAAATCTGCACAGAGGTTCAGGCGGAGATGTCTTTCAAAGATTTAGGGCTCAAAATTAGCCCTGCCCTGTCAAGGCCATATTTATATGCCAATCAAAAATTTGCAAAACATTTTTTCAAAGGGGTCACCAAGGGAACAATGGAAGTTTCATAAAAATTGGACCAGTGGTTAAGGAAATGATATTGTTCAAAGATTTCAGGCTCAACATTAGCCCCACCCTGCCACACCCATATTAATATTAATGGAATTTAAACAACAATTTTTAAAGACTGTCACCAAGGGAAAATTCCATTTCTTAAGTCAATGCAAAAATGTGACAATGTGAAAATTTGGGGACAAGATTTCTTAAAGCCCACTGTTTTTCACATGGTTGCTATGCAATGTTCATGATGACATCGCTTATTGGGCTCCACCTAGATGTCGTCAGTTAGGGTGAAATGTACAAAAGCGGCGTATAAGTTTGTGATGATTTCACTGGTTAGGCCATGAGTTTATGAAATGATATCTATGGTTATTCCTCGATAATCCACTGAAAAGCATAAACGAAATGAGGTATAATGCTGCTTTCAGCAGTATTTCTTTTGAATCAGAGTAACAAGTGAACAAAACAAGAAGATTAATTCCCGGAATTTCTCAAACTAGTATAACAAAAACATCCAAACATTTCACTTAAGTGATTGGTTATACATCCATTGGTGAGAGACAAATGTCAAAAATAAAGTTTGCCATTTAGGCTGGATCTAACTCTGATGCAAAAAAGCAAAGACCACAGATACCAAATACTACACTGTGATATATCAACTAAATTCCAAGTTGTTTTGATATTGATGGCTCAGGGCGAAAAAGTTGTAACTGCCTATAAATATATAGGCAGTTACCACTGTTTTGCGCTGAGCCATCAATATGTTTTAGTACATTAACGATTGTCATTTTTTTAATTTTGCCTTTACTATGACATTGTAACCTTCAACTTGAATGTATCCTTCACCTTTGTGTCATATGGCAAATGGAGCTCCTATTCAAACTTTGTCAAACAATTACATTTTGACCTTAATAGATTATTGACTTTCTTTTGTTTGCAGTACATGTATTACCTCAAGGTTCATATATTTCGAGGTTTTCCATGACCCCCTGTTTCTTTCAATTTCTACCCCCCCCCCCCCTCCTTTTTTTAATGACCCCAAAATTGTCAAAGAAACATTCTTTATCTAGTTTAGAGGGGGTCATTATGTGGCAAAATGACCCCAAGTTTTGAACATAGAGAGAAAACCCTGATTTCTGTTGTTTGCAATTATAAGCACCCAAGTGGAAGTTTAACCATAAAACATATTGATCATGTTCACTGGATTTAAAACACAAGATGTTTGATAAACAGGCTTTTAAAACAGTATTTCTTTTAATAATACATGCTGAAGCAATTTTCCTTACCCACAAGCTTTCCCATCCTGACTGGTTTGAGTGTGTGTGGTTTTCGAATTTCTGCCATCAGCATTTCTCGACTGTCCATCTCTCGTTTTGGCGGAGATTTTAATACACGTTTATTTACCTGCAAATACACATAAAACAACAAAATCAACTTTAAGGTACATAACATTTTAACAATATACTATGATAAACATCTTTTTCATTTCAAAATTCTTCACCAAAATAAACATACTTTCATAAAAGATACATGTACTTATTGCATGAAAAAACTGAAATGCACATTACCTATTTGCATAAACAAAATAGATGCTGCCGGTATTTAAGAAACAACTTGCTTATTCAAGCTTTAGTCACAATGTTTTTATTATTTGCCAACATACCAATCATTAATTTTATCTATAGCTGAGCTCCCTGATCAGGGGAGAAGGTTGGTGTTTTGTATAAACTTTATCATGTTATATTATTTTTTGATTTATCAAAGTCTAATTAGTCTTTAGTTCTCAAGTCTAAATTGATCAATCTCAAGATTCTACTACCTTGGGCTTAAGATCAATTATAGTACTCCAACAGAATGTGAGGGCCAATGAAAGAACTTATATTAATAGCCCATCTTGGGATTCAAAAATGGAATCTCTTGAACACAAGCCCAAAATTCAAATACATCAATGAAAAAAAAAACATGAATTTTTATCAAGCACTGGTGCTAAAGTCACCTTTTTCATGCCCAGTTTCTATGAAATAAATTACAGTTGGAAAAGGCAGGAGCTTCAATCATGTCAGATTTATGCATATCACTCTCACGGATTTTCCATTTGGCTACATGTATTACTTTTTATGTGCATTTCTTTAATGCTTTTTGGTGGTTTATCCAGGAATAATGACAGATTATCATTTTGATAAACTTACCTCCTTACCAGTGAAACTTATATCCCGCTTTCATTCATTTCTAACCATTTGACGCCATCTAAGCAGAGCCAAAAAATACGACTTCATGATGAATATTGCATACAGAGTGCGTTCAAAATGACAGGTTTTGAAAAAAATTGTCAAAACAAACAATTTTCCTCTATTTGATTTACACTTTTTTTGTGTGAGCGTATGCTTCTGAGCTGTTTAACAAGTTAAATGAGAGATTTTAGGTAGTGGCAGTGTTTACGGCACAGTTTTTCAATCAACAAAACATCCAAACTTTCCTCTAACTTTGTTACCTTCCAAAAATCATGGGTATTGACCAAATGAAGTAAAAAAGAACAACCCCTAAAATGGTGATATATTTGGTTATCCTGAGGTGTCATAATATCAGGTGAAAGCCGTAACTGGCTTATCCATACATCCATACTTTCTACATTAACTTACAAAGATAATGGTAAATTTCCCACAAAGTCCAGTACAGCACATTTTGGTAACTTTTAAGATAAATATCCAGATAAACAGTCATTAATAAGACAATTCCTGACTGGGTGTCAAACAGAGCAGTATAAACATGAAAAGCAGAGAAAATTACCCTAATTATCATGCTTATCCATGTCATTAATCAATTCCCCCATATCATAAATTGATGCTGTAATACCTTAACGGACATACATTCTGAATAAAAGTCTCTATTAAACACAATGGCTCAGTGTTAAAAAGTTGTAACTGCCTATATGTTTATAAGCAGTTACAATTGTGTCATGCTCTGCAATAGAAATGTCCCAATTTCCCCTACCCCCACCCCTAACAATATTTTTCAAGAACCTACAAATTTGACCTTGACAGTTGACCTTAACATCATCATGCTTCTTGTACCAAGTATGAACACTCTAATTTGATGCTTCAAGCTGTCTAAAATACTAAGTTTGTTTTGGTTACACTTTACTGAAATTTGACCTTGACAGTGACCTTTACAAATTACCTAATTGACCTTAATATCAGCAGCTGTATATCTAATAAAATTATCTTATTATGGAATTAGAGTTCTACATTTTGAAAATAGACCTGAATACATTAGCAAATGTAAGTTGTTGAGAAGTTTCACCTGAGCAGATGACCCTCAACATTTAAAATGACCCTGAAATTGGTTTCAGCAGATCATGTTGATAAAAGAAATCAACATGCCAAATACTAATACTGTATCTTAAATAGACTGAAAATATTTTTCCAAGTTTTGCAGACAGATTGATGGGCATATACTGTGGTAAAAGGATACCCCTTGATCTTTCATTGTGAAGCACCACTTTTAGGGCGGACTCCATAACAAAAATGCCTTTGCCATATCAAACAGAATCTTAAACTTCACCAATTAAAATGGTAAGGAAAAGGTAACTATCCCCTTTCTTTAGAAGTATCTGTCTTTGAGTATAAAAATACCATTGATGGATGACCAAAACCTTGTAAATGTATCATATACAAGTTGTAGTCCAATGTTTTGGCCAATCATTCCATACTACTAGAAAATCAGAGACAACGTTTACCAATTACTAGCTCGATGTTATTTTTCGAGGAAATGATTCATAAACAAGTTCTGTAACACACATAAACAATGATCAACACTTTACTATCTAGGAATCTCATGACAGGTAGTGCTTACAGACATTGAATTTGTGTTACTGTCTGACATTAGTATGTATAACTTAAGGTAGTGGGTCTGTAATAGTTCAGCAACATTTCAGGAAAATAATTAGGAATCATATACAAGTTGTAGTCAAGGGTTTTGGCCAATCATTCCATAATACTAGAAAGTCAGAGACAACATTTATCAATGACTTGCTCGATGTAATTCTTCAAGGAAATGATTCATAAACAAGTTCTGTAACACACATAAACAATGATCAACACTTTACTATCTAGGAATCTCATGACAGGTAGTGCTTACAGACATTGAATTTGTGTTACTGTCTGACATTAGTATGTATAAATGTATAACTTAAGGTAGTGGAACTGTAACAGTTCCGCAACATTTCGGGACTCATGAACTTTCACAATGTTGACCAAGGTTTCCTAATGAAAATCATTAGGAAACCTCAGTTAACACCGTGAAAGTTCATTACTTCCGAAATATTGCGGAACTCTTATGGGTCCACTACCTTAAACCTTATACTGCTGTACTTAAGTTTCTTCAAAATTAAATGCTGACTTTCAAGTTTTTTTAATCAGTTTTTCTCACATTTTCCTAGAATAATTAGGTACAAATCAGGCAGTGTTATGGGCTAATTCAAGGTTGCATGCCTATGCAGACTGACCTTACTCTATTTTGTCTGTCAAAACTATTCTGCTGTAAGAATATGTTAGCACGAGAATGGTTTTATGTAGAGGGACAAATACCATAACAAAACAGATAGATTTCTCAAACAGTGCATTGAAAGATGCATTCATAAAATACCCTTTATACACTCCATAAAGGATTTTTGCTTTCCAAGCTAACTTTACACAATCTCAGAGCACTCCAAGCAGTCCAGTTCACAATTACATACAATAAGCATTATATCAACAGCACCCTATTAAGATATTGCTAACCCCAATGTCTATACTGGTTATGCCAGGGTCGTGACAATATTTTGACTATTTTCATGTCAACAAATATAAGTTTGTTTTCATCTTAAACTCTTGTAGCTATAAAATTATGAGTGTCTTTTTTTTTCATCTAAAACTTAAATGGCTATAAAAACAAAGTTATATTCCATACCAAAACAACATAGAAATCCAGGAATCCCAGAATGAAAATCCTTGAAACAACAGACTTTCTAGTTATCACATACAGTAAACAGCAGACTGTACCTATAGAATATACAATTTTCTTCCAAAATACTCTCACACCCACTTAATGCTCTTTGGTCTAATGGAATTATGGCATGATGATCACCAGACAAAATTCTGAAAGTTGATGAGCTTTTGAAAATCTTACTACCCATCCCATTATTTAATTCTTAACAGCTGATATTAAAATCTACTAGAATGCAATATAGGTTAGATTTTATTCCGATGGCTCTGTGCAAAACAGTTGAAACTAAATATATATTTGTAGGCAGTTACAACTAATTTGGAACAAGCTATTAATTTTTGTAAGATTTCATAATGTAGAACAAACAAAAGTGATAGTAAGACACAAATACCCAATGTAATATTTTCAGGAGTTTAATCTTGATAGCTGACATTAACTTAGATGCCCTTGATCTTAATATCATCAGATAGGTATTAATGAGATATATCATGATGCCATATGATTAATTAATCCAGAGCTACAGAAAGAGGGGGTATTATGGATTTCTAACATAAACATTTCACTTTTCTCTTGACAATTGCTATTGTGTGGGTACTCATTGGAATTGTCTTATCAAGACGATTCAAATGAGTACCCACATCATAGAGTTTCATTTAGAAATAAAGATTTTAGACTGGAGTGACTCCCTCTTATCTGAACCTCTGTAATCATAGTATGAAGAATAGGCTTAAAGTGTTTAGAAATGTTCTATTATAGGCTCAATGTTATAAGCTCAACTCTTTTTGGAGAATATCCAATGAATTGTTCTTGCCTTGGTTAATCTTTAATCCCCCCCCATTGTGGGCATCCTTGTTTACCTACAAATCTTAGACATTTTGAAATATCTCTGGTGTTAATGAAGGCATTCACTTGAAACTTGGCACACATGCTCACTTATAAAATGAGCTACCTATACTAACATGGAGATACTTCTAGATGCATTTTGTATGAATTATGGTCCTTTGTTGACTTAGATCTTTAAAATTTTGATGGCTCGGCGCGAAACAGTTGTAACTCTCTATATGTTTATAGGGAGTTACAACTGTTTCGCGCTGAGCCATTGTTTTGTCAACTACCCAGCACCAACAGCCTAGTGTAGGAATCTGTTGGCAGTGCTTTTGTTTCACTCAAGTTTACTTTGATCTTGACATTATGACCTTGCATGTAATACTTACAGGTTTGAGTGGAGGCCTGGATCGGATGAAGTCTAATATCACAGCATGCGCATCTTTCTTTACTTTGGGTGGAATGTCTCCATTAACCTAGGGATAAACAAATTGACATGCAGTTTGAAAACCAAGCTGTTAGTACAGGAAATTTCCCAATCAATAAAGCACGAAACAGAACCAAATGCATGAATGAATTGCATGATGCTTGAATAAAATCTTTTTCAAAAAATCAAATACATCACATCTGAAAAAGTATATCATTTAAAAACTTTTGAAAAACTGTAAGAAATAAATCTTAAAGAGTAAGACATACTAAACTAATTTTGAACTTTTTCAAAATCTGGCCTTGTACATGTATTTCCTTAAGTAACATTGTAAAAGATGTAAATGCCATAGATAGTAATATGTGAGAAAGTCAAGGCAAATACATGTATTCCTTCTGTAATTGCAGTTTTCAGACGTATGCACTTTATAGATGACCTTAACCTTGTTAGATGACAATGGTTTTGACATTTGTAGGTGTCTCAATAAGGGATATACTTCCACACCAAATATGAGAACATTACTTTCAACCATTTGCAAGTAACAGCATTTTTATTTTTCTAAATTTTCAAGATTCATTTTGAGATAATAAACATGCAAGGTTAGTGGCCAGATTTATGATATAAATCAAGTCTTCTGATGGAAGGGCACAAAAAAGTTTCAAACACAAAATCAAATGCTTAATTAGTAAATTTTGGTAGATTATTCAATACACATCAAAAATATTGTGTTTAAAGAACCACATAAATATAGAATTTTGATAAATTTGATTTGGTGAAAGGTAATTTCAGATGTATTCACTATTCACAACATTTTCTAGCCAAAACAGTCCTGATTTTTAAACGTGGTTTGACATTTAATCAGTATCCTCTTTAAATTTGACTGGGTTGATTTTTGTGTATGATATAATACATTTAAAAGGAACACACTCAGAATTCGCATGCAATGCAGTTATATTTTGATGCAACACAAATGTTTGACAAAAAAACTTCAAGATTTTTTCAAATGTTATCCAATTTTTCATACCATGATCTCATTCAACTTGTACCGTCGAGATCGAATGTCTTCTAGGAGCATCTCAAATGGCGTCAGTTCATAATTCAGGGGAGGTAGTTGACGCTCTTCCACTTTCTTCAGCATCACCCCGTGTCGTAATTCTCGCATAATTTGAACCCATAACCGCGCCTGTATTAGAAATGAGAGAATTGTTAAGCAATCTGCTCTATTTATGGTCATTTTCATCTATGAATTATTCTGTTGCATGTTTAATTTTCTTTAAAAGATATTTTTTAAAGGAAAACATTAGGAGGGTAGTTGCTCATTTAAGCTTACATATGAGCCTGTGAGTTACATTTCCCACAATTTTAGAAGTGCGCAAAACAAAGCATCTGGCCAGCCTATGCATCTGCACAGTATGACCAGGATCTTTGTCATGCACCCTGTAGATAGATTAGGTCGTATCAGTTTTCAGTCAACCAGCAAATATTCTTATTACAGAGTGTACTTGTTTAAGCTGCTCAAAGTTTGTGCCTTGCACACTCATGAAATTGTTTGAAATGTCACGCACAGGCTCAAATGCAAAAACAATCAAGTAATGATACAAGTCTATACGTGACAATTTTGTGTGCGCGTGATGGTTAGACATTGAGCAACCAAGTCAACCACACAGTACAGTTAAACTTGTATTAAGCGACCATGAATGGGACCACCAAAAAGCGGTCATTAAAGAAAATGGTCCCTTAATACATGTTTTGTTTATAATTCAGAAATCGAATATGCATAACATTGCGAAATTCTCAAGAATCCTATGAAGTAAAAATTCACCAGAATCGTCTTATTGAGACGATTCTGGTGAGTTTTAACAGCATATGATTCAATTACAATATTTTTTATTCCAGTGATATCTTTCTTTATATATTTCTATTTAAAGAAGAGGATTTTGGAAGAGGTCGTTTAACAAAAAAGGTCGTTTGATAGACGTGGTCCCTCAGGCAAGATTGACTGTACATTAGAAATTTTCTACACTTCAGAACAGAAACTATAGCTCCATAGCTTTCTATTACACATGTTATGAAGACTCTGCTCAGACTGCGCAGGTGCACCTGCTGATCCGAGTCTTAACATAGTGGACATGTGTAATTACAGGATCACATAATTATTATAGTTTAATTGGTATAGTTTAGACGTAAAAATTTAAAACAAATTTCACCTGTTGTAAACATGAATATACTCACTTTATCAAAATGGTCCAAAACAAAAATTAGCACATGGTCATTGTCACCAAAATATACTTCCATGATACTTGCATGGGATGGACTTCAGTCAAATCATAAAAATCCTCATTCAATTTTTACTAGCACTTCTTAAATTTGAAAAAAAATAGTCTAGAATAAAGTACTATACTATGTCGTTTTTCACTTATCATACATAGTTTAGTAAAATTTTAGCTGTCATTTAACTCCATAGACCTGCAACCATATAATTGTGATTCTGCAATGCATATTATATCAGGAATGTCAGATATTTAGTTCAAAGGTAATTACTTCTCCCATTTGGAAGCAAAATTTTGTATAAGAATTTGCCTTTTTCTTTTTTTCCCATACATTGGCACTGAGTTGAGACATTTTCAGGTTGATCAAATTGATCATAATATAAAAACATATTATATTTGATTTTGTTTCAACTTTTATTCATTACCATTTGTCTATCCTCAAGACCTAAGTGCTGACGACAAAAGATATAATTGTACTATTTTAACACTTACAAAAATAGAGGAAATCCTGATAAGCCTTTTCCCAGATAATTAAGAGACATTTAGTACTAATTTGTTAGTTAATAGAGCTGACATTTTATCTGTGGAACTACTGGTATTCTAGACAGCCTTGGATAAAGTACACTATACAATGTAAATGACTGCACATTAATTATGAGAGATTTCATTGTTCATCTCTTTCATTGAAAAATTTATATGTAACACACCCCCCCACACACACCCCCACTCTGAGTGACATTTCCTACAATTTCATATGTACATATCATAGACAGACTATGTGAAGCAGACAAAACATACAGTGAATTGAGAACATTTTCCTATTAAAAGTAGATATTTTACTATTATAATGTATCCATAGCTATCCATTTAAGGGCATAGCAGGTCTGATTATACTGTTTAAATGTTTAAATAACATTGAGCACACGTGAAATTGTTGGAAATGTAACATATTCTAACTTAATACTAAAGTCTCTAACTTGATGGATTGCCCAGTCAAGGTATCCATTGACTGCAATCCAAGTTTTGACAATGATAAACTAGAAAGCCATGAATGGCTTGAGTCGCTCCACAGGCTTGAAATTCTTGAAATAGCAAATCTAAGGTTTGGCTAGATTTTAAGATATTTTGGATTTTACTGATGTTGAAATGATTTTCAAATTTTCCACTTTATAACATAAAGATAAATGACCTCTGCCCATAAAATACATATTTTTCATCCGATCACAATAATTTTTGTAGACTGATAAAGAATCACCCAAGGATCATTCCAGTGAAATTTTGTTGATATCCATCAATTACATTCTGAGAAAATGATTTTTAAAGTTTCCATTATATATTATATAGAGAAATGACCTCCGCCCATAAAATCCATATTTATCATCTGATCACAATCATTTTTGGTTGACTGATAAAGGTTCACTCAAGGATCCTTTAAGTGAAATTTGGTTGATATCCATCAATAATATTCTGAGAAAATGATTTTCAAATTTTCCACTATATTACATATAGAGAAATGACCTCCGCCCATAAAATACATATTTTTCATCCAATCACAATAATTTTAGGTAGACTGATAATGGTTCACTCAAGGATCATTCCAATGAAATTTGGTTGATATCCATCAATTAGAATCTGAGAAAATGATTTTCAAATTTTCCACTATATTACATATAGAGAAATGACCTCCGCCCATAAAATACATATTTTTCATCCAATCACAATAATTTTAGGTAGACTGATAATGGTTCACTCAAGGATCATTCCAATGAAATTTGGTTGATATCCATCAATTAGAATCTGAGAAAATGATTTTCAAAGTTTCCACTATATAACATATAGAGAAATGACCTCCGCCCATAAAATCCATATTTATCATCCGATCACAATAATTTTTGGTACACTGATAAAGGGTCATCCAAGGATCATCCATGTAAAATATAATTGGAATCCATCAATTAGAATCTGAGAAAACTGACTTTTTACCATATTTGGAAATTAGCCACGCCCATTAAATCCATGTTTTTCATTGGATCAAAATTTCTTGAACAACTTTGAAAGAGGGTCACCCAAGGATCATTCCTGTGAAGTTTGGTTGAAATTCGTCCAGTAGTTTCTGAGGAGAAGATTTTTAAAGAAAAAGTTTATGACCGGACGCACGCACGGACGGACAGACGGACGGATGGACGCACGACGGACACAAGGCCATGACAATAGCCCCAGTGGCTTTCAGCCAGTGGAGCTAAAAACAAGATGTGTTTGTTAAACAAGAATGTTCCCAAAATGGCAATTTTTTTAAAAAGGTAACTTTGACAGATGACCTTCTCACATGACCTTCACCTTTGTACAAGCAGTTGAGTATCATTGAGATCTAACTCATACCAAATTTGAACATTGTTTCTTGAATAGCCTTTAATAACTGGAAATATAAAGTTTTTTGGTAAAATTAAGCAGACAGACAGGCAGATGGCCGGACAGTTAAAACAAAATGCTTCAAATCTTTCAATGCGGGGGCATAAAAATTAGATTAACTACTGTAATTATGAAAAATAATTGAGAGAATACAATCCCCTTTTTTGTTTCATATCTTCCAGGCCACCATACGTCTTCCATTGAGCCACAGATATGTTTTTTAATCAAAATGATCTGCCTTGTGAGAGGCCAATTGGCACATTGGCTTTGGTCACCCTTATTTCAATTCCAAACTATTAGATTTTCCATTTCAAATAATTATTCATGAATAAAAAATCTATACTTATTTACCCAATCAGCTCTCTGCAAATCATCCAGCCCATCAGTACTGTCAGTTTTTGTAGAGGCCAGCCTCTGTGGAGAAAGTTATAGACAAATCAAAATTCTGTTTATTGTACATCCCTTATGAATAATTCTAAGATCAGATAATGTCTGGATTCAATGTAGTGCCTATAGTATAAGTTTAACAAAACAGTCAAGACTTTTTTGTCTTTCTTGTCCAAGTTGGTATAATGCATAAACAGTCAAGTCTTTTTTGTCTTTCTTGTCCATGTGGCTAATGCATTAACAGTCAAGACTTTTTTGTCTTTCTTGTCCAAGTTGGTATAATGCATAAACAGTCAAGTCGCTTTTGTCTTTCTTGTCCATGTGGCTAATGCATAAACAGTCAAGTCTTTTTTGTCTTTCTTGTCCAAGTTGGTATAATGCATAAACAGTCAAGACTTTTTTGTCTTTCTTGTCCAAGTTGGTATAATGCATAAACAGTCAAGTCGCTTTTGTCTTTCTTGTCCAAGTTGGTATAATGCATAAACAGTCAAGACTTTTTTGTCTTACTTGTCCAAGTTGGTATAATGCATTAACAGTCAAGACTTTTTTGTCTTTCTTGTCCATGTGGCTAATGCATAAACAATCAAGACTTTTTTGTCTTTCTTGTCCAAGTTGGTATAATGCATAAACAGTCAAGACTTTTTTGTCTTCTTGTCCAAGTTGGTATAATGCATTAACAGTCATGACTTTTTTTGTCTTTCTTGTTCTTGTGGCTAATGCATAAACAGTCAAGTCTTTTTTGTCTTTCTTGTCCAAGTTGGTATAATGCATAAACAGTCAAGACTTTTTTGTCTTTCTTGTCCAAGTTGGTATAATGCATAAACAGTCAAGTCTTTTTTGTCTTTCTTGTCCAAGTTGGTATAATGCATAAACAGTCAAGACTTTTTTGTCTTTCTTGTCCAAGTTGGTATAATGCATAAACAGTCAAGTCGCTTTTGTCTTTCTTGTCCATGTGGCTAATGCATAAACAGTCAAGACTTTTTTGTCTTTCTTGTTCTTGTGGCTAATGCATAAACAGTCAAGTCTTTTTTGTCTTTCTTGTCCATTTGGCTAATGCATAAACAGTCAAGTCTTTTTTGTCTTTCTTGTCCAAGTTGGTATAATGCATAAACAGTCAAGACTTTTTTGTCTTTCTTGTCCAAGTTGGTATAATGCATAAACAGTCAAGACTTTTTTGTCTTTCTTGTCCAAATGGTTAATATGCAAAGTGCATTGTTAAGGCAGCTGAGAGCAGCAAAATATTATAGTGATGGTAATACACCATTATCTACCAATGGCAATTCAAGAGTTTAAAGTCTTTTATCTTGTCTGCAATCCTTCATTGTTAGATCACTTTAATAAAGAAAAATTTGGAGAATAACCTTTAGTCTAATTTGGAGAATAACCTTTGGTCTACCCACGCTTAGTTTCTGAATTTTTTAGACTATAAAATGATAGTTGTTTTGACACATTTGAAATATATTGTCACTTACAATAGTTTTTTGGCTGGCCCCTTAAATTGTTCTTTTTTAACCCTTTGCTGTTTAATCCCTGCTTTTTAAGTGCCTGTGATTTTATGATTGAGAAAACATTGTGAAAAAAGAAGAAATTCCTTCTGACAAGCAATTTCTTCTTTTTCCACACCATTTTCTACCCTACTGAATGGTTATTCTTCAATTTAAATCCACTTTAAACTATGATTTACAAATCTTTTGAATTTGGACAAGTCTAAAATTTTGTAAAACAGGAAAGGGTTAAAGCAACATCTAGTTAAATTATGATCTGATGCACCTCACCTCCTGTCCACTGGCAATGTTGTCAAGGAATGTAACCAGCTCCTTAGCTTCTGTTGCCAACGCTCGACACACAGCCTTGTAATGAGCTTGAGCATTCTGATGACTGGGTAGATGTTTTACACACAACTGAAACGACACAAAGTAATCAGTCTGTTAAATCTCCAGTCTATAATTTTTTTTGAATTCATGAAGCAACTTTATTCAGGACAAAATATTCCCAGTATTTCCTGTTTTGGTCAGTATGGTAGTTGGATTAATGTTTATAAACCACTTTACCTTATAACTATACAAATATCTGTGTGATGACATCCAATAATTATGTTATTTTTTATGATATCACATGGATATCTTTAGAATAATGACAAAACAGACTTCACAAAATACCACCAGTCCCACAACATGTCTGGTAAAAATCATGCCGGTCTGATAAATTGAGCATGAATACAGGACAGACTAACTGGTAAAATCTAGCCACAAACAAAGTGGCTTCTATGGTTCTTTCTGGTGGATTGAATTTTGGTCTGGTAAAACTTATAAGCTTACCAGACCCACTGTCTTGTAAAAAATATGGGTATTTCGTGAACTCTGACATAATGCAATTATTTTTAGAAACTTGCATTTCTGTTAGAAATATCAACGAAAACAAGGCAAATAGAGGTTATAAGACAAATATAATACATGCTAAGTGTGTTGTATGAAACAATATCTAACTCTATTGTGGGAATGATAATTGTCTCGGCAGAGCCTCGACAATTATCAATTCCCCCAACCTTGTTAGATATATTTTTTCATACAAAACACTAAGTATGTATTATTTATGAATGTACAATTTAGAAAAATTCAAGTGGAGGCTTCGCTCCGTTTTCAGGTGCAGAATAATGAGCAAGGTCAATATCAATATTGTCTCATGCAGCTAGGTTAGTTTCCTTGATGAACCAGACAATGAGATGAAAGGTTTTTAGCTTTAATTAATCAACATGTAGTATGAGGGTTGATCCAAAAGTTCGTATAATGAGGTTATAAATCTACATTAAAGCTTACTTTCAAAATAGAAATTATACAGTATTTTAATACATCATCTGTGTGATAAACATGAAAAATTTTAAATGCTTACACTCAATAGCGGCTGTAAAGGGTATAAATCAAGACAGAGACCCTGCATGTAGGCGGGGGGAGCAAGAACGTCAAATGCGACGTCATAATTAACTCTCTTCTACATAGCCTCTGCTAACTCTCATGCCTTTCTGTGCCCGATACACCAACTTACAGAAATTACCCACATAACATTTGGAACCAAATTAGTTTACAATTTCTGTATGCATGGTATTTCTAGTAAAGCTGGGATCCAGATACAGGGCCTATTATTTTGGAAAACAATGAGAATCATTGGGATAAGTTTGTTCGTTCAAACTCACTTACACCATTCTAAATCCTTCTACGAAGCCTGGCCATCTTTTAATATTCAGAATAGCCTTACGAAAAATTCCCTTCTGCTCATTTTTATCAGTTTTCTTAAAAATCTGAAATGTTTGGGTTGGTGAATAACATCACTGCAAAAATCGAAAAAATAAACGGCATTTATACTTCGGTTTTGACGCCTTGTCATTTTTAATCGAATGGTCTGTGTTATTAAAATATTCTTTGTCCGTAAAAGTCTCCAAACAAGCTTTAAAATACAACAAATAATTTTCTATTAGCATCTTATTTAATTAAGCGAAGGATTTTCAACTAGAGTTTCAGAAAACTTACAAAAAACTTGGTTTATTTAACAGATTTTCAGTATTTTTTCACGCTCCTCCACCTCAGCATACACGTGTTGCTATGGTAATGTATCCGTAGGCCGCAAATGATAATTCTTCAAAAATAATACTATTTATGAACTCCACAGTTATTAAACTGCACATTCACCAAATTATATACTGAACAAGCCAGAAATGCGAAAGTTATTAGCACATTTTACGAACTTCTGGATCATCCGTCGTAAAAGTGTAACTACATAGTCTACATGGTCAGAGTTTTAAATTATATGCTTTTTGAAGATAGTTACTGTTGGTGAGCTTCCTAGAAAACAGGTTACTTAAAAAATCTAAATAACACTCCTTCAAAAAAAATTCAACAATTTGTTCTTGAATATTCTAAAGCTCAAATATTTTCAAGAACTGACTTTAGAAAGTTCAAGAACCAGTTCTTGACATTTTTCACATTCTAGAATGTTCAAGAACTAGTTCTTGCACTTTTTTCACAGGAGTAGTGTGTGGAAATATCCATGCACTCTGCTAAACGGTTGTGTTTTAAGCTCTTGAAATATCTTCTGATTAATAACACAATCATGCTAAAGATAATTCATTTTAGCAATAAGGTGAATAAAGTGTTTCCTTACAGTTTTTAATTAATAAACCTAAATCAAAATTAATGAAATTTAAATGCAATTAATAAAGCTAATAAATATGTAATTAGGCCCTATTGATCAAACCCTGCTTCCTTCATAACGTGACACAAAAAGAGATTGATTGCAGGATGATTGAGGCTATGTGAAAATGGTATGAGCACATATCCTCCAACAAGAACACCCGCCAGAATAGAAGTTCCCCCTATGTATATTATTAATTTGGCTGTTGATTGCTGGATGGTGGATGAACTTGCTGGATGTATGTTGGATGAAAATCTAAGTCCAAAAGGGGGCATAATTTGCACAAAATACATCTAGAGTTGATTCCCCCTTGAAATTGCTTTTTTGATGGTGAACATGTATGCCAAGTTTCAAGTGAATACCTTCAGTAGAACCAGAGATATCACAAAATGTCAAAGTTTTCAATGGCAATGACGACAACAATAATGCTGAAAATAATGATAACAGAGGAGCTAAAAATTCACTTTTGGTATAAACATTCACAGTTGGTTGAAAATACCTTTAATTTAGGATGTTTTTTTTGAGTCCTGATCTCTAATTTTACATTCATTTTCCTCTAAACAATCATTAATTGATTGTTTAGAGGAAATTAACTGTAAAGGAAAGTGGAAAAGCCCAAAAACATTTAGATAGATCTAAGGCTTAAAAAATTTAGTACTGAATAAAAGTTCCTTGTCCATGTTTTCAATAATTCCTTGGAGCATTCATTAGGATAAATACAGTAATATAACAGTTCATATGGAATGAGATTGCAATTGAATGATATAAACTGGGTTTAATACTTCTTTTAACAGTTTCTGTGCTTCATTGGCAGACCAAACCTGGCACCCAATGATAAGGAGTATGATGTCCTACCAACAGCCCTAAAATCCTAACCACAACCGAATGACCTTTAACCCTTTGATGTTTAATCCCTGCTTTTTACGTGTCTGTGATATCATGATTGAGAAAACATTGTGAAAAAAGAAGAAATTGCTTCTGACAAGCAATTTCTTCTTTTTCCACACTATTTTCTACCCTACTGCATGTTGTTTTTTTTTCAAATTCAATCTACTTCAAATTTTCGTTTGCAAAACCTTTGTATTTGGACAGGTCCAAAATTTTGTAAAACAGGAAAGTGTTAACTACCTATTATAAGTCCAAAACAACAGAGCAAAGACTCTGATAAACAGTGCCGTCAGTTTTCAATTGATGTATTAATTAATTTGATCAGCATAAAGACTCCTATAATCAAAGACTAATATTCCTTTGGTCTCTATTTCTCCACATTCAAATCAATCTTGCCAACCATAAAACAGACAGGCCATCATAAAGCCAAAATAGACCTTTTGCATAACATAATAATGTGCATGTATTATGTCCTCTTTGTTAAATTTGCTACATGTTTTCAATAATGAAATACAAATTATAAACTGTTTTATTACTTAAAAGCAGAGCTGTAGGTACCAAAACACTTTTTTTTATTTAATTTTTAGGTATTGTGAAAAGAAATCTTTTATGAAAAAGAAAACTGTAGTATTAAACGCTTAGAAATAATAAACAAGAGATGTTTGTAAAACATTTATGCCCCCATTAAAAGTTGGTCTTTAGCCAATTCTTTGTCAAGCAACAAAGGGCAATAACTCACATAATATGATAGAGTTATGGTTCTTATGCACTGCACCTCTCCTTAATAAGATCTATCCACCTGTAAAGTTTCATGATTCTAGCTTGCATACTTTTTGAGATAAATATGCTCTGGACAAAAAAATAGTCTTTGGACCAACAGACTGAACAATGGACTGACCGACCTACGGACTGAGCAACCGACAAGTGCAAAGCATTATACCCCCTCTTCTTTGAAGTGGGGCTGACCGACTGTCAAATGTGGGTAGGCCTGAGAAATCGTGATTCAGAGAACTAAGAGGATTCTGCGATCGTTTAACCCTACAAACTAAATTACTTTATCAAAGATAGTTTTGTTTAGCTTAGGGACAACAAAACGATCTTAAAATAAAAAATATCATAGTAATAAACCGCGTTTGTTCTTCGATTCATTGTCGAGTTTTAAAAACATAAAATACGATGGCCTAAATATGTAAATGTATATTTAGATAATCGATATCTTTATCAATATTGACCCTGTGTCTGTTATGTTTTCGCGGTACGTTATGTTCACCGCAGGGGGGGGGGGGTGTTACAGCGTTATAGCAGATACATCCACTTCTTCCGCTGTTTCATTTCTTGGACCCCGACCACAGCGTTTTAATGGAGTTGCAGTGTATTTATGCAAAAATATACTCATATGATGTTGTTACATCCCTTGAAGCAGTCAAGGTGCAGTCCTGGTTTAAATCCATCCAGTAATTTCAGAGAAAGAAATGGACAGAAGTTATATGGATGGACAAATGGTACCATAGCCTTATTTTTTGTCTTTAATCAATTCTTTTTTCCACTGCATCAGTTCATTTTTCTTTTTTGTTTTATCTAACCCATTACCAGGTGACAACATTTTGACTAGTTCAAGTTTAAAGATGATCCTGAGGACAACATTTTGCAGTGGGATCAAAATTCTTTGTACTTAAGATTTAAGTATTTTTGATTATCATTATCATGGATGATTAAGAAATTGATTTCCAAAGTCTTTCTCTTTAGAGGCCTAAAAAATGTGATTGTGTTGGTATAGCTAGTAAAGACATTTTGAGATAAATGAAAGTTACGTATTAAATATGACTCAGCACAAAACAGTTGTAACTGCATATATGGTTATAGGCAGTTAAAACTATTTGGGCTGAGCCATCAATATATTATAAAATATATTGCTTTTAATCTTTTTCTATTACATGTATATGTCCATTGAAAAGTCATTTCTCGGGTGAAATTGGTATTTGATTGAAGTATAATAAAAATATTTTAAAATAAATAGGTCACCTTGAATACAAGAAGGAATGTTAACGAATGTTACTAGGTTTCCCCATACACAGTATTAATGGCGTCATTCACAAATAAAAGGTAATTTGAACCAAAATTAGCTTGTCATTTAGTATATTTTACTAACACGCAATTTCTTCATTTCGTCTGAAATAAACATTTTTGATTTACACTACTATTTGTCTCTTTCAAAACCTATACAGAAATGAGACTGTTTGTTTGTTTGGTTGATTGGGTTTTTACGCCGCTTTCAACAATCTTTAAATTATATCAAGGATGCTGGAGTACCTAACAATGGATTCCTGGTATAATCTCACACCAATAGTATCATTACATTCTCTTCTAGCCTCCAGCTGCTATCCAACATAGATCTACTATTATCTACGATTCTGCTATCCCACATAGATCTACTATTATCTACGATTATCAACCTATTGGTGGGAGACAAATAGTCGTAAAGAATGAGTGCCGCTGACAAGGATCCAACCTGGGACCTCTAGATTTAAAGTCTGACACTCTACCCGATGATCTAAGCTTCGACGGCAGCCTAGACTGTCTTATAAACTGCTCAAAATAATTATAGTACATGATATTCCTGCTCTCAAATGTGATGCCATATTTTTAAAGACAGTACAATATCATTTTATGGCTATTGCTCTACAAAAATTGTGTGATATAAGTTTGGAGTGTGAGTTTGGGTTAAAGAAGAGTCTTCAGAATTTAGCATTTCAAACAAGCACTTGTCCAATCTTTTGTTCTGTTAAATTAAAGCCCATTTTGATTTGATATCTACCATAACATCTTCCAAATTAAAACTGTCTGAAATTCTTATGCTTATAAACCAAATACCATAAAACTATCCCTTATTATTTTGACATACTGAAGACGATAAATCTTATTGAAAACATTGTAGCAAAAGAAAATTTCATAGATTGATTGATTGAATGGAGTTTTACGCCACTTTCAACATTTTTTCAGTTATAGCGCGGCAGCTGGAACACCTAACAATGGATTCCTGGTATTTCTCTCACAAGTACAACCATCACATCCTTTTCCTTGAAATATGCTCCTTTGCATCATGATTTTTAATAATATGAACTGCACTTTTTTAATATTCATCGATTTTTTTACTGAAACGACTATATTATAATATGAACCCATCTTATTTTTTTTACCTAGTAATAATGCTTAACCCTTACATATCATGCTGTTCGTATTATACTCCTATGTCCACAGAGCAGGCTGCAGAAAGTATAAACAAAGATCAGCCTGTGCAGTCTGATCTTTGGCCTGTGCAGTCTGATCTTTGTCTATACTATCTGCTTTCTAAAGCCTGAGTCTAGGAAAGGATGTGGTGGTTGTACTGGATGAGAGAAATACCAGGAAACCATTGTTAGGTACTCCAGCCATCGCGATATAACTGAAATAATGTTGAAAGCCACACAAAACTCCATTCAATCAGTTCAATACTATATTTTTTGGAAAAGAATAGTTGAAATGTCCTAAAAAACAGCAATTTGTTGGAAATAATATATAAATTCTGCATGACAAATGGATAATAAAATTTAGTCCTTATATATATTTTGACCTGTTTTCCCATAACCCATACCTGATGGCTGTCAGCCCCTATTCAATTTTCCTAATTCATTTAGCCCATCAACAGTTATATCTCGAAACTATGAATTTTATCTTGAAATATCTTGACTAAAGGACTTTTACCTAAATATTTGACCTCATTATCTGATCAAGGTAAATTCCATAGCCATTCATCTGCATTAATCTAATTTGTAAATCTAATCCATCTTTAGAAAGAAAAGGTGATTTATTATTGTATACTTGTGCTGTTACCAATATGCCTGTTACTTTAATCCATTGCTTCATGACAAAATTTAAGGCTGACTGATACAAAATCCAAATCTCAACTAGATAACTAAGCTTGCAGTCAACATCAAGATTGAATCACCAAATCATTTAATGAAAGAGAGAGTAGGCAATGGTTTAAACCCATTTATTTTACATTGATTGGGAATTAAGTTCTTACAACTTAGATTAATCTCTCTCGATTCTTCTTCCTTGAAAATTCACCAGTATTCACGCTAAATGTGTGGGCCAATCAAAGAACCAAGATCGATAGCAGCTCCCAGGAATCGAACTCAGGACCTTTGGGTCAAGAGGTTGTTGCACTTCCTATAGACCACCGACACCAGAGTAGGCAATTCTATTGAATATAAGACAATCATTTCTATGAGCATCCTGTTCTTTTCCAAAAGGGCCGCCATCATAGCGCAGTTGGTAGCCCGTCAGACTGTCGATCTAGAGGTCCCGGGTTCGATCCCCGACGGCGGCACTCATTCTTTCCGACTATTTGTCTCTCACCAATGGGTTGATAATCGTAGACCTATGTGAGATAGCAGCTGGAGGCTAGGAAAGAATGTGATGGTTGTACTGGTGAGAGAAATACCAGGAACCCATTGTTAGGTGCTCCAGCCGCCACAATATAACTGAAATAATGTTGAAAGCGGCGTTAAACTCCATTCAATCAATCAATCTTTTCCAAAAGGGCTTTTACTTAACTCCTGCCTTAAAATTCAGAAAGAAGACCTGGCGTACTGACCATATGTCCTGGAATTTGCACTGATAATTTTGGGGTAAGATATTGAGAGATCTCTCATTTTTCTGCCAGAAATCTTATTGAAACTGACTTATGAGAGAAAAATCTCAAGGCAAAATTTAATTTAGCAAAGAATTTTGTTGGCTCTGCGCAAAAAGTTGTAACTGCCTATAATAATGATTATAGGCAGTTACAACTGTTTT
Organism: Fragum whitleyi; assembly: GCA_948146395.1. Lineage (NCBI taxonomy): Eukaryota > Metazoa > Mollusca > Bivalvia > Cardiida > Cardiidae > Fragum > Fragum whitleyi. Next base: position 23,192,564 of record OX411552.1, read on the forward strand.
GCCCTGAGAGCTATTGATTTGTCAAAATTTATCTCCAAAAATTATTGAATTTTCTCAATAGATCCAGCTGAATGAGATATTTTCGCACGAGCTCTTCTGAGCAAGAATTATCCCTGAATTTGGTACAAATATGGTTGTCAAATTAGGAAAATTTCAGATAATTAAAATCAAGGTATCTAATCTTCAAAAGAGAGGGGTGGATAAGAAAAGTTACTGTTAAGCAATGACATTTTGAATATCCAATCACGGAATCATTACATGCAGATCTGAGCTTATTTCTTATATCTCTTCATCTCTTCAAAGTTTGGGATTAGGTTATGGGAAAAATATTCTATTTATGGAGTATTATAAGCCACATTTTTTAAAATTTAGAAAGCCACAAGAATTAATTTAAATTAATTGCAGAGAAAGTACATTAATTCGTATTTTCACAAGTCTTGTCACATTGAAAAAAGGGAGTTCACTCTTGCAGGCATACATCTAAAGCATTTAAATCATACAAGAGTTATCTATAGACTTACTGGCTTAGATTCTATAGTGTTAGTGTGGAAGGTGGATGTAAGAGGCTTAAATAGTCAAAAGGGCAAGAAACCTAATCCAGCGGACTACAAGATACACAATCTATTATGGTAGCGGTTTTACTGTGGGATGACAATGAAGGCCTTTTATGTTGGGTAACACCTTTATAGTTAACAATAGAGAAGGGAAGATTTCAGAAATTAAGCTGGTTATAAGATAAATATTTCTTTTAACCCTTATAACTCATGGAAAGACTTCTAGATTTTAATTTAGTAAGATAAGTAATAGTCTGAAAACGAAAAACATATATATAGTATTACAAATCTATTTTGGTTCTTTGGCTTAAGGAGACCGACTTCGATTTGATTTACGGCAGCAAAAATTTCGAAGGAGAAAATGCGTTTTCATGAATAGTTTTCTTTAAAAAAGGTTTTAATTGTGGATTTACATTTCATTTTTCCTAACAAAATTGTTAGAAAATAAGTATTATTTGATTTTCGATTTTTGCGACAATGCTTTGGTGCGACGTCATTCAAAGAGGTCTTCGACATGCATGTATGTTTGTAGTGAATGTAAGTAAATGTTATCAAATGACGTGGATTAAAGTCGTTCAGAGCCGATTTTAGCTCATGCTTTCTAGTACTATCCCCATCGAGTTAGTACATTCCGTAGGTCAGATGAACAATCAAATAAATCAGCAAAAACTCAGAACTTTTTTACCTTGTGAAAGGTCACTACCATCGACACAGATCAGACACACATCAGAGCAGTTGACTAGGGGCTTAGACAACAGTCATCTGTAGATGAATGCTGGATCTTATGCAACAACATTCAAGTACACACGATGACTAGCGCCTAATGCCAGAGTCTTGTAGAATTGACGAACAGATGAAAATCCTTTTGAGTTCAATGAATCAAGCTTTAAACGCCAAAAAAGTCTGAAATCCTTCCTCTTATTCCTCTTCCTTATTATTCACTGTAGACTTTTCCAGGAACGAGATGAAACACATTCAAAACTTATCTCAACCTTCGTGCAAGAATATTGATCCTATGTTATAACAAAAACAGCCCAAGAAATAATGACGTCATTAAACATCTATGACGAAACAATGAGATCTAAGTGTAGATAACCGTTTTAAACTTCACATACTTTACACTTATAGGGTATTTTCCCTTTACTCGGAAACTTTTTATTTTGCACACTATCATCAATATCATGGTATGGATGTTTGTGTTTACAACAAATGTCTGGGCCGTGCACAAACTTTCAAATTATCATACGCAGATCCAATTTTTTTCTCGGAAGGGGGGGGGGGGCGGAGGGTGTGTGTGATTTTTTTTCTAGGATTTTAATCTATTAAAAGTCAACGGACGCAAAACGTCGTTACTTCATCATTTTATTTCGTCGGTTGACCAAATGATCTTTTGAATTTAGAGGTTTGTCTTATTTTTTCACCATATGTTAGCCGAAATTCCACGGGGGCGTTATATATCAAGAAGTGTCTTACTACACAATACTTTTTTATGTTGATCTCACGATTTCAATGTTGATACATTAAAATCACTTGTTTACAAAACAAGATAAGTCAAGATATTTTCAGATAGGTTGAAATTGAACATTTTTGCAATTAAATCACCAGCTTATGCATACTATCCATGTGTTGAGTTCTGAATGACCAAGACAAGACCCTAAAAGGCATACATTCATTTACATATTCGTTTATTTGTATAGGATTAAACACTGCTTTTAACCAGTACTACGATAACATACTTTTCTATTCTCCTGCTGCTACACCACATATATGTAAGTCTACGATTATCAGCCCATCTGTGAAAGACAAATAGTTGGGAAGTATGTGTGCCACCGTCGAGGTTCGAACCTGGGGCTTTTTGTTTGATAGTCTGACGCACTACAACTGCGCCTTGACAGCGGTTTTTATCTGTTGGTAGATCAGAAAAGCTTTTGTTCTGCCAAGTGACAGTTTATGATTTCATGCAGTCATGTATATTTTATCTCTTTCGCAACGTTATTTATAAGAAAAGAAAAGAAAGAACAGAACCCCCAGCTCTTTAAGTTGCAAACAAAGTTTAGATTATTAAAGTACATCGTTTTATTTTACATCCTTCTCAAAAATTGAAACTTGAAGATCCCAAAACTAACATTAATTTTATGGTAAAATAAGAATACTTTTAGGACGCCCATATTTTGATGTAATGAGGAAATGATTATATGGTTTTAAAAATATGGATTATTCCATTAACATTTATTTGATGTATATTCTTTTGAGACTACCCTATCGTTATGGGAAATAGCATTTACCATTTAAATGATTAAATAAAAATTCTTTGAGCAAGCCATTTTTTTCAAATGCTTCTCCTTAAGTGTAAAAAATACTGTGAAAATCCCCAAATACTAATTAGTTTTCCCGTAAAACTGATTACTTATGGGACGACCCTGTTTTAACATAACAATGAATTGCTTAGATTTTAATACACATTAGTTAAAGAATGACTGTTTCAATGCAACAATTGAATTTAAAACATTCAGGACTAAAATACTTATAAATACATTTCATGCGATAAAAAAAGTAATTTCCATTTACTTGATGTTGATATATAATGAGTTTCGGTACTTTTTAGACAATCCCTTTTTTAAAACTAAAAATTATTATCTTTCTTTACATGGTGAAACTGAGCAGTATTATCAATATACATGTACTATTTTTGCTAAATATTTTTTTGAAGTTGAAAAAATCTCCGAATGTCTTCAGATAGGTAGCAGACTTAGGTAAAACTGAAAACTTTTATGACGATCCCGTTTTAATCAAATGCAAGAAAAATGTCTACTTTATAATTCATTTTATTGCAAAAAATCTGTAACAATACAATATTTTGAAAATACTGTTATCTAGGACCGAAACAGCAAGGGTGCAGTTTTTTTAGACAAAAAAAAAACAAACAAAAAAACACGGACATTTTCATTTAAGCGGAGGCTTATAAATGATGATTTAGCTACTTTTGAGACAACCCCTTTTGTGATGGGGGAAAAGTACATTCACCATAAAGTATGTGGAAGAAAAAAAAAGTGAAATGGAAATACTTTTTATCCGTCTTTATTGCAAGACATATTCTCAAAATGAACAAATATCATTGTTATTTAGGACAAAAAAGTACTTTTGGAACGCCCCTTTCCAAAAATTTTATGAAAAACCAATATTTTTTTATTTCAAATTTTCAAAAAGCATTTCGGTGGCAACAAAATACGAAACGAATAACAGAAATCTCTAGGGCAGAATAAGTCTTAAAACCTGTATTATGCCAAAATTGTCTTGATTCTAATTCAACTACATGTTAAAATTTCGAATTTTTTGAACGGCCCTCAATCTTTCCCAATTACGGTGACCGGTATAATTTATTGTCTTGATTTATTCGTACCACTCTGAGTTATTACATATTACAGTTTAATCAAAATCTCTTGGACAGATTACTTGTTCTGGAAAATGTTTTTAAGTAGAACGGGGTGCTTTTGGGACGACCCTTTTATTCATTTTATGCAGATGTGTCTTTGAAATTTAATTTTTCGGCATAAAAGTCCTTATCAATGCAAACTGTTATGAATTCAAATAATCTAGAACTGAAACAGTTAGAAATGTGGTCTTATATAAGGAAAAAAAGACATTGTAAATGAAAGTAATGGCTAAAATAATGAATTTGGATACTTTTTAGACCACCCCTTTTGTAATAGGGGTAAATTATGTTACCCTTAACATTGCAGAGGGAGAAAAAAAATAAAATAAATACTTATTTTATCTTTATATCTGGGATCAAAGTAGGAAATATTGTGAAATTCAACACATATGCTTATTTTTAAGTAAAAATTAGATCTTTTTGAACGTCCCTTTCAATAAATGTTACGGTGACCTATATTTTTTATTTCATTTTTTAAAAGAGCAAGTCTGTGACAACAAAATATGAGAAAATTACGAAAATCTCTTGGGCAGAATATATCTTAATCAAAGTACTGAAAGTTCTGATAAGTTGGAATGCGTTCAAGAGATGGTGACCCCAAGCTACTAACGAAGCTGACGCCTCCCGCCCACCACAGGTGATCACATAATACGTCTCGTCTTTTGACGGGCGTATATAAATCAATGTATTTGAACAACGAGAGACGCTCAAACCTCTGAATCGCTATATAGGCCTGACACGCCCAAATTTATGGGCTAATGACAATTTTGCCAACAATATTTGAAGGGGGTCATCAAAGGAACATTCTTGTAAAAATTGATTGAAATCTGCTCAGTGGTTCATTTTGTTCAATGATTACGGGCTCAAAATAAGCCCCGCCCTGCCATTCCCATATTTATTGGCCAATTAGAATATAGCGATAATTTTGAAGAGGGTCACATTCTGGCAAAATTTCACTTAAATTGGCCGAGTGGTTTAGGAGAAGAAGAAGTCTTAAGAAATTTGACGACGGACGACGGAGTCAGGATGATCCTAAAAGCTCTCCTTGAGCACTTTGTGCTCAGGTGAGCTAAAAAAAGAAAATAATACAGACCATACAGCCGACTAATGGACGCACAGGGGAACACTTATTCACTCAAAACAGTTTTTATATTATTTTTCAAATGAATTCTGCTCCATTCGAGTTATATATTACATTTTTAATTAGAAGTGTCGCAAAGTGGACCTCAACAAGTGATTTGTCCGTGATAAAAATATATTTTCGGAGGGAAGTCTTTACTTCATGAGTTGGTATCTAAAGACAATTTTTGGACGAAGTTCAATTGTGATTTCGACCTTTCTGACTACAAAATTAGACACTTTCTCGGGTCATTGACAAGTTTTATGATTTGGGTCAATTGGTTGTTCAGTTAGAGTGGAAACTCTTTACTGTTTAAATTTACTGATGACCGTGACATGTCTGACCCCGAAACAATAAGACATGTGTAAAGTTTTGTTATTGCAGGTCAATTGCTTCTCCGTTTATCTAGCGGAAAGCAAAAGGTCAATGGACTGAGAGACAGACATGATGAAATCAATATTATGCTACTCTACTTCTGAGTTTGGGGTACAGTCAATAACATCGTGAAATTGATAAGATGAACGATTTTGGAATGAATAAGCCATGATGATGAATGAGTGAGCGGAGCGAGTTTTGAGTGAAATTTTAGGGAGGGAATCCAGTGTCGCTTAGTTTGTTCAGGATGAACAAAATTAGCTATATATAAAACCTATATAAAATATGCATAAAAGTTCAATCAATAGCTTTCTATATCGTTAAGAACCAATCAGACGCTTTAAATTTCAATTGTATCAGGGAAATCGCGAATTGGTTCTTGCTTAATTCATTTTGAATGTACATGTTGATCTTATTTTTTAATAACTTTGAGCGGTTTTGAATGGTTTGGGTGAGTGTTTGGAATGAATCAATGGAGCGCTGAGAGAGCGATTAAGAATGTTTTTCTTGAGATGAATGTCAATTTCACGCTGTAACTAACTTTATGGTGGTGCTCTTAAACGTGTTGATGTGGAAGAATATGAAGAAAACAAGTAAAACTAGTTGGGTTTGTTTCAAATGGCAAATTGTCTTGGTGATAAATGCAATTGGGCAAAGATATTCATAATTCAATTAAAGATATGGTGGCAAGGGTTTATGAGGATGAGTATTGGGTTTTTACATTGAAACATTCATGTAGATAACTGCAATATGACAAAAAAAAAAAAACGACAAAATGTTTCAAAAATATTAATTAACTTTAAAAGTGTATCATCACTTTAAGAAAAGATTTTTATTTCGTAGCTTAGACAGAAATTTACAATATAACACCTTGTCAAAGAAGGTCGTTCAGAAAGGGAAACTTTACCTTTAAAAGAAGCTATAGCATAATTCTACAAAAATAGGTCGCGACCTTACCAAATAAGCAGATCACTTGATTTGTCAGTGCTATTGCTACAATACTGAGAAAACAAATCGCGACATTACAAAATAAGCAGATCACGTGATTGGCTAGTGCTATTGTTAATTGCTGACCTTATTGGACTTGACTTATCACATGATTTCCAAATATAGTAATGCAAACATGATACTAATATATTCGTAGGTGATTTTCAATAAATATCGTTTAAAACATAAATTAGCGTGTTAATAATATACGTGAATGATAGTTGTGTAATTATACAGCATTATTACTTTTTCATGAAATAAATTGTATGTCTTTGTCAAGTTGAGATATACAAAATAGGCCGAAGTGTATTCACATCCTGTTCACGTGATATGTGTTCTCAAGAAACCCGAAATGAAATTATCTTGTGTTCATTTTGCGGTTTTGTTAAATCTAAGTTGGAAATGCTCCGCATTCCAACTTAAAAATCTATTTTATGCCAAAATTACCTAAACTCCCATTCAACTCCATGTTAAATCTACGAAATTTTTGGACGACCCTCATTTTTTCCCAATCACGAGACATATATTTTTTATTGTCTTGAATCACTTGTAACACTTTGATTAATAACATATAACAGTTTGAGCCAAATCTGTTGGGTAAATTTTTTGTTCTAGAATCGAGGTCGGTCCCCTTAATTGAAAGATTAAGCTAAAGCTTTGGAGTTACTCTCAAACACTGAATCCAGCCCTGTGCTTGGGCCCACAAAATAGTGCAAAGTTTTGCAAATTATATCTCATTTTGCATGTCAAGTGCATGTGCAAAGCAGGGTATGATTTGCAAACAGTTTGCACCAATTTGTCATCCTGAACACAGGACTGATGTCCCTGATAGGTAGCTAGGGGCTTTAGGTAGTGGAACCTTAATAGTTCTGCAACATTTTGGATCTTATGAACTTTCACAATGTTGACTGAGGTTTCCTTATGAAAATCATTAGGAAACCTTAGTTAACACTATTAAAGTCAATGACATCCGAAACATTGTGGACCTATTATGGGCCTCATGAACTTTCACTTACTGCTACCCAATTCCTATAGCTGGGTTGACTAGGGCTGGTTATTATAGGTTTTGAGCATTACCATACCCTTGTGACATTTGGGAACGAACAAGGGACCTTCAGGTCACGAACCGAGGGCCAAAACTACTTGGCCATCAAGACTTTACATTTTTTTCACACTAAGATTTCAATTACAACCTTTCATGTGACCAGTAGACCAATAGACAAGAGCACTTACTACAGGTGCAGACGCTCCGCTGTTGGTCATGGCAAAACCTATACAGACCCAAATGACACCAAGATGATCACAATACCAACTAGGGTATTCTCTGAAAACAGCCAAGCTAAAAACTAAAACTGGAAGTTTAGTTTTGTTTTTAAACAGTGGTGTAAAACAATGAAACAATATACCAACAGCTTGTAGATAAGATCTATGCAAATTAAGTTGCAATTGTATACATTTTGTAACATTTTGTGTTCAAACGTTCCCACCTGCTTCATAAAACAAAGCGACAATCAATATTTTCCTTATTTAGACAAATATGCATGCAGTCATGAACTGTTAATATTTTCTCTGAAAATGTATTTCTATACTTATTTTCTTTAGGTGCTCAACATAACAAGAGCACCATAATGGGTGCCTACGCTCGGCTGTTGAGTGCTGGATGGTAGAAAAAAATCTAAGTCGATAAAGTGGCATAATTTGCACAAAATGCATCTAGCATTATCCCCCTTGATAGAATAGGTTGTTCTTTTGATGGTGAATATCTGGCCAAGTTTTAAGTGAATGCCTTCATTAGAACCAGAGATATCACAAAATATCAAAGTTTTGGCACAATGACAACTGTTAAACAACGATGCCGCCAAGGCTAGAGCAATACTTCCGGTTTTCTCCAAAAAAGCCGAGCTAATGAAACTGAAAGATTGTCCGAATTATACCAAAATTAACAAATATTTCACAGATTTATATTGAAATTGAAAGAAATATATCCTGATATTTCAGACATGAATGAAATATATCTCACTTTTGGACAGGTCTGTAACTCAAACCATTTATTTTCAGGCAAAAAAACTGAGGAACATGATCTATGTTTCATATGCAAAGACACTAATCACTGTAATTTTTAAGCTATTTAGGCCTGTGTATGACCTTTTCATTTGAGCCTGTGCATGACATTTCCAACAATTTGAACTGTTGGTGAGGTTCAAACATTGAGAGGCATAGAAAGCAAAAACTCTGAAATAAAGTTACCTAATGGTCTACAGATACTTTCAGACCTTTACTATCTACTAAGTACATAGTGAAGACTCTGGTCAGACTGTGCGGATGCACAGGCTGGTCAGAGTCTTTGCTTTACTAATATTTGAAATTGTTGGAAATCTCATGCACAGCCTCATTTATTAAATGCGTGATTGTCAAACAGTGAGCAGTCTGAACGGAAGTGTAATACACAAATGACATTTTCTGATTGGAAACAGGGGTACTAATTCAATAGCTATGTTTTTAGCCAATTGTGAAGACTCTGCTCAGATTGTGTGGCTGCATAGGCTGATCTGAGTCTAAACATTGCGCACATAGGAATATGTAGGAAATGTCATACACAGTCAATCATGGATTTTTTATGAAAAAGAAGTGTACTGTATTTCTCCTAATAAATGCTCCCGGGCACTGAACATAACCTTTGATCTCTCACTTAAACTTGTGGATTTATACCCAAGGGTTACTAGATCTTTCCATGTAAAACATTTCTAATCGTCCAAGCTCTAGATTAGAGAGTGATTTCAATGCCTTGACTTTTTGTGCCAAAATAGCTGAGCTAATAAAATCATTTCTACATAACTCTTAGCTGTGCCATGTTGAACCTCAGAACGGAAATAAAGAAGACAGATTCATATAAATTATTCTGAGCTAATAGAATATCTTATAAAGTTATTACCTTACAAGTCTGTCACTTTAATTTATCATCCATGTTTTCCCCATTTAAATAATAAGCACTCAATGCACTTCTTTAAAATTTATACATCCTTATCCTCCTGAATTTTAATTTTGTTTCAAAAAAATGTATTAATATTTGGAGACCTTTCAACCAGTCAAGATCATGATTTTGTGACTGTATTTAAGAAGAAAAGAGGCAGTTTAGGCTTTGATTCAGAATGCATGTCGCTACATCAAGGGCAAAACAAACAGGGGTGGATCTGGGTACCATCATAAAGACTGCAGGCTGGTCAAATGCTAAAACATTCGCCCGCTTTTATGACAAAGTCATTGAAAACCCAGCAACAGTTCAAAAAGCAATAATGGCGGGAAATTAATGGAATGTGATTGTTGTACATATGTATGTTTCTTTTACATGATTTCTACTGATGATGCTGTCTAAAGCTTGTGTAAATAAATATTTAAAACATCATTGGTTAGTTAAAATTGTAATTTCAAAATACAAGCTCTCAAATCTCTGTGGGGCCCATCAAGGGTTTATGGGAAGTGAAATTGAAAAATTAACCAAGACTTACCTTCGAAGATGGGAAGTTGAAGGTTGATTCCAATTTCACTGACCATAAACTCCTTGAGGGCTCACACACCCTCCCTAAACCCACCCAATGGGGAAAGTATTTCGAAATTATCAATAAATGTAATTACTTCTAAGCTCTATAAGTGAAATTATCAATATATAAAATAATGACAACCAAGTTTGATAATAATATTGCGGAACTCGGATTCGTTTATCTCTAAAACCTGATTACTGGCTGCTGGATTGCTGCGTTATCTCTCTCTCTGTGGGGCCCCTCAAGGAGTTTATGGTCAGTGAAATTGGAATCAACCTTCAACTTCCCATCTTCGAAGGTAAGTCTTGGTTAATTTTTCAATTAGCATGCATTTAGCAGTAATTCAGTGTCAGGTAATTTTCGTTTGTTTTTATCAGGTTTAGTTTATACTAATTTAATTTAGTTTGATTACAATGAAAGCTTAAGCTTATAGAGTTGTCTCCAACACTAAATCTTGTTGTTTTCACATCCCCGAGAGAGAGGCAGTGGTTTAAACACACTGCTACCAAATTCTCACAACTGGGTGAACTGGGACTGGCTTTCAAGTGTTTTACCCATAAATACAACCAGGCGATGGTAGGGCTCGAACCACAGACATCCAAGGTTACAAGTTGTCAAGTGCCTTTACCACTAGGATACCATGGCCGTCAGGTTTAATCCTCAACTTAAACAGTTATTTAATCAAATTGCAGCAGCTTACAATGGTTTTCTGGTATTTCTCAAACCAGGAAAACCATTACATTTATCTTCCATTACCTTCAGTTGCTATTACCACTTAGGTTTACGATTTTCCTCCCATCAGAGAGAGATGACTGTCCGACAGGCTAAGCGCTGTCTGTTTATATTCTTAAATTGATCCTGAATTTATGTTTCCAATTTATCATGATAATCAAATGTTTATATTCAATTTGTTTGTGTGTATTGGATTTAACTGACTTTTCAACATTATTGCAATTACATTGAAGTGAGTGGTGCACCTACCCATGGTTTCCTTTCTTTTCTCACACGAGTACAACCACAACAATTCATCTGAGCCTCTAGCTGCTCATCCCAGTTAAGCATACTTTTAAACTTATTCCCATTGGTAGGTGACAAATTGATTGCGTCATATTGACTTCTGTCAAATATCTAATGACATTTGACCAAACCCTCTTTCAAACTCAAAACCCAAGGATGTTTATAATTAAGGAATTCAAAACTGCATCAAAGACAGAAATGCTGTCAATGGTATTATAGTGTACACAATGTCATGCTCTTAGATGATGTCAACTATCAGGCTAAAAGAAGGATTTAATCTTTTGTAGTTTCTCTGGTTCTACCACAACAAAGTTATAATCAACTAAAATATCTAGATGATCAACTAGAAAGCATGAAAGAAAACTATTAAACAAAGGCTCAGCTTCAAACACTTGTAACTGCCTATAAACATATAGCACTGAGCCTCAGATATGCTCTTTTGCCAATCCATTATTATGGCATAATAAAAGAAAATCTTTATTTAAGAAGATGTGTAAGGGAAACACAAATGCCCACCAAATTTTTTTACCTTGACAGATGACCTTGACCTTGTCACATGACTTGATCTTTGAACAAGCAATGTGTATCATATAGATCTATCGTCACTCCAAATATAAACATTGTATCTTAAATAGGCTTGAAGAATTTGGTAATGAAAAGCTTTTTCATTATTTTTTTTAAGAATTTTTTAGATAGACAGCAACAGAAAGCAACAGACATACAGACTAACAATGGTAAAACAATATGCCAGTCAAATCTTATAAGGGTAAAAGTAACCTTAAGGTAGTGGACCTGTAATAGTTTTGCAATGTTTCAGGAGTAAATAACCTTAACAGTGTTAACCGAGGTTTCCTAATGATTTTCATTAGGAAACCTCAGTTAATATTGTGAAAGAACATGTGGTCCAAAATGTTGAAGAACTATTAGGGTTCAACTACCTTAAAGTCCTTAAATGCTTATAAACCATAAGAAAAAAGATTTGATTTTAACAAATTCTAAATTTCACAAATCTTGGATCAAAATGATTTATGAGCATGATGCCATGGCAAAGTGACATATCTTTCTGTTAAACAGGAAATTATGGGGTTAAATAACATGAATCTCATTTATGTCACATTCTTTCTTATTTCCATAATGGCCTCACGCCAACTCAATCTGTGCTCATATATAACGGAAATGCAATCCAGGTTAAATGATACGCCATGTCGGCACATTAATAATGGTGAAAAAATGTCAAAATATTGTGCGAAATTTATTCAGCTTTTTGCATTCAAAATCATTAGACCATACCATCATAGTATCCTTAATTAAATACCAAAATCTTTTTACCGTTCTTATTGGCGACTAAACCTTTATATTTTTCAAAAATGTCTCTACCTGTCATTACATGGTTATGGTTTGAATTTTTACAAACATTTGAAATGCTAGATATGTTTTGGAATTATCTTTTCCAACCCCTTAATGGACGACCTTGACCTATGTAAATGATGCACATAGATTAAAGAGCACTTTCATTGTATGTATATGCAAATATAAATTTTTATCAATAATTACATCAAATTTAATCTCAAATGATTTAAAGTCTGTTTTGCAGAGAAGCAAACAGATTTTGTTTTTTTATGGAGACTTAACACTACTTTACACATTTTTTCAGTCATACAGCAGTGGCTGGAGCACCTAATGATATATTCCTGGTATTTCTCAAATCAGAAGTATCACAACACCCTTTCCTAGCCTCCAGCTGCTATCCCACTGAGGTTTCCAATTTCCCATTGGTGAGAGACATTGAATTTCGGAAAGGATAATGTGTGGCCATTAGTATTAGAACCCATGACAACTAGGTGTGATAGAAGATTAGGAGTCAGATACTCTACTTGGCAACTTCACTTAGTTTATACTCATTTATTTTAGTTCAATTGCGGCGAAAGCTTAAGCTCATTGAGTCGCTCTCGAACACTCAATCCTGATGTTTTCATGTGGCTGAGAGAGAGGCAGTGGTTTAAACATACTGCTACCCAATTCTATAGCTGGATGAACTGGGGCTGGCTATTAAGTGTTTTGCACATAAACACACCCAGGCAACAATGGGGCTCGAACCATGGACTTCTCAGTCACGGGTTGAGTGCAATTACAATAAGGCCACTGAGGCAGTAAAAGTGCACTTTGACAGTGACAAAGAAGTAATCAGAAACAAGATGTGTTTGTGAAAAAAAATGCCTCTGTAACAGCATTTTTTTCTTCAAAATGTTGACCTTGACAGTTGACCTAGACCTTTAAGCATGACCTTGCCTTGATTACTCCAGATATACATCACTGCTATCTTTCATCATACCAATTGTATGAGAAAGGGTATCAATAATATGCTTGAATAAACTGAACAATGAATTTTGATTATGTTTTTATTAAGAAGTTTAACCTTGACAGATGACCTTGACTATGTCAGATGACCTTGACTTTGGTACCAGCAGATGCCTATCATTGAGATCTATCAGCATGCAAATTATTAGCCTTGAAAATTGATTGGCCTTGAAGATATTAGCAATGTTAAGTTTTTGGTTAAGTTTTTGACTTATTTGTCCTTGACAGATAACCTTGACCTAGTCACATGATCTTGACTTTGGTATCAGCAGATGCAGATCATTGAGATCTATCATCATGCAAAATATGAGCCTCGTATCTTGAATATGCTTGAAGATATTGGCAATGTTAAGTATTTTGGTTAACTTTTTGAGTTATTTGACCTTGACAGATGACCCTGACCTTGTCACATGATCTTGACTTTGGTAACAGCAGATGTGGATCATTGAGATCTATCATCATGCTAAATAGGAGCCTTGTATCTTGAATTGGCTTGAAGGTATTGGCAATGTTAAGTTTTTTTGTTAAGTTTTGCAGACAGACAGACAGACAGACAAACAATGGTAAAACAACCTGATCTTTCGATACTTAGGGCATAAACGTAAAGTATCAATCAAACATGCCCCTGATGCAAATGCAAGAAAATAAAATATCTTCTTTCAAATTGAGAGATTGTATTAAAGCTGTTCCTCAGTTCAGGCAATGATTAGCATTGTTTGGTAAAAATGGAAATGGGAATATAATAAGACACAAACCAGACTTTATTGATAGAACAAATAGCAGACTGTGAAAATAGTTCTATTGTTAAACCCACAGGATTAATCAATGGCAATATCTTCCAAGAAAATCAATGGTGGAGCCTAAAACAGTATGGCCTAGTTCTGTATCCAAATAGCCTCTGAAGACTATATTTTGGGACTGCAAGCAATAAAAACATCCATATACAGGGGGCAAAAAGGGGTATAGATGACCTTAAATCTTTAATTCTTAATAACCTCCTATGTTGTGGGTACTCATTTGAATCGTCTCATTGAAACGATTCTAATGAGTACCCACAATTTAGGGTTTGTGAAAGAGGCAAAAAAATATTTTAGTACAAATTACAAAATACTCTGTCTATCTGTAGCTCATATATACATTCATTAAGCAAGAATAATAGTCTTAGTAATAATTGATGGCACCAAAAGATAAGAGGCTAAACATTCCATGCAACAAAGAATCAAGTAATATTCCAGTTCTGAATGGTCCTCTCTCTTTTGTCTTTTGTCTAACTGAAGTCATAGGGTAGTAAATTGGTGAGAGTTCACTGTCAGAATCCAATCATGAGGTCATAGGTTTGATTTGATTTGATTTAATGGAGTATTTACTTTTTGCCACTTTCAACGTTTTTCAGTTATATCTCAGAAACTGGAGCACCTAACAATGGATTCCTGGTATTTCTGTCACCAGAACTATTTCCATCACATAATTATCCTTTCCAAGCCTCCAGCTGCTATCTCACATAGGTTAACGATTATCAACCCATTGGTGAGAGACAAAAAGTCAGAAAGAATGAGTGCCTCCAGCGAAGATTGGTCACAAGTTAGATACTCGACAGCAGCACACAATTATCCTATCCCACATTGTCTTTCACCAAATAAGTGGATTATTTTAAACCTTGGTGAAATATCACTAAGCAACTGGAGACTCAGAAAGATCATTGGGGTAGGACTCAGGGGAGGGGAATATCAGCCCTGGGTTCAGGATGACAAAACGGTGCATAAAATGAGTTTTTAAATGACCAATCAATTATTTTCATCAAAGCATTGATCTGTTTGTAATTCTAGATTCATTTTGTCAGGGTATCTAGAGTGTTCAATGTCTACAGCTTGTACAAGCGACAATTGTTGGATATATCTTAAATTAAGCTCATTTAAGGTAGTGGACCTATAATAGTGCCACAATATTTTGGACCATATGATCTTTCAGTATTAACTCACTCAGAGGTTTCCTAATGAAATCATTTGGAAACCTCAGTTAACACTGTTAAAGTTCATGACTTCCAAAATGTTGTTTAACTATTACGGGTCCACTACTTTAATTCAGACTGTCTGGTTACAGTTGCCAGACATTATGCAACTTTTAATTACATCCCTGGCCCCATAAAGCCTGTTTTTTTTATTGTCATGTTATGTCACAATAAAAATATATTATGGGGCTTTTTATGACACTTTTATTTTGTCCTTTCATCAATACAAGTCTCTTGTTAGGGGTTAGACTGTTCTTGTCATAAATAAAACAAGAGGGCCGTTGGCCCTGGGTCGCTCACCTGAGAAAAAAGCTTCATTACCTAGGTATGTCCATGCAACCGCAGAAAAAGAGATTTTCACTTGTTCAATCAGATAACATTTGAAATAATTCTCCCCCCCCCCTCTCTGCTCCTCCCCTGGTCATTATTTATTTAAGCTTTTTCCATAAAAGGTCTGTGATCAGCTAAGCTATGCCAGATATACAGGCTGAGTCTGAGACTTTTAAAGTTTTCTTTAATGAGTTGATCAATCCATGTCAAATATAAAGGCTGTAGGGATTCAAAATTCTCAACAAAGCACTCCCCCTCCCCCAAGAAGCTCTGCACCTGGTGAATCTACAGTCATGATTTTAGCTAATTCAATTAATGTCCATATGCTGATCAACCATACCAATTTTCAAGTCTGTAGGACTCCTGGTTCATTAGAAGAATTTTAAAGAGTTCAAAAATGATTCAAAGTACTACCCCCTCCCCAAGACACTCAGCACCTGGTGACCCTACAGTCATGATTTTAGCTATTTTTATTAATGTCAATATATTGATCACCCATGACAATTTTCAAGTCTGTAGGGTTCCTGATCCAGGAGAAGAATAAGGTTAAAGATTTTAAAATTGATCCCAAGTACTACCCCCTTCCCCCTAATGCTCGGCATCTAGTGGCCCTACATTCATGATTTTAGCTATTTTATTTCAGATCCATATGCTTATCATCCATGCCAATATTGAAGTCTGTAGGGCTCCTGGTTCATTAGAAGATGAAGGTTAAAGTTACAAAATTTTCACAAAAGTACTACCCCCTTCCCCCTGATGCTCCGAACCTGGTGGCATTACAGTCTTGATTTTAGCTATTTTTATTAAGGTCTATGAGCTGATCATCCATGCCAATTTTCAAGTCTGTAGGGCTTGTGGTTCAGAAGAAGAAGAAGGTTAAAGATTTCAAAATTGATCCAAAGTACTACCCCCTCCCCCCTGATGCTCCGCATCTGGTGGCCCTACATTCATGATTTAAGCTATTTTATTTTAGATCCATATGCTTATCATCCATGCCAATATTGAAGTCTGTAGGGCTCCAGGTTCATTAGAAGATGAAGGTTAAAGATTTCAAAATTGATCCAAAGTACTACCCTCTCCCCCCTGGTGCTCCACACCTGGTGAATCTACAGTCATGATTTTAGCTATTTATATACAGGTCCATATGCTGATCATCCATGCCAATATTCAAATCTGTCAGGCTCCTGGTTCAGAAGAAGAAGAAGGTTAAAGATTACAAAATTTTCACAAAAGTACTACCCCCTCCCCCCTGGTGCTCCGCACCTGGTGAATCTACAGTCATGATTTTAGCTATTGTATACAGGTCCATATGCTGATCATCCATGCCAATATTCAAATCTGTCAGGCTCCTGGTTCAGAAGAAGAAGAAGGTTAAAGATTACAAAATTTTCACAAAAGTACTACCCCCTCCCCCCTGGTGCTCCGTACCTGGCAGCCCAACAAATATGATTTTAGCTATTTTTATTAAGGTCTATGAGCTGATCATCCATGCCAATTTTCAAGTCTGTAGGGCTCCTGGTTCCGAAGAAGAAGAAGCTTAAAGATTACAAAATTTACCCAAAGTACTACCCCCTCCCCCCTGGTGCTTCGCACCTGGTGGCCCTATATTCATGATTTTAGCTATTTTAATTCAGGTCTATGAACTGATCATCCATGCCAAGTTTTAAGTCTGTAGGACTACTGGTTGAGAAGAAGAAGAATTTTAAAGATTTTCTTAAAATTTCACCTTTTGTTGCCATAGCAACCAGAGTTTTTCATGGATTTCAATTCTTTTAGCTATTTTTGAAGGGGACCACCTAAGCAACATTTCTGTAAAATTTGGTGTTAATTGGCCTAGTAGTTTAGGAGGAGATGTCGTTTAAAGAAATTGTTGACGGACGCCGGACGACGGACGACGACCGACGACCGACGGACGGACGCCGGACGAAAGGTGATCACAATAGCTCACATGAGCACTTCGTGCTCAGGTGAGCTAAAAAGTGGATCCAGTCTTCCAAAAACGGACCATTTGGATTAAAATCTATATTTGAACAAGACATAGGGACCAGTGCGACTACTATGATAGGTTGTGTTTCAAATAATTGTTCACAGGAAGGTAGAATGCATTCTTGATTCAGAAAATGAGCCAAGTGTGAAAAATTTCATCCTTTAAGTCAAATAATGACACAAGTTGTAAATTATTTCTGTTTTGAAAATAACAGTTTTAGGAGTGTTTTGATTTTTAAACCACAGTTAATAACAAATTCAAATCTTACTCTAATAAACTTTCTTTGAAATTAAAATCTTATCATAATATTAATCCTATATGAATGAACATCTTTTTTAACTAATTTATTTAAAGTGAATATATCTTTATGTTGTCTATGTACTAGGTTACAAACCACAATTGAACTTGGACTTTTTTAGAATTATCTTTCCAGGATTAAGTCTGATAAACATCTGATAAACATCAACAAATTTCAGGATTTCAAGGACTTAACTGTTTGAATCATTCAAGTCCTTGCCCATCAGGTTCAGGAGTCACTAGCTGATATAAATGCAGGCGATTCCTTTTCTGCCATCATCATAATTTGTGGTTAAAGGACTACAAAGTCTTGGACAAAATTATGTCACCAGACTTAAGAGCTCAAGCGAAGGAAGGAATTGAAGCCTGCATTTCAATGCAAATAGTCCTCGTTGCTAATTGCACGCATAGTGAAGCCAGAACAATCCTGCTTTAATTGGAGGTATAGGTAAAGATCAGCCTGCACATATGTGCAGTCTGATCTTAGTCTATACCACCTGTTTTTTACTTCTCAAATCAGAAAAAAAATTAAAAATATATTTTCAAAATATTTATACTGAAATCACAATTAGTGCATCAAGTACTCTCTGCGCTTTGATTTTATCTATCGACATAAGAGATTTTGATTTCATGTGATATACCCCCTGTCTTGTAAAATGTTTTGACATAGAGGAATTTAAAGAACATTTTGTACAATAAAAGTCAACTAAAATGGAGATTCACATTAATGGAGTATAGATAAAAATTTCTTTCATTGGAGACCTTGATCAAATATATCTATGCATCATAAAATGTTCTCTTTAAAAATATACAATTTTATTTAAGATGTTTTAAAAAATGTTTGTCCATTCTGATGAGGCCAAAAATTGGTTTTATTTCTAAATGAAAACAAATTTGAATATGACTGCCAATAATTAAGTAAGTTTCAACAAAAAAAAAGTCTCGTAAGAAATTATTTCATTATCCTTACATTTTTTGCTTCGTGATTTTGAATCATAAGATATATAAAGGTATTCATTGGTTTTATGAAAGTTATGAAACTAAAAACCCAATCACACTCATGTATGAATCTGCCTCACAAAGTAGGTTCATACCTCCATGAAACAACAAAAACTCTCTTAGATAATATCTCATAAAACACATACTGAAGATGGTGCTGATTTTCTCATTTCTTTAGTCTACTGATCATTCACAAGATTTGCCTTAGAGTTGTAGTCTTTCTTCTAAAACCTCAAAACTATAGCTTGTGTAAAGCTGTAGTTACCAGGTTTTGAAAGAAAATTGGCGCAATAAAGTATATCAATTTATTTCAGAAACTGATATTCTTAAAACCACTACAGTAAACAGGTAAATCATTCGATATGAAGTAAAAATGTTTAATAGATTTAAGGCCCTAAAAAATCTGTCAAATCATGGTGAAATTAACCACCACCCATTGGATGAAATAGTTTGAATTTTTGACTTTTGTAAATTGGATTGATTTCAATATAGAGAGGTCAAAATGAAAGTTAGTTTTATATTCTACAAGAGTCCCACAATAGTTTTCCAGTGACATTACACATCCAAAGCCTACAATCCTTGACCTTATAGTATGACATTGACCTTGATTATTCTGTCATATATTACTTCTACACCTAATATATGATATAAATTGAAATATTGATGGCTCTTCTGGAGGCAGTTGAAACTACCTATAAACATATAAGTAGATACAGCTATTTCACACTAAGCCATCAATATGTGAGACAAGTTTTTTTTAAAATCTACGAATGAATGTATGACATAACAAGAGCACCGCAAGCGGGTGCCAACACTCGACTGTTAATTATTTCTTAGGCAAATGCAAATATATGAACTTGGTACCTATAGAAAGGTCATGTCCCAAGCAATGATCATGTGCAATATGAAGTCTCTTTGACTGACTATTCAAAAGTTATGACCAAGATAAAAAAAAATATTAAAAATTGACCTAGAAAAAAGACCTTGACCTTATTTGGTGACATTGAACTTGGAACCTACAGAAAGGTCTTGTCCCAAGCAATAATCATGTGAAATATGAAGGCTCTATGACCTACCATTCAAAAGTTATGACCAAAGTTCTATTTTTTTTAAAGAAATTTGATCTTAAAAATGACTCTGACCTTAACTGATGACCTTGAACTTGGTACCTACAGTAAGGTCTGGTCCCAAGCAATGATCATGTGAAATATAAGGGCCCTATGACTAACTGTTCAAAAGTCATGATCAAGGTTTGAGCATGGTGATATTAACTCTCTCAGCTCAATCTAGGACAATGATCAGACAACTTAAAGCAATTGCTATGAATTTATAGGCACTTCAAAAATTTTGTGCTTACCCTATCAAAATGCTTCAAATTCTTACCTTTTCTTCACAAAAGCCATTATTTTAATTTGAGGACCTTAAAAATGTGGAGAATGTTTAATTTATGCAGACATGACAGAGTCTACAATCCATTTTTATTTCCTAACAATATGTTGTCAAGCTGGGGAGGCTATGGTATTACTTCCTAAGTAGTATTTTATGTTCTTATCTTTCACCGCAATGGAGAGTAAGTATGGGGCAGGCATGGAGAATTGAAAACTTAAGAAGTTAAAGATCTTTAACTTAAATCTTTATGATACAGTTAAAGTTGTGTTGATAAGCAGTCACTTAAAGGAATTGGCGCTTAATACAATATTTCATGATAAATAATATAGGATATTTTGATAACATATGTTTAGCATGCCAAAAAAGTCTAACTGAATCCTATGGTGTCTCACCTCATTGAGACAATTCTAATGGGTTTTAACAACATGAGATTCATTTGCAAACAATATATTTGTTAAAGAAAGTCCACTTTTTCAGATTTTGCTTACAGTGAAGGGACTAAAATTTCATAATGGTGGCTTAATAGATACAAGTGGTTGCTTAAGCAATATCCATTGTATTTTGACAAAGCATTTATTTTTAGTTGTTTTTTTTTTCTCTTTTTTTTTTCTTTTAAGTCTTACTTTAGGAACTAAAGTGTAATAAGCTGTTATTAATGATAGTCTGATAAAATTATTTGTGTTATGGTATTCTTTAGGACTTGTTTAGGTTATTGAAGCACCAAAGTATGCTTCGAAACAGTAACCTTTAATCTTTTTTCTCTTTACTTCCTTTACAGGCCAAATTGAGGGGTCAGTGCAATACTATTGTAAGTGCCTATAAATATATAGGCACTTACAATAGAGTCGCGCTAACCCTTTAAAATGCTCTCTTTCCACACAATTATTTTCATTTCAACCTACTAAACACCTTCACCCTAAATTTCAAAGTAAAGAATTTGCAGCAGATGTGGTATATGTCCAGCAGCCAACCATTAAAATTTGACCTGGACATTTGATCTTAAACAACCTCTACTCTAACATGCTATTATCAGATATCTTCCAGACCATCAGCCATGAAAATGTTTGAATCTTAACTTTAAGGAATGTTGATCTTTATCCTGCTTAATGTAAATTTCCTTTAAAACAAAAGATGTTTGTAAACCATTTATGCCCCCCATAAAAGCAGGTCAAAAGCCTATTCTTTGTCAATCAACAAAGGGCAATAACTCACAAAATATGATGAGTATAGTAATGGTACTTGAACACTGCACTGCTCCTCAATGAGATCTATCCACCTGTGAAGTTTCATGATTCTAGCTTGCAAACTTTTTGAGATATGCTCCTGACAAAAACTGTCTACAGACAGACTTACTGACAGACTGACAGACCGACCAAGCTGAGGCATAATAACTTTAAATTTTGGGACATAACTGCCAGGCTGGCTCAAGTCTTTCTTAAGAGAAAAAAGAAGATAGAAGACAGTGTATTCTAAAACCTGACTGCACTCATCTGCGCAGCCTGGTTTTAGTATATACTGTATTTCAAATATTCATATACAACAGGAAATTACCATGAACAACATGAGGATTTATTCAAATATCACCATATTCTAAATTTTAAGTTAAAGCACCCGTCTGTATTAAGAGTAAAAAAAAATCGCTATTTCGTGAACATTCTTCAAAGAATTATTCTTGATTAAGTCCTTGAAAGATGAGATATATAACTAGAAAGCCATGAATGGCTTGAGTCGCTCCACAGGCTCGAAATTCTTGTAAAAGCAAATAAATGTTTTGACTAGGTTTTTAGATATTTGGGGTTCTACTGATGGTGAAAATGATTTTCAAAGTTTGAACTATATAATAGATAGAGAAATGACCTCCGCTCTTAAAAGACATATTTTTCATCAAATCAAAATGATTTTTGGCTGCATGATAATGGGTCACCCAAAGATCATAGCATATCAGTTACATTCCGAGAAAATGATTTTTATAGTTTCCACTATTTAACTTGTTGAGAAATGACCTCCACCCACAAAATGCATATTTTTCATCCAATCAAAATAATGTTTGGTGCATTGATAAAGGGTCACTCAAGGATCATTCCACTTAAATTTGGTTGATATCCAAAAATTAGATTCTGTGAAAATGATTTTCAAATTTTCCACTATATAACATATAGAGAAATGACCTCTGCCCATAAAATGCATATTTTCCATCTGATCACAATGATTTTTTGTAGACTAATAAAGGGTCACTCAATGATCATTTCAGTGAAATTTGGTTGATATCAATCCATTACAATCTGAGAAAATGATTTTCAAAGTTTCCACTATATAACATATAGAGAAATGACCCCCGCCCATAAAATATATATTTTCCATCCGATCACAATGATTTTTTGTAGACTGATAAAGGGTCAGCCAAGGATCATTCATGTAAAATTTAATTGGTATCCATTGATAAGAATCGGAGAAAACTCACTTTTTACCATATTTGGAAATTAGCCACGCCCCTTAAATCCATGTTTTTCATTGGATCAAAATTTCTTGAACAACTTTGAACTAGAAAGCCATGAATGGCTTGAGTCGCTCCACAGGCTTGAAATTCTTGTAAAAGCGAATAAATGCTTTGACTAGATTTTTAGATATTTGGGGTTCTACTGATGTTGAAAATGATTTTCAAAGTTTCAACTATATAACAGATAGAGAAATGACCTCTGCTATTAAAAGACATATTTTTCATCATATCAAAATAATTTTGGGCTGCATGATAATGGGTAACCCAAAAATCATACCAAAAATGTCAATTGGTATCCATCAATTACATTCTGAGAAAATGTTTTTCACAGTTTCCACTTAATTCAACATATTGAGAATTGACCTCCACCCATAAAATGTATATTTTTCATCCAATCAAAATAATTTTTGGTACATTGATAAAGGGTCACTCAAGGATCATTCCAGAGAAATTTAGTTGATATCCAAAAATGACATTCTGAGAATATTGATTTTCAATGTTTCCACTATATAACATATAGAGAAATGACCTCTGCCCATATAATGCATATTTTTCATCCAATCAAAATAATTTTTAGTACACTGATAAAGGGTCACTCAAGGATCATTCCAGTGAAATTTGATTGATATCTATCACATACATTCTGAGAAAATGATTTTCAAAGTTTCAACTATATAACATATAGAGAAATGACCTCCGCCCATAAAATGCATATTTTTCATCCAATCACAATGATTTTTTGTAGACTGATAAAGGGTCACCCAAGGATCATTTCAGTGAAATTTGGTTGATATCCATCAGTTACATTCTGAGAAAATGATTTTCTAAGTTTCCACTATATAACATATAGAGAAATGACCTCCGTCCATAAAATGCATATTTTCCATCCGATCACAATGATTTTTTGTAGACTGATATAGGGTTACCCAAGGATCATTCATGTAAAATTTAATTGGTATCCATTGATTAGAATCTGAGAAAACTCACTTTTTACCTTATTTGGAAATTAGCCACGCCCATTAAATCCATGTTTTTCATTGGATAAAAATTTCTTGAACAACTTTGAAAGAGGGTCACCCAAGGATCATTCCTGTGAAGTTTGGTCGAAATCCATCCAGTAGTTTCTGAGGAGAAGATTTTTAAAGAAAAGTTTACGACCGGACGCACGCACGCACGGACGGACGGACGGACGGACGGACGGACGGACGCACGACGGACACAACGCCATGACAATAGCCCCAGTGGCTTTCAGCCAGTGGCGCTAAAAAGGGTTACCCAAGGATCATTCCTGTGAAGTTTGGTTGAAATCCATTCAGTAGTTTCTGAGGAGAAGATTTTTAAAGAAAAGTTTACGACCGGACGCATGCACGCACGGACGGACAGACGCACGCACGACGGACACAACACCATGACAATAGCACCATTGGCTTTCAGCCAGTGGAGCTAAAAACACATTTCAATCACCAAATGGTGGCTTTTTCGGGTAAGGCATTATCTGTTGTATAAAGAAAATTATGAAAATGAGATTTTGGTCATGTGAAATACGCCAACAAGCAGGAGTGAATATGTCGGAAATATTGCGGGTCATAAATATTCATCAAGTTAGGCCTATATTTAGATCATCATGTCATAATCACTTCATTAGCCAATATTGTAATGACAAATTCAAGCTTAACTTTAAGAATAAAAGTCTAGTTAGTGTTTACATATTCATTTAAGATCGTTGTCTTGCGCTTCCCAAATATTCAGTTTCACGATTACAGACAGGGAATATTGTGAAATAAGAGTTTGAGAGAGACGTTAATGAAGACTTGCCCTCTTTCAATGATTTTGTAATGTTTCAACATTTTTCTCCGCAGGGTTATCAAATTAACGATTATATTGTTTGGCTATTCAATTATATTATTTAATATAATTTGTGTGGTGTCTGTGGTCTAGAGGTAGAACATCAGCCTCTTGACTTAAAGGTCCTGAGGTTGATTCACTGGAGTTGGTATCGATCTTGGTTTTTCATTGGCCCACACTTTCGGTGCTAGTACTGGTGAATTTTCCAGGAAGCAGATTCGACAGGGATTAATCTAAGTTGTAAGAAATTGTTTCCCAAACGATGTAAAATAAATAGGTTTAAACCAAAACATTATTCAACCTTAAAAGCTCTTATAATTTTAGAAATCAATCTGGAAGCTCATTATAGAATTTCATGAAAGAAATTCAAGAGCAATCATATTCAGATGTTCTTTCTCCAATATTTTATAAGATTAGAAAAATCTTAATATAAACATGGTAGGCAATGGCAATGTTTCATTCTGAACACCAAACAATAATGAACACCTGCACAATTAAGTTTTAACTTTGATTCATGTATTATATTACAATTATGCATCATAAAACTTAAGATTTATATTTATTTTAAGTCAAGTTTAAACAACCCACACATTCTCACGTGCAAGACAAATGAGCCTGAGCATATAATATCTATTTATTTTATATGTGCAAGAAGTGCATAGACACACATTGATCCAGGGGGATACCCAATAAAATATGTCTTAATTTAATAATATTATATAAATATCATTCTTCGGCAAGCAAAATGTAGTAACAAAATGTTGGAACTTTTGGCTTACCTACTGCAACCATTATATATACTTGAAATTTACTGAACATACAGTGTTACTCTAAGAAACACTGGTCTGATAGAATTTCAATCAATCTTCAATAAATTTCGATTAATTTCTTCATTACAGATTAGCTTCAATGCAATAAACACTGCAGGAAGTGCTGACTGCATGCAATCCTGAGTTAATATTCCTGAAATGGTAGATAGCACAGGGACAGATCATACTGATCTTTGTCTACACTTCACTTTTTGCAAGCAATGGTTAGAATACACCATATTATATACTCACATCAATCAGCTCTTGAAAGACAGACTGATCTTTTCCTTGACAATCTTCGTCCCGTTCAATGTCGATACCTTCATCATCATCTGTGGGCTGATCAGTCATCAACTCAATCAGACCTTCAAGGTCTGTGCTCAAATGCGGCTCCTCATTTTCACTGAGTCCAAAGTCAAGGGCTTTATATATTGCTGTGCCTAAGGCTTGTATTGCCTGAAAGTAGATTTAAAACAGTGAAGTGGATTCCATTTAATTGTTACCCCGATAATAGCAATTCACTGCCTAATTGCAACTGACTTTGCATAAATGATAGATTTACAGAACAACCACTGTCTTGTAATATTCCAATGCTAGTTCATTTATGTAAGGGTAGTTTTTTTCTTTTCATTTTTGACCTGTCTCGCAAAAAGGGACCATCCGGAAACTCTGTAAAATAAATATTTGAAAAACAGATTGATTCTAGTACAGGTCAACCACAGCTTGCGTTTCAATTTTTTTTTTCAGTGGAAGGTAGCTTGATCATTCTAGATTCATCAAATTAGTATGTTGCAAAAAGTTCAAATCTAGTCAGTCTGCGCAGTCTGACTAGGATCGACACTTTACGCACTACCCAGATGGTCCTTTTTCGCATGACGGGTCACATTCATATGACCTTGAAAATAACTTTAATATCCTCTGATGGGCATTTTTTCATATTTTGGTCTATAAACACAAAGAACTGTCGAAAGGAATTCAGGAAATATATTACGGACTAGTTATACAGTGGACAAACTGACAAGTCAAAATGGCCGATCTTTCCATGCAAGGACATGAATTTTTGCTTATAAAAAATGTACAAATTTTAAGATATCATCATGGAGAAAATCAATTGCAGGTAAAAACCTGTAAATTCAACTCAGTCTCCAATCGCCGACTTTTTAATTTTCTTTGTAGCTATATCAAATCATCACATTACTGCAATTTTCTCCTTCGCTAGTCAAGAGTTATCTAGGGCCCTTAACCCTTTGCTGTTTAATCCCTGCTTTTTACGTGTCTGTAATTTTATGATTGAGAAAACATTGTGAAAAAAAGAAGAAATTGCTTCTGAGAAGCAGTTTCTTCTTTTTCCACACTATTTTCTACCCTACTTAATGGTTATTTTTCAAATTAAATCCACTTTAAATTTTCGTCTGCAAATCCTTCCAATTTTGACAGGTCCAAAATTTTGTAAAACAGGAAAGGGTTAACATAAAATTTATACGATTGTGATATCAAAAACATAAAATACTCATAAAATACATGTTTTTACCACAATTATTAATTCACGGAAATCCGCAGTATTCAATGTTCAATCAAGTGAAATATGTTTGTGAAAAGTTTGTAAATTCTGTTCACTTTAGTCATAAATGTCTATTAATCTGTCAAAAAAATATTTTTTTATACCAATGGAAACAAATGAAATAGTTTTTGTAAAATACACAAATAATAAATATATGTCTTCAGGTGGGGGCCAAAAAGTCGTATCTCACGCAGCAACTTGGATAAAGCTGAAGATATGAATTCATAGTTCCCTATAATCCACAATGTAGTGTCCTGGATTCAGAATTCCGTTGTAAAAAATGATTTCGGGTACTGATTACTTGTTAAGCAACAGATTACTCAAAAGTTTTCAATAACTTTTAATCTTTTTTACAACTAATGAAATATAAGAGAATGTCCTATATCTCATTAGTTGTAAAAAAGAAATAAAAAAATTCAATGTTCGAATGCTCCCGTGACGGCATTTTTTTTCAAAGGTTGACCTTGACAGATGACCTTGACCATGTCACATGACCTTGAATTTGGTACCAGCGGATGCGGATCATCGAGATCTATCATCATGCCAAATATAAGCTTTGTATCTTGAATAGGCTTGAAGATATTGGCAAAGTTAAGTTTTCGGGTTAAGTTTTCGGACAGACGGACTGACAGACAGACAGACAGACAGACGGACATGAGTAAAACAATATGCCCCCGATCTATCGATGCGGGGGCATAAAAATATCAACAGTAAAGTGAATTATGTTTCAAAAAGTTAGAGGCTGAATTTCTAGCTTTATAGCATTATTTATATTTTATACTTTTCTTTGATCCTTTTTATGGGTGGTTTATACAGTATGCTATTAAATTAAGTAAATGTATAATGAAAATAAAGATTTATAACTACAAATTTTATATCAATGATTTGTGGAATTAACAAAATAGTTTTAAGAAGTCAAATTTCAAGTCTAACAGATCGATGGCTCAGTGCAAAACACCCATACTGCCTTTATGTTTAAAGCCAGTAACAACTGTTTTGCACCGACCCATCAAAATATATTGAAAAAAGTTTGAATGTTAGGTGCAATCATTAAAACCCAGGATATCACTTTTTTCTTTGAAACAGTTCCTTGTAAGAAACCTTTGAAAATCCTTAATTGCATACAAAAATAAGTAATGAAACATTGATCTTACAGTGATATCTATTTTTTCTATTCCATTCCCCCATCAGTGCCCCCCCCCCCCCCCCCCCCAAAAAAAAGAACAACTTTAAGCTACACGCCAAAAAAATAATTTACTTAGACTTAAGACATGTTCAATCCTAAGCTAAAGTTATCTGAGGGTAAGTTCAAAATTGTTCCAAGCTATAAAGCATACCTGAATTTACAGCAATTCATTCATAATATGCTAATATCAGCTACTATAGTAAAATATTTGTTGTAATATATCACTAATTATTGCCCCATTAGTGCCATCAATGGTAATATCATCTTCCCTTTGATTTATCACTTAGCTTTGTAACTATAGCAATTAACAGTGACATCATATGCAAATTAGAACATTAGTAGTAAAAATGAAATTAGCTTTTATTGTTGTAAAGTCACTCAAATTAGTGTTTGGGCTGAATCCCTTGTCAAGTATAATTCTTAATGGTCACATCATTAAGTACAACCCCTCCGTAAAAATGTCAAGAAACTGGTTCTTGAATGTTCCAGAATGTTATATGTTATTTCAAAAACTCCTTGTTCTAAAATTAGCTCAAGACCTCGTAGTTCTTGACCTTCTAGAACTATTCATTGAACCTGTTCTAGAACTAGTTCTTGAACTGAAGTTCAAGAACATTGAATACAAGTTGCAGAACTGGTTCAAGAACTAGTTTGATCTTGTCCTCTTGAACCAGTTCTAGAACTAAGACTTCTTGAACTACCATTTGTTCTGGAACATTCAAGAACCAGGTCTTAAAGTTTTTTGAAGAAAAGGGGTTAGGGCAAACCTATTTTAAGTATCCATATTATTCAATGGTTCCGCTATAAAACCACTAACTTAGCAAGAGGCTGTATGAGCATTGACAAAGTCAAACTAAGGTCAACAACAACTATACAAGTGTTTCTTTGACAGTTCTACATTGTACCTGTATGTAACATTAAAAGTTTTATGTTTACTGAGATTTTGAATGCTGCATTAAAATAGTTACGAAATTTACTTCTTTTTAATTCGAACAAGAAAGCATTTAGATTTACCATTCTTGATAGTATTGGACACTCTTTTGGTAGTGAACATGAATTCAAAAGAATGCCTAAGTTTAGTTTACAATAGATATCACAAAATGACAAAATGCTTATGACAATTAAAACAAAAATGAAAACAACAACAAAACAACAGTTTACAGATATCTTGTGATAATTAAAGGTCAAAATATTCATTTTGATTTAAATGCAAAGGGAGAGATTCAACAAATCGGAATTAAAAACAAATTTTATATGATAACACAAAACCATTGGAGCAATTTCTGGGTCTGATCTATGAAACAATTTATCAGATCAAATATTTGAATATAACATTCCTCAAGGGCCACTTGGTTGTTAACAATAAGCCTTGAGTAAATAGGTACTAGGTTTGATATGATTTATGGCATAAAACTTGTGATTTAATGTCAGTGCTTCCTTGTTGGTATGATGAATCTTGAAATAAGCTTATACCTGTGAGTTTTTGAGCTAAAGTTCAAGAACCTTCAATAGGAGTTCAGGAACTAAGTTCAAGAACTGGTTAAAGAACTAGTTCAAGAACTAGTTCTAGAAGTTCAAAAACTAGTTCTTGAATCAGTTCTAGGAAAAGTAAATTTTGAACTGCCATTTAGCATTTTAGAATATTCAAGAACCAGCTCTGAACTATTTTTCAGGGGTTTGCACTCGACAAAATATCCTGTAAATAATTTACTTACATCTATTTGAGTGAGGATTGACTTGTATTCTTTGCTGAGAGAAAATGAACTTCTTTTTCCTGAAATAGAAAATGTAATTCCAAATAAATAAATAACATTCAAGGCTGTTTAACCCTTTCCTGTTCTACAAAATTTTGGACCTGTCCAAATTCAAAGGTTTTGCAGACAAAAATTTAAAGTTGATTTAATTTGAAAAATAACCATTCAGTAGGGAAGAAAATAGTGTGAAAAAAGAAGAAATTGCTTGTCAGAAGCAATTTCTTCTTTTTCACAATGTTTTCTCAATCATAAAATCACAGGCACGTAAAAAGAAGGGCTTAAACAGCAAAGGGTTAATATTGAAATATTACCAGGTCATGCCTCAGCATTCCAAAACCTGAAACATTAGATCTAATAAGCTGGAGTTACATGGTTTGGGTCACCCATCAATGATATATCCATTAATTCATAACCTTTGCTAAACCCAGAATATTCCTGCCTTTGCAAGAGGACAGTGGTCAAAGATCAGTCAGAAAGTATGCAAAGGCTTATCTTAGTCTATGCTGCTAATGGATTTTTCTTTTTCAACCAGAAAATTAATTTATTTCTCCCTTTTAAAGATAGGATCAAGGCATATACAAAGATCAGCCTTTACATTTATGCAATCTGATCATTCTTTAAAAAAGATTTGTTCACATTTCATTAAACTAGACTAATATATTTTGAACAAAATTTTTGTCAAAAAATTTTTGCAAATCAATCCATTCAATCCTTTGGATGTAACAACATTCTGTATAAGAAATTGTATTTAGAAGCATGAATTGTCAAAAACAAATCTCTCTGTCAAAATTTGCTGTTTACCTGGGCTAAAGATTAACAAACTTTTCTCTCACTCTAAACTGAGAATTTTCTCAAACTTAAAATTTGAATAAATGTATGAACATAAAAGATAACATTAATAAGTTTTAGCAACTTAATGATATCATCTTTTATGTCAATACAATTATTATAGTATTGTAACAGAATCAAAGCTTATATCTCCAATTGAAATTTGAGAAAATTATCAGTTGAGCATGAGAAAAGTTTTAGAATCTCAGACCCTGATAACACTTCATGTAAAGGAAATTATTAACACAGGATATTACTTTCCAAGAATATAAGGTTTTACAGAAACAGCCAATCTACATTTATCAGGGTTTTAGTCTGAAATCAATAAAATGGGTTCCAATGGACTCAATCATCTGGATCTTAGGGGCCCTTTCTTTAATTCTTGGAGTCCCTGCTTTAGCCTTTAGGTGTAGACTATTTCTTTCAGGGTTCTATCTTTCATGAATTTAGAGCTATTTCAATGTTAAAGGTAAAGAAATTCATTGAAGTAGTATTAATATTTGGTGCTCAACTTCAGGAAAGAACTGAAGACTGTGAAAAAAACAGGCTTCAATTCTTTATAGAAGTTGATGCCCAGAGAGTATTTTGAAAAATTTGAAAAATTACCTTAAATTCAAAGTGTTGAAAACACTGGATGCACTAACTGCATGTCAGAATTTAATTTTGTATTTACAATTTTAAATTTTTTCTTGTTTAAATAGGAAAATCAAGTGGTAAAGACTGAGATCAGACTCGACATATGTGCAGGTTGATCAATGTCTATACCTCCTGCCAAAGCAGGTAAATTCAGGGTTAAACACACCCATTTAAGCATTTAATTTAATGTCAACATTTAGTTCAAACCTTTTGCTCTCCTCTGTTTGCAGTACTTTGTTCCTGACCAAACAAGACAAAAACAGGATATTTGGTGGCAATCTGACCTTGCAACACCCTGTTTGCACAGCAAGGTCATTCTCCTTACGTCTCAAATTTCTCCTTTGATGCTTTAAGTGCATTGCTATTAAACATGTCAATGCAATAAGTATGTTTAATACAAACTTGTGACTTCCATTATATAAAATATTATCATTTTTTCTTATAAATGCTCCCTAAAGGAAAGCAAAAAATATACCTGAGCTTTCATTATCTAAATGTGACCCGTCACACAAAAAAGGACCATCTGGGTAGGGAGTAAAGTGTCGACCCTAGGCAGACTGCACGGATTGCGCAGACTGACTAGTTTCAAAACTTTTCGCAATGTGTCTATTTTCAGAATCTAGATTGTTCAATCTACCTTCCAGTGAAAGAATTTTTGAAATGCAACCTCTGGTTGACAAATGCTGGACCCAATCTCTTTTTTGAATGTTTATCTTTCAGAGTTCCCAGATGGTCCCTTTTTGCGTGACGGGTCACAGATACATTTATTAATTAGCTGTTTTCAAAATGATAGTGGTAAGGTCTACTAAATTTTTCTTTGTTTTATAGTTTTCTTATAATTTTTGGATCATTTCCCTTAGAGAAAATGAAAATTTCATTTAAACTATTCTCATGGTGTTCTGTGATGGTGTTTTCCAGTTGTACACAGAGCTTTAGTAGACAGTATAGACTAAGATCACTTTACACTTATGTACAATCTGATATTAGTCTACAAACATTGTATGCTTTCTATTTTGATTTTCAAAAACTTGATTCTTGATTGCCGCGAATTTTCAATTTTTTGTCCAGTGTATTGTATCTCAATATTTTTCTATATTTTCTATCTGAACACTTGACAAGCAGACATGGCACGAAAAATGGTAATTTGTTGTTTGAAACAAATTTTAAGTTAAACAGGATAAGGTTGAAACAACTTGAAAATTTTAGTAACTGGAAAAATGTTCAATTGTTGTAAGAGACGGGTTTATTTGTTTGTTTGGATGGGGTTATATGCCACTTTCAACCATCTTTCGGTTGTATTGTGGTGACTGGTGCACCTAATAATAGATTCCTGGTTTTTCTCTCACCAGTACTACCATCACATCCTTTCCTAGCCCCAGCTTCTATCTCACATAATCCTACGATTATCAACCCATTGGTTAAAGCAAAATAGTCAGAAAGGATGAGCCACTGTTAGGGATCAAACCAGGGATCTCTAGATTGACAGTCCGACGCACTAATCCAACTGAGCTATATATGACTGGGGCTGTGAGAATGAGAAGGAGCATTTATAGGGACAAAATTTAATATGATAAGGTAACCACTTATCAAGAGACTGAGCTCAGAAGGGTTTAAGAGAGATTTGATGCCCATGTTTGGACAAACAAACTGTGTTGGTCCTGGTCAATACCAAATATTTGTTCCCTGTGTCAGGATATTTATTAATGTATCCCCATTATCACACCCTAAATAATATGGGGATTTATACCCAGTATGGTCCATTTGTTGTACTGGATGACAGAATAATTTGTCATTGAAATACCATATTTTCTCTTATAATAGCGCCCTCCCTAATAGTAGCACCCCTATACTTTTTACTAAGAAAACCCACTCCAAATGTCTACATTCTAGGACCTTTTTGAGACTTCTGCTCTAATTTGGGTATGGATTTTCTCTGAAATTCACTTCAACTTTAAGGGAAAGGGGCCTAAAAGACATTATAAATTTAATGACTTTTTAAACCAGAAAATACATACTAAACAAAAGCTCTAGGACCATGTTATGACAATATCTCTCGGGATTGTTTATTAGGAGAAATACAGTAACAAATGAATTTACAGACCTAAATACTTTGTTAGCTTTTAATCAGAGCAAGCAAAAGTTTTAATTGGAATATTGAAATAAAGTTGCGCAGTCTTATTTTATCTAAGCTTCTAGTCTATAAACACTTTTTTTCTTTTTCAATCCAGAAAAGTTTTAAAATTGTTGTTTGAAAATGAAATACAGATACTGTCTTTAAATAAGTACATCCATTGCTCTCCTTTATAATATGACCGATGATGCAGGAGTGAAATAACACCATTGATTATTTTTTATATTACATAGTCGTTATTACACTATTACAATAACTTTGAAAATGAGTTAAGAATGTAAAGCAACATTATATTTTTGTTGTGAAAAAGTTGTCATAATGGATTTGCTGACATCATTTTGCAAACAGAGTTATACGTTTTGCAGAATAACTTAAATCCAAAAATTTCTGGAATTTCCTTGCTTGATAAAAAAAATTAAGGTCATATTATAAAAAGAATATCAAATTTGTGTTCACAGAATACTGAATTTATTAAACCTGTCATCTAAAATAAATAAAAACTTGGCACATCCTCGCTTTTATTTGTTAAAGATGACTTGTTTAATAAATTAGGTATTCACTGACCACTCATTCAATAGCCTCTACTATGTCTATGTAATTTTGGGAAGGTTTTTATTCAGCATTTTTTTTTTAAACTTACGGTAAACAGCTTCATGTTTAAATTAATGAAAGAGGTATCTTAATTCTATGGAAAAGGATGTCTATCTTTAATTAATACAGCTAAGTTCAGCATGCATCTTTGCAATTTTAGGATTCTAAAATCATTTAGGGAGTTACAACTGTTTTGCGCTTAGCTGTCGTAAAAATACCTTCAATGTATTAGAGTCTCATCACTGTAGAGTTCAAGAACCTTAATGGCTTTGAGAGAATGAATGTCACGTCTCAAGCAGAATCATTATTGAAAAATTCTTGTTTAAAAATCAATACATTGCAATTAATATCAATAAACTTTTACATCCTATTAATTGACTCCACCCACATCATTCAAAACCACAGACAATCTATCAGAGCTATATTTGACCTATCATTAGTCATTTAAGTCATGAACATTTTCTTCCTTAATCATGAATAATGAGCAATCTAAGTTAACTTTTTAATATACTAATTGATATTTGGATTGATTGATATTTAGATTGATTGTTACAGATTTATTGATATTTGGATTGATTAATATTCAGATTGATTAATATTCGGATAGATTGATTTTCAGATAGATTGATATTTGGATTGATTGATATTTTGATAGATTGATATCTTGATTGATTGATTGATTGATTGATTGATATCTTGAATGATTGATATCTTGATTGATATCTTAATTGATATCTTGAATGATATCTTGATTGATTGATTGATTGATTGATTGATTGATTGATTAATTGATTGATTGATTGATTGATTTATAGGTTGATTGATTGATTGATTGATTGATTGATTGATTGATTGATTGATTGATTGATTGATTGATTGATTGATTGATTGGTTGGTTGGTTGATTGATTGATTGATTGGTTGATTGATTGATTGATTGATCTATTTATCAATTGATTCTTGCATAATGTTTTCATTTTTTTAAAAAGCTTTTTTTGCAAAATCAAAACAGAAGCATGCAGCACAGTGAAAATTTATCACTCATTTGATTGCTTGAATAGATTTTTGTGCAACTTTTTACAATCCCCCAGCATATTTCAGGGGCTGGAGCACCTAACAATGGATTCCTGGCATTTCTCATACCAGTACTACCATTATATCCTTACCTGGCCTCCAGCTGCTTTACCACATAGATCTACGATTGAAGTGTATCTAGGAAGACAACAAAGGCTTCAGCAAAGGCTCAAGGCATAGGCGTAACTAGGATTTTGAAATTTATAGGCACACAGAAGGCGACCAACATATGATATATAGACTGTGACAAAAGATGAGTGTCCTTCATCCGATCCCTTTTTCTATGATTTGAGTGTCGGTGAATAATCAAACCATCGTAACTACAGCTTAAATAAGCTGTTGTTTTGATGTAATGATCATTCATCAAAGACAATTTTTGAAAGAGGGTTTAATTGTGTAATGTGGGTAATGATAGTTACGCCCTTGCAATTGATTCTTTTTTGCTCTCTCTCCTTCCACCCCCCGTACCCCCCCCCCCCTTTCTATTTTTTTTCTTAATTCTTTAATTATTTTGGATGTCACGATGTCTATATGATATTGGCTACTAGCTATGCCAACAAGGAGACATTTAAGATGTTGAGGGTACACATATAAGGTTATTGATCAAATTCAATAGATTATTGATTGATAATTTTTCTTATCAATGACAATTCATTTTTACAGGATGAGTCATAAACAGGATTGTGATATCTCAGCATCTTACATATCGAATTAACTTCACTAAAATATATAGATAGTTATGTAAATTCCTAATATAGATAGTAATGTAAATTCCTAACTTTTAAATGTTCATTGCATCACTCTGAAAAATATAGAAAATTTTGATACCATACTCTATCATCTTAAGCTAGTCATTCTGTATTTTCACCCTTGACATGCTTAACCTTAAATATCCCTACTTCAAAAATGTCAGCCATGCTTAAAATTCATGCAATGTACAAATGAAATGAACCCAAGTCTAACAAAGCCTATAGGTGGTCACTCTATATCAAATTACCAGATGATGAAACTTAAAGCTTAAGTCTTAATTTCAAACAGTTCTTAAGTTGTAGACAACAAGTTTTGGTTGATGTGATTTGCATATCTTAGTGTTTTGGATATGAAAACATTGTTCACAATTAAGAAATTGCTTGGAACAAGCAAATTCTCTTCAATTTCAAAAGTGTTTTCTGAAGATTTTTTTTCTATCTTCAGGGTCATTAAAAAGCTGGATTTTGTGAGAATGGGATTTTTATAACCAAATTTGAAAAAAAACAAACACAACATGATGAGACAACCCTGCTACTTTAAACTTATATTATCATTATCATATTATTTCATATTCACCCCAACAATTCATAATTTAACATGAGGATTTGTGATCTAGCCTTTCGATTTATTTTATATTGGAGCATGACTTTGCATTTAACTGTTAAGGTGTTATAATAGTGATAATAATGGTCCTTAAGTATTTCAAAATTGACGTATATAAAAAGTTAAATCTCACAAAATGGACTTGAAGTGCTTCACCCTCAGATAAACACACTTTAATAGAGCGATATAAAATCAAATCTAACTGTCTGATTCAAATCTAATCAATGCTTCACATTGGGCCAGGGTTTTAAGGGACACATGTTTTGTGAGCAGATATGTGACTCAAATAAATAACCAGGACCCTAAAAACTATCTCATGTGAGTGCCAATTACCCTGTGGCTATCAGCTCCAGTAAACTAGAAAGCCATGAATGGCTTGTGTCGCTCCACAGGCTTGAATTTCTTGTAATAGCAAATCTAAGTTTTGACTAGATTTTTTAGATATTTTGGGTTTTACTGATGTTGAAATGATTTTCAAAGTCTCCAACATTATAAAATATAGAGCAATGACTTCCGCCCATAAAAGACATATTTTTCATCCAATGACAATAATTTTTGGCTGCATGATAATGGATCACCCAAGGATCATACTAATGAAGTTTGAATGATATCCATCGGTTACATTCTGAGAAAATGATTTTCAAATTTTCCACTATATAACATATAGTGGAAATGACCTCCGCCCATAAAATACAAATTTTCCATCCGATTGCAATAATCTTTGGTAGACTGATAAAGGGTCACACAAGGATCATTCATGTAAAATTTGGTTGATATCTATCAATAAGATTCTGAGAAAATGATTTTCAAAGTTTCCACTATAAAACATATAGAGAAATGACCTCCGCCCATAAAATACATATTTTTCATCCGATTTCAATAATTTTTTGTAGACTAATAAAGGGTCACCCAAGAATCATTCATGTTACATTTGGTTGATATCTATCAGTTAGATTCTGAGAAAATGATTTTCAAAGTTTCCACTATATAACATATGGAGAAATGACCTCCGCCCATAAAATACATAATTTTCATCCGATTTCAATAATTTTTTGTAGACTGATAAAGGGGCACCCAAGGATCATTCATGTAAAATTTAATTGGTATCCATCAATTAGAACCTGAGAAAAGTAACTTTTTACCATATTTGGAAATTAGCCACGCCCATTAAATCCATGTTTTTCATTGGATCAAAATTTCTTGACCAACTTTGAAAGAGGGTCACCCAAGGATCATTCCTGTGAAGTTTGGTTGAAATCCATACAGTAGTTTCTGAGAAGAAGATTTTTTAAAGAAAAAGTTTATGACCGCACGCACGGACGCACAGACAGACGCACGACGGACACAACGCCATGACAATAGCCCCAGTGGCTTTCAGCCAGTGGAGCTAAAAATTGATGACAGTCTTTCCTGAAGATGAGCTGAAAATGTGCATATACATACACCGTTTACTTTCTTTAAGTTTAACAAGGGGATAGCCGTTAATTCATATAAAACTTGCAGCTTAAAAGAAATAGTCTAGTCATCAAAAGCAAGGACACCCAAATCTTAAGACAGGATCCAAATCATTGGGTCCGTTGGAACCCTTTTTGTCGATGTCGATCAGACCACAACATATGAACTCAGATCTCATGAAGAGCAAATGTGTAAGCTTCTTTCTCTCTAATGGAAAGTTATGGTCATATGCCACAATTAGCGGGGTCCCAGGGACCTAAATCCTACCATCAAGCACAAAGGATTTGATTCTGAGCAGATTATTTATAGCAACCATTACAAACATTATATGGTATAAATACAGCATAAATCAAGTCTTAACTACAAAATTACAGCTTCAATATTTAGGGTCCTGCTATGATACTTCAAGTTATGTTAGCTTAGAATGATTAAATAAGAAATCCATTTCATGATGATCATATCTCTCCTTTTAAGCTTAATATAAGTATATGACTAGAAATATTTTTGGAATTTATGCAGATAGCCAGATATGACACCAAAATTCAAGCACACTGTTGATTGAATTTGCTTTGAATATTCATCAAGTGTGATAAGGTTTTTAAGTTTCATATCTTAATGAAATATAAAAAAACGGCATTCTCTTATTTCACTTTTCATCTTTTAGAATACAATGTACTTAAGAGTAAATTTGTGTGTAAGACGGATATGTATTTGAAAGATTAAACCCTAAAGAAAGGATTGTTTATATCTGATCAAACGCAAAAATCCGATTAAATCACACAACCCTATAAATTGCCTTTTTATCAATTATCAAGGGTGGATTTAATCATAATCTGATCAAATTTGAACAATTTCAAGCTCATATTCCCATAAAATTAGAAGGTCAAAATTAACCTAGTGAAATTGTCTAGTGAAATTGTCTAGCTATGTTGAAGTTAAAATATAATTTTCCCCCGTGGATTTTCAAAGTTACAATTATTGTTTCTTTCTAGGTATGCATGGCCCAGTTTAGTGTTCAAATTATTTATATCAATGAGTCTTAACTTAAATTTATATATTGTTGATATAGAGGATTAGAAAAGAATTCTACCAAATGTTATAAGACATTAGTGTTAAAATATGGGATTAAAGGGTCATATTAACTGTTATACTAAATTTAAGATTTGAATTGAATTTTCCTCTTAAAAGGAGCTTTAGTTAAAATTTTGAACTCTGCAATCAACAAAAATATGACAATAGTTATTTTGGCTTAAACAACAACAGATTTACAAATGTGAACATCAGACATAAGGTAGTGGACCCATATTAGTTCAGCAATGTTTCGGAACAAGTGCATATACAAACCCCATTTACATTTGTACTTTCTTTAAGTTTAACAAGGGGATAGCCATTAATTCACATAAAACTTGCAGCTTAGAAGAAACAGTCTAGTCATCAAAAGCAGTAGTGGACCAATAATAGTTGAGCAATGTTTCGGAACTCATGATCTTTCACAATGTTGACAGAGATTTCCTAATGAAATCATTGAGAGCTCTTTGGTTAAAACTGATAAAGTTCATAACTTCCAAAACATTGTGGAACTATTAAGGGTCCACTAGCTTAAATTCTTTTCTCATGCTGGTCAAGGCATTCCTATAAACTAAGGTATAGCAGACAGTACAGACAAAGATCTGACTGCACAGATGTGCAATGTGATCTTAGAATATACACACTGCTTGCTTAAATTAATCCTTCTAAGTTTTCCCTGAAGAAGACCAAAACGTTGGTCGAAACGTTGGAAATAAAAGTACCGTCATAACTAGCTGTGGTAAGTGTTTTTCCTACTTACCTCTCTCCTCTAGACTTCTAAATTTTTGTTGAAAAAAAAATTGAACATTTGTCTCAAAAATGGGCAATTTGGCAGTTAGACAAAATTTTAATTCATTATGGTACGGTTTAAACAACATTCAAAGCCAAGGTCATTCTTAGAATCTAGAGCTTGGATGAGTACTAGAGTACCTGAATATCGGGTAGCCTGTAATGTTACTACTTCAGGGCTTGTGCTAGCTATTTAAATTTAGGAGTCATCGACCCCTTGACCATAAAATTCTGGGGGTCACAACTGGTTTTGATTGGGTCTAAAGGAGCAAATTTTAAAATCACAACTTAATAGAATTTAAAGTAATCTATATAACTGAAACAACATAAACAATAAAGTGTAGACACACTTTATTGTTAATGTTGTTTTATTTATATAGATCTCACCGTGAGCCGCTCGGAACATGGTGCATGTCTTTGGTCGCCCCTAAAAGGATTAATATTCAACAAATTTGTTTGTGAAAATAGCAAAGTTAACTATATAAGATGATATAATTTATAATTTCATACTAGCTATAGCAGTAGTGTTTGAGATATGACACCAGTCGACGAACTTCTGGAACACCCCTTGTATGTCCACCATTGATGGCTTATAAAAACTGTTATCTTTGAATGCAGATTTAGACAAGAACATGTAATTACCTGCATATACTAGATTTACAACATGCAGAGTTTATTATCTTTCTGACATGACTTTATGTTCATCTAGGTTATTTATCAAGCATACTTCATGACATAATAAAACTTTGAGAAGACCACCCTTGTATTTTCTCTGATAATTATTACCAACAAGTCAGGATTTGACTAAATTGCACAGATTGAGTCCAAAATCTTGGCTAAAAGAGTAGGGTCAAAAGGATTTGATAGTTGAGATAAATATACAAGGAACATTAATTAAAGATGAGGCTCAGCCCCTGCTTAAGATGCAGAGTATGTTGTAATGTTAATACTCAGCTTTTATCTGGTTTAAGGATAAACTTAAACTACATGCATTGGACATTTGGGGGCTCAACTTCAGAAAAAGAATTGGAGACTAGTTTAAACAGTTTTCAATTCTGTTTTTTTGAGTTGATCCCCGTATGGTCAGGTAATACGTTCTCACATCAGATAGTTTTAGGAATCCCAAGATTTTGAGCTAATTTTTGAGTCTCAGTCAGGCAAAACCTGCGTCCCTAAAAACCCACTTTATCTTGTAATTTTTGCACTTAAGGGACTGTCAAAGACAGTCCACAAAATCTCCACTTTTAACAAGTTTTGGGTCATATCAAGACAGATGGAGCACCCAAAAATGGATTCTAGATATTTCTTGCACTAGCTGTTACTACCATTACATCCTTTCCTCACCTCCAGCTGTTAATCCTAATACGGTGACAATTATCCACTAATTAGTGGGAGATGAATGTCAGAATGGTTGTGTGTCATCGGGGATGGAACCTAGGACCCTATGAATGTTGAGTCTGACGTGGTACCAACTTACCAACTATGCTATGCTATGACTGCAGTGTTTTGTAGAAAAATGTACAACACAGGATTCAAACCCAGGACAGAGGGTATTTTACAAAATGTTTGCATGAATACACAAGTTGAAAATTATGGACTTATAATAACTGCAGATTACACAAGGGTAAATGTTGAAATACTAGATTTTGCCAAATTATCACATAACTGTCGTGGGAATGTGAAACTGACTGTGACATAAAATTGCCCTCCCATTACAAACAAATATGTAACCAGTCTGTATGATGGTGCATGATGGGAAAAGTAATTTTGAAATTTAATTAATCCAAAAATATGTAATTCATCATTGATTGCATGCATGGGCTTTTATTTCTTTTTTTTCATGAATTTTAAGATAAATAGCATTAGAATTTTCCAAATATTGACATCAAGATCTTCTTACTTCAGAGTCTCAAAATCATAATCTCAATGTCAGACTGTATGAAGTTCCTTTTCTGTTTCAATGCTTACACCCAGTTTTTACCAAAACACAAATGACATGCATACTTATAAAGTTTGAGTGACTAAGAGCAAAAGGATTTTTTTATATTTGATACATTGTACAGGAATAATTGTAAGCAGTATGTTTTGCAAGAGGCCATGCACATTATTTCAATGTGTTTTTTCCAGTGGTAAACATTCTAAGTTATAGCCTAGAGATACCTTGGCTTTCAAAGTGATCATTATCAGCCTATGTTATTGGAAATCAATGGAAGAACTATAAGCTATCTACCACAAAAAGTTCAATTCTGATGGACTTACTTGCTTTATCAGCAACTTCAAATAGTTTGCCTGCAAGACATGCCTATCTCATTACTAATGAAAAATCATGAAATACTTTTGATTTACTCGAAGAATTTTTTGTAGGTTTCAAAGTTCTTTGCTCTGCTGTTTACAGAAAAGCAAGTGCACAAACATCCGATGAGTGTAGAGCAAAAGTTCTCTGAGACCCAAGCCCCGTAGGACAAAATGCTCCATGTGACAAAAGTCAAAAGGCTTTTGCCTATACCCCACTCCTGCATGATATACCCAAAAGAGGAACTCTTTTAAGAATTACTGATAAAATATATAGCAATATCAATGCATATTGACAACTTTCATGATATTACATTTTGGTTCAAGCCAATTCATGATATTACATATCATTATGTCAAAAGAAGAAAATAAGTACCCAACATGATGTGATGCGTGCATATTAAAATGTCCACATATTTGGTCAAGTTGATATTAATCTAAAATAATGCAAGAACAATATAATTAATCCTTGTCTTGCTGAACCCGGAATATTCCTGATTTGGCAAGAGCTATAGACAAACATCAGCCTGCACATATGTGCAGTCTGATGTTAGTCTACATCACCTGTTTCTCACTTTCAAACCAGAATTGTCAATAGATTTAGTTTTCCAAATAAAAATTGACCTACAGATGGTGCTTTCAGTACTTTTGGCCCCCTTGATTTTGATGAAATTTTTTAGCCAAAATTTATTCAGCATGACAAGGGTTGATCTAAAATCATGCAGGAACAATATAATTAACAATCATAGAATCCTCCGGAACCATTAACAGGTACAGATGTCGATACCCTCTGTCAGGGATTTGACTCTTAGGTAATTTTTCACTCGTCTTGTTGACAGAGACAAGTCGAAAAATAACATTTGAGTAAAACCCAGGAAATA
Organism: Fragum whitleyi; assembly: GCA_948146395.1. Lineage (NCBI taxonomy): Eukaryota > Metazoa > Mollusca > Bivalvia > Cardiida > Cardiidae > Fragum > Fragum whitleyi. The sequence goes on from OX411552.1 coordinate 23,235,706, forward strand.
GGGTATCAATGTCTCCAACTCCCCATAAACCTTATATTTCTTATCTAGGCCAGCCATTTAGGAATTTAAGGGACTTTAATTTGAAGAATTATGAGTTACCTTCTGTAACAAATTTTAATATTAATCCAGAAATTTTAGGCAGTAATGACATGTATTGTCATTTAGTGTAGGGTAAAGCTTGGATACCATGTGCTGAAACCAAGGCCGACAATGAATTACTTTGCGACAAAAAACCATTTGAATTTCAGACGACAAAAACAATCAAGCTATTACCAGTACTTACTCATTGTGATACATCGTAATTATAGTAGTTAGAAATCATTATCAGCGCACAAATTATGGTACAAGCGAGGTCAAGCGTGTGTCAATTGTCAAAACTATTTGTTCTGATCAAAAAGATTAATTGACGTTTTTACAGCACAATTAACATACCTCAAAAATGATTGTGAATTGAACTTGAATTGGTTTAGTTGAAGCACTTTAATTGCAACTTTTTATATTTTCACAAGTTCAAGATAATTTAAAGCATTTCTGCCAATGAGGGAAAATGATCACCATCAAAGAATGATTTAACTAGTCTATGGCTTTGTTACCCAAAACATAAACTTAAAATGCATATTTGAGAATCAACATAAAGTGGGGTTTGAACTCCTTTACAAATTCTAAATGAGAAGAGAATAAGTCTGATGAAATTGATCAATGGCCAAAAAAAATCTACGATTAAGTCAGATGTTGTCAATTTGGCACAAGGCATTTGACACCATTGTTAATGTCTTGTTGGTAGAGGTTCAGTATTGGATATGATATCGTTCATTCATAAATTCATTCAGAGCTATAGACTATAGCTATACTGACTCAATCAAGATGATTTCAAGAAAGAGGTCTATCAGCAATCAAGATGCCAAAACTTAGAAGCATATGTTCCTTGAAATAATAGAAGCAAGTTTGATCTAGATTGTAAACAGAGCTACAGCTAATACAGGAATTTTGGATTTCAAACAAGATAATTTCAACTATACTTGCATAAATTCTGTGTTGTAGGTACTCATTGGAATAGTCTGTTCAAGATGATTCAAATGAGTACCCACAACATAGGGTTTCATTGAGAAATAAAGATTTAAGGCCGGCTTTATCCCCTCTAATCTGTTAAATTCCTCTGGTCAATTAACATTTCTGCTTTATACAGCCTGATTCTTCTGTATTTGAAGTTTTTGGCAAACAGTATAGACTAAGAACAGTCTGCATAGACATGTACAAATTATGACACCAATGTTTTTGGGCAATGATGTAAAAGGTAATGGTGCACGTAGACAGTGACATCAAAGTTCAATTTTGTCTATACTGGTATAAAGACAAGGTTGACCATTGGTTAATTGCATTAACTAATGCATCTACACCTCTTTTTTTAGTAAGATCTATAAAGGCTTCTGTTTGATTTGTTTGTACATGTGGGGTTTTGCCCCCATTTTAACAGCATCACAGTTATATAGTGATGACTGGTTCATCTACCCATAGCTTCCTATTTTTTCTCACACTAGTACAACCACAACCTTTGATACAACCCATTAGATGCTTTCTGAGCTATACAACTTATTAATAATGGGAGACAATCAGAAATCCTGTTTATCAAATATCTGAGGAAAGTTGGCCTAGATGGGGATAAAAATCCTGGGTGAGGATTGAGAGCCTAATATCGAGGGGTCAGTGCAACACTACTGTAAGTTCCTATGAATATATAGGCACTTACAGTAGTCTTGGGCTAACCCCTCAATATGTAACCAACTGAGCTGTTGTAACCAGGGCTCTTGGACACTTGAAATAGTTTTTCATTAAAATCTGTCAGTATAATTCTTTAATTTCAAACATAAGGACATGGGTTAATGTAAGAGCCAGTAAAGCCTGAGCCTTAAATCTTATTTCTCAATGACAACCTATGTTGTGGGTATTTGCTTGAATTGTCTCAATAGGCCAATTCCAATTAGTACCAAAATTATTAGGTTTGAACTATCATTATTTGTTTGCTCAGCTTGAAACAGTTGTAACTGCCTATATGTTTATAGGCAGTTATAACTGTTTCACACTGAGCCATCATATTGAAAATATTTTTATATAAATCCAAAATACTCCCTCATTCTGTAGCGAAACTAAAATTACTTTAAAGAGATTGATTGCTTGAATGGGGTTTTACGCCACTTCAACATTATTTCATTTATATCCCTGCTGGAGCACCTAGCAATGGATTCCTTGTATTTCTCACACCCGTATTACCATTACATCCTTTCCTACCTATTGGTGAGAGACAAATTGTCGGAAAAAATGAGTGCCGCCGTTGGGGATCGAACCCAGCGTCTTTACATGGACAGTCCAAGGCACTACCAACTGCCCTATGATGCTGGCTCTACTTTAAAGAGGCGGATATGTTTACCAGACATATCAAACGCCAGATAATAAGATGCACCTCACTGTCACAAAACAGTCTATTTCTATAGCTAATGATGAAGCTTTTAGCTAATCTATCATCAAGATAGTGTCACCCGCATTGTTGTATTGAAAATGTTTGTAGATGAAAAAAACGGTCAAGCTAAATTACTTTTGTAAGTGATGTCTGCCCTAATGGGATGTCATCATGCTCTATTTATGTCAACCTATAATCACCCTTTTTTGATCTACTGTTTTTAAGGTATTGCTGAAGGTTGGTACTCTTCTAATGTTAACCCTTTGCTCTTTAATCCCTGATTTTTAAGTGCCTGTGATTTTATGATTGAGAAAACATTGTGAAAAAAAGAAGAACTTGCTTCTGAAAAGCAATTCCTTTTTTTTCAACACTATTTTCTACCCTACTGAATGGTTATTTTTCAATTTAAATCCCCTTTTAAATATGATTTAGAAAACTTTTGAATTTGGACAGGTCTAAAATTTTGTAAAACAGGAAAGGGTTAAAGGACATCACGAGCACTGATACAAGTGTCAGTCGGGCCAACTAATTTCTGGCACGGGCAGGTACTGTTGTTGTTGTTTCTTCAGCCTGAGGTTACAATTAGAAACCAGCCATGTGTTCAGGCTGACAAGATGTTGCAAACCATTTTCAAATTATTTCAAATTTGCACCCACACAACAAAACAACAACAACTGCGTGGCAACATAATTAGCCAATTTTTCTCAGGTTACCGGTAGTATACCCCTCCAACAAGAGTGCCATAGTCACAAAATACGCAGCCACTTTGCTGCTGTTTCACGAAAATAATTGTAGACACTACTTATTTTGACAGAACTAAATTCAAAATGACCAAGTTTCATTTAAATCAAGACAAAAAGTAAGCAGCAGTTGCCTTCACAAGGCTGCAATTTCAATAAGCCCCAGACACTAAGTTTTAAGGGGGCGCCCCAGACACTAAGTTTTAAGGGGGAATAATTCAGGGAAATAAATGAGCCATAAAATCTTTTATCCATGTACATCTGCAAATTATGGTGATGACATTGACCAAGTTTCATTTAAATAAAGACAAAAAGTAAGGAGGAGTTGCGTTCAAAGGCTGCAATTTCAATAAGCCCCAGATACTAAGTTTTAAGGGGGCATAATTTAGGGTAAAATTAATGAACCATAAAATCCTTAGTTCATGCTCATCTACCAATTTAGGTTATAACATCCACCAAGTTTCATTTAGATCCAGCCAGAAACTTAGGAAGAGTTGCATTCACAAGGCTGCAATTTCAATAAGCCTCAGAGTCAAAGTTTTTAAGGGGCATAACTCAGGCCAAAATCAACGAATCATAAAATCCTTCCTTTATGCACATCTACCGATTGAGGTGATAACATTGACCAAGTTTCAAGAAGATCCAGCCAGAAACTTAGGAGGAATTGCGTTGACAAGAAAAGTGGACGGACTTACGGACGGACGGATGGACCAACGGATGGACAGACAGACAGAGAAGATGACGCCAATATATGTCTGCCTCCAGCGCCGTATAAAAAAGGTTCAAGAACTGGTTCTTGAACATTCTAGAATGAGAAAAAGTTCAAGAATTGATTATTGAATGTTCTACAGTGTTAAATGGCAGTGCAAGAACTTCTAGAACTAGTTCTTGAACTATTGGACCTAATTCTTGGATCTGACAGAACCAAGGATATAGCTGAAATCAGCCTAGCTAATAATCATCAAATAATATCATCGACCACATTTTTATGTGCTGCCGAAAGTCAATGCTTATTTCTATCATCTTCTATGTCTATCCATCTACCCCAATGTTAGTCAGCATCCATCTGTCTGAACGCAGGGGGTGAGAAGTTCCCATGCTCAACTTGTCCGACATGGGCATTTCTAATTACAGGCAAGTACATTTTTCTAGGCCACTGGTCTGTGGACAAGTAGATACCAGAGCAAATCTTGATACAGTACTATAAGTAGAATTTGCTTATTTGACTTGTCAATTGCATACAAATATTTTGTAATCACAAGTCACAATAACGTAATTGAGTTATAAAAGATCTAGGAGGAAAGTCATCATTTTGTTTGTATCAAAGAGAAGAAAACATTGTCTTTAATGAAGAAAATGCTGGGTTACGCATTTTCTTCATTAAACACAATATTTTCTCAATTTTTATCTACCTTTGTAGACAAGTTCACTTTGATCCTGGACAAGTAAGAAATCAGCTTTTATTTGTCCAGGGACAAGTGGAGAAACTCTGTATTTCCACACCACTGCTGAATGTATGTCCAGTCGTCCACATCATGTCAATGCAACTTCTACTACAATAATGGATTGATTTTGATGAAATTTTCACAGAACCCTTGTCACATTTCAAGAACTTATGCATACTATCTGGGTTGGTCATATTTTATTAAGCAATGTTTTTGTGGCATATTTTGTGACTCGATCTAGCACTAATATTGCTGAGTATAATCCTCTTTTTTATCATTTTTGGCCCGCCATGCTGCTTTCAGTTATTATTATAGCAGTTGATTGAAGGATATCTTCCAATCAACTACTATAAAATTAACTCATGGTCATGCATTTTTGAACATATAATCAGTTAAATTAATCTAAATCATTTAGACTGAAGTCTTTTAACAGTATAATCTATTTAGAGGGACATTATCTTGCAAGGTCTGACAGCTAAAGATAATAGGGTTACATAGGCTACTGGTTAATCAAGACAGATTGTGGCACTTCAGTAGATACTAATTGACAACAGGTGCCCCCACCATGTTCTAATTGGCAAAACTCAATACATTATATCAGTTCGAATTTTCTGATAAGAATTTGTCAAAACGCTAGCTATCAAGGAGACAGAGCAAAACTATTCTTGTTTCAACTTTGTCAAAGATTTGTTTTTTAAGTTCTTTAAATATATATGAGTCTAGGGTAATATCATATTGATTTAAGACTTAAATAAGACTTAATCTGTTTACTTGTTGGAAATTTGACTAAATTGGACATGCAATTTAGGCTAAAATAAAAGTAACAGATCTCTTATCTTATTTCAGGGCCTGAGGTTATAAAACTTTTCTCAGGCTCAGGCACAATTTTCTCAAATTTCAGTTTGAGATTAAAGCTGTAATTCTGTTTCATTACTTATTTAAATGTATAAATATAAAAGATGATATTAATAAGTTGTTATAATTAACAACTTATTAATATTATCTTTTATCTTTATACATTTCTTTTAATTTGAAATTTGAGAAAATTGAGCCTGAGCCTGAGAAAAGTTTATAACCTCGGGGCCCTGAACTAATTCTAAAAGGATTTAAAATAGAAAATATCGGGATGTTATAGGGTCAACAGTATCAAATTCTCTATTTCGGTTTATCACAATTTGAATCCCTATACAGAGTTATATGGACGGGTGCATCCTAAAACAGCGGCCACCTTTTATGTACCCTAATGCGTGTGAAATAATTATCCTGGTATATCACAGAGTGGGCCCCCAAGTTTCACCCAATATCAGCCTTTATTGATCTGAAAACTGAAAACCGTGCAATAAACACTCCAAACTGAAGTACCCTAGGTCTGAAGAACCCTTCAGTGTGTTTGAATTTCTTCCTTACACTTTTTTCACATAATCTTTCCTTATTCTCTAGAAATCCATGCACAGTGTTAGCAAGAAAAGGGGGGGTCCCAACACCCCAACCTTGTAATTTCGAAGAAAATCTTGGTTATCTGAGTTGCAGAAAAGTTCAAAATCACACTACCAACGGTCAGTATGAGAGGGTGACCTCAGCAAAATTCTTCATATGCACATAAAATCCTAGCAAGAAATATAAGCATGTAGATTTATTGTGTAATCATGATTAATCTAATCAATGGATAACATGTCAGAGCAATCAACATGCCCAAACTATTCATCCTAAAATTATCTTTAATTTTTCAATTCAGGGTGTTCATATCTTTAGATAAAATGATGCAAGTCAATACATTTAATGTTTTTCTTCAAATTAAGCCATATTTTTTTCTGCAGAAAAGTCAGCAATGTATACTTTCCATTTTCATACCTATGTAAATAATGCCCTTCGTTCTATCTGCTTGGTCAAGTTGCACTAAAGTTTAAATAAATTATTCAAAATGAATAACTAGCTTTCACCATAAATTGAAGTGATTAATTACTATCTAGATAAAAATCATACAAAAGGACGGCTATAATAGATATCCATTTATCTTGCCTTGGTGTCAGACTGGATGCCGATAAAGGGAGATAATTGGTCAGGGACCTGTCAATGACTGACTCCATGCCTCTGTTACCTAGATAGTTATCTTATGTCCACAACAATACTTGTGGAGTCTTCCTGATTAATTTCAACCGATCAGAATGCCATTACTAAATGATAGAATGATTTAATCAAATGATCTGATTTTGCATAACTACAGTCAAAATGAGCTAAATTTAAAATTGTAATATCATTTTGATTTTTTTTGAAAATGCATGAAAAGGCTAATTAGAGTTCTATTTCCCCATGATTTTGAGTCTTGCCTTACATTATATAAATATAGTCAAACAAAATCGAAGACTCTTTATGTTAAACTACACCAAGTTTTCATAAATGATGCTAATAGCTTCAATGGAAATTTGTACTTTATATAATAATTGTATATATAATTTATGTTAATCAGTTTTTCTAAAAATTAATCAAGTACACAGTCCCTTTCACTGATGTGTCTAATTTAACATGCAAGCCTCTGGCTGATAATTTTTTAAGTTCAAGAATGCGGAAAGCATTGCATACCCATATCATTTTAATCTGATTATTGCAATTTTAATCCTGTTAAATAAGACTGTTTAAAGATTTTTGAATTTCACAAAAAAGATCAAACATATTAGTAACACATTAGAGTCTAAAAGATCTAACTAGACTGGAAATCAAAAGCTCTTTAATTCCAATCTTTTTTTATTTAAACCTTAACCCTTTCCTACTTAGTCCAGTCATTATGCATCCCTATAATATTTAACTAGAAAGCCATGAATGGCTTGTGTCGCTCCACAGGCTTGAATTTCTTGAAATAACAAATCTAAGTTTTGACTATATTTTTAGATATTTTGTGTTCTACTGATGTTGAAATGATTTTCAAAGTTTCCACTATTATAACATATAGAGAAATGACCTCCGCCCATAAAAGACATATTTTTCATCAAATGACAATAATTTTTGGCTGCATTATAATGGATCACCCAAGGATCATACTAATGAAGATTGATATCCATCAGTTACATTCTGAGAAAATGATTTTCAAAGTTTCCACTAATAAGAAATGACCTCTGCCCATAAAATACTTATTTTTCATCCGATTGCAAAAATATTTGGTAGACTGATAAAGAGTCACTCTAGAATCATTCCAGAGAAATTTGGTTGATATCCATCACTTACATTCTGAGAAAATGATTTTCAAAGTTTCCACTATATAACATATAGAGAAACAACCTCCGCTGATAAAATACATATTTTTCATCCGATCACAATAATTTTTGGTAGACTGATAAATGGTCACCCAAGGATCATTCATGTAAAATTTGGTTGATATCTATCAGTTACATTCTGAGAAAATGATTTTCAAAGTTTCCACCATGTAACATAGTTACAAAGAAATGACCTCCGCCCAAAAAATACATATTTTTCATCTGATCACAATAATTTTTTGTAGACTGATAAAGGGTCACCAAGGATCATTCATGTAAAATTTAATTGGTATCCATTGATTAGAATCTGAGAAAACTTACTTTTTACCATATTTGGAAATTAGCCACGCCGATTAAATCCATGTTTTTTCATATGATCAAAATTTCTTGAACAACTTTGAAAGAGGGTCACCGAAGGATCATTCCTGTGAAGTTTGGTTGAAATCCATCCAGTAGTTTCTGAGGAGAAGATTTTTAAAGAAAAAGTTTACGACCGCACACACAGACGGACGGACACAACGCCATGACAATAGCCCCAGTGGCTTTCAACCAGTGGAGCTAAAAAGTACAACACCCACAGGTGCCAATGCTCGGCTGCAGGTACTGAATAGTGCACAAAAAGAGTGTTGAACAAGAGCAACGACAACAGGTGCCAATGTTCAGCTGCAGGTGCTGAATAGTGCAAAAAAGGGGCATACATTTTACACAAATGCTTTTAAGTTATCCCCATTGATGGTCTGGGTGGCTCTTATGATGAACACTCATACCAAGTTACATGAAGATATCTTCAATAGAGCAGAGATATGACCAAGGTGAAGTTTGTCATGCCAATACCTAAGCCTACGCCAACAACAATGACACCAAGGTGATTTAACATCAACTTATTCGAAAGAAGCTGAGCTAAAAATACCTCTCTAATGTTTAATTTGTTAATTTTCATCTAAAAACTATAATTCTGATTGGTCATGTCTACGTACCTACAAAATTGATTTTGAAAATACAATAGCAGGCTTTCATGGGGTGTAGGTTCTGCTAGTCTGAGCCACTTGAATAATTGCCTGGCCAGGACTCTTAGCACTTTCCTGTTTTACAAAATTTTGGACTTGTCCAAATTCAAAGGTTTTGCAGACGAAAACTGAAAGTGGATTTAATTTGAAAAATAACCATTCAGTAGGGAAGAAAATACAAATGTAGTGTGGAAAAAGAAGAAATTGCTATTCAAAATGTTTTCCAAATCATAAAATCACAGGCACATAAAGCAGGGATTAAACAGTAAGGGGTTAAATCTATCATTCTGTTGATTGTCTGATGGAAGTTCCAAACCTCTTGGGATAAACAGAAGTACCCTCAATACAGCATTTTTCAACTAGTCTGACTCTCCTTCAACAGGGACTAGTCGCAAAAAAAACTAGAAAGCCATGAATGGCTTGAGTCGCTCCACAGGCTTGAAATTCTTGTAAAAGCAAATAAATGTTTTGACTAGATTTTTAAGTTGGAATGCGGAGCAATTCCAACTTAGATTTAACAAAACCGCAAAATGAACACAAGATAATTTCATTTCGGGTTTCTTGAGAACACATATCACGTGACAGGATGTGAATACACTTCGGCCTATTTTGTATATCTCAACTTGACAAAGACATACAGTTTATTTCATCAAAAAGTAATAATGCTGTACAATTACACAACTATCATTCACGTATATTATTAACACGCTAATTTATGTTTTAAACGATATTTATTGAAAATCGCCTACGAATATATTAGTATCATGTTTGCATTACTATATTTGGAAATCATGTGATAAGTCAAGTCCAATAAGGTCAGCAATTAACAATAGCACTAGCCAATTACGTGATCGGCTTATTTGGTAATGTCGCGATCTGTTTTTTCAGTATTGTAGCAATAGCACAGACAAATCACGTGATCTGCTTATTTGGTAAGGTCGCGACCTATTTTTGTAGAATTATGCTATAGCTTAAAGGTATAGCTTTTCTTTCTGAACGACCTTCTTTGACAATGTGTTATTTTGTAAATTTCTGTCTAAGCTATGAAATAAAAATCTTTTCTTAAAGTGATGATACACTTTTAAAGTTAATAAATATTTTTGCAACATTTTGTCGGTTTTTTTGGTCATACTACATGAATGTTTCAATGTAAAAACCCAATACTCATCCTCATAAACCCTTGCCACTGTATCTTTAATTGAATTATGAATATCTTTGCTCAATTGCATTCATCATCAAGACAATTTGCCATTTGAAACAAACCTACTAGTTCAACTTGTTTTCTTCACATTCTTACACATCAACACGTTTAAGAGCACCACCATACAGTTAGTTACATCGTGAAATTGACATTCATCTCAATAAAAAAAAAAACATTCTTAATCGCTCACTCAGCGCTTCATTGATTCATTCCAAACACTCACCCAAACCATGCAAAACCGCTCAAAGTTATTAAGAAATAAGACCAACATGTACATTCAAAATGAATTAAGCAAGAACCAATTCGCGATTTCCCTGACACAATTGAAATTTAAAGCGTCTGATTGGTTCTTGACGATATAGAACGCTATTGATTGAACTTTTATGCATATTTTATATAGGTTTTATATATAGATTATTTTGTTCATCCTGAACAAACTAAGCGACACTGAATTCCCTCCCTAAAATTTCACTCAAAACTCGCTCCGCTCACTCATTCAACATCATGCCTAATTCATTCGAAATCGTTCATCTTTTCAATTTCACGGTGTTATTGACTGTACCCCCAACTCAGAAGTAGAGTAGCATAATATTGATTTCATCATGTCTGTCTCTCAATCCATTGACCTTTTGCTTTCCGCTAGATAAACGGAGAAGCAATTGACCTGCAATAACAAAACTTTACACAAAAATTGCCCATGTCCCAAAGAAATGTCTTATTGTTTCGGGGTCAGACATGTCACGGTCATCAGTAAATTTAAACAGTAAAGAGTTTCCTCTCTAACTGAACAACCAATTGACTCAAATCATAAAACTTGTCAATGACCCAAGAAAGTGCCCAATTTTGGAGTCAGAAAGGTCGAAATCACAATTGAACTTCGTCCAAAAATTGTCTTTAGATACCAACTCATGAAGTAAAGACTTCCCTGCGCAAATATCTTTTTATCACGGACAAATCACTTGTTGAGGTCCACTTTGTGACACTTCTAATTAAAAATGTAACATATAACTCGAATGGAGCAGAATTCATTTGAAAAATAATATAAAAACTGTTTTGAGTGAATAAGTGTTCCCCTGTGCGTCCATTAGTCGGCTGTATGGTCCGTATTATTTTCTTCTTTTTTAGCTCACCTGAGCACAACGTGCTCAAGGAGAGCTTTTAGGATCATCCTGACTCCGTCGTCCGTCGTCATATTTCTTAAGACTTCTTCTTCTCCTAAACCACTTGGCCAATTTAAGTGAAATTTTGCCAGAATGTGACCCTCTTCAAAATTATTGCTATATTCTAATTGGCCAATAAATATGGGAATGGCAGGGCGGGGCTTATTTTGAGCCCATAATCATTGAACGACATCCCCTCCTGAACCACTGAGCAGATTTCAATCAAACTTTACAAGAATGTTCCTTTGATGACCCCCTTCAAATATTGTTGGCAAAATTGTCATTAGCCCATAAATTTGGGCGTGTCAGGCCTGTATAGCGATTCAGAGGTTTAAGCGTCTCTCTTTGTTGAAATACATTGATTTATATACGCCCGTCAAAAGACGAGACGTATTATGTGATCACCTGTGGTGGGCGGGAGGCGTCAGCTTCGTTAGTAGCTTGGAGTCACCATCTCTTGAACGCATTCCAACTTATCAGTACTTTCAGTACTTTGATTAGATATTTGGGGTTCTACTGATGTTGAAAATGATTTTCAAAGTTTCAACTATATAACAGATAGAGAAATGACCTCTGCTATTAAAAGACATATTTTTTCATCAAATCAAAATAATTTTTGGCTGCATGATAATGGGTCACCCAAAGATCATACCAAAAATGTTTGATTGATATCCATCAGTTACATTCTGAGAATATGTTTTTCATAGTTTCCACTATTTAACACATTGAAAATTGACCTCCACCAATAAAATGTATATTTTTCATCCAATTAAAATAATTTTTGGTTCACTGATAAAGGGTCACTCAAGGATCATTCCAGTGAAATTGAGTTGATATCCAAAAATCAGATTCTGAGAAAATGATTTTCAAATTTTCCACTATATAACATATAGAGAAATGACCTCTGCCCATAAAATGCATATTTTTCATCTGATCAAAATAATTTTTGGTACACAGATAAAAGGTCTCTCAAGGATCATTCCAGTGAAATTTGGTTGATATCCATCAGTTACATTCTGAGAAAATGATTTTCAAAGTTTCCACTATATAACATATAGAGAAATGACCTCCGCCCATAAAATGCATATTTTTCATCCAATCACAATGATTTTTTGTAGACTGATAAAGGATCACTCAAGGATCATTCAAGAGAAATTTGGTTGATATCCATCAGTTACAATCTGAGAAAAGGATTTTCAAAGTTTCCCCTTTATAACATATAGAGAAATGACCTCCGCCCATAAAATGCATATTTTCCAACTGATCACAATGATTTTTTGTAGACTGATAAAGGGTCACCCAAGGATCATTCATGTAAAATTTAATTGGTATCCATTGATTAGATTCTGAGAAAACTCACTTTTTACCATATTTGGAAATTAGCCACGCCCATTAAATCCATGTTTTTCTATTGGATCAAAATTTCTTGAACAACTTTGAAAAAGGGTCACCCAAGGATCATTCCTGTGAAGTTTGGTTGAAATCCATCCAGTAGTTTCTGAGGAGAAGATTTTTAAAGAAAAGTTTACGACCGGACGCACGCACGGACGCACGGACGGACGGACGGACGCACGACGGACACAATGCCATGACAATAGCCCCAGTGGCTTTCAGCCAGTGGAGCTAAAAACATCTGTAGAGTCCGCAAACATCTGATAGAGAGTAAAACGGTAGTGGATCTTTTTCCATCGAGATCAATTTCAGAAAAGAGTTGAAGACTGTTTTAAATTATTTTTGATTTTTTGTTACCGTTTTGAGATTCATGGTTCTCAAATCTTTGCAGTATCCTGTGCCTTTAATTGAATGTAAAATATACTAATACTTGCAAAGGTTCAGGAACTGGTTCTAGAACATTAAATGGCAGTATCTTGATCAAGTACTAGTCCTAGAACTGGTTAATAACTAGACCTAGAACTGGTTCAAGAACTAGTTCTAGAATTTCAACAAGAGGCCCAAGAGGGCCTGTATCGCTCCACTGGATTAAAAATCTCAAGATTTGAAAGAGAGATATTGAAAATAGAAGATAATGAAAGTGAACAGCATTCAAAAGGAATTCTGACTTTTTCTAAGTTGAAACTAACTTATGAAGAAATGAACTTATTTAACTAATATGTAAAATTACAAGGAAGAAAACTATATAGATATCACTTTGCAACAAGAGGACCAGAATGGCCCTATACCGCTCACCTGAATTTTATTGATCCAGTGGATCTCATCCAATCCAAATTTCTTGAACAACTTTAGAAGAGGGTCATCCAAGGAACATTCTGGTAAAGTTTCATTGAAATCGGCCTAATGGTTCAGGAGGAGATGTCGTTCAAAGATTTCGGGGTCGAAAAAAAGCCCCGCCCTGCCACGCCCATATTTGGGGGTCAAACCAAATTTCTTGAACAACTTTAGACGAGGGTCACACAAGGAACATTCTGGTAAAGTTTCATTAAAAATGGCCAAATGGTTCAGGAGGAGATGTCGTTCAAAGATTTTGGGTCAAAATAAGCCCCGCCCTGCCATGCCCATATTTGGGGTCATTCCAAATTCTTGAACAGCTTTAGAAGACGGTGATCCAAGGAACATTCTGGCCAAGTTTCATCAAAATCCGACCATTGGTTCAGGAGGAGAAGATGTTTAAAGAAAAGTTTACGCACGCATGGACGCACGGACGGACGTACGACGGACACCTCGCCATGACAATAGCTCGCTGGTCTTTGGCCAGTGGAACTAAAAACAAATTCTAGAAGTTCTAAAATTTCTATTTACATTGTAGAAACTTCAAACTAGTTCTTGAAATTTCTATTGTTCTAGAACATTAAAGAGCCATTTCTTGAATTTTTTTGCAGGGGCCATTCAGTTTGTCTTATTGTCATTTTTACCACTTTCTTTCAAAATCAGCTTAAGATGAAATGAAAAAATGGAGAGTTAAGGCTCCTAAAAATGTCATGGTTTGCTTTTAAGATTAAATATTTCAATATAACAATAGCGCTCAAACATTTCACCTTTTCATATTGTAACAACAATCAACTTGCAAATATAAAGGCCTTTTAAGAGTAATTCTGTTTTATAGGACATTAAGAACTTGAGATCTATAATATTTCAATGACATATACCTATAATACCTTAAAATGAATATCTCCCCTGTCTTTATGTAAAAAGAACATTTTTTTATTAAAGGAACCATAACAAGCAATGATCGAAGAATTAACACAACTTTTGTAAAATTTATTTTAGAAAGACAATATACATGTATCCTTATTGCATTTAACAAATATCATTCTTGTTGAAAATATCTAAGGGCATTTAAATTGATTGAGATGATTCTTATGGGTTCATAACAAAATATCGAGTGTCTGTGGTTCTGGTGGGAGAATGTCGGCCTCTTGACTGATTTTAGGTCCCCAGTTCGATTGCTGGTAGGGGTTGTTGGGTCTTGGTCCTTTCATTGGACCACACAATTTGTGTAAGTACTGGTGAATTTTCCATGATGAAGAATCGAGAGGGATTAATCTAAGTTGTAAAAACTTATTTCTTAACCAAGGTAAAATAATCAGGTTACCATTTAAACTATAGATAACATTGGGTAATAATTTCCATGAATATAATTTCCCTGAATAAGGACTCATCTAAGAATAACGATGAACTTTGCTGCCTGAAACTGAAAGGGTATATTAACCCTTGTCATGCTGAATGAAAATCTTTGAAAAATAAATGTTAAATCAAAGTGCTTAAAGCACTGGAAGTTACCAAATGTAAGTGAGTAGTGATTTTGAAAATGCATTGTTTTAATCCTTTCTGGTTTAAAAATGAAATTCAGGTGGTATGAACTAAGATCAGGCTGCACATATGTGCAGACTGATCTTTGTCTATACCTCCTGTCAAAGCAGGAATATTTCGGGTTCAGCATGATAAGGGTTTGGTATGATCTGTTTTAAAGCTAATGAAAATTCGAAGTGGGTGCATAATATATGTGGTGTCCCTAAGACAATAAATTACTTCAGGACAAGCATTGCAGAATTCAGTCTATGATATTAAAACCTTGATGAATTGAATCAAAATCAAAATGCTGAAAGCACTGGGTGTACTCATGGTGGGTAAGTATTTATTTGGAAAATATAATTTTTCAACCTAATCTGGCTTTTAAAAGATCTGCGTCTCGGTATGATATAGAATCTATAATACTTAATAAATTCTAAGAAGGCAATTTAAGGAATATCTAAAGTGGAATTAAAATTCTTTAACTGTTCTCAACAACAGCTTAACAAGTTCTTAATTAAAGTGTCATAATCTCTTTTGTAAAACTTGAAAGATCTCCAAAAATATTAGTAAAGCCTTTAATCTGAAAGCATACCATATTGACAAAATTGTTGCAATTATTCTGTGTAAATCTACGGTTATTCATCTATTATTTAATTTGTCCTTCAATGATTTTTTTTCTTTATATGCATGTCAATTTGAATTATTGTATTACTGGTATCATTAAGTACAACCAGAATTAATATTTATATAGTATTTATAAGGTTTTTTCGTTAGGATTCTAAAAAGGAAGAATAAATCTTTAAGTGCCAAAAGTAGAAACTGCGGCCTAAATGCTCTAAGTGATCTTGAAGTCACAAGTTCAATCTAATGTGTTCATGGGTATGACACTTAACAGGGGTGTGGAAATATAACCTTTCTCCACTTGTCCATAGACAAGTAAATGTCAATTTCCTACTTGTCCAGGATAGAAATGAACTTGTCCCGAAAAAAATAAATTGATAAATAATGAGAAAACACTGTTTTTAACCCTTGTCATGCTGAACCCGGAATATTCCTGCTTTGGCAGGAGGTATAGACTAAAATCAGTCTGCACATATGTGCAGTCTGATCTTAGCCTACACCACCTGTATGTCACTTTCACACCAGAATTGTCAAAAGATTAAGTTTTTTCAATGAAAATTGACCAACATTTGGTACTTTCAGTCCTTATAGCCCCTTAATTTCGATGCAAATTTTTTGCTAAAATTTATTCAGCATGACAAGGGTTAATGAAGAAAATGCTGAAACCCATCATTTTCTTCATTAAAAACAATGTTTTCTTCCCTTTGATACAATTATTAGGATGACTTAAACTTTTTCTAGATCTCTATAGTTCTGTTCAAAAGATTTGCCCCGGTATTTACTTGTCTACAGACGGGCATAGGAATTCCACACCCTTACTTAAAATTCATGGCCATCCCCAATGTACCCATCTGCTTAATATTGACATGTATAGCTATGGAATTAAAAACATTGACTATAAAAAGTGAATCCTTCATTTAAATGTTCTAATATATTTTCTAACTAGAGATGATTATTATTATAATAATTATCTCTAGTTAGAAAATGCCTCAGAAATAGTTTTTGATATATGGATCTTTGAAATGATTAATCAACTAGAATAAATTAAGATGTCTATAACAAGTTCCTATTTAACCATTCCATTCATATGACTTTCTAGTATCTGGTAAGGGGTTTAACATTTCAATTCAGCTCTAGACATTACAACAAAAGGAGAAATTGACACATAAAAACATTTCATGTCAACAATAATTCCTCCTATGACAGGTAGTTAATAAATACAATGATAGTTATGACATAATACCTGTAAATACAGGTGTGAAATAGGTGTAATAATGATGTCACTGATTACATCATAATGATAACTGATTAGGTAACTAAGTAGATATATCCTCAAATACATCAGATTTTTATTGGTGTTGGTTGTATTTTGATCTCTACTATGTTGTTTCTTTTTTACCCTTTCCCTATCATTTTTTATCAGTTTCAATGATCAATCAATTTTTTTATTCCTCTTTATTTGACAACTCATGATACAATCTAGATTAATTTTTCTTACTTTTGATATTATTCATACTTCACTTCGGCCGAGTGCAACTATCAAAGAAAACTAACCAAAGCCCACTAATGAATGAATCTGCTTCACATATTGATACAGTGCAATTAGATTTCAAGTTACATACCTCCAGGACCATGAGTTATAAAAAATCTCTATATCTCTCAGAAAAAATTGTGTGAAAGTAGTCCATCAAATGGAATAAGTCAATGCTACTGTATGATTTGGTAGACATGAGATGCCTGATGGTTAATCTCGCAAGCTATAATCTTAATTAAAAAACTATTCAAGGATATATGGATTGTGGAAGGATGCTTCTTGATAAAAGTTATTTGATAATGTCGTTAATTGACAAACAAAACTTTAAAACTACAAGCTGTAGTTACAATGATTTGGTGGCCAATGATTCCTGATACTGGTAACTTTGTGTCCCTTATGACCCACTGAAATATTGTAATTGAAATACGAAAGAATTACAGTGGCGGATCCAGAGAGGTTTCCGAGGGTTTGAACATATCCCCCTCTGAAGCTCATTTAATCAAATTCAATTTATGTATAACCTGCTGTTCCCAAAATCAAAGCTTTGGAAGACAGTATAGACTAAGATCAGTCTGCACAATTGTGCAGTCTGATCTTAGCATATACTGTCTGGCGCAGACTGCCTTTAACTTTTACTTGATTGTTATGGTTAAAATTCTGGAAAAGTGTTTAAAATGTTTTTAAAAGAAGAAATTTGTTTAAAGATATTCAACAAAATTGTGTACTACTAGGGAAACAAACCCCCTTTATGTTCGTTTGAACCCCCTTTAAAGAAATCCTGAATCCGCAACTGAATTAGTTACAAACTGAAGTTACAAGGTTTTTGATTACCCATCAGTGTGTGTGTTAAATAGGACTCAGATCAAACAGAAAGTTACTAGCGGTACCTTTCAAGTTTGATATGCAAGAACATGCCTGTCTTCTCACATTTACATGGATAACATGTACTGTTACTATAGAAATAGGTTCACTGAACCATTCAAACCTTTTACATTGTATGGCCTTTCTTTTCCATTCCAGAATTTTTCCATTCCGGAGCTTTTCTTGAATCAATGACCATATATGTTTTTACTCTGTTGAGAATTAAGGTCGTGGATCAGTAATAGTAGGTTCCACAACTTTTAGAAATAATGAACTTTAACAGTGTCAAACGAGGTATCCTAATGGTTTTCATTAGGAAACCTTGGTCAACTCAACATTGTGAAAGATCATAAGTTCCAAATGTCGCGGAACTATTATGGGTCCACTACCTTAATTCATCTCATACTTAACCGACAGGACTGTAACTTCTGTAAGTGTAACTGTAAGTGACATACGCCCATGACAGGCATATTTTGCAAAAATGTTTAAGATCTAGTAGGAGGTCAATTTTGTGAAAAAAAAATAGCAACTACAGCATTGGACAAGCTGTAGCTACAAGGTTTTTAGCAGAAAACTGATATTATGAAAACACATTGTAGGTGAAAGGGTTAATGATAAGTAACAACTTTAGAAGAGATTATATTCCATCAACTTGAAATCAAGGGAGAAGGGTTAGGCCCTACATAAGAGAAAAGGGTCGTCATCATTCACGGTCAATCGATCAATCAATCAGCACGATCTATTGATTCACAGTAACTCAAAGATGACCAAACATTACATGAAGTATAGGCGTATCTAGGACATTGAAATTTTTACGCACTCAGAAGGCGACAAACATAGAATATAATATATAGGATAAAGGCGATGAGTGGACTGTCACAAAAGTTGAATACCTTCCGCCCTCTACATTTTTATAATTTGAGCGTTGGTGAATAATCAAAACACCGGAACTACAGCTTAAATAAGCTGTAGTTTCGATGTTATGATCATTCATCAGCGATATTTTTCAACAGAGGGTTATTTCTTTTTACGCACTTGCGTAAATTGCGTAAAAAGTTACGCCCTTGTGAAGTATGGGTCATCATGCTTTTTTCCAAATGATGAAGGAAAAGGCCAAATCTACTTATCAATAATAAGGGCTAAGGGTGAGTATAGATTTTTGGATACCGTAATTGATTCAACTTTCAATTTTGAATTCAAATTTCTCAATTATTTGATTCGCTCTAAAAATCGAAAAACAAAGCTTAATTTCAGAAACGATTTCAAAAGTTGATCACTTACGAGGAGGGCCTTTTCCCGATCCTTGACTAAAATTAATCTCTATTTTGACATTGCCTTCTGTGGAAATCTGAATAGCGGTAATTCCATAATAATAAATATCCCGAAATCGGTCTTGTGAATTCACCGTCAAATATTGTACACATTGATAACACACGGCCCAAGCCTGTTCCTCACTAATGCTGTTATTAAATGAATATAAAACATCCTGTAAATTCACATATTCCTCATTAGAATTAGCACTGCGGGCCGAGCTAGTCTCTGCCATGTTTTCGGTCCTACTTCAATCACAAACATTATCGGAATGATTACTGTCGTATCAGATCCATCAATGAGAAAGGGAGAAAAATCTGGACGGCTTATTGACAATTAGCTAAGAGAAACAACTCTTTCTAGTGAGATATTTAATTAATCGAGTTTTCTCCCTTATCTAAGAGGGAAATTATAGTCTTCTCGTCCTAAAACTTTGCAACTATAGCCCTTTTCAAGCTACAGTGACAAAGTTTTAGAAATACACCGATGCTTAGGCATAGTGCTATTACAAGATAACAAAATTTCGGACAGGTCTAAATTAAAAAAAAAAAAGTCGAAGACCACACTTTATTTAAACTTAAATTGAGAGTATGAATAAGTGATATTGTTTGTCAAAAAAGACACGAAAAAAATAATAAAAAAATAATGTGTGTTTTAAACACTTATTCCCCAAGTGTTCTTAAAACACTATAATGCCCCAAAAACAATTTTCTTATGGAAGTTTATCCTTGATTGTTGACCTTGACCTTGTCAGATGATCTTGGAATTTCATTAAAGTATAGTTCATATAGTTGGTAGAGGCCTATTGCACCAGGTGCATAAGCTAATCTTAGCTTCTGTTGGTCCTTTTTGTTTGTTTTCCCTCGTTGTATGTTTCCACTTCCGGAATTCTTCTTTAGTATTTCGCGTTCTTTAAACACTTTTTTTCATATCTAGTATTTTGGTATTTGCATTCTGATATATCTTAAATTGTCTTATCACACATGTTGTTAATCATGTTACATTGAAAAAGCTTTCTTATCAATCAAAAAATTTTATTTTATTTTTTAAAAATTAGCTATTTACACTGACATTTTGCAAATGAAGGAAAGTTTTACAACTTTACTTTCTAGATTGTATTCTAATTAATCAAATTATGATTAATTATGATTAATGAACTCTGTGTCTTTACAGTCTTACAACCTAGAACACTGTCTGAACAAGTTTTTAAAACTATTTACATGTTAGACACTAATCTGTTGAATTGTTACCCGATTAAGAACGATAGCAATCAGCAGCAAACTTGTTTCTTGGTAACCACAACTTATTTAGTCTTGATTTGAAATGTTCAAATTTGGTGCCATCACTATATCATTCGAAAGGTTGTTCCAGAGGTTAACAACTCGATTGCTGAAACAGAATTTTCTTACATCTAGTCTAAAATTTTTCTTTGGATAGTTTCAGATTGTTTCCCCTAGTTCCAGATGGGTCTCTTAATTGCAAGATGGGTTTAGAAGTTTTATCAATACCTTTCAGTAGCTTGAAAACTTGGATAAGATCGGACCTATCCCTCCTATATTCTAAAGTTGGGAGTCCCAGTTTTTTAAGTCTTTCGCTGTAAGAGAGTGTTTTTAATGATTTCACCAACCTTGTGGCCCTTCTTTGAACATTTTCAATGGTAATTATGTCCTCTTTGTATTTTGGTTTCCAAATTACTGAGGCGTATTTAAGGTGTGGTCTCACCAATGATTTAAATACATAAAAGAACATATCAATATCCATATATGTGAATGATTTGCTTATTAGGCCTAAATTTCTATTGGCTATGTTTACTTTATTTGATATGTGGATTTTGAAACTTAATTTTGAGTCAAATGTCACCCCTAAGTCTTTTTCAAATTCTACTTCTTCAATTTTAGTGATAGTACCATTATTTGCTTTGACAAAATAATCATCTGCTTTGCCTGTGCCGATTCTTAGATACAGATTAATGAGAGGAATCTAAATGCCAAAACAGAGCACTGGAACTTGAAAAATGTTGAACTTAAGAAGAAAATGTTCCATTCCTAGGTTAATTTTTTGCAAATAGAGACAGACAGACACTCGTAAAACAGTAGCCTATACACCCAATCTATTGATGTGGGAAAAAAAAAAATCCCAAAATATTAAATTTTCATATTTTCATATGGATGATACAGAGATGGTGACTGGTCAACTCAGCCCCTTTTCAACTCTGCCCATCAATAACTTGGCCCAACGTTTAACTCAGCCCAAAAGCTTTTTATGCCAATATGCAACACTATCTTATTGATTATTCACTACCATTTTTACTCTAATTACAAGAGGGCCATAGTGGCCCTAAATCGCTCACCTGAAGGAACTGTCGAAAAAAGTTTAAAGTAGATTTAGAAATGATGAAGAATTCTTACCAAACTTCTGATCGATTGGGCAAAAATGATGCCTCTACACTGCTTACAAGGTTTTTCTAAGATTTGACCCCGTGACCTCATTTTTGACCCCACTTGACCCAATTTCAAACTTGTCCGAGATTTCATCAAGACAATCATTCTGACCAAATTTCAGGTTGATTGGGCACAAAATATGGCTTCTAGAGTGTCTACAAGGTTTTTCTAAGATTTGATCCCGTGACCTCATTTTTGACCCCACTTGACCCAATTTTGAAGTTGTCCGAGATTTTATCAAGACAATCATTCTGACCAAATTTCAGGTTGATTGGGCAAAAAATGTGGCTTCTAGAGTGTCTACAAGGTTTTTCTAAGAATTGACCCCGTGACCTCATTTTTGACCCCACTTGACCCAATTTCGAACTTGTCCGAGATTTTATCAAAACAATATTTCTGACCAATTTTCAGGTTGATTGGGCAAAAAATATGGCTTCTAGAGTGTCTACAAGGTTTTTCTAAAATTTGACCCTGTGACCTCATTCTTGACCCCACTTGACCCAATTTCGAACTCGTCCGAGATTTTATCAAGATGATCATACTGACCAAATTTCAGGTTGATCGGGCAAAAAATGTGGCCTCTAGAGTGTCTACAAGGTTTTTCTTAGAATTGACCCTGTGACCTCATTTTTGACCCCACTTGACCCAATTTCGAACTTGTCCGAGATTTCATCAAGAAAATCATTCTGACTAAATTTCAGGTTGATTGGGCAAAAAAGATGGCTTCTAGAGTGTCTACAAGGTTTTTCTAAGATTTGAACCTGTGACCTCATTTTTGACCACACTTGACCCAATTTCAAACTTGTCTGAGATTTCATCAAGACAATCATTCTGACCAAATTTCAGGTTGATTGGGCAAAAAATGTGGCCTCTAGAGTGTCTACAAGGTTTTTCTAAGAATTGACCCCGTGACCTCATTTTTGACCCCACTTGACCCAATTTCAAACTTGCGCAAGATTTCATCAAGACAATCATTCTGGCCAAATTTCAGGTTGATTGGGCAAAAAATATGGCTTCTAGAGTGTCTACAAGGTTTTTCTTATATTTGACCCTGTGACCTCATTTTTGACCCCACTTGACCCAATTTTCAAGTTGTCCCAGATTTCATCAAGATGATCATTCTGACCAAATTTCAGGTTGATTGGGCAAAAAATGTGGCTTCTAGAGTGTCTACAAGGTTTTTCTAAGAATTGACCCCGTGACCTCATTTTTGACCCCACTTGACCCAATTTCGAACTTGTCCGAGATTTTATCAAAACAATATTTCTGACCAATTTTCAGGTTGATTGGGCAAAAAATATGGCTTCTAGAGTGTCTACAAGGTTTTTCTAAAATTTGACCCTGTGACCTCATTCTTGACCCCACTTGACCCAATTTCGAACTCGTCCGAGATTTTATCAAGATGATCATACTGACCAAATTTCAGGTTGATCGGGCAAAAAATGTGGCCTCTAGAGTGTCTACAAGGTTTTTCTTAGAATTGACCCTGTGACCTCATTTTTGACCCCACTTGACCCAATTTCGAACTTGTCCGAGATTTCATCAAGAAAATCATTCTGACTAAATTTCAGGTTGATTGGGCAAAAAAGATGGCTTCTAGAGTGTCTACAAGGTTTTTCTAAGATTTGAATCTGTGACCTCATTTTTGACCACACTTGACCCAATTTCAAACTTGTCTGAGATTTCATCAAGACAATCATTCTGACCAAATTTCAGGTTGATTGGGCAAAAAATGTGGCCTCTAGAGTGTCTACAAGGTTTTTCTAAGAATTGACCCCGTGACCTCATTTTTGACCCCACTTGACCCAATTTCAAACTTGCGCAAGATTTCATCAAGACAATCATTCTGGCCAAATTTCAGGTTGATTGGGCAAAAAATATGGCTTCTAGAGTGTCTACAAGGTTTTTCTTATATTTGACCCTGTGACCTCATTTTTGACCCCACTTGACCCAATTTTCAAGTTGTCCCAGATTTCATCAAGATGATCATTCTGACCAAATTTCAGGTTGATTGGGCAAAAAATGTGGCTTCTAGAGTGTCTACAAGGTTTTTCTAAGAATTGACCCCGTGACCTCATTTTTGACCCCACTTGACCCAATTTCGAACTTGTCCGAGATTTTATCAAAACAATATTTCTGACCAATTTTCAGGTTGATTGGGCAAAAAATATGGCTTCTAGAGTGTCTACAAGGTTTTTCTAAAATTTGACCCTGTGACCTCATTCTTGACCCCACTTGACCCAATTTCGAACTCGTCCGAGATTTTATCAAGATGATCATACTGACCAAATTTCAGGTTGATCGGGCAAAAAATGTGGCCTCTAGAGTGTCTACAAGGTTTTTCTTAGAATTGACCCTGTGACCTCATTTTTGACCCCACTTGACCCAATTTCGAACTTGTCCGAGATTTCATCAAGAAAATCATTCTGACTAAATTTCAGGTTGATTGGGCAAAAAAGATGGCTTCTAGAGTGTCTACAAGGTTTTTCTAAGATTTGAACCTGTGACCTCATTTTTGACCACACTTGACCCAATTTCAAACTTGTCTGAGATTTCATCAAGACAATCATTCTGACCAAATTTCAGGTTGATTGGGCAAAAAATGTGGCCTCTAGAGTGTCTACAAGGTTTTTCTAAGAATTGACCCCGTGACCTCATTTTTGACCCCACTTGACCCAATTTCAAACTTGCGCAAGATTTCATCAAGACAATCATTCTGGCCAAATTTCAGGTTGATTGGGCAAAAAATATGGCTTCTAGAGTGTCTACAAGGTTTTTCTTATATTTGACCCTGTGACCTCATTTTTGACCCCACTTGACCCAATTTTCAAGTTGTCCCAGATTTCATCAAGATGATCATTCTGACCAAATTTCAGGCTGATTGGGCAAAAAATGTGGCCTCTAGAGTGTCAACAAGGTTTTTCTAAGAATTGACCCTGTGACCTCATTTTTGACCCCACTTGACCCAATTTCGAACTTGGCTAAGATTTTATGAAGACAATCATTCTGACCGAATTTCAGGTTGATTGGGCACAAAATATGGCTTCTAAAGTGTCTACAAGGTTTTTCTAAGATTTGACCCCGTGACCTCATTTTTGACCCTACTTGACCCAATTTCGAAGTTGTCCGAGATTTCATCAAAACAATCAATTGGACCAAATTTCAGGTTGATTGGGCACAAAATATGGCTTCTAGAGTGTCTACAAGGTTTTTTAAGATTTGACCCCGTGACCTCATTTTTGACCCCACTTGACCCAATTTCAAAGTTGTTCGAGATTTCATCAAGACAATCATTCTGACCAAATTTCAGGTTGATTGGGCAAAAAATGTGGCCTCTAGAGTGTCTACAAGGTAAATGTTGACGACACACGACGGACGACGGACATCACGCGACCACAAAAGCTCACCTTGAGCACTTTGTGCTCAGGTGAGCTAAAAAAAGCACACTCCCTAAAAGTAGCACCCCTACATTTTTTACTAAGAAAACCCATTTAAAATGTCTAAATTTTAGGAAGGTTTTGAGACTTCTTCTCTTATTTGTGATGAATTTCCTTTAAACAATCACTTAAATGATTGTTTAGAGGAAATTCACCTCATATTATAGGGAAAAGGGACTAAAAGACATCAATTTAAATGGGTTCTTTTAAATCAGAAAATGCATACTAAATGAAAGTTCCCTGACCATGTTATTTAAGCACCTGGGAGCATTTATTAGGAGAAATACGGTACATATGATTAGTTCAAATACAATATTATTCATTTTTTCATTCTTTTCTGAGAAAATTAACGTAAGCACCAGCCTTAAAAAGAGTTCAATTGAATTTTAAGAATGATTCAAAGAATTGCATTTATTCCAACACTGAATGGATATTATATGATTTAAAACAAAAAAATACTGTTTTCAAAATAAAGATAAACATAGCAAGGTATAGCTGCATCATTTGTACAAAACTTACACATTTTGACATATTAGCTTGACCTTAAGAATTGACCTTGACCTTAGTTACTATAGTACCTGCAGATGGGTATTAATGAGACCTATAATAATTCTCAAGTTCTCAACATGAGCATCCTATTTAACCAGGCTTTATGAAATTAAAAATGATTGATTTGTAGTTAAGTTTTGCAGAACTTTGACCTTGACATATAGACAACCTTGACCTTGCTATCTGCTGACCATATCATCTATTGTTGTTCTAAATATGAAAATTGTATTTTGAATTTGTTTGTAGGAATTGGCAGTATTTAGTGTTTTGTTTTTGTTTTTATGTTACAACCATGAAATATGACCTTGATGGTTGACCTTGACATCTGAAGTTGTGTATCATGATCTGCTATCATTCAAACAAGAGGACAGTGATGGTCCTATATTGCTCACCTGAGTAAGTCAACTCGTCAACCATGTTCTAAATACCAGTGATTGTTTCATGTTCCTGGTTCTGAAAGAAACAGGACTTTAATTTTGTCCTAATGCAATTTGATTTTTTTTAAATAAATTTCTGTTACAATGGCAACTAGAGTTATTGATGAATTTGAATTCTTTAAACAACTTTGGTAGACCTTCACCCTAAGAACATCCCTGCCAAGTTTAAGAGTGATTGGCCCAATGGTTTAGGAGATTTTTTTTCTAGGATTTTCAGCATTATTTTTTTTAAATTTCTGTAACCATGGAAACGAGAGTTTTTGATTGAAAAAATCTTTTTATAATTTTGGTAGAGATTTTTACCAAAGGAACATCCCAACCAAGTTTCAGCTTAATCGGCCTAAGAAGAAGATGAACTTGTTCCAAGATTTTTGGCAAATTTTGGCCTTTCCATTACCATTTAAACCAGAGTTTTTGGTGGAATTAAACTCTTTTCACAACTTTAGTAGAGCTTTACCCAAGGAACATCCCTGCCAGATTTCAGCTTGATAGGCCTGGCAGTTTAGGAGGAGATTTTTTTTCTCTAAGATTTTCATTAATTTTCTGTCTTTCTGTTACCATGCAAACCAGAGTTTTTGATGAAATTTTGAATTTTTACAATTTTGAAAAGCTCTACCCATGGAACATCCCTGCCAAGTTTCATCTTGATTGGCCAAGTGGTTTAAGAAGAGAATAATTTTTTCTAAGATTTTCTGCATTTCTGTTACAATGGCAACCAGAGTTTGTGATGAAATTAAATCAACAAATGTTGAAGAGTTTCACCCAAGAAATATTCGTGCCAAGTTTCAGCTTGATTGACTGAATGGTTAAGGAGGAGACAACCTTTAAAGAAATTGTTGATAGATTGATGGACAATGGACAGTGAGTGATCACAATAGCTCACCTTGAGCACTTTGTGCTCAGATGAGCTAAAGTAGAGCTTCTTAAGCAGCTGATTTGCTTCACAGGCCTGAATCTACTGATATGATGAGAATTTCAGTGAATGAATTAATTGATTTTTATTTCAAGTAAATAATTGTTTTTAAGTGTCACATGTTGAAATATTTTTGCAAAGAAAAATTCAAGATTGGTGAATAACGTATAGAGAAATGACCTCTGCACATAAAAGACATGTTTTTCATCCAATCACAATAATTTTTTGCTGCATGATAACTGGTCACCCAAGGATCATATCAATGAAGTTTGATTGATATCCATCACAATCAGTTACATTCTGAGAATATGATTTTCAAAGTTTACACTATATAACATTTAGAGAAATGACCTCTGCCCATTAAATACATATTTTTCATCAGAGTTTTTTGGTTAATTTGTAAAACAATATTCCCCTAAGTTTAAATACTAGGGCATGAAAAAGAGACTATTACTTGCTGCTTTATTCACATGTAAGAAGAAAAAGTTTAGGTTTGAAGTGACAATGCAATGTGTTACCACATACCTGTTCATACTTAGCTACTGTATGTAGAAATTTCTTATGAACAGTCTCTATCAGCTAAGTGATTCATATAGTGAGAAGTCAGTGCAACACTATTGTAAGTGCCTATATACCGTATTCATAGGCACTTACAATAATGTTTCACTGTCCCCTCTATATGCACATGTGAAAAATACCTTCAGCCAACAAAAGATAATAATTCCAGAAGAGAAGGAAGGGTAACAAGAGCACCACCTACCGGTGCCTACACTCAGCTGTTGATTAATGAATGGTGGATGAAAAAGGGGCACAATTTGCACAAAATGTATCTAAGTTATCCCCCAATAGTGTATGTTGCTCTTTTGATGTTGAACATGTGTGCCAAGTTTCAAGTTTCAGTAGAACTAGTTTCAGTAGAACTAGAGATATCACAAAATATCTAAGTTTTTGCACAACAACATAGACATCAAGACTATAGCAATACCACTGCTCTGCCTTCAGGATGAAAAGGTTAGAGAAATGTTTTCGAACTGTTACCTCGCTTTTGCACATGTATGTTTGTGCAAAGCGGGGTATCATCTCAAAACGTTTGCAAAACGTTTTTTACATCCTGAACATAGGGCTGGTTTTCTCCAAAAAAGCTGAGCTAACAAAAATGATCTTATTTTTTTTTTCTTGATTTTACTGCGAAAGATTATAGGCTACCAAAAGTCAATGAAATGGTTCAGAGAATTGCACCAATCAAGAGGGTGGGACATCTAAATTTCAGTATGTTTCAGAAGTAGAATTTGAACTAGCCAAAACCTAAAGAATACACCACATAAAAGTTACCTGATTTCCAGCATCTCTTTTATTATTTAACAATACATGTATTTTGTTCATTCAAATACACCTTAACAGACTTCTGCCATAGTTCAAGTGCTTTAAAAGAAGGAAATAGCGTCTAACACACATGTCACCCATTAAGGTAGTTGACCGGTAATAGTTGGGCAAAATTTCGGAACTCATGATCTTTTACAATGTTGACCCAGGTTTCCCATTTAAATCATCAGGAAACCTTGACTAACACTGTTAAAGAAAATTACTTCCAAAACGTTGCGGATCTATAACAGTTTCAGTACCTCAAGCAAAAAGGGACCATGATTCTGGGAAGTGCAAAAAGTATTGAATCTTGTTAAACTGGGCACTATGCAGGCACATGCCAGAACATTGGTACATTAAATAAACAAAACAAAACACATGGCTTGTTATAGTTATTTACTTATTTACATATGATCTGTATACAAAATATCTAACAATTGTAATTCATTTTATTTCTTATCTCTTAACAAAGAAGACATATTACAAAAAATAATGAAATTTCATAGATCATCTAACAATTTTCAAACCTATTCATGCTAAACAAATTACAATGTACATAAACAAAATTGTATTAACCCTTGTCATGCTAAACCCAGAATATTCCTGCTTTGGCAGGAGGTATAGACAAAGATCAGCCTGCACATATGTGCAGTCTGATCTTAGTTCATACCACCTGAATTACATTTTTAAACCAGACGGTGTAAAACAATGCATTTCCGAAATCAATATTCACTCACGTTTGGTAACTTCGAGTGCTTTTAGCAATTTGATTTTACATTTATTTTGATTTTTATTCAGCATGACAAGGGTTAAAATCAGACAGGAGAAAGTACTGAATTGTTATTGTCATTGTTTATTCTAATTTTATTAAACTTTTCTGGTGCAAAAGGAATATCAGGTGGTACAGTCTATGATCAGACCGCACATTTGTGCAGACTGATCTTTGTCTATACTTTCTTCAAAAGCAGGAATATAACAGGTTTAGCATGACAAGGGTTATGAAGATGTGTTGATGGTTAACATCACTAACCTATCAAATGGCTTTATGAAATGATAGTCAAAGGATCTAGTTAACACAATATCAGCCAAAATTTAAGACTGACCCAATATCAAAATTGTTGCAGACAACAATTTTCAGTTTATCAAATTTTTGAAATCTTTGCCATTTGTGGAAGAAAACATTGTGGATGATGAAGAAATTGATATAACAAGTATCTGGTGTTGTATGCAACACATAAAGTCCCCTACCGGCTTCGTTTGTCTCAATGTTTTCCCACGCTAATTCTATCAGGGACGTCAAAACCAGGTCTTGTTTTGGAAAGGATTAAATAAGACTTACATGAGTTGTTGTCTCTGCTGTGCCCACTATACAATTCATGCAAGCAATAGACAGATGCAAGAAATAGTATCAATAACAGTTACCTGGTCTGATCGAAGATGTTTTTCTTCAGTCTTGTTGGTAAGAAATGAGAACTTTCACTGGAGGTGATTAATACTGCTGCATCACCACCCTGACTAACATGGCTTATAATTTTTTTTACATTTTAAAACAGGTTTCATCAAATTAGCTTGCTTAGTTATTAAGTTATTGCAGGATCCATTTTTTGCCATATTTTCACTATTTCCGTTACCATAGCAACCACACTTTTTGTCAAAGAACAAAAATAAAATGATGTGCATATGCCAAGTCTCATCAAATTAGCTTGCTTACTTATTAACTTATCGCAGGATCCAATATTTTTTGCCATATTTTCACTATTTCCGTAACCATAGCAACAACAATTTTAGTCTTAAAACAAAAATAAAATGATGTGCATAATCTAAACATTGCCATATAGTCATATACCAAGTCTCATCAAACTAGCTTGCTTAGTTATTATCTTATTGCAGGATCCCATTTTTGGCCATATTTTCACTATTTCTGTAACCATAGCAACCTCAATTTAAGTCGAAAAACAAAAATAAAATGATGTGCATAATCTACACATTGCCATCTAGTCATATACCAACTTTCATCAAAAACGCTTGCTTAGTTATTAAGTTATTGCGGGATCCAGATTTGAGCGGGCGGACGGACGGACGGACAGACGGAGGGCAAACCTAAAGTCCCCTCCGGTGTGAACACCGGTAGGGGACTAACAAGAAGCAATTTCTTCATGTTCAACAATGTTTTCCAAAGCTTTTTCTTGCCAAAAGTTGGACTGTATGGGATGACCAGCAAAACTAAACTATCCAATGGCAAGAAATGATAGTATTGGAATTTTGATTACCCGTAACAAGAAAAAATCTTTAAACTAGTCCAATATCAAAGAAGTCACAGACAACAATCATCAGATGATGATCTTTTAAAACCTTTGACTTTTGAGGAGAAAAACATAGTTGACAAATAAACAAGAGCACCACCTAAAGATGCAATACTGGCTTGCAGTTGCTGGATAATGAAAAAAATGTAAGTCAAAAAAGGGGCATAACTCTTACCAAAATGCTTCCAGATTTTATCCAGCTTAATCTGGATAGCTCTTGTGATGATGACAAATATTCCAAGTTTCATGAGGATATCTTTAATAACAATAAGGATAAGACTAAAAGTTTATCATGTCAACCCCAACACCTACAATAACACCAACGACACAAGGTAATCACTATACCTTGGACTTTCTCTGAAAAAAGCCGAACTAAAATTTGCTTTAACAGGCAGTTTCTTCAATGTCCATAAATGTTTTCAAAAGCTTTTTTTTCTTCCAAGTATACAATCAAAGCCCTGAAGGGCCTGAAAGTCGCTTCAACAGATGTATTAGTTAAACAAGACTTGCTTTTTATAACCCTATCAGAGAAGATTTTAAATAGTATTGAAGGAAATGAAATTAATATTGAATTGTATATAAAAAGGGATGTTTGTCTCTTTAAAATTAGATCTATTGAACCTCTCCACAATAAATTCTATGCACCTTTGAATTTTCAAAATTGTGACCTGTAACGCTAAATGGGACCTTATCCGAACTCCAATAAATCCAAATTTTGACAAACTTGTCAGACCCAGCGCAGGTTTACCAGATCCCGTATGCGAAAAGTGAATACAGAGTAAGATAGGGTAATTACCCAAGATTTTGAAAATTACATAAAAGTGAAAAACGTTGGCTGCGCGGACAGTACAGACTGACTAGGGTCAATATTTTTCACACATGCCATAAGGTCCCTTTTAGTGTGATGGGTCACAATTATACATGTACCTTTATCAATATTTGAGCTATGTGCAAGACAAGATTTGTACATGGACGGACAGACAGGCTGATGCCAGTATAACCCCTAAAACGATCAGGGTTCTCCTAAGAATAATTGGAAGCTGTAGTGGCAGTATCGTTGGAAGCTTACAATACAGTGTTTATGCAAGTAATTGTGATTATGTGAATAAAAACATTTGGGAAAAGAATAAATTGCTCATGTCGAGCAATTTCTTCTTTTCCAATAATGTTTTTATGCATATTTATTGTTCAAAATGCCTTAATTCATCAGTTTTGCCTTATTTCATCAGTTTTTGACATAAGATAACTAAAATTTCTCTTTTTGATGACCATTTTGAAGAAATTAAGCGGTGGGTTAGTTTTAAAGCTGTAGGGGTATAACACTGTTTTAGATGAAGCTGTAGTGGGGCTGATACAGCTTATTGGGCTGGGGAGAACACTGACGATCGTTTTGCCGGGGTATGGTTTATTGGGGTTTTACGCCGTTTTCAACTGCAGCGTGCTATGGTTATACCGCAGCGACTGGAGCACCAAACCATGGATTCTAGTTTTTTTCATACCAGTACTTTCACAATACCCTAACCGAGCCTCCTGCTATTCCTCTACATAGGTGCACGATATGGTTGACATACGTTTAGTGGAGCTACAAAAAGTTTTGCTTGGGTATAATAAAACATACTTGTCAAAACTTCTAACCGGCCTATTATTTTCTGTCACAAATGACATTTTGAGACGGGATGAATACAATCATCGGTTTTCATTGAACAGAATAATAATTTTTGAAGTGAAAAAGATGAAAATGTTACCACTTTTCTGGTTCAAGTATTTAAAAAAAATACACAAGTTTCACCATATCTCCTTATTTTGACTTTGATCGATTTTAACATTGGTGGGTGGAGTATTTTGTGGAAAATTTGTTCATATCTGGGAAATATTCCATAGAATCAAATTCTTCTTTCGAGAATAATGCTTCTTTATCGATTGACTAGAAATGTTGATAGATAAATTTTTAAGAATATCTAATTTTATTTGGTCCTAAATCAGAGTTTCTGTCAAAACGAAGCGAATAACAACCGATGAGAAAATGGCGACTGGATCTATGTGAGAGCGTGTCTGAATAACTGCGCATGAGCGAACTATTTTTTCGATGCTTTCCAGGGCTCTCACTAGGGTTTTGAAAGTAGCATTCCAGGAATCCAACTTCGGAAAAAGTTGGATCCAACACAAAAAAGTTAGATTCCATCATTATGAGGGTTGATTTTGTACCATGCAAAACTATGATATTGAAACGACAATTTATTAACCTTTTACTACACAATCCAATGTTTTAGTCACCAGAATGGTTATCTTAAGGAAAACATTGATTGAAAAGAATGAATTGCTCGTAAAAAACATTTTCTTCTTTTATCCCAATGCTTTTT
Source organism: Fragum whitleyi (assembly GCA_948146395.1). Classification (NCBI taxonomy): domain Eukaryota; kingdom Metazoa; phylum Mollusca; class Bivalvia; order Cardiida; family Cardiidae; genus Fragum; species Fragum whitleyi. Next base: position 23,268,841 of record OX411552.1, read on the forward strand.
ACATGTTTTTTTTATTCATTTTTGGAGATGGGCTCAGTAGATGACAAAACTTTTCCCGGTCCAGTTTAAAACCATATAAAACCAATACAGAAGCAAGTCTTTGAAACAGTCATATCTTCTTTTTGCCAGAAGTTAAAAAGAGGTCAAAAAAGGTTATTGTACCGTATTTACTTAGACTTTAAAAAAAATCTCAATATATAAGTCAATGCGATGATTCTCTTTGCAGATGTTGCCAATTGAGAGAAAAAATTCAGAATTCATTTTCATTACAAAAGATTGTATGTTTGAACTGCATTGGTTATCTCTCTCTTTTTCTTTTTCTTTTTTTTTTTTTTAGATTGAAATATTTAAACTTTCCAAACCACTTGTCTCTTGATTTGTGTTCATTTTTTTTTTTTTTTTTTTTTTCATTTCAACACGTGTCTGATCAGTAGGCTGATCCGGAGCTTTCCATTTTCGAAATACCGTATCCGACGGAATTAAGCACATGCACGGCGTTTCAGAGATTCACCGGTAGTGGTAATTCGTTTCATGTTTTTTTCGGAACATTTCTTTAATTAAATAATTGTTTTAAGTCAAAATACCGATTTTAAAAAAGGTAAAAGAGATTCGGGACAGTTCGAAGGACACGGACTAATCATTTACTTGCTACGAACAAATCGGGTCAATTATGTTGTCTTACGATTGTCTTCGTCTAAATTGGGGCCCCGCTCGAATTCAATTACCGGTATATAATTAGTGAATCAACTGCTTCGATCAATATATTAATAGTTCACGTGTTTCGTTTATGCCTAACAATCGCCAAAACACATTGTCGGGCAGAGTCTAGATTCAATTCATTGATAGTCATGCTCCGCCTACAAGGTCTACGAATAACCGATTACGATTGGCTGTTGGCGTCAATTAACGCCACGCCTACCGCACCCATCTATCGGACTTCAGATATGGCTATTATCGATTTTTCACGCGACAGTTAGCCTAACTTACGTAAACAATCAAATACATGTCATACACAGCCGAGAGGTCATAAGTTGACACGCGTGCCTTAGAAAACTTGTCGTCCGGTGGAATCCTTTGATAGGATTTTTTGTCGTCCGCTGAGAAAAGTTTTCATCTCAGACGACACTACTGTCGTTTCCGAGAGCCCTGACTTTCAACGAAAACCGCTTAACTGTATATAAAAACAAATTAAGGTTACGAGGTTTTCGTTGAAAACCGATGTTATTCTTTTTCTGAAACGCGTCTGTATTACTGCGCGTAGTGCACTATTTTTTCAATGGTTTACGAAAAAACAGGTGTGGTTACGGTGTTTTTTGTTTGTTAGTTTTTGTTTTTTGAAATTCTTTCTCTGCCTCATATGGCGTTTAAGAAATATGATGTATATTTCTTCTACAACTTTCATGCGATCGCAAAATGTGGCATTATTTCGTTATGTTTATTACCATAAAGTGCGGACAAGAAATCAGAGGTCTACTTTGTCTCAAAACATAAATATAGAAGACGTTAAGAGGTCTGTCTTTGACCTTGGATGACCTGTCCAGAAAACTTCGTACGGCCACAATAAGTCGCAGCGCGAGCGCAAGCGACTTAAAAATTCAATTGAGTGGAATGTGTCTAAGAAGGTATGTTTATGACCAGCAACATTAAATTTTCTAACAAGACAGAACATTTTGAGTCTGGTCCAAATTCAAAATGATTGAAGGTGACAACTAGTCAAGTCTGTAAAATAAGCATAAGAATGCAAAATGTTTAGAATTCAAATGATTTTTAACTTCCAACTACAATGTATATCCCAACATAGAGTGGCTTTACACCTTTGCTTAAGTCTGTTTGGAAAATACTGAAGCCCTACATTTGGGATTAAAAAAATAGAAGCTAGCACCCTAAGTTTGAAACATGCAAGAGCGTAACTACCACTTCACACATAAAGCAAAAGCATTATACAAATAAATAAGCTTTCGAAAAGTATAGTTGATGAATGATTAAAACATTGTAACAACAGCATATATAAGTTTTAGTAACAATATTTTGATTATTCAGAAACACTCAAATCATTTAAAAGGTGGAGCAGGTGGAGGGCATTTATCTTATGCCACAGTCCACATTTCGCATTTATCCGATTTATTCTTTGGTGGTCCCCTTCTGAGTGCGTATAAATTCCAAAATCCTAGTAACCCCTATGACATGTATTAGATACCCCTCATTTGGTGATACAGAGTATCTTCTCTAGGGCGCATTCTTGTGTTTGTAATCTGAATACAGGCTGCATCCAAGATAACTGTAGAAAGAATTCCAGTTAACATCTTTCACTCCTTTCATGAAAGTTAATGCCTTTAAATCTCTCATGGAAAAAACATTGCTTTTTTCCATAATAGACAGAAAGTTTGGGACTAAGCATAGCTGAAAATACACTGACACAGACCGGGGTCAAACCCACACAGAATAGAAATGATATGATCTCCAAGAAAACCTGCCAAAGTGACTTCAATTTGTTAATAAAGTTGTTTTAACCCAGACACTACAATACATTTTTTGACTCGTCCAATTTCAAAGAATTTGCAGACAATAATTCAAAGTGAATTCAAAATGTGATGGGACTGCAAAACATTGTTGAAAACATTGAGAAAATGGAGAAATTGCTTGAGACAAGCAGTTTCTCCTTTTGTCTCAATGTTGAATACTTAATTTTGTCAAGGCCACACAAATTCTGGTTTGTGAGAAAATGGTTACCTTGACAGGATCCTATCATTGCATTGTTTTCAGAATTAACATTCCTTTTCTTATTAAATGATTAAACAAGAGGACCCTGAGGGCCCTAAATCGCTCACCTGATATTTCAAGTAAATTATCATTAAGACTCCATTTCCTATGATATGGCATGAACCTTCCCATTTTCAACAGAGTTCATTCTTGTGACTGGCAAACATTTTGATCAAGTTTCATGAAGATTGGACTATATTTGTGGCGTTTGGAGCTCTTACGAGAAAATTGTCATTAAGGCCCCTTTTCCCGTGATATGGCACATATACTTCCCATTTTCAAATGAGTTCATCCTCATGACATAACAAACATTCTGACAAAGTTTCATGATGATTGGACCATATTTGTGGCTTCTAGAGAGTAAACAAAAAATTGTCATTAAGATGCCTTTTCCTGTGATATGGCATGGATCCTTTCCATTTGAGCAATTTTCATAAGGGACCACCCAAGGAATATTTCTGCCAAGTTTGGTTGATTTTGACCCATAAGTTTAGGAGAAGATGTCGTTTAAAGATATTGTTGACAAAATTGTCATTAAGGCAGCTTTTTCTGTGAAATGGCACGGATCCTTCCCATTTTGAATAGATTTCAGTCTCATGACCTAACAAACATTCTGACCAAGTTTCATGAAGATTGGACCATATTTGTGGCTTCTAGAGTGAAAACAAGAAATTTGTCATTAAGGCCCCTTTTCCCTTGATATGGCACGGATCCTTTCCATTTGAGCAATTTTCATAAGGGACCACCCAAGGAATATTTCTGCCAAGTTAGTTTGGTTGATTTTAACCCATAAGTTTAGGAGGAGATGTCGTTTAAAGATATTGTTGACAAAATTGTCATTTAGGTGGCTTTTTCTGTGAAATGGCACGGATCCTTCCCATTTTCGATAGACTTCATCCTCATGACCTAACAAACATTCTGACCAAGTTTCATGAAGATTGGACCATATTTGTGGCTTCTAGAGTGAAAACAAGAAATTTGTCATTAAGGCCCCTTTTCCCATGATATGGCACGGGTCCTTTCCATTTGAGCAATTTTGATAAGGGACCACCCAAGGAATATTTCTGCCAAGTTAGTTTGGTTGATTTTGACCCATAAGTTTAGGAGGAGATGTCGTTTAAAGATAAAGTTGACGCTGTGACGGACAGACGGACGCCGGACAACGATCGATCACAATAGCTCCCTTGAGCACTTCGTGCTCAGGTGAGCTAAAAAGACTTTGTTTTTAATAACATCAGTTTACATCTATTGTCAACTTTATTGTCATTTAGGCAGGTTTTCCTCGAGAAAGCATCAAATATTGAATTAACAAGTTTACAAGACCAATGCGCTCACCACTGATCCAACGTAAATCTTCCCAATGCAGATATCATGCATAATTCAAACCTTTAAAAAGCTATGCATGTAAGGCAAAGAAGGATTGTAACAAACTATAAACATTGTCAAGTCTTTGTTACAACTTGTAATAAATTTGTTCTTCTAAGGGGTTTCTGAAATTTATTCCCCTTCATATGTGTATCAAGAGTTTCTCAGGGATGCAGGGGGAAGAGGGGGGTAGGGGAGGGTGAAAATATAAATTGTATTTAATTTAATTTTAATACACCCCAGTCAGTGAGCAAAATATCATAACTGCAGCTTGGACAAAAGCCCAAGTTGGGACACTTTGCTTTCCACTGATCAAATCATATTTGAACTCTTCAAATTTTCAAACTTGATAACCATAATTTGCTGAAAATCCAAGGGGAAAATAGGGGTCAGGGGCCTGTTTTACTAAACGTCTTATGATCATTTCTTTCGTAAGTCAAAAATCAAAGTTTTTTCTACAGTAGTTGCTAAATATGGAATTCTACCATCTCATTAGAATTGTCATCTAAAGATGATTCAAATGAGATATTGCAAAGCAGAATCTAACAATGAATAAAAACACTAGGTACAATTCATGATTTTGACTTCCGATTATTCTTTTGTAAGAAGTTGAGTAAAACTGGTCACTGGACCCCTAGTCCCTAACCCTAGATCCTGGCAAACCTTCTTTCCATGATAAAAGTAGAAACTGTGACAAATTTAACACTTTTCTATCTTTTGTAGAAGAAATTGGTTCCTTTGAGGTTTTCTGGAAAATACTCCTGATCTTTTCCATAATAACTGTATCCTTTACCATACCCTGAAATATCAAAACATCATGTTGATTCAGACATATTTGAACACATACCATGCTAAATAATTAGAGGATTTTTGAATGAGTGGTCATTGAATTCCCAATTTTTCAGACCATTCATCTATATGCAGATAAAAACGAGGCTTTGCCAAGTTTTTATCCGTTTTAGATGACAAGATTAATAAATTCAGTATTTTATGAGCCCAAAATTGATATTCTTTTTATGACCTGAATTTTGTGCTACATCATGGAAATTCTAGAAATTTATCAACTCAAGCTATTCTGTGGAACATATAATGCCATTTGCAAATTGACATCATCAAATGCATTATGATGTCATTTACACAATGAAAATATAAAGTTGCTATACATTTCTAGCTGATTAATTGCACCGTTATTCCACTAGTGAAATAAGGCTTGTGTAATATAAAAAATATTCAAGGGGGTAATTTCACGGCTACCACACAGGTCATATTATAAAAGTCCTTTATCACAGGCTACCAGCCCTGCATTAAAGATAACAAAGCAGCCCTGTGTTCAGGATGAAAAAGTGTATTGCGAGCGCTTTGAGATGATACCCTGCTTTGCACATGCACATACGTGCAAAGCGAGGTATCATTTCGAAAGAGCTTTGCTAATGTTTTCATCCTGAACGCAGGGCAGGTGCAACCATCCAAGAATTGGTAACCTTAATTACTCAGTGGAGTGTATCTAATGTCTGGTTCAAACTTTAGGTATTCGCTTGCGCTTTGCTATTCTGACAGCAGGGCAGATTTTCATTTAAACTAAAGGGCTTAAGTCTTTTGCCTTGAATCACTTGAGTACACAAACTATTTGACAGGCATGAAACTACTAAAATACTGCAAAGAATCATTTTTTGAAAAAAAATACAAAAATGTGAAATGCATATTTATTAGTCTAGAACCAAATCAAGGTGCTCTATTATCAATAGTGAAGGAAGCAACCCTCTTACAATGGATTTGAATGTCATTATACCTGAATTATGGCCTTAGAAGAAAGGGAAAATTTTCTACCAATCCATATAAGTGAAGAATTTGAAAAGTAGCTATTCATCATTTCTTTTAAATTCACACCTTTGTAAACCGCAGGAACATGTCATTTAGCGTCTAAGAAGGGTTAAATAAAAGCATGAATTATTACCCAGATTTTTCATTAATTTTGTTGGTGCATTCCTTAAGTGTAGGGGTACCCCTGGTAAAGGACCTTCATGCTCCCAAACGCAAGCCTTGGCCTTGTTGTAGGCCTGATATACTTCTATAGATTTTGGTGCTCTAGCTAAATACACAGCACATTCTGCCAGAGCTTTCTGAAATTAATGGATAGAAAGATTCACATATTGTTTATTATATTTATCACTTGAACCTTCAAATATATGTTAACATTATACAGCATTTACTTCTTACCATTGTCAGACAAATTCCTTCTGTACATAGGCTTTAGCATATAGTACAGAAGTGCAGATTGATCTTGGCCTATACTGTAAGCTTTCTACTTAGTTATACTGGGGAATCTTGAGCTAGACTTCTTGAAATGTCAAAGAAAATAACAATTTGTTTGAAACAAGATGGGTTCGTAAAACAATAATGCCCCAGAAACAGCATGACAATTGACTTTGATGATGACCTTCACCTTGACATTGGATGATGAGTTTTGCTGAGAAAAACCTTCATGCCAAATACAAGCAATGTCACTGGAATAGTGTTGTATTTATAAGTAAATGTTTAGTTGCAGGTTAAATTTTGAGGACAGACAGACAGACAGTGGGACGGACAGATAAACACCAGTAAAACAATATGCAATCTTATCGATGTTAACAAAGCATCTAGTTATAAGATATAGTCCGTTTGACTTCCCGAAAATCTCAGAATCGTATTTACAAAGCATATTTTTTCTGGTCATATCATAGTTTCCATCTAATACCATGACAAATTTTGTTTTTCAGAATATTTGAAGGTGTTATAATGATTTTGTCCGTCCGTCTACATGTTAACTTACCGCCTTTCATACCTACTCTTGTCTGTAATAAACAGAACAGCCAATTTTTCATCCAAAAATAGCTCTGATTTGCATATGGGCCGAGTCAAAAGTGTAAGGACTTTGGCAAGTCGTTTTAGTATATAATCGAGTATTTTTGAAAAATTAATTTTGTAGATTTTTTTACTTCCTTAGGATATCAAATTTTAGTGTATTCTGTATTTGTTAAAAACTGTTTTACTAAACATCTTACAATCATTTTTTGCAGCGGTCAAAAATTTAAGTTGCATCTACAGAAGTAACTAAACATGGGATTCTGTCATGCATTATCTCATTGGAATCGTCTTCTAAAGACAATTCCAATGAGATATTGCAAGGCAGAATCTGGCAAATGAACGAAAACGCTATGTACAATTTGTGATTTTGACTTACGGTCATTTTTTTCTTCAGATGTTAAGTAAAACAGCCCCTGAATACTTGCCTCACATTCTGGCATCCCCAGGAACTGACAAGTTTGGAATGTGGAAATAGCTAGGACTAAAGCTTGTGGGTCTGCAATACCTGAAATGTACAGAAAATTGAGCCTGTGTGTGAGATTTCCAACAATTTTAAATATGCCCAAAGGATAGACTCTGACCAGCCTGTGCATCCGCACAGTCTGACCAGAGTCTTCACTTTGCGCTTAGGTAAGGAAAGATAAGGTCTCAAAGTATTTGTAGACCATCAGGTAACTTTATACTTAAAGTCTGTGGCTGTCTACACCTCTCAATGTTTGCACTTCACAAACATTTCAAATTGTTGGAAATGTAACGCTCAGGCTCAATTGTTTTTGAAAGTGAACATGTGTGATTATGTATGTCCAAGAGCTGGACAATAAAACAGAGTGATTTGTCAAATATATAAATATCAGGGTCCATAGTAGTTTTTGAATTTAAAGAGTCATTGACTCCTTAACCATGAAATTCTGCTTTTAAAGGGGGTCAAAACAACAAAAAGAGCAATTCATGAGCTTCTTTTTGCAGTTTAGAGAGCCAATTCACCTTTTCTTTGATTAGATATGAAGCAATCAAATAACTTGTTAACTTAAGACAGGATAAGATAATTCATTGGAAATTTGAAGGATAACACATAGTTTTGACCCTTAGAAACTTCTGTCAAGGGGGTCAAATGGGAGAAATTTTTAAGAGTCAAATAAAGCTATTTATGGATTTTGGGGGGTCAAATTAAAGGTCAAACACAAGCCCTGAATATTGAAATTTCTTGATGGGTCATCTTTTGATAATTTCATCAATAGACAAGTGATAACACACTATTTTAATCTTTCTTTCAGTCATTTCACCTCATATGCATGATCTAAGCTGGGTCCATTGTAATAATGACCATAGTATTGCATGTGATATATAGTAACAGACATGCTTTAAAACAAATCTTAAAGAAAATGTCCAATTTGTCTAATATTTGCATTAAAACAAGAGGCTTATGAGGGCCTGAGACACTCTACTGACTACCAATTTTTTTTCTTAAAGCTTATCTGATATTCCAGGAACTTGTTTGCTTTAGTTTGAAGAGAATCCAATAACATATCAATGGCTCAGGGCAAAACAGTTGTAACTCCCCATAGGGAGTTACAACTGTTTCGCGCTGAGCCATTGATATGTTGACTTTATCACAAAAACAAGATTGCACAAAGTGAAATTCAAAAAGACCCCTTTTTTGTGATTTCTGAAAAGTTGCCCTGACTTTCAAAATGTCTTATAAGCATACAAACAAGCTGTGAAAGTTTCAAAACAATCCAATTATATTTGTAGACTTTATTGCGTAAACAAAATTGCAATGAACAAAATTCCATAAAGCCCATTTCCTGTGCGGAGACTGTCCCCACTTTCGAAAGCAATGATCCCTATTTGAGGACTATATCGCATAAACAATATTACACTAAGTGAGTTTCTTATTGAAATTCCATAAGTCCCCTTTTCCCAAGTTTCAAATGGATCATCCCCATCTTCAATAGCAAAGATCCTAATGACCTACAATCATCCTGTGAAAGTTTCAGGAGAATCAGATAATATTTCTGGACTTTATATTGATAACAAGAAAAAGGTAACAGATGGATGCACAGACAGACAGATTATAGGATGGATAGAAACATGCTTTTGCTAAATCTCGTCTGACCTTCTGTCAATATAGCTAAAAATAATTATAATAGAATAATCATTAACCTTTGAAGTGTGTGACTGATAGATCTTTCATTTCAATCAATCATGCACAAAAGCAAACAATTATCTTCCAAGTATTTATGAAATCATGGCGGAAATAAGTGTATATAATTTAGACTTAATTTCAGGTTGATAAGGCTGAAAATGTGATCTTTAGGGTGTCTACAAGATGATTGTTGATGAGGCACAACAGACATCAGAGGGTACCTGATGAATTTCTTTCAAACACAAAGTCTTATCTCATCCAAGCTAAAAACTTAAGGTAGTAATAGTTTGCAACATCTTTGAAGTAATGAACTTTAACTGTGTTAACCAAGGTTTCCAAATGATTTTGATTAGGAAAACTCGGTCAACATTGTGAAAGATCATGAGTTCCAAAATGTTGTGGAACTATTACAGGTCCATAACCTTAGGTAGCCCAAGCAACTATATGCCTAGCAACATAGCTTTAGTTATATGTTATTTCCAAAGCTTAACTATTCTAGCTATCCAATAGATGGCAGTACAGTCAGCAGAACCTGACCTGATAAACAATAGGCATATGACTTAGTATATAGATATACCTATATCTTCAGTAGCACAAGCCACCATGCGTCTGGCGACGGTTATCGGAGATTCCCCTCCCTCCAGCATTCTGGCCATCCAATAGAGGGCAGCACTGTCAGCTGAACCTCGTATAGATTTGTGGAACGCAGATAGAATGTTGTAGTGTTCTTCACCTATAAAGAAAGTATAAGATCACTCATAGCCTTCCAAAAGTTTAAACAATGTGTAAATATCCTTTAAAAGAACAGGATATATCAAGAAGATTTTGGTCAGCTTGATAGTGGAGTGTCTAACTTACTGAGGAATCAACTCATAATTGGGTAGATTCCAACTTGAAACCCACCACAGGCAGATTGTGTCCTTGGCCAGGACACTTTGAAGACAGAGCCCAAGTTAATCCAGCTACATGCAATTTTTACCTAAACAGAATTTAGTAGATTAATGTCTTTTCAAGCTGACGATTTCATCAAATTAAATCCCCTGTTCCAAAAAAAATCTTATTAAATTGGAGTTTGATAAATCACAAAACTATTCCTCATTTACATAGGTACTGGATATATTGAAGGTAAACTATGCAAAAAGAGGTTTATAACACAGTGAAAGCTTTCAAATAGAGGACAATTTTGCTTACTGGAATCTTACTATAACTCAAGTAATTTGGTCGGTTCTGTGTGCATTTAAGCTATCGCCAGACCACTGTAGTTTAAAGCAGGCAGTGCAGGATAAGATCAGACTGCATGTCTGTGTAGGCTGATTTAAGTCTATACCATGCTATCAAAAAATGTACAACTGGAATGTGCAGAGAACAGCAGGATAAGAGTTACATGAAATGGATGTTTCCCAGAGAATACTGTACTTTGGGATATTTTCGCGTTGTCTTATTTTCACCTCTTTTACCTTAAATAATGTGGTTTTATTTTGGTGTGTCTTATTTTCACCACCTAGCATAGGCGGCAAAAATGAAAAACACTGAAATAAAATTTTATTTTGCAAGTCAGTCATTTTTGGAGGTTTCATATATGGAACTTCTCTTTGTTGTACAAATATGAATTTAAGGAAGTAGCTACACCAGCTATTTGAAGCCTAAAATTAAAATCTAAAACCAATGTGCAATTTCAATCCTACTTCAACCTGACAAAAAAGTGTCAAATTTTGGAAACAATGCATTATTCGAATTTATATCCTTAAAGATAATAGTTTTTGACACTTCTTGTATGTCTGAATATGGGTTATTTTCCTTGGTTTATTTTGGTGAGGGTGGCAAAACTGGCAAAAATTAGACCAAGGCAAAAATATCTCGAAATACAGTATTTGAAATATTTTTTTAACATGTATGCACATGTATTTTCCAACAGTAGTAAATTGATTATAAATTTGTTCATTAAAAGCAGAAAATTCATCATTATGGAAGATCTGCTAAAACTGAAAAGTACTGAGGTAATATCTTAAAAGAGGTCCCTTTTTCCATACCTGATTTGTCGTAGGAAATATGAGTTTTCTGCAGGCTCTTTTTAACATGCTCCAAAGTCACATCTGTAATTTGGTTATCTGAAACTTCTCTCTTTTGAGACGCTGATTCTGGTTGGCTGTGTGAAGCTATCTGTGTGTGGACTGCCATTTGTAGACCATTCAGAGCTATCCTTGCATCTCCGTCACACATTTGTGCTAGGAATTCAAGGGCTGCCTTTGATATTTGGACAGAGTGCCTTAAATTTTAAAAGGAACAAGAGATGTTCATGGAATACTTATAGCCCTAATAACAGTATTTGCACCCAAAAGTATGTTCTTCTTAGGGACCTTAACAGATAGTTTTTTGTTTTGAATGGTAATCTATACCGCTTTTAACAATCTTTAAGTTACATTGGGGTGACTGGAGCACCTTATAATGAATTCCTGGTATTTCTCACACCAGTACTACTATAACATCCTTTCCTAGCATCCAACTGCTATCCAACATAGGTCTACGATCTTTAACACAAAGTCAGAAAGAATGAGTGCCGCCGTTGATAAAAATATGCTTTCTATCTTAGGGAAATGGAAACATAAATGATTTCAAGAAATGAATTTTTAAATCATTGAAACTTTGATTTAAGTCTATTACAACTAAGAATAAATTCCATTTCATTCCTGTAATGCTTGATAGTGCTTCGAACAAGCTACTGATTAATTGAATGAATGAGCCAGTTATAGAATGAGCTCATGAATGACCAATTAAATGCACATGGAACTTTCCTTCTCCCATAATATTTTCGAGCTCGGAGGATAGTTTCTTTTAAAATCACACTCACTTTTTACTGTCATCTGCAACCTGTTTAGATTTTGGACAAGTCTAAAATTTCATAAAACAAGACCAGATTGATCAAACAAGGTTTCCCTGACAATGAGTTACCCCTTGATGACTCAAGCAAGATATTGTCTTTGTGTGTGACCAAAAACTTGATAGTACCAGGGCTACAGATAAAGGGGGTATTTTGGAATTTAGATCGAAGTATTTTAAAAACAAATAGCCCAAATCCTACGTTGTTGGTACTCATTGGAATCGTCTTTGTGAGACCATTCAAATGAGTACCCACAACATAGGGTTTCATAGAGGAAATGAGGATTTTAACCTGATTTAGCCCCCCCCCCCCCCTCTTATCTGGAATGCAGCTTTATTTACCTATCACAGCTGCTCTGATCTGTGTGTGTTTCTTCTTCTCTGTCATAAACAAAGAAACCAAGCTTATCTGTGGCATTGATCAATATCTTCATGATAGCATCACAGTCTAGTTTCTCTAAAACCATAACCTTACACCGACTCAAGAGAGCGTTGTTCACTTGAAATGATGGGTTTTCCGTGGTTGCCCCAATCAGAGTTATAGTTCCATCTTCGATGTGGGGTAATAGAGAGTCCTGAAAAGAGATAACAAGAGGACCAAGATGGTCCTTAAACACCCACCTGACTAGCAACTGCAGCAGTCTTTTGAAAGACTCCTTATATCCTTGTATTTTGAGAACAGCTCTTTTATTTACAATAGCCTCATTTACATGTACTTTACAACTTAGTACATTTCCCATAGTTAAGATTTTTTTATTACTTAAAGTGAATTGTTTCAGTTTATCAGGGTATTAATGGGAGTAGTTTATTGATTCTGAGACTAACAAATAAGTGGCCAGAACCCTCTAAACTATCTGAGTCCAAAAGATTCTCTGCGAATCATCTTCAGGATAGTATTGAAGACTGTTTGAAATAGTCTGAAAATCATACCTGTAGTTGAGCCCAAAATGCCCATGTACAGTAAAACTTGTTTGAGCGACCACTAACAGGAACACCAAAACACAGTCATTAAAGAAAATGGACGCTTAATAAACGTCTTGTTTACAAATAAGAAACAAAGTTTCTGATTTAACATGTATATCATTTTGTAATTCTCAATGCTATGTTGTTAAAACTCAATGAGACGATTCTGGTGAGTGTTAACAACATAGGTTTCATTTTCAATAATTATTGGACTAACTTTACCTTTTCAAGATATTTCGATTTAAAGAAGGGGATTTTGATAATGGTCCCTTAAAAAAAATGGTTGCTTAATAGACGTAGGCGCTCAAGCAAGATTGACTGTATATCCCATACAATCTTTACAATTAAACAGGGTATATAAACTACAAATTCACATAAAAACAAGATTGTTTCTTCAAAGAAATAGAATACATGTACATATACATGTAAATCAGCGACTCCCAAAACTTAAGAAAGGACCCCTAAGATCCTAATTAATGAGTCCTTTTGACCCCAATTTGTAGATGTCTGACTAAAACCCTGGTTTATTGATTGAAATTAATGGATGGTGGAGCCAGAAGGGGGTCTTATTATTTCATTTCATTCGGATATTCAATGAAAATATGCTAATGATACCAAAGCAAATCCCTTTTTAGTAACTTTCAAACCCCCTTCACAGAATCTCTGAATATCCAAAGTATAAGGATTATCATTTCTATGTAATTTGTAAAATATCTTTTGCAACATCTCTAAATATTTCCATCTGGGATTGAGTATTCATTTACATTCTGTAGTTTAAAAGCCCTGATAGTTTAAGTAAGCTTGAAAATACATCAGAACAATCATTGAAAATTCCTAATAAAAATAACAGAAATTGGGTAACTGTAAGTAGTTCAAAGAAGATTCACAAGCTGGCAATGTTTCCCAATCACATTTTTTATCATAATTGACAAAACAATGAGCCCTTTTGACAATCTAACAAAAGCCTATGATTTTTTTTTTTATTTTTCTTTTTTTGATAAATTTTTAAAACTTAAAGGAAATTATTATACCTAAGCTTCCTGGATCACACAGGAACTAAAATGAAAAACTTTAGGCAAATGTGCTAAATTTAAGAAGCAAAAATGATATAAAATTGAAATCAAGAATTTAATGAGAATGTCATGTAGTTGTTGCAGAATTTCTAAAAGCCCAAATTTTTAACAATATTGTACAAGTTTTAATTAAAACTGTAGAACTAGTGTGAATTTTTATCACTGTCACAAAACAAATGATAAAACAATTGACATTCTGTCAAGTAAATTGGTATTTACCTGTTGAGCTTTATTAAATCTGTGGATTTCATCAAGAAATAGAACTGTCCCCTTGTGAAACATTTTCCTGTCATTTTTGGCTTGTTTGACCGTCTCATTTACATCCTTAACACCTGAGTTGACTGCTGAAAGCTTCTTAAATACCACCCTTGACTTGCATTGTTCAGCTATGATCTTTGCTAATGTTGTCTGAAAAACAAAAAACTCAGATCAAAAAATACTTGAAACATATGCGAAGGAGAGAAATGTTCTTAAGAGATATAAATACTCTCTTCATATCTTATAATTTCATATCATGAAGTGAAATGGAAGAATTTCTCGAAAATTAGACAGATTTTCTCAGGGAACTAATTTGCATGCAAGCTGTAATAAAGAATAACTGCATACTCAAAATTAATTTGAGGAATAAAACCAATTTTCAGCCAATCAGAAGGCACAAACATTGATGGAAACCAATAATATTACATTATTAATTCATATTAAAGAGAAAGGTTATACATTTGTACTTATCTACCCCATAATTTTAAATTTCATCCCTCTCCAAAAGTCATGGATCCTCAATGTTGAGCATTTTTTCTGTAGACAATTCATCTGATTTTTACATAACTCTGTGTCTTTCTTATCTAATTTCATCCCTTTATCTTTTGATTCTTTAGCATAAGAACACTTTAACTTGTCCTTCTACTTTCATATTTGTATGCCAACACAAAGCATAAACAGCATGCACTGAAAATTTCCTTCTCACTATATGTGTTAACATACATATTATATCATTGGTGGATGACCCAAACCTCAGATTGAAATAGCTGGTATTACAACAGTTTCGACGTGCAATCACTTGTATCGGTATGAGCAATGAAAAATGCAAAGGCTCTTAAGCTCTACAAAGTCCTTTTGCTGGCTGATTCTTGATTTAATGTGTTGTCTATGACAATATGCTTCATTTCATGAATAAAACATTGAATTTCAAATTGAAGATTGTCAATTTTGACCAGTTTAAAAGTTAAAATGAATTGACATAGGGAAAATGTAAGTGGGTTACCAGTGTAGTAGTAGACATTAGGTAGATTCATAACCAGATGCCTGGTTAGCTTAGTTGGTTGAGTGCCCTACCAGTATTCTGATGAGGATAAATCATAGTTTTTATATTGGCATATGTTTGTTGTAAATATATGGCTTTTGCCATTTAAAATATCAAAACTTCTTGTCCATACCTTACCACATCCTGGTGGTCCCCATAAAATAATTGATGGAATTTGCTTTGAATGCAGAAGAGAACCCAAGATACTACTTGATCCAACAGCTTTCTCTTGCCCTAGATAAGCATCAAGAGAATGAGGACGCATAAACTCAGCCAATGGTACTTTCAATTCCTCAAGTTTTACAATATCATCTCTTTGAAGTCTTTGGCTGTGCTTAGTCTCAGATCTTAGTTCATTCAGTGAATCATCAGCTTTCCTTTCATCTAAGGACTCATCAACGATAACAAGTTCGTTGCTTTCAGATTCAAATAAAACATGCTTGGACTTTTTAGCCCTTCCATTACCGCACATCATAAACGCCCAGCCATCTTCTTTGGATGAAGATGGCGATTCAGACTTGCGTTTGCCAGAGGTAATCTCGGAATTGACATCTGTTGTGGTGTCTTTCTCTGAATCAACAAGACAGGAATTCACGTGCACATTTATTTTCTTATTGGGAAAATACTTGTTACAAACTGGACATTGGACAATAGTCGGGGATTCCATTTGACAGGCAACCTCAGCAGAATTTTGATTTCCCGCAAAATCTACCGGTGCGGCATTAGTTTAACATTACGTGAACTTTCGATAAAAATCAAAGTACCCTACCCCCTTTTATTACAAGACCCAAGATTTAATTTAGAAAACCATCACAACAAAGTGTCCTCCATCAAATATATCAAAGCATAGTGTGATAACATATGAATGAAAGATTTTTGAGAAGTTTTCATGGAATGTTCAAGTTATGAGCTGTCCATGGAATTACCAAATTATTCAATGAGTTATGAGAAATTGTTATAAATTCACAAACCATATTTTGTTTCCGCTTTTAATGTCTTATATCACACAGAAATTAGCGAACAAAACACCAACTGCGAAATTATTTGGACAAAAATACAACAAAAAAGGTGCAAGGAACTAAAGATATTTGCCTACTATGATCCAAAGACATCACATGGTTTCGAAGACTTCGAAAAATCGGTCAATAGAGCCACGACAGGACTAAAGCACTTAATCACGAGGGGAGATTTCTATTTGAAAGGAAAATGCCTTAAACCAATTACTCCAAAGTTTCAAAACCCCTATTACCTGTCAGAATTATTAGATAGCCACGACATGGTCCAAATAGTAGTATCACTTACTAAGAACAAAGCTACACTAGACCTCTTTATTACAAATGCACCTAGTAAAATAATGAAAGTTGACATCACTCCAGGCATCTCTGATTACGACATAGTCTATCTTGAATTTGAATGCGCAACCCTAAACAACCAGGCGAGGCCCAGAACTATCCCTCTTTATAAAAAGGCCAATTGGAACATTATCAGTGCTGAAATGAAAGAATTTGGTACACATGTGGAGAAATTCGGTCCATTAGGATTTTACCTTGGGGCCAGCCGTTACAGGCATATAGCATGGAGGCAGTGGCAATAAATCTGACTTATTACCTGTTAATAGTATTTAATGGCTTTTGTCCCGTTGGACTGTTATTCTTGGTCAGCTTAATAGTTAATTAGTCCCTAATGGAAATTGTAGATAATGCCGAGAAAATGTTCACTCTCTTTAATTAGTGATTCTTATTTTCGTATTTGAATATTACAATTTACAAAGATAGACATATATAATACATAAAAAAGATGTTTTTAGGTGGGATATATTCATCTATAATATAAATCTTTGTTTTTGCTGTATGCATAATTTCTTTTTTATTTAGTCAACCAAAATAATTCAAGCTTTTACTGAAAAAGCTCATTACCTAAGTCCAACCACATTTCGCCTTTGATGCCAGGCGATTACGATTTTGTGAGGCATCGGAAAGCATAAATGTATCACTGACAAGACTCGGTATCAAACCACATGCAAATGTTTCATAACATCATTTGTGTAAGATTTATTACTACATATACAGTTGTATGTTTCATAATAACATAGAAGACAAAATCGAATTATAAGGCAATCTTCTTTGGACAGAAGAAGTTTCACTTTTAACAAGAGCACAAGGAGCAATTCAAAGTTTGAAATGATAATAATATAATAATGATAATGTAAATTATAATAAATAGAAAGGTAAAATAAAATCAGTTGAAATGTACACAAGGCACAAGAACGTCAAAACTGGAGAAAACTAATTTCTCATTTTTTTCTCACACAAACCCTGGAGAACATAGTGTGAAAAGGAACCATGCCGTCGCCATTACTTGTAATTAGGATAAATTGATTATTTTTTCCGTTCACCCACGGACCCTCCCTGGTTACCTAAGCACATTCTACAGGAATATTTATGATAAAAAGAAAAAAAAACTTTGATGTTTGATCACTTTGGGCGGGGCACCGGAAGGGGAAGGGGAGGCTTAAAGCTATGTAGATATATCTTTTCTTCCAGAAGTTTGACGGTATTTATATTTGAAATGTTCTCATATCATCACTTTGATAAACTTTGATGATCATAGTGATTGTAGATAAACAATTTAGCCCAATTACTTAAAAAAAAAAAAAAAAAAAAAAAAAAAAAAAAAAAAAAACAGTTAATTTAACTACTACTAGGCTGTTTAAAGATGCAAAACATTGTTTTTAAATTTTAAAATTTTTACTCCGCATTGCATCAAAGTACATGGGAAACATTTCTCACACGTTAATAAACGTTTTTGACTTCTCAATCCAGAGTCGATGCTTGGTTTAACATAGTGTTGAACTAACTTTTTTTGCTATGCAATTGGACCTATATGTTGGATCACCAGGTGCGGAGCAAAAGATGAAGGAAAGACCGAGGTCTTTATTCAAATCTTTATCTTCTTCTTCTGAAGCAGAAGGCTATTATCCCGTATACACTGCTCCATCTAACGCCACGAGACTGTAACATTTTGGACCACTGCTCTATTGACCATTATCTTGATTTACCAGAAAATCATAGGTGATTAACTCCAGGCTGTCCGTTACCCAAGCAGTTTTGACCATGGTATTTTGTTTACTCTACTGGAACGAGGAGAAATCATTGGCCAGTTCTCAGAATTATTCAACTGTAACAGGCTGCATGATGCATTTGATAGTCCCATGGAAGCAATTATCAGATAATCATGGAACCATAAAACTGTCCAGCGAATTTGGGGAAATTTTGGCCAAACTGGCGTCAGATTGTGGATTGTATATATTGTCTGGATCATAAATTCACCGACCTTTGTGAAATAGCTAAGATCATTATTGTTCAGACACCAAGAGCGGATCATATGTGCAGAGAGAGTGTGCACATGTAGGAAGGGACAATGATTGATTGATTGAATGGAGTTTTACGCCGCTTTCATTATTTTTTCAGTTATATCGCGGCGGCTGGAGCACCTAAGAATGGTTTCCTGGTATTTCTCTCACCAGTACAGCCACCAAATCCTTTCCTAGCCTCCAGCTGCTATCTCACATAGGTCTACGATTCAACCCATTGGTGAGAGACAAATAGTCAGAAAGAATGAGTGCCGCCGTCGGGGATCGGACCCGGGACCTCTAAATTGATAGTCCGACGCGCTACCCACTGAGCTATGACGGCGACAGGAAGGGACATGACTGGGGTCTTTATTTATCTTGTAAATAGAAATAATGAACGGTTACTTCCAAGAAACTCTCAATGGAATTTTCATATTGTTTGTGTTTTAGATGGTACACTTTCAATTTTCTTTAAAAAATGAAATCAGGTCAACGAATAATCGAACATTTGCGAGTATTTTAAAGTATACTTTCTTGTTGGCAAATCATATTGAAAAGTTCAAACCTTAATTGGAAGGATGTGTTCCATCCAATTACAGCTTTAAAAATTGAATAAGTGAAAATCTCGCTTGGGTTGTTTTGGTAGGCCTAGGTAACAGAGTTTATAAGCGACCTAGGTACGATGGTTTTCTTCATTAGGAAAGGTCCAATTATGAAGCTTACCTTCGGCTTTCTGTTTAACACTAGACATTTTAAAAGTATAAATGTGGAATCGAATAGTTCAAATACGATGATCCTCTAAATATTGAGTAGCAAATAAGTGTTCGGTTTAAAATGTATAGAGTCCTATCTAATCAACCTGAGCTTGACCTTTATACGGAAGTTATTGCACTTCAAAGAAATTATCTCTATGTTGTTGAATCCTTGATTTGCCTAGAATTAAAGAAGGATATTAAAAAAAAAAAAAAGAAAAGAAAAAAAAATGTACTTATTCTTATATAATTTGTTAGGCTTACTGCATATAGCATTTTAATATGTTAATTTATCAAAAAGCTTTAAGAACCCCCGTCATAGAACAGATGGTAGTGCACCATACTCCAATACTTCATGGGGTTTCATGGGTTCAATCCCCGGCAGTCATTATTTTCTATCCCTTCCAAAGAGAAATACCAGGAATCCATTGTTCAGTGCTCCAACTGCTGTCATATGACCTATAATGTAAAAAGCAGCATTACACCCAATTCAAACAAACAGACTGATTGATCGATTTGGGCCTAACGCCGTTTTCAGCAATATTGCAATTTTATCACAGAGGTAGTGCACCTATTCATGGCTTCCTGTTGTTTCTCGCACCAGTGAAACCACAACATTTTATCCTAGACCCCAGCTGGCCTACTTAGGTGACCCTTTTTCAAACAAATCAACAAAATGCTTCAAATGATGTATTGGACCAAACAAAAGCATTAATGGTGAAATGAGAAGTTATATATTCTAAGCTGTACTTCTTAACTAACTCATAGACCAGGGCAGAAGTCAATCTCTGGTTGTGAACGATCATATCTTCAAGATAAATATAATTCCACCTTGTATTATATAACATTCTATTGTTATTTATTGTATAGGTTGATAACAAAAAGGAAAAATAAAATAATTAGTGTTAATGATTAACAACTATCTGATAACGGATATCAATAAGACTTTAGTGGTTAGCCAAAAGTTGGTAAATTGCACCATAGCTACCAAGTTTCCCTAGACTGTAATGGCGAAACTACTATACCATCATCTCCTGCTAATATTCAAAGTTATAGACTTCATTCAAGAATTCTCGGGCCGATTTCAAAAGATCTAATATTTTTGGACTATTTTATACTACTTTCTATTGACTGTTTTTATAGGGTTCAATGCCATTTAAACAGTATTGTAATTTACATATGATAGCCGGTGCACCTAACCATGACTTCCTGTCGGTTGCCACACTAGTACAATCATATAACGCTTCATCTGAGCCAACACTTGTCCACCCTACTTCGACATATCAACAAATGAAGTTTGTCACAATGACCTTTGACAAATGTCGGCTAGACAAGATGGGGAAACAAACTCACGAACACAGATCTGTGAGCAAGATGCATTTCCGACTGGTAGCAAGAACCTTTTGCCAAGTGACGGAGAGAAACTTGACTATTGGTATTTTTTATACGCAAAAATTCAAACTTTCTTCCCCCCCCCCCCCCCCACACACACACTATATATAAATTTGTTTTATTTGAATGCGGTTTAGCGCTAATTTATAAATTCGCGCTATCGTATCAAGGCAGTTGGTGAATCGATTCATAGTTTCCCGTCTGTGCATCTACATTTGTCCGAGCCATCACCTGCCTATCACAGTTATGTATACTATTTATAAATAGCCCATAGGCGGGGGACAAATGACGTTTGCCGCAATGACTGTAGTCAAATTTTAGATATAAGTTGACCAAGACATGGGTCGATAACATTACATTAGGACTGAAAGCCCATCGCGTTATCGACTGAGCTAAGCCAAGATGACGGAGGGTTTAGTAAGGGGATGGGGTTTAGCATGGGTCTGTGACATGTCCCAATAAAAAATAACCACTACCTGCCTGACGGATCACATTTGTTTTTATCTGTTTGAATGGGGTTTAACACCGTTTCTGAAAATCTTTTAGTCATATCGCGATGGATGAGTTTCACCGTTGAGAATCGAACCAGTGACCTATTCAATGAAAGTCCCACTCGCTACCACTGCTCTCTGAAAGCCACTCGAGGAAATTGCTTTTCTTTCAAAAAGCAATGTACTGGTTTTGGTATGAGAGCGAAACGTTTTTTCTCAAATGCATCCATATAAACATGCAAACTAGAAACTAGAATTCTAAAGCTATATACATGTATATGTCTAGTCAAGTACCAGCTGCCTAATTAATGACCATTACATGTAATTAAGAGGTCACAAATTAGTGAGATCTGTCACCTATGCATGGGTTTCCATAGTAACCATTCATATTGGAAGAACTGATCGGTTTTTGGCCAACAACTTAAACTTTCTGATTTTTCTGTCATTCTGACAAATCAAGAATCGTACGAATCAATCAAATGTTCAATCGACCAAAATGATGCAGCTCACAGGCGATTTGTTTTGAAGTATGATTTTGTCTTATATATTGTTAATTGTTAGAATAAGGAACCTTTTGAGAGATGTTTTATGAAACAATCGCATGTGATGTTACATTTTCGTCAAGGCTGTTAATATATTCTGGAATATTCTAGAACACTCTGTCTTCATAGCTTGATTTACTATTGTATACCTGATATATATAAGTCTGTGCCTGAAACTTTGAACAACTAATCTTTGCATGATGGAGAGGTATTGGTTTTTTCTGCATCAAACAATGTCTGATTTTGGTCAGTGTTTATAAATATATAGCTTAACATGCGAGTAGTGAAAATTCTAATTATACAGTCCGGATGCAAAGGCTGATCCGAGTCTTAGTACTGCCACACATTTAAATACATGTAGTTTGAAATATCACGCTCATGCTGATATACTTAAGCTTTATTTAAAAAAAAAATCGCGAAAGGTTTTGTATTTTTCTGACAGATATTTCTTATCAAGTTGGCTTGCAAGAAGAATCTAATGATAAGTATAATATTCCATTATTTCTTTTTCCCCAAAATATTTAATAAACGTGTAAAGAAAGGTGTTTGAACATACAGAGCAGAAAAGAAGTTTTTAAGTCGACTAGTACAACGTAGAACAGTGAGTCATAAAAACAGATACTTTTGGGGACCCATATCAGACAGTTTTGAGAGTCCTAGTTACCGTAAGGGAGTCTCAGACTCGCAAAAACTGTATATCTCAAAACCCTGGTAATAAGTAAGATATGTTTCAATTTTGACAAGTTCTTATACATGTAAACAAAGCAGAGATAGGGACATTTTTAGTGTTACTCGTTTTTTATGTAGAAAATTTCCAATTTCCACACACAAAAGTGTAACTGCAGGATACCGGGTAAGGACATGAGGCCCCCTCACTCGACCTCACCTTTCTTACAAACCTATATAATACAATTTATGGATCGTCCAACTATTGCAAATGCAGTCTTTTTTGGATGTGTTATTTCACTTACAAAATGAAACTAGAACTGTCGTAAACTGACATATACTCCCACTATGAGCTTGGCAGAGACAGGGATTTCCCCTAAGCAACATGTTAGTAAAAGGGGCATATTGGTCGGTCCTTTCGGAATAGAATCAGAATATCGTAAAATTGACACCGTGAATGATTTGGGAATGATTTTGGAGTGAAATTGAATGAGTGCGATTAGTACGTTTTAAATGAAATTAAAGAAAGGTAATTCATTATCACTGATTTTGTTCAATATCAAAAAAATAGCGAAACTCATTACCTCCTCCCCCTCTCTGTCTGTCTGTCTGTCTCTCTCTCTCTCTCCTTTTTTCTCTCTTTCTTTCTCTCTCTCTTTTTCTCTCCCTCTCTCTTTCAATCTTAAAAACTGTTAAGAAAGCATTGAGTCAATGAACACTTAATTATCAGGCGACGAATTCTTAGACGGGAAACAGTTCGTTGGGGACGAAACTTTCGTAACTACAGATTGAATAAATCTGTATTTACGAGATTTTGGTCTTATCTGAGAAATCTATCAAGAATTTGAAGCTGTACTTTCGTAAAACATCATTCTGAAATATAAGATTAAGGTTTTAAATTATATTCCTAGTATGATCAAATGGTCCTATATACCAACTTTCGATTAATATTGTGGGAAACAAAAGTAAAAGTTGAGCAAAATTCATCTCCCGGGTTCGTTCCCCTTCGTCGGCCCTGATTCTTTCCGACTATTTTTCTCTCACCAATGGGTTGATCATCCCCATTAAAACGAACCAAATCAACCGCTTACAAATTCGATTTAGTCAGTGAAATCATGATTCTAATTTTTAAAGAAGTTGTTGCTCTTATCATTTTTAGTGATTTTGGAGCAGTTTTGAATGATTTGAATGAGTGTTTGAACTGTATAGATGGAGCGATAAGTGAGCGATTTAGAATGGTTTTGATCGTGGTGAATGTCGATATAAGGGAGTGATACTTTGACAAGGCGTCCGGGAGAACTTTATAAGCCTGAACTAAGGCATTGGCGTTTATCGTCTTCGCCACTTGTTTTAGTTCCTAAACATAGTAATTGCAGCTTGAAAGCTGAGTATTTTCTAGCGAATACGTTAGATATCTCAGATTTTCTTTCACATCTATCGGTGCCTTGAATGGGCATTTCGGTCGGCTTCATTTGGTCATTTTCTCTTCTTTTTTTTATGCCACTTTGACTTAAATTAATGTACATCTCATTGTGAAATATCTGAATGGTGTGATCCATATATGCAGACAAACGCCAACTCTACGTTATGAAATTCGTTTATATGACCGAAACATGAAAGCGGGTACTTCAACGTTCAGTTTTATTGCATTAGGCGTGATTTGCAGACACTTTTGAATTTGGACCTAAATAGCCCTCTACGTGTCCGCAGTTACCTTAAATAAAGCCATGGATACAATATTCCGGTCATAAACCAACGACTTGCTTTATCTCTACATGGACATAAGGTCTTAAACCGTATACACAATGTCTTTCGATGTGACTAAATACATTCTATTTTGAAAAGAAACTGAAAACCATAATTCAGATATAAAGCCATAAAATCGAAATCACTAGATCTATAGCCTTCGCACTTCATCGCATTTCGAACTAAATGTCTTACATAGAAAATGAATAAAGTTTGTAGATACGACATTTCGGTTATCCATCGGCAACTTGATTTTTAACTATGTACAACCCTCAATCTCTTAAAGTCTGCATATTCTGCTTTTTTTCGAAAATTGACTTCGACTCTATGACGTCATATGATTGTTACTTTATGACGTCATCTTTTCGATGCCAACAACCCTTTTACATGGTTTAGGAAAAAATATTGCGCGGTTTTTATTCGGGCACTACTGCCTTTGGTGGACGAAAGTGGACTAAAAAGAGAACTTTTTTGAAATACTTTTCTTTTTTCAGTATGAATTTCTGTATTTTGAAATCTTTTGCTTTCTTTTAATTCTCAAGAAATTTGACAATTGCAGAAGTCCAAAATAGATTTTGATACTATTTTTGGCTAAAATATTCTAAACATTTTTTACACAACAATCAACACTTTGGTACGGGAATCTGTATCTGTATCTGATTAAAAGCATTGACTGACTTGACCTTAAGGAGGGCCGTTGCAGTTTCGGGGGATATCCAGATATTCGCGAAACAGATGTATATTTTAGAGCATTCATATGCACATATATATTGAAAATATCAACATAGCTTTCCACGCATATTTTGAAAATATTTACATTTTTCTTAATGAGGCCATGTTTTCGAAAATATCAAAGAAAACTGTTTATTACACCGTCCAATCACAATACTGGTGTTCTAAATAAACATATATTTATAGCCGTATATATGGAAAACATGAAAATATAATAAACTTTCTAGTAAGGGCATAAATAAGTGACAAGTGGATATTTTGCTCTAAATGCTCCTCAAAGATAAAATGTAAATATTTTTTGAAGGCAAAAAATAGCAAACACATATATAAAATAAAATCGAAATATGTCAATAGAAAACTAGCCCAACTATCGTACAACTGAAATTAATAAAGAAAAGCATATGTATCCATGCACTTTTAGTCAATTTTATAAGTTTGAAATACAGTACCCCCCATAATTTACTACTCTAATTTGATTTTGTCCAGACATTGTTACGTCCCCTGATTTCCCAATCATCAATAAAACCCATTTGTAATTTTGATACACTTGGTAACGCCTATGGCAGTTGTAGTATATCTTGAAAGGGGTTTAAACTACAATTAAGGGAGGGGGTAGTCATTTCACATTATTACCAATAATTTGCCGAAAGACTGAACACCCCATTCCCTCTGAAACATGGAGCTTTCCTCCATAAACTCATTTTCTATTTGAGGCAATAACATATAGTTATAATATGTCATTTCAGTTTGCCACGGAAGATAAAAAGGTTTATTACTCGATTGAAAAAAAAGAGAAAAGAAAACATGACTTTCCATTTATTTTAAAGATTTTAGATTACAAAAGAGTTCAACAGTCTCAGGGCCAAATAAAGGAAAAAAGTAACATCCCCGGTATCTAAACCCGATCTCGGGACTTCTTGGTCAAGGACAGACGCAGTAACTCTCGAATACATACACTCTTCGAATAATACGAAAGCTTTTTGAAACCATTGCTTATTGAAATATTCAATGTTGGCAAAGCTATTGATGGAATATTAATAATTGTTATCAAATTATCGTTTTCACTCTCTCACAAACACACATAAAGGGAATGAAATAAAGTTGGAAACTAAGAGAGAAGAAATGATTTTTTGATAAGTTGAAATTGTCCTTTTTCTACGTTGTCTCCTTTTCCGTTTTCACAACGGGTAGCATACGTAATGAGTGGGATCTTTACAAGCAAAAGTAACATATCATTTTGAATATTTCTAAAAAGAATAGTGAAAAACGAACAGACAGTTAACAATGCAGAAAAGTAATCTGAAAAGGAGAGAAATCGCATCCAAGTGGCAAAATCTTATTATTTTTGGGATATGATTCGTCATCCCGTATCAGTTTTTACCGAAGTCGTAAATAGAAAAACACATTTTTTCTCCTTTCCAAGCAATGTTCAAATAACCGAGAGTTGACTACCTTTTATACATTATATGATAGTTTTATAGTTACAACGATATAGCCCGAACTCAAACATTCCCTTTCTGTGATGAAGAGAACGTGACATCCCTGCGTTCAGGACAACACAGTGGAGCAAACGTTTAGCTCATGCACATGCGAGCAATGCAGGGTATAAATAGCAAAATGTTTGCTCGTTTTGTCATCCTGAATACAGGGCTTGTGATAGGTCTATCAACGTCGCCCGTACTTCGTTGGAATAACGAAGCACCTGTGTGCTTCATTAGATGTACTTATCATGGTAATGCAGACTACTATTTCTCATGACCGTTTGTGATTCGTTATTCTGAACGCATGTACGGATTTCATTTTGTCCCTCGTAATCATGAATTGCCAAACCCTGCAGTTCAGGATGCAAAAACATTTGCAAACGTTTAGAAAGTGAACCTTTCTTAGCAATCTTATGTTTCTGAAATGTTCTGCAAACGTTTTTATTTTGAATTCAAGACAATCCTGCATGTAAGATGACAAATTTACGATTGTTTGAAAAATAGCCTTCCACTGTGCACGTGCAACTTTATATAAAGTTGATTTTAACAAGGCGTCCCCTCAGAATTGTTTTCTAGCCGAGTTGTCTTCCCAAAACTGTAACGTCCCACCTTAAACTAGAATCATTACTATGTAGGTTGTACTCTATAGACCAATAGAGTACAGGGGGTGGTGGTGGTTGGGGGGGGGAGGGTTAAATCAAATTTTCACATACTAGTTCACAGAAGGGTCACAGAAGGAACATTTATGCCAAGTTTAATTGCAATTGGCTTACTAGTTTGCGAGTAAAACGTAAGATTTCAGAACTGAAATGAGTTTGATCCTGTCATGCTCATATTGAGTGGTCCGTCTAATTTTCATAAAAAAAATGTGCAGGGTTACCCCCTAAAAATCATGCCAATTTTTGTACACTTTGATCCATTAGCAAGGAGCAGAGATATTTAAAGAAATTGTAGACCACACGCGACAACTGACGCAAAACGGATTCGGAGTGCATATAGTTCCTCTTAGACAACGTGCACAGACGAGCTTTAAAAAATCCACATCTAAAAAATCGGGCAGCGGCTCCCCTATAATTTTCATATTTTTGTTTAAATGATCTCGAGAGCAAATCTTGTCCCGTCCAATATCAAAACCAATAAGTTTAACCCCTGTCATGCTGAATCTAGAATATTCTTGTTTTGGAAGGTGGTAACTGCAAGATCAGCCTTCACATATGTACAGTCTGATCTTAGTCTTATCCATCCAATTTAATTTTTAAACTAGACAATTTCAGAGGCAAATAGTCGGAAAGGATGAGTACCGCCGTCGGGGATTGAACCCGGGACCTCTTGTTTGACAGTCTACAGACTGCGCTGTGACGACGGTATTGCGGACGGACAGACAACCAGACGGACATGGTGACTCTAGTATATCCCTAACCCTAGCATCATTAGTGCGGTATAATTTGGGGTAATTTTGGGTTGTCATTTTTCCTTAAAATTATTATATATGCCTATATGTATGAATTATCAACGACCTCTACATCTGCATATTTCACAATGACTGGCTCAGAGATTAGATGCTAATCAATGCCACTCCTTTAAAAACTAATACATTCTTATTGATAAATATCCAATGAAAGTGAATTGGTCAAAATGTTTTTTTTTTTTTTTTTTTTTTTGTAGGAAATATGGTGGTACATGTAGGATGAAAGCAGTCCGTGAGTGAATCGCTATTGCAATTAGACTTTGTCAATATGCAAACTCATCAGTCACAAAACGTCTCTCAATATTTTCAAATTACAGAATTATGATTTTCTTTGGCATTTTTGTTAACGTTTAATGACATAATTTCCCTCTAGAATTCAAAACTTTAAAGGTTTGGTCTTCAGTCAAGAAATCTCGAGCCTCCGTCATATCGGAGTGGTAGCGCGTCGAACTGTCATTCAAAAGGTCCCGGGTTTGTTTCCGAAGGGCGGCACTTTATCTTTTTGTCTTCAACCAATGGGTTGATAATAGTAGTCCTGTGTGGGATAGTCGGAGAGAACTTTGATTAAGTATTAGACTCTAGTTGAGAATTAAAAAAAATAAGTGATGAAATTTTGACAAATACTTGTCAAAACCTTTTGGCCAAGGACTCTGGAATGCGTCATCTCATAGTATAGGAATCTGCATTCTAAAACTACTTGTACATTATGGGCCAAATACCAGATGTCCTTATTAATGAGCATTACATGTAATTAAAACTTCATAAGTTATCCAAATTTGCCATCCACGCATGGGTCGCCATAGTTACCATTCACATTGGAATATCTTTTCGTTTTCCCAATACCTTTCCAATATTTCTGTAAGTCTGACAAATCAAGAACCGTATAATACCTTTCAATTATATGTTCAAATAATCAAGATGATACAAGATGATATATAACTTGCAGTAGACTTGTTTTATTAGATATGTATTGTGTCTTGTTGTTGTTAAAATAAGCATATACAGGAGCCTTTTTACAAAACATATTTTGAAACAATCACCTGTGATGTTTCCTTTCGGGATGGATTTAAGTATAATCTATTTAACCCTAGAATTCTCCATCTTCATATCTTGACTGACAGGATACCAGAAATATTTGAACTTGTGCCTGACAATTCCAACTGAGAACTTGAGCTTGTCTGGGCTGTCACGCAGAGCATCAGCATTATTCTCTGGTTCTGGATAGTGATGATTAGAATGTAGCTTATTTATAACAGTGTGATGAAGAAAGTTTATGGCTTATTAATAAGTGCGTGAAGATTTCGATCAGACTGTGGAAATGCAGAGGCTAATCTGAGTTTTTGCGCTGTTCACATTTGCAAAAAAATAAATCGCGAAAGTTTTGTTTTCAATTTTAACTGATAATTAAGTAATTGACTTGCAAGAAGAATTTACTGATAGATGTGACCCGTCACGCCAAAAGGGCCCATCCGGATATTCTGTAAATTGAATGGTTGAAAAAGAGATTTGATCCAGCATAGATCAACCAGAAGTCTTATTCAAAAATTCTTTCACTGGAACGTAGTCTGATCAGTCTAGATTCAGAAAAAAGCACGATGAAATGCGCGCAGTCTGACCAGGGCCGAAACTTTACGCACTTCCCAGATGGTACCTTTTCGCGTGACGGGTCACAAATATATTTTCTACCACTGGAAAAGATTGAGCCACCTCAGAAAAAATATTTGGAGATACATAAAAGTGAAAGTTTTTTACGTTTATATCATCCGCACTCACACGGCTTTGCACTTTAGCCCAAATCAATGAATTGCAAGTCCGCTGTTTACACTCGGGGCCTTCGGCTGCAATTGCACCTTGACGTACATTCTCATAGGTTCCCATTGATACACCTGGTGGTTCAAATTGCTTTGAAAAAAAATCCGCATTCTGGGAGGGATTCGATTCATGGACCATCCGATCCTAAAGCCACTATCCTATCTTCCAAGCCAAAGATTCCACAAGAGTTTGATACGATTAAGTTCTCACAAAAAGTAGTTGGTACTGGTACCCAATCTCGAAAAGAGTATACCTACCCGCATCTAAGATTTGCCAAATGAACGTGTAATAACGATACTGATTAAAGACACTAAGACAATATTGCCAGTGGGCGGCAAAATTTAGTAACTAACGTTCTTTAAAGCTGTAGTAAGGAGGTTTGGCCTTTCGCCTACAATTATAGCAATGATACTATTTTGAGACCTGCATCATAAAAGGTTTTGAAAGTTCCCAGACAATGGTTTAATTTAAGGTATGGCCACGTATAAATTCTGTAACGTTTCGAATTTCATCGATTTTTAACAGTGGAACCGTTGTTACCTAACGTTTCCATTAGAAACCTCGGCTACAGTTGTGAAAGATCATGAGTTCCGAAATGTGACGGAACTATTACGAATCCACTCCCTTAATTGCCATTCTGTAATGAAAGTGTCTCATTGTGATTATTACCTTAAATGTGAACGGCTGTCTTGATCTTGCACCGGCGGATGCGCATATCTTCTCTGGCATTTTTCTCCCCACTGGAGATTAGAAAAGGATCTAATGGGGCGAGAAATTGATGCGAGAAATGCCTTTGCACAACAAGATTCTTACCGTCTATTAACAGTTAATGTTCAAGAAGTTATATTAACATGTTGAATTTTGCAGAATAGAATATAAAAATAATTATAAAATAATAACAATAATAACGATAAAGATAATAATACTAACATATATTTATATTTATCTACTAATTTCATTTCCTCCCAATGGAGATTAATAAATGGATACATTATTAACAAATAAACTTTCAAACAAACATCATTAAAGAAATAAAAAAGGTTTTAAGTCATAAAACCGTTTGCATCGACCACAAACGTCGTGACTATAGCAGTGTCATACTGCAATCATTTGCATTGTAAACAGAGAACTATAACATTTTTTTTGAAAGCTCTGAACCGGTTTCAGCCCAAAGTACTTTAATACGAAAGTTTTCGCGCGAGTCTGTGATCAGCTCCAAAGCGATCGACCGATAAATATATTTACGTTAGTAACAATTTCGTTTATATGACATCTTGCTATCAGTCTATAATGAAATGGACAATCAATCCAAGGGCACGTGCATTATTTCGTCCACAATATCGTTATGACATAACGGACAGACAGAAGGGAGTTCATAGGATAGAAAAATCCATATCTTAGATATTATTTTGATAATCTTCGAGTTTATAAAATATTTGTACAGACTATAAAAACACAAGGTTGCACTGTAGTGTGAAGACATTTAAAGCGTGAGAAGTCGGGATCGGCGTTTATTCTATTTCCCCAATCTTCTGTCTGTCGTAAATTAATTGCTTGGTTCGCTTCCAAGATATTTTATGTGGTAATGTCGCTGGATTCACAATAAAACAATGGAAAATATATATGCAGTAGACCGTAATTGTTCGAAATTTTACATATGTCAAATATGAAATACCAAGAAAATATTGTAAGGTGCACCGGTTTCCGAGATATGATTGAAAACTGTTAAAAGCCGCGTTATACCCCTTTCATACAAAATCTAAAATGGGCCATCAACCCTTTATTCGTTTTCCTTTGCACAACAAGATTTTGACCGTCAATTTATGTTCAAGAAGTTATATTACCATGTTGAATCTTGCATAATAATATGTATGATGATTATAATATTGAAATAATAATATTAATAGCTTCGGATTCAGGATTTATGTGGGGTTCTAACTCGCAATTATGTGGGGTTCATTTTCGTAGTTTATCACAATTTTGACAGAATTTCTGCATGCAAGTTTACAAATTTTAATGGTATCCCCACCCACACACACACACAATATACAAGTAATAAACTTTGAAAATATCTCGGAACGAGTAAAGATTTGAATACATAAGCTTCGTGTAATGCAGAGAAACATTATGGACCAAGAATATACCACCTGGCTTGTTGAGTTGGTGTGAATGACCAATGCCTGCAATTAAAATCAAATTATCCAAACAGACGAAGTAGGCAGCGGTTCCCTGACAAGTTTAATGAGATTTATTGACGGACAAATGGGCAGATATGGCTTTTTTGTCCCCAATCCCTAATGGACTTTTTGGCCAGAATTTCTCCGTATGAACAAAATTTAAATGAAGAAGCCGAACATTTAAATGAGAACCAACTATAGAGTAAATTCAAGGAAGAACTGAACAAATGTACCAACAAAAACCAATTAGTCTAAAGACAAACTTCATTGGATAGCAAAGGAGATAGAATCAATTAATAATAAAGAAAAGAGACAGTGCCGAAAAGAAGAAAACGTCAAACAACAACGATGATCTTGATCAAAATCTAAAAAAAAATAAAGCAAGAAGTACAAAACTAGATTAGACGAGTTAACAGATAAAAACGAGGCTTCTGTTCATCAACGATTTGCGAGACAGGATCACCTCACATACAAGGCTCTTTGATTACGACTGCATTGTATATGTTGTGCCCGTTCTTGGGAAATTGGCCATTCTCATGATTGAGCAACCGTTGTTTGCCCGTTCTTAAGAATGGTTGCTAAATCTTAAGATTGAGCAAATATATTTATAACCTTCGTTTACAATTGAAATACATAATCAAAACTGCTTTTATCATACGAACATAAATTAACAAGGAGAAATGTTTATTCGATTAACAAAAAGTATAAATTACCCACTTTGATAACGATAAAATGAACACTTTTCCCTGTGTTCTGTGAAATCAAGTTTTGCAACAAAAACGAAAAAAATGATACAGATCTATTATTCCAGGATCTTTCGTAAATGACATCGAAGAGTATGTATTACCTAGTTTTGTTAATTATGAATCTCGGTCCGTCCGCCCCACATCCATTTCGCCATAATTCCTGTTCGCCCCGGGTCGTTCGCCGAAACTCTCGTTCGACCCCTCTTTTCAGTAAAATATAAATTGCTTAGCGGTGTTTTGTTAATTCTTATGTTAATTATTTTCATAATAGAAAGGATATCAACAAGATCCTTGTTTCTCTGTTAAGAAATTCTCCACACATTTTTTAGGTTCAAGTAAAAATGAGGCAAGTCTTGGGATAATTCATTTGATAAATAAAAAAAACAAATTATTATCGGTATTCCTTATTAATTCAAAGCTGATTTTTTTTGGAAGGGGGGGGGGGTCATGTCATAAGAATGTACTCTCTGTTTTCATTAGTTGATAAATAATAAAAAAAATGATAATAAAACATATGTATTTAATATATTTAATTAAATAATAATTAATCCAACATACACAGATTGAATGAAGTAAAAAAATAATAAAATATTCAATTTCTTTTAAATTTTGACATTTGATAGCAGATAGAAATGGCAAAATTAATCTATCAGATACAAGGTAAACAAGCAAAAACTACTAAGATGATGTTCATTTTTGTCACAATACTTCGACAAAATGTGTAGAACATGTGGTCTGATAAATTCAATGGGTTGGGCAGAAACAAATAGAGGGAATCGACCGGTCTTAAAATGCATCCCGGGACGCACCAGGACACCCAGGACTTAATGAGGCATCCCGGAACACATCATATAATGAGATATGTCATTACACTGATAAAACGGCTTGTCCCGAGGTTTATTAAACACTCACAAAAATTAATTTTACGTGAGTCCCGGGATGGTTTGAATTCTTATTTTTATTTTACCAAGTGTACATTTATATAATCAATTTCATATTGTCTAATGATTTTAGTTAGCTTATTTTTTAGTTATTAAATGTCCCGGGGTGGCCTGTTGTGTCCCGGGGTGATTATCAAGACCCAGAATCGCCTCACCTTTTGGTCAATCCATTTAATAAACCCAGGGCAAAACACAGTGTAAAGAGGGTAAATGGACCTGTTACCTTAATTTTCATGCATTTGAGGACCAGTATAATATGAAGAAGGCAACAACATTTCAGAGGCACCTTTTTTATGTGGTAAGTAGTCATTTATGTGATGGTGAGCGAGACATCAATTCAACATGTCTATATATAATCTCTTCTGAAGAGACAATCAAGCTCAGGAACCATAAGTTTGCGTACTTGAATAAAAGATAACTACATTTCCTACATCTTTGATTCATATGTCAACCCTGTCATATGAAAGTATTGTGACTACAACTTATTCAATAAGTACACCTCTGCCCTTTTTTAAGTCTTCTCATATTGGATATCATATGGAAAAAGGTGGTAAATAATCACAAAATACATCCTTTAAACTGTTGGATTTCCTTATATGATAATCAACAAAGGAAAATAGCTCAGAAATTGAAAAATATGTAGAGTTACAATTCTTATGCACTACACTCCATAATCATGAGAGATAAAGCTATGTAAAGTTACGATTGTTGTGCACTTTACTCCGTAATCATGGAAAATAGAGGAAAATAACCGCTAAGTTAAGAGTCAATTGGATATAGGTAGACAGAGATAAACTCTGGACAGATTAACAGACAACAGGCACTGGGATGCTGGGACATCATGGATGATCACATAATAATATGTCCTGTCTTCTGACAGCCTTATAAAAAGGAAGTTGCTAGCCCCATTGTTTTATAATACAAGACACGGTGGCTTAACAGTCCTCAATGGACAGACACTGGATTTCCAGGATTTTTTTTTTCTTCAAAAAATCAGAAACCACCATGACATCAAAAAGCAGTCATACAATTTTAAACATTCCGTCCACACATAAAATATTTTTCATTGGAAAGTTTCATGTTAATCTAAATTTTGATCTCCATTTTTCATGCGACATTTGATTAAATGAATTTGTCTTCCACCAATAAAAAAAAATGGAAATAAGTGTGCCTGATTTGGATCATCAGCTTATATTTGTCTTCACCAAATGGGTTGATAATCATATGCCTTTGTGGGATAGCAGCTGAAGGCAAGGAAAGGATGTTATGGAAGTAAGGGTAAGAGAAATACAAGGAATCCATTGATAGATGCTCCAGCCGCACACATTCTTTCTGACATGTATTTGTTCTTACAAATTGGATTGGTAGTCATTAACCTATGGGGGATACTGTTAAAGCTTTATAAGAACCTCAGGGTTCTATAAGAATCATTGTATTTCCATTAAAAAGGGATGGGCTTTTATTGGAGTCTACCCTGTATACTTTTCTATTACAACGGTGAAAAATTGCCAAAAATAAACATAATTTTCTCAAAATAGTAACATTTGATTGAGGGAAAGGCGCAAAAAACATCTGTTGAAATTTTAGTGACATTGATTTTGTGGACATGTGCTTTTGTTAGTTAGGCTTCAGTATTCTGAAAAATCACATAAAAAAGGTTGAATAACAATTTCAACCTCAGATGAGAAGGATGGGGGTTTATAAGAGCATGGGCTCTATTAGAATTTTTACGGTAAGAAGTTGGATTGTTAAATAGGATATCATGGTAGTTGCACTTGTGATCACTTGAGTTATTACAGGTCAAGGATAAAGCATAGAAAACAAGCTAAATGAGGTTATTATCAGTTTAAAGCAGATGCCTCTGAAACTTTTCAAAATGAAAGTTAAAATTCCAATTTATCATTTCAATAAAATTCAACATTTTTCTCTTTTTTTTCATCTTTTAGTGTTCATTTATTTGTCATTTACATGGGGTTTGGGCACTTGTATTTATTGTGATGAATGTTGAGCCTATCTTTCTATATAGTACAACCATATATATAAATATATATATGACCCGTCACACAAAATGGGAACATCTGAGTTACGCGTAAAGTGTCCACCCTAGTCAGACCTCGCGGACTGCGCAGACTGACTAGGGTCAAAACTTTTTGCACCATGCTTATTTTCTGAATCTAGAATATTGAATCTACCTTCCAGTGAAGGAATATTAGAAATGAGACTTCTGGTTGACCTATGCTGGATCAAAACTCTTTTTCATTAATTCATTTTACAGAATTCCTGGATGGTCCCTTTTTGCGTGACGGGTCACATATATAACCCTAGCTTCCATTCGACTTGGGTAAAGAACTTGTCATTTTACCTTTTTTTTTTTAGACTATGCACAATGTATGGGGCCTACAAGACTTATTAAGTGCCATAAAGACATTTTTGATAAGTTTAAGGTGAAAAGTGCTTGAGTCACTTTAAACTTTAAAAACCCAGGATTGATAGCCTGCATAATTCACTTGAAAACATTTGAGCTAATTGTGCTTGAAACTGTTAAGATTCAATAAATTGCCATTTTTGCTGGTTTTTTTTTATATAAAATATGATATATATCTATAAAAGATAATAAAAGCGACAACAAACAATCAAAGCTGGCAAATGAATGGAAAAAATGATGAAAGACTCAGAATAGACTTTCCAGTCTATAACAATAACAACAGCAACAACAACAACATCAACACTCTCTTCCTTCATGCAGACGTCGTTGACAAATTAGAACTACATGTACTTAACGTTCTAAATCAGTCATCAACAGTCAATATGTAGTAGACATGTACTAAAAATAGGTATAGAATTTAAAGGGCCTTGCAGAAAATACAGTCAATTAACCAGTTCAGGTCCACTTTCCCTTTGAAAGCTCTGCTTGACTCAATTTTCTTGTATCATATTGTTCTTCAAAATAAGCCATAGTTAATTGCAATACAATAAGTATGATATAAATGAATTGCCTTAAATAAAGCAACAAAATTTAACCAATTCTGGTCCAATTCAACCAGTTTAGAATTTCTTACCATTTCTTACCATCCTAGACCTCGTAGGTAGGCAGTATCTGCCTTTCATGATGCATTTCGACATTGAAATCATTGATGATCACTTGTGGTATTGAAATTTTTTTTTTAAAAGTAGAATAATTTTAATAATGATTTTTACTCGATTCCTCAGAACAATTGCATTTCAATATGAATAATACCAATTTTGAGAATATGAATGATACTTGCACAAGGATTGAGTTTTGAAACTAAATCAATTGAGAAATCTCTAGAGATACTTCTTCAATGAATTTTAGCCCATACTATGCTACAAATATCTCAAGTCTTCAAAAGTATTATTCCAAAGATGATTTTTGAATATTTCTTTTCCATTTTGAGACAACCCTCAAACAGGTGGACCAGAACTTGTTAACCCTTATGCTGAGCCCGGAATATTCCTGCTTTGGCAGGAGCTATAGACCAACATAAGCCTGCACATATGTGCCATCTGATGTTAGTCTACACCACCTGTTTCTCACTACAGTTGGTATTTTCAGTGCTTTTTGCCCTTTGATTTTGATGAAAATTTTTAGCCAAAATTTATTCAGCATGTCAAGGGTAAAGTCATTGTCATGTTAGCACACTTGTGTCCAATTTTCTGAGTGCCTGCGAAAGATTGTTGGAACGAAACTAGCTGTTTTGTTTCCAGGTTTTTCTCATGTGATCAGTTCGTTGACGCCATGTTAGATTGTTCGTCAGGTTTCGTCACAACGTTTTTCAAAATTTGCAGCTTTCTTCCACCACCAGTGTATGTATGCAATAAAGAGATGGCTTTTTAATTCACCATTTAAGATTATTTGCCATTTCGGAGGCTTTAAATACGCTTCCATGACCTGTTTGCAGCAATGATTTGCACAAGTTGTCTCCCTTGTCATGCAAATTCTGTTTACTTTCACTTTTGCTTGAATGCATTGTAAGAACAATATTTCAGACTGTCAAAGTAATTATTATCATTTTATTAATTAATGCCTTTTATGGCCTAAATTCACACTCAGAATTTTAGTTTTGACAATAATATGCAGCTTTTATAAAAGGGAAAGTAGAACATAAAGGTACTTGCAAGTCATGTAGAATTTGTCTCAAAATACAGTGTAGACCCTGATCAGTTTGCACATTTATTAGCAAAGGCACACTGCAACCTTTGATATGTGTAATTGATCATGGTATATACTTCCTGGAATATTTCTCCTCAAAGAATAGCTTAGTAAGAATTTCCTTTGTGTATTTACAGCTTTTACCACACACTTCATAATGGTATTAAACTTCATGCAAGAAATTAAAGGTTGTTCTTAATTTGGAGGCATGACAGTAAAAGACTGCGAACAATTGAAGAAGAAGCTTATATAAATAGAAGAACTATGATGTCTGACACAGAGAAAATGCAGGTTAATGCAGATCAAAATAGTATTCAGGACTCTAAGTTAAGAATATCTAAATTGACTTTGGATTATGCGGAGAGAGAGATGGAATTGAAACAAAATAAGGCACTTTTGGCAGAAAATGAGACTATAATGAAGGCCAAATTAAGGAGGCAAAAAGTTGAGATAGAAAGCAAACTTGAACTTTCAAACAAACAGAAGGAATTGGAACTGTCAGAATTGGAACTTAATTTTGAGAATAATTTGTTAAATAGTTTTCCTCAAGCACCAGAACCTGATAAATTTGAATCGAAATATTTCGCCACACCATACCATGAAAGACCAAAACCGGTGCTACGACTAGACTTCAATTTTGACAATGAACCTCCGATGAAGTCTGAACCTCAAATTTGGTAGGAACCTCAAGCTCAGTCTGAACCTCAAGTTCAGTCGGAACCTCAAGTTCGACAAACCAGGCTTAACCCTCTAGTGAGTCCTTTTATTGCGGGTGATAATTATCATCAGTTATCAAATTTCTTGATTAAGAAGGACTTATCCCTTCAAAGACTAATAAATTTTAATGATCAGCCTGAGACATTTCCATTGTGGAAAAGCATGTTAAAGTCTATAACCAATGAGATTCAAGTGTCCCCAAATGAGGAGTTTGATTTGTTGATAAGATATCTAGGTCAATAGTCTAGACAATATGCGCTAAATATCAGGGCATCAAATCCACATGATCCATCCAAGGTCTTGAGCATGTTTGGAAGAGATTGGAGGAAAGATATGGCTGTCCAGAGATGATCAACTTGGCATTACGTAGGAAATTGGAAGCCTTCCCAAGAATTGAAGTAAAAAACCTGAAGAAACTATATGATTAATCTGATATATTGTCGTAAGTGGAGTCCATTATGGGCAGAGAGCAATACAAGGATCTCTTTAGTGATATGAATATTTCTTCTGGGATAAATCCAATTGTTCAAAAACTTCCTGGTTTCCTGCAGAGTAGATGGACTGGCAGGGCTTCAGAGTATTCAAAGGCCAATAAAGTGACTTTTCCCCCATTCTCATTTTTCGTTGAATTTGTTCAAGAAAATAGCTCCGTTCTCAACAACCCTAGTTTTCAGTATCTGATTCAAACTGAACAGAGACAGCCTCAAAATTCGTCTAAAAGATCAGTCTTTAGTAAGAAGACTGGAGTGACACCATCAAGTCAAGTTGATACTTCAGAAAATGTGCCATTTCATAGAAATTTATGTTTTATTCACAAGTCAGA
This sequence comes from Fragum whitleyi, assembly GCA_948146395.1. Classification (NCBI taxonomy): domain Eukaryota; kingdom Metazoa; phylum Mollusca; class Bivalvia; order Cardiida; family Cardiidae; genus Fragum; species Fragum whitleyi. Next base: position 23,308,178 of record OX411552.1, read on the forward strand.
CTCACATTCAATAAACAATTGTAGACAATTCAGGAAAATGCCTATCTTAGAAAGGAAATAGCTTTTGAAAGAGTACAGGTACTGTTTAAGGTGCTGTGATACATCGTCTCATATGGCAAAAAACTACAAGGCTGAAATTAAGTGTTCTATGTGCCAAAGTGATAACCATCAGTCAGCCATGCATCCTGTAGACAGACAGTTAATAGGCAATCAAAGGATAGCCGAATAATCAAAGGATAGCTTCGTCCATCATCTTCTATGTCTCCTACGGCGGCGACCATTTCCGCCTCAGGGTCCCAAGGAAATGCCATGTCTGAGGTTTAAGAGAGATTGTTGTTGCAGCAATAGACCAAACTGCTAGAATGCCCTTCCAACATTCATTATATCATTCACTGACCTAAAGTTTATCGGTTTTCATCGCTTATATTATATCATTTTAATGAAAAAACCGACGGTAGCCTGCTGAACAAAGACTTACCAGCTATTCATCACCAACATCACCGATCTTTGACCGGCGAACACATACGGATCACCGGTTGTATCCGATGGAAAGCGATAGGCCCCTGGTCGAATACCGATCAATCACCGACTGCCCGATTGATAACCGTTGTGAAAGCGACAACAGCCGATAGATGATTAAGCAAATAAGCGATCATAACCAACCAAGCTCCTACTGGCAAGCTTTTTGTCGCCTACAGACAACCGATCTACTTTGTATTTCACCGATCAATAAGCTATTTGTCGCCGATACCCTGTTACACATAAAGTCTGAAATGCTGACACCGATGACAACCGATCATATAGAGAAATAATTCACCGATTAAGGACCGATTGAATTCCCACTGTATGTGTAACTGCCCCATAAAGAGAGGGTTTTTTTAATATGGAAGTTTGAAACGGAAACAAATCATGTACAAATCTGCTTCACATATGCATACAGTGATAAGGTTTTTAGATTCATACCTCAATGAATTAAAAGAAAACTCCCTTCATCTCTTACTAAAATCATTAAATAATAGAAATCAAAGCAAGAAAAAGCAAGACATTTTGATCAATTTCACATACCCATAGGGCAGACATTACAAGGGTGAACCCTACATCTAGGCCCGCGGTAATAAAACTTTTCTAAAGCTCAACTGATAATTTTCTCAAATTTTGAATTAAAATAAATGTATGAAGTTATAAGATAATATCTATAAGTTGTTATTTAAAGCAACTTATTAATAGTAACCTTTCATGTTGATACATAAATATGAGGATTACAACAGAGTTACAGGTTTAATCTCAAATTGAAATTTGAGAAAATTAAGAATTGAGCCTGAGAAAATTTTTATAACCTTGGGCCCCAATCTTTGCTTTGAGAATGAATATACACTTGGTCTTTTGGAGTCATATTGTTGCCAGTTGAGCACATTATCCTTGGATTTGTGATATTCCCTAAATAGTTTTACTACATCCAAATCTGAGCCTCTAGCTTTGAAATTTAACTCTTGTCATACTGAACAAAAAACCTGGCAAAAAATGTATATAAATCAAAGTGATGAAAGCTCTGTAAATTCTACTTGTGAGTCAGAAATTGATTTTGAAAATACATTTTCTGAAACTTTTCTGGCTTAAAAAGGAAAAACAGGTGGTATAGAAGAAGATCAGACTGCACATATGTTTGTCTATAGCTCCTACCAAGGCAAAAATATTCCGGCTTCAGCATGACAAGGGTTAAAAAAAGGTGTTTAAAGCCACTTATAAAAAGTTAGATCATATCATGGGGCTGTTCACTGCTTCCTGGGTATCACATCATACTAGATTGGGCTCTTAATTTTATTTCCCAAGGATGTACATCAATATGTCCAGTAGTGCAGAAGGAATTCCAACCAAAACCTTTAATTTTGATTGGATAGTCAAGTCCTCCATCTAAATCCCACAAATCAGCAGCAAAAAAGTTCCTACAGCTCATCATCCTGTTGATTATCAAATGGCGAAAGACACCTTATGTCAGAGTGAATGGTCATATTTATGAGCAAACCCATGACCATTTGATATGCAGTCCAGCCAACTGATTTCTCCTCAGTACTGGGCATCTCAAGTATTTTTAAGAGAGAAGATGTAATTAGTGCATTTGTGACGACTATTTAGCTTTAGAAGTTGTTGAAAATGTCACATGAAGCATGGATTTGTACATGGGTGTTGAAATTGTCTCACTTGTCCTTGGACAAGTTGGTAGCTGAATTTCACTCATCCAACTTGAAAATTGCTTGTTAAAGTTTTATCTATTCTTTCTTTGAACTAACGATACTTTATATGGGTGGAAAATGTTACCATCTTATACCCCTGTCAAAGAAGGATAGTATTATGGGATCACCCGTGGTGTACAGCCATCCTGGGGCGTGCACTTCAATGTCCAGCGCGTAACTCTATAACCTTATGTCCAATTTCTTAAAACTTGGAAGTGATATTCTCAGTGCAAGAACAAGAACCATTACTCTACCTGGCCTATTTTTGAGTCATTGCAAATCTGATACAACTCATCAAGGAAAAGTGCAATGCAAAAAAAAAAAAAAAAAAAACATGACTCAACCTGGCTTATTATTTGAGTTATTGCCCTTTGTTGTTTTTTATACTTTGATCTTGTCCAGTGCATATCACTTGAATTATAGGAGCTATGATAATGAAACTTGATGGGTAGATAGATCTCATTATGGGAAGTGCAATGCAAAAAAAAACCTTTACCTGGGTTGTTATTTTTTGTCCTTTGTTGTTTTTCATACTTGGATCTTGTCCTTGGCATATCTCTTAAAGTATAGGAGCTATGATAATGAAAATTGATAGGTAGATATATCATTTTAAGGGAAATTGCAGTGCAAAAGAACCATAACTTTACCTTGGTTATTTCTTTAGTTATTGCCCTTTGTTTTTTTTTCATACTTGAATCTTGTCCAGAGCACATCTCTAAGAGTATTTGAGTTATGATCATGACCTTCATGGGTAGATAGATCTCATCAAGGAGAAGTGCAGTACAAAAGAACCATAACTCTTACCTAGCTTAATTTTTGAGTTATTGCCCTTTGAGTTTTTTCATGATTGGATCTTGTCCAAAGCTTATCTCTGATAGTGCATTAGCTTTGATCATAATAATGATCATCTTCACTAGTCAAGGGGTATCAAATCCATAGCTTCTTCTCGATTACCAGATAAGATATGTAAAACGTTCATAACCCTTGGTCCGACAACATGAACAATGATATACTCCTACTACAATTATTTCTCTGTCTGTCTACACAAAAATTGTCCAAAGATATTCATTCAAAATCACTTCAATTCTACTCTAAGCCCAATGTTACATCAAGCTGTGTGATGGGCGCATCTTGTGACAATTTGATACCTTGTTCAACCTGGAAACAAATGAGTATAGAAAACATTGTGATAAATGGAGAAACTGTTTTTTTTCCTTAACTACAATGTTTTTTATTTTAAAATAATACCTTTACTGAAGATGCCTTAAACTGCAACATGAAACCACTTCCAAAAGTCTGCAATTTAGTTATTGATATAAGACCAACCCAACTTGTTCTTGGACAAGTTTTCATGGAAAATCTACTCAGCCACAGGCTAAAAAAACCCAGGTTGTACAAGTCGAGCATGGGAATTCCACACCCCTGCAAGCAACAGTCTCATGTGTTCAGTCAGTAGAGTTTGATTCCTGACAGCAGCACTCATCCTTTCTGACTTTTTGTCTTCCATAAATTGGTTGATAATCCTAGACCTAAGAGGGATATCTGCTGTAGGCTAGAAAGAGATGTACCGCTAATGTAAGTACTGGTGTTAGAATTACCAGGAATTTATTGTTAGGTGCTCATGCCTCCACAATATAAATGAAAGATAGTTTAAAGTGTCGTAAAACCCTATTCAAACAAAATCAGTTGGTAAAGCTTCTTACTTCAAATCAAAATATATGTTATCATATGTGACCTGCCACGCGAAAAGGAACCATCCTGGCAGTGCGTAAAGTGGCGATCCCAGTCTGACTGCGGATTGCGCAGACTGACTAGGGTCAAAATTGTTGCACTTCTTTTATTTTCCAATATAGAATGAACAATCTACCTTCCTGTAAAAGGATTTTTGAATTGCGACCTGTGCTTGACCTATGCTGGACCCAGTCTCTTTTCAAATATTTATTTGACAGAGTTCCCAGATGGTCCCTTTTTGCATGACGGGTCACAGGTTTAGATCTCAGGCTAAAAAACTAAGTATTTTTTAGGATGAAACTTCTGATAAACACGTACATGTAGGTTGAAAAAGCTTTCTTTGACTCCAGTATAAAACTTCATATTGTTTCTTTTAGGCTTATATAATTAAATATGTGACCTGTTAGACGAAGCGATATTCCAGATAGTGATTAAATTGTCGACACAAATCTAGCTGTGGACTTTATATAGAGAGGGGGGGATCACCTTTGGCTTCCACTGCTTAGTCCGCAGCATATTTCTGACACCGTATGTTGGAAGGACTTGAAACTTTGAAGTTATGTTCCTTTTATGATAATGGATAGCAGAGCACAAGAACAACAACTCTACCTAGCTTAATGTTTTTTAGGTATTTCCCTTTGATGTTTTTCAAACTTGGACATCCAGCTGTGTAATTGGCTTATCTTGTGACAATTAGCCACCTTATTAGTACCCCACCGGTTACCGGTTGGGGGACTATAGGTTTGCTCGATTCCGTCTGTCCGTCCGTCTGTCTGTCCGTCACACTTTTGTCGGGGCTATACCCTCTAAACCATATGTGCTAGCAACTTCATACTTGGTACACTTATAGATCTCATTGAGGAGAAGTGTCATGTTCAAGAACCTTTACTCTGCCATGCCCACTTTTTGAGTTATTGCCCTTTATTGTTTTTACCCTTACATTCTTGTCCGGAACATATCTCCTAAACTATGTGTGCTAGCAACTTCAAACTTTGTACACTTATAGATCTCATTGAGGAGAAGTTTCATGATCAAGATCAATAACTCTGCCATACCCACTTTTTGAGTTATTGCCCTTTGTTGTTTTTAGCCTTACATTCTTGTCCGGATCATATCTCCTAAACTATAAGTTCTAGCAACTTCAAGCTTGGTACACTTATAGACCTTATTGAGGACAAGTGTCATGTTTAAGAATTGTTAATCTGCCATGCCCAGTTTTTGAGTTATTGCCCTTTGTTGTTTTTACCCTTACATTTTTGTTCGGATCATATCTCCTAAATCATAAGTGCTAGCAACTTCAAACTTTGTACACTGATAGATCTTATCGAGGACAAGTGTCATGTACAAGAATTGTTACTCTGCCATGTCCACTTTTTGAGTTATTGCCCTTTGTTGTTTTTAGTCTTACATTATTGTCCGGATCATATCTCCTTAACTATAAGTGCTAGCACCTTTAAACTTTGTACACGTATAGATCTCATTGAGGACAAGTGTCATGTACAAGAACTGTTACTCTGTCACACCCACTTTTTGAGTTATTGCCCTTTGTTGTTTTTACCTTTACATTTTTGTCCGGACCATATCTTCTAAACTATAAGTGCTAGAAACTTCAAACTTGCTACGCTTATAGATATCATCGAGGACAAATGTCATGTACAAGAACTGTCACTCTGCCATGCCCACTTTTTGAGTTATTGCCCTTTGTTGTTTCTTTCCTGGCATTTTTGTCCCGTACTTATCTCCTAAACTATAAGCCCTAGCAACTTCAAAGTTTGTACACTGGTAGATCTCATTGAGAAGAAGTGTAATGCACAAGAACTGTTACTCTGCCACATCCACTTTTTTAGTTATTGTCCGTTCTTGTTTTTTATCCTGACATTTTTGTCCGGACCATATCTCCTGAGCCATCAGTGCTAGCAACTTCAAACTTGGTACACTTATAGATCTCATTGAGGACAAGTGGCAAGTAGGAGATATATTATAAAAAAGGATTTTTTGTTATCCGGTGGGGGACTCCTGTATTGCATCGCAATACGACATGCACTTGTTTAATCTTGTATGGTCATTTTACCTTTCTGTAAATGCCCCTTAAAAGAAAGGATGTAATATTGGATGGTTTGTGGTGCCAATATCCAACTGCGGGTGGATCTTTCTGTATCAGAAGCATAACTTTGTCCCTTTATTTCTGATTGACTTGAACCTAGGCAATTCATTCCTTTCATGATTAAGGGCCGATTTACACATTCACGATTTTTGGCTACGCTGCCCCTACGATTCGCAACAATTTGTAAAATTGTCATTTACCATGTTGATTTGTAGTACAACTGTAGTGACACTCAATGTTTTGTGATAATTCAGGAAATTCTATGTTGGTGCTACAGAAGTTTTAAACTGTTTAAAGCATTCGTGGCGAATTGTGGTGGTTATTGGGCATGGCCTAATTTATAGCACAACCGTAGCGAAATCGTGCTGATTCATACTGACACTGAAGCTTTATTCGCGACAATTCATGAGAGATCGTAGCCAGTCGTGGAATCCCACATTACGAATTCGCACGATTCACCATGAAATGGGTACAGTCGTCGTACAAATCATCCAAGGTTTCACTGCGGAGCTTCATGATTGGCCATGACCAATGCCGCTTAGAATCAGACTTGTACCGTATTGAACCTTACAAGCACTGTGAGCATTCGTTGTGCCACTGCAGTCAATCCTCATTGACTGTAGCGTTGCCGTCAAGAATCGTCATTGATTCGTATAAATACCTTACAGACACCGTACTTATATTGTGTACATTCTTACTGGAAACGTAGTGATACTGAATATTTCTACTTCTTGCCACTATTCAACCCGATCCATTTCAATTTTTCTGCCCATGAGGAATCTTGGTGAATCTTGGTGAATCAGACAGAAAATCGAGAAGGTGTAAAGAGGCCTTAAAAAGTGCAGTTGGCAAGAAAAGTAACTCTACCTTGCTTAATTTTTTAGTTATGTCCCTTTGTTGTTTTTAATACTTGGGTATCCAGCACAGCAACAGGCCTATCTCGTGACAATTTGTCACCATGTTGACATATCAAATCTGGCTAACCTCTAATGAAATCAAAGATTTTTCAAATACGGATTAAGCCGCCTTTATAATGCAGTCGGTAGAGCTTTGGACTGTCAATCTAGAGATTTTGAGTTTGATTCCTGATGGGGGCTTTCATTCTTTCTGACTATTTGTCTTCCAACAATGGGCGATAACACTAGACCTTTGTGGGATAGCAGCTGGAGACTTGGAAAGGATGTGATGGTGGAACTGGTGTGAGAAATACCAGGGATCCATTATTAGGTACTCCACCACGCTATTGCTGAAAGATTGTCAGAAGGGATGTACAACCCCATTCAAACACACAAATCAACTATTGATTTTACAGAGTTCCAAGACAACCCCTTATTATGTGAGAGGTGAGGTGTATAGTTTAAAGCCCGTTTTATAAAGCATTAGCTGCCCTATAGGCTTCTTTCATGACCACCATTGACAGGGGATTTCTTTTTCAAGTGCGTTTCATTTGCTGTCTTTTTTGAAAATAACTGGGTATTTTGTTGGATAAAATTCGGAAGAGCCTGAACAGACCGGTAGAACATCTGATGCACTGTTCCAGATGTTTTCATTGGGATGAATTATCATTCAAAATAGTTATCCGGGTTGTACAGACTCTGACAGTTAACAATCTATTATATATCGTTTCCCGATGCTTCATGAATGTCCAGACAATCTTTAATTAATATAGGTTTACAAACTGAAAATTATGCGAACAACAATTTAATTAATAACGATACGTCTCATATATTTAGATAAGGGGTCCGGGATATTCAACCGGAAGTTGGTCTGTCAGTTTGTCGAAAGTTGAGATCGAACAATAACATGATTTTATAGTTTATATGTAGAATTAATCGAATAAACTTTATTTTGGAACCATTAAATGAATAAAATGGAATATTTAAATGCAAGAATCATACTTTTATAACATGTTGTGTTGATATAAACGTTGGTTTGACCATTCTTAAGAATGAGCAACGACCCCCTGTCATCACTTGCCCGTTCTTGAGATTAAGTATTCCCGAGATCGGGCACGACATATACAGACAGATCCAAAGCCCTGAAGATTATCATGCACTACAATATGATCCGAATGCGTTAGCTGAATGGGAATCAAATGGGGTATAGCGTTCCACCCTTAAAAATGTAGTGTCCTGAGGATAACCAGATCTCGCTCTCAAACGAAGTTCCTTATCGACTTAAAGGCCGCTTAGATCTATAAGATACTACTTAGTATTTGGGCGTAGACATTCAATCAACACTCTCCTAAAAAATCACTTAGACGGGATTTGCTAGAAATCTAACAGCATGTTGAGCTTTCTGCGCCGACATCTTACATTTTGCAGTGAGGAAACTAAAGCCAACGCCTACTTCACCATGGTGTGTAATAACTTGGAATACTGCTGTCCAATTTGGAGCCCTCACCATAAGGACCAGATCCAAACGCTCGAGTTAATTTAAAGGCGGCTGCAAGATACACCGCCAACTGTAATAGGAATACCAGCAGTGCAATCTATGTTAGAACATCTACAGCGGGATTCCCTCGAGTCAAGCCGATCAAAAATCCAAGTCACTCTTCTCTTCAAAACTGTACACAACCTGATTGACATTCAAGCAAAAAGATACTTGACACCAGCTAAAACAAATACAAGATTAACTCATTCAGTGAAACCCAGGCGCTTCTCCCTTTCTACAGACTCATACAAGTTCAGTTTCTTTCCACGCACTGTTCCATTGTGGAACTCCCTTCGAGCTTCTGTAGCTGAGACTCCTTTCTTGGTATCCTTTAAGGAGGGGTTATCTAAAACTCAATTCTAAACAATATAAGAGCCCAGAGCTGTTCAACTTGCCAAGGTGAGGAGCTATGCTGTCGGGGACCGTAGGGGCGTTGTTACCATCGCATATTTTCTCATTCAATTCATCAAAGGAGAGCTCAGACGTTGGTCACTCATGATATTGGAACGACTTTAAGGAGGGCCGTTGCAGTTTCGGGGGATATCCAGATATTCGCGAAACAGATGTATATTTTAGAGCATTCATATGCACATATATATTGAAAATATCAACATAGCTTTCCACGCATATTTTGAAAATATTTACATTTTTCTTAATGAGGCCATGTTTTCGAAAATATCAAAGAAAACTGTTTATTACACCGTCCAATCACAATACTGGTGTTCTAAATAAACATATATTTATAGCCGTATATATGGAAAACATGAAAATATAATAAACTTTCTAGTAAGGGCATAAATAAGTGACAAGTGGATATTTTGCTCTAAATGCTCCTCAAAGATAAAATGTAAATATTTTTTGAAGGCAAAAAATAGCAAACACATATATAAAATAAAATCGAAATATGTCAATAGAAAACTAGCCCAACTATCGTACAACTGAAATTAATAAAGAAAAGCATATGTATCCATGCACTTTTAGTCAATTTTATAAGTTTGAAATACAGTACCCCCCATAATTTACTACTCTAATTTGATTTTGTCCAGACATTGTTACGTCCCCTGATTTCCCAATCATCAATAAAACCCATTTGTAATTTTGATACACTTGGTAACGCCTATGGCAGTTGTAGTATATCTTGAAAGGGGTTTAAACTACAATTAAGGGAGGGGGTAGTCATTTCACATTATTACCAATAATTTGCCGAAAGACTGAACACCCCATTCCCTCTGAAACATGGAGCTTTCCTCCATAAACTCATTTTCTATTTGAGGCAATAACATATAGTTATAATATGTCATTTCAGTTTGCCACGGAAGATAAAAAGGTTTATTACTCGATTGAAAAAAAAGAGAAAAGAAAACATGACTTTCCATTTATTTTAAAGATTTTAGATTACAAAAGAGTTCAACAGTCTCAGGGCCAAATAAAGGAAAAAAGTAACATCCCCGGTATCTAAACCCGATCTCGGGACTTCTTGGTCAAGGACAGACGCAGTAACTCTCGAATACATACACTCTTCGAATAATACGAAAGCTTTTTGAAACCATTGCTTATTGAAATATTCAATGTTGGCAAAGCTATTGATGGAATATTAATAATTGTTATCAAATTATCGTTTTCACTCTCTCACAAACACACATAAAGGGAATGAAATAAAGTTGGAAACTAAGAGAGAAGAAATGATTTTTTGATAAGTTGAAATTGTCCTTTTTCTACGTTGTCTCCTTTTCCGTTTTCACAACGGGTAGCATACGTAATGAGTGGGATCTTTACAAGCAAAAGTAACATATCATTTTGAATATTTCTAAAAAGAATAGTGAAAAACGAACAGACAGTTAACAATGCAGAAAAGTAATCTGAAAAGGAGAGAAATCGCATCCAAGTGGCAAAATCTTATTATTTTTGGGATATGATTCGTCATCCCGTATCAGTTTTTACCGAAGTCGTAAATAGAAAAACACATTTTTTCTCCTTTCCAAGCAATGTTCAAATAACCGAGAGTTGACTACCTTTTATACATTATATGATAGTTTTATAGTTACAACGATATAGCCCGAACTCAAACATTCCCTTTCTGTGATGAAGAGAACGTGACATCCCTGCGTTCAGGACAACACAGTGGAGCAAACGTTTAGCTCATGCACATGCGAGCAATGCAGGGTATAAATAGCAAAATGTTTGCTCGTTTTGTCATCCTGAATACAGGGCTTGTGATAGGTCTATCAACGTCGCCCGTACTTCGTTGGAATAACGAAGCACCTGTGTGCTTCATTAGATGTACTTATCATGGTAATGCAGACTACTATTTCTCATGACCGTTTGTGATTCGTTATTCTGAACGCATGTACGGATTTCATTTTGTCCCTCGTAATCATGAATTGCCAAACCCTGCAGTTCAGGATGCAAAAACATTTGCAAACGTTTAGAAAGTGAACCTTTCTTAGCAATCTTATGTTTCTGAAATGTTCTGCAAACGTTTTTATTTTGAATTCAAGACAATCCTGCATGTAAGATGACAAATTTACGATTGTTTGAAAAATAGCCTTCCACTGTGCACGTGCAACTTTATATAAAGTTGATTTTAACAAGGCGTCCCCTCAGAATTGTTTTCTAGCCGAGTTGTCTTCCCAAAACTGTAACGTCCCACCTTAAACTAGAATCATTACTATGTAGGTTGTACTCTATAGACCAATAGAGTACAGGGGGTGGTGGTGGTTGGGGGGGGGAGGGTTAAATCAAATTTTCACATACTAGTTCACAGAAGGGTCACAGAAGGAACATTTATGCCAAGTTTAATTGCAATTGGCTTACTAGTTTGCGAGTAAAACGTAAGATTTCAGAACTGAAATGAGTTTGATCCTGTCATGCTCATATTGAGTGGTCCGTCTAATTTTCATAAAAAAAATGTGCAGGGTTACCCCCTAAAAATCATGCCAATTTTTGTACACTTTGATCCATTAGCAAGGAGCAGAGATATTTAAAGAAATTGTAGACCACACGCGACAACTGACGCAAAACGGATTCGGAGTGCATATAGTTCCTCTTAGACAACGTGCACAGACGAGCTTTAAAAAATCCACATCTAAAAAATCGGGCAGCGGCTCCCCTATAATTTTCATATTTTTGTTTAAATGATCTCGAGAGCAAATCTTGTCCCGTCCAATATCAAAACCAATAAGTTTAACCCCTGTCATGCTGAATCTAGAATATTCTTGTTTTGGAAGGTGGTAACTGCAAGATCAGCCTTCACATATGTACAGTCTGATCTTAGTCTTATCCATCCAATTTAATTTTTAAACTAGACAATTTCAGAGGCAAATAGTCGGAAAGGATGAGTACCGCCGTCGGGGATTGAACCCGGGACCTCTTGTTTGACAGTCTACAGACTGCGCTGTGACGACGGTATTGCGGACGGACAGACAACCAGACGGACATGGTGACTCTAGTATATCCCTAACCCTAGCATCATTAGTGCGGTATAATTTGGGGTAATTTTGGGTTGTCATTTTTCCTTAAAATTATTATATATGCCTATATGTATGAATTATCAACGACCTCTACATCTGCATATTTCACAATGACTGGCTCAGAGATTAGATGCTAATCAATGCCACTCCTTTAAAAACTAATACATTCTTATTGATAAATATCCAATGAAAGTGAATTGGTCAAAATGTTTTTTTTTTTTTTTTTTTTGTAGGAAATATGGTGGTACATGTAGGATGAAAGCAGTCCGTGAGTGAATCGCTATTGCAATTAGACTTTGTCAATATGCAAACTCATCAGTCACAAAACGTCTCTCAATATTTTCAAATTACAGAATTATGATTTTCTTTGGCATTTTTGTTAACGTTTAATGACATAATTTCCCTCTAGAATTCAAAACTTTAAAGGTTTGGTCTTCAGTCAAGAAATCTCGAGCCTCCGTCATATCGGAGTGGTAGCGCGTCGAACTGTCATTCAAAAGGTCCCGGGTTTGTTTCCGAAGGGCGGCACTTTATCTTTTTGTCTTCAACCAATGGGTTGATAATAGTAGTCCTGTGTGGGATAGTCGGAGAGAACTTTGATTAAGTATTAGACTCTAGTTGAGAATTAAAAAAAATAAGTGATGAAATTTTGACAAATACTTGTCAAAACCTTTTGGCCAAGGACTCTGGAATGCGTCATCTCATAGTATAGGAATCTGCATTCTAAAACTACTTGTACATTAGGGGCCAAATACCAGATGTCCTTATTAATGAGCATTACATGTAATTAAAACTTCATAAGTTATCCAAAGGGGGTGTTCCAAACATAGAGTAAAATGTGCCCACGCTTAGATTTTTATGATATTGAGGGTAATTGTAGTACTGGGTATACTGATTAAGGAAATAACTTTTTTTTCCAAAATGAGTAAAGAGGGTCGACCATAAAGTACCTGAAAGCACATCTTATCGAATGCAAAGGGGTATCAGGAAAAAAGTCACCTTGCAAGGAAATTTTGGAATCTGTAAAAAGAATTTGTTACTGATTTAAAAGACAATTGGTACCTATATGTTTTCATATAGGTTGGGATCTTATATCTGTTGCCTCCTAACAGATAGCCCAAAAAGTTCTTGAAAAATTTATGAAAATTCGAAAAAAATGAAATAATGATCTGAGTTAAAGGGTTAAATTTTTTAAGTTGTAGCTCTAGTCCAGTTATCAAACTCTTTTAAAATTAAGATACGTATGTTCTTAATGTTTACAGAAAGTTTCATTGAAATCGAAAACCGGTAAGTTAGTCTAAAATCTCTTAGTGTAGAAGATAGTGGGTGGGGTAAGATATAGATTTCACCCATCTGAGAATCTTAAAGTGTGAATAACTTTTCAACGGCTGTAGACAGGATGTTCATATTTCATACATTGATCCTTTGTGACAAAGCCTATTTACAAACATTAGTCAAAATCAACTGTCAAGGTCAAGTTTAATAATCAAGGTCATTGTTATAAATAAAAAAAAATCTTTGTTGAGCTTTGGGAACATACTTTGCAAAAGTAATGAATGATGATTTTGATTTTCAATTATAGTTTATTTTCAACAAATGTATTTCAATTTGTTCCTGACTCAGTCATTTGTGAAGGTCAATGTCAGATTTTCTTTTAAACAAACTCATTTCAGTTGGTTCCTTACTCAAGGTCATGTTTGAAGGTCGATGCCACATATGAGGATGGTGTTTTAGGATTTGACACTACGTATTTTCTGTCACAATGCTGTAGAAGTTACTTGTTCTATGTTTTACAGGTCCGTTTTAGTAATAAGATTCCTCCCAAGAAAACGCGAGACACTTTTAACATTAAATCAAAATTTAATCGAACTGTAGGTTATGAAATCAAAAACTTTGGAAGGAAAAACAGTGTGGGAAAAGAAGGAATCTCTTGCTACAAGTATTTTCTTCTTTTTATACAGTGTTTTCCTTTGGACAATGAAAATGTCGAGTTTTGGGATAGGAAATTTGTATATTTGAATTTGTTAAGTTTACAAATGAAGATGAACAATCACTATATTCCTGAAGGACTTGCAACATTCCGGCATTGCTGATACATGTACTAGTCCTTCCTAAAATATACTTGCCTCCGGCCCGAGGGTTATTATCTGTGCTGACCCCTAGTATTAATTCAAATAAGAAATACATGTACTACTAAAACGATAATACAATTTGAAAGAATCTTTTTCCTTCGTAAATGTATCATTCTCCTAGGTCTTAAGGTAAATGGTGTTTGTAAACAAGGGGGAAAGAATGAAACTGAATCACTCACCTGAGTTTTATTAGTCACTGAAGTGACCTTCTGGCAAAGATTCGTAGAAATTAGCCTAGTTGTTGAGATGTAATTCAATGAAAAGGGTCAGCTTAGAAATTATTGAAATTGGTGTATTGGTTAAAGAGATGATGTTTTTTTCATCCGCCAAGTCAAACAGATTTTTATGCCAATATCAAGAACAAAGTTTGCAATGGGTTTCCAAAGGAATATTCTGGAAAAGTTGCAGTGAAATTGGCTTGATGTTTCAGGAGGAAATGTTGTTCAAGGATTTAATTTTGAAAAAAGCCATGGTCATATTTATGGGCCAATCCGAATTTTGCGAACAATATTTGCAAAGGGTTACTCAAGGAAAGTTCTGGCAAAGTGTCATTGAAATTGCCTTGAGGGTTAAAGAGGAGGAGAAGTTTTAAGAAATTTGGAAGACGGAAGCCACATGATGCACAACCTGCGACTGACTAGGGATCCTAAAAGCTGCCGTCGGGAATGTTGTGCTCTGGTTACTTAGAAATCAAGAAACGAAACAGTTTCCTATTCACGTTAAATTACATCTAAATATTACATTTATAATAAAACTAAAAAGTTTAAGAGATATTGTGAGCCAATTTAGTGAAAGTAAGACTTTAACCTTAGAACTCGAGTTGCGACAAATGACATATTTTCTGTTTCTTTCTGATCTAGAATTGTGTTTAATTAATCAATTAAACAAAATAGTTTATGGTAATTCTTTTAGACATTTGGGACAGAATTAGGACATTGAACATAAAAGAAACAAAAGATTTTTTAAAAACATTTATGCTCCCATTAGAGCAGCCTAATGACCTATTCCTTGTCAATTAACAAAGGTCAATATCTAAAAAAATATGATGAGTAGAGTTACGGTTCTTGTGAACTGCACCTCTCCTCAATAGATGAACAGACCGACAAAGAGTGGTGCCAAAAAACAGCAAAATCTCAAATATGTTTCCTAGAGGATATTACAGGCCCCTTTTCCGTTGCCATTCAAATAAAAAAAAAACAACATAATGTATTGTTATAATAATTTGTTTATATACTTTTTTTCATGATTGGCCACGATACTTATACATTGTACTTGGCCAGGTCGATGATATCATAAGGTTATGTATAAACATATTATGGAAATCTTTCATAAACCCTGAAAAGAGTATTGCTTCTTAAAAACAAGAGGACCATGATGATCCTAGATCGCTCACCTGAGTCTATTTAATCCCTGGGACATCACATTTATTAAATAGGCTTATGTCAACAAAGTGACATTTACTACATAAGATCAATACCATGAACTATTTTTCAGCCAAGAGCAAGACAGATATGCCTTTTCGCCGTTTGATTCTATGTAAAAGGGTTGCACCAAAGCCCAAATGTGACCCCAGGGTCTTGATATGAACAAACTTGGTAGAGGTCCACTAGATGATGCTACATACCAAATATGAAAGCTGTCCACCTTCTTGTTTCAGAGAAGAAGATTTTTGAAGATTTTCATATTTTCACCCTTTTTCTTAAGGGTTAAGGGAAAGTTAAGGGGGATTTTATTTATTTGAACAACTTTGGTAGAGCTTGGCCCAAGGAACATCCCTGCCAAGTTTCATCAAGATTGGTCCACTGGTTTAGGAGGGGAAGATGTTTAAAGAAATTGTGGACGACGCACAACTGGCGACGGACATTCTACGATCACTTTAGCTTACCTTGAGCACTTCCTGCTCAGGTGAGCTAAAAACAAACATAGAATAAACAAAAATGCTAAGTTTTTGTTTATCTATTTTAGTGTAACCTTGTTTGCTGACAATGACCTTGCACATGTAAGACTATCATCAAGTGACTGGATGTGTTAACCCGAGATCAAATATCCAACCAAAAATAAACATTGTATTTCTTGAATAGGCTCGCATGTTTGTTTATTTTTGCTAAGTTTAACCTTTAGGTGAAGTTGGACATAGAACTTGAATGTGTATTCATACATACTTTTAAGCAATTTTATTTTTGAGTGTGTAAAAGATTGTCAAACAACATAGAACTTTTCATTTTATATATTCATTATCTTAGTCAATTTCATAGGCTTTACAGTACATGCAAACTATGCATATGCAATGCACAAATTGATAAGTACAAAGAAATTATAGCATATTAAACTACCCCGTCCACTGAACTAAACATGGATGACCTTGACCTCAGAGATTTCAGATCTCAAGTGATTTGATTCATTATGATGTCACATATGAGTAGTGTATCTAGAAAAGGATTGAAGTAATTGGAAAATATCATTTTTTATGATGTGCAGACAGATAGGCAAATATCTAAGAGACAGACAGACAGACAGATAGATAGCCAGTCACTAGCACACAATATTTTTCCTATTCTTTCTACTCAGGCAAATAAGAAACAAATTCTGTAAAACTTACTGTTAGATACTATTGAAATTTTTGCAAGGTTTAAAGAAAATCAAGTAAATTATATTTTTCATCGTACCCCACCCACTTTTTCAACATTGGGGTAAAGCAAGGGCTGTAATTTGACCCAGTTTAGTGATAAAAAAAAAAACATCTTATGCAGTAGATGCCTTGTCTAGTTGTTATTTGCAAATTTGTATAAAGGTCAATGCATTGGCACTTAAATAATGTCTATTTCAGGACATAATACAAGATTTTGGATGAATTTTGAAACTAAAGATATGTATTTATAAGCATAAAAAATAATGTTACCGGTTTTCAATCTTCTTTAAATTTTTACACAAGAAAGAAGGATAGTAGAGCTTATTTTTTGAAGAGTAACTAAACTGGACTAGCATCAGAAGGTACTAATCTATGCGCTCAAAATTTATATTCACCTCAATTTTTTTTAAAAAAAATAAGCAATTTTTATATTCAAGAGTATAAAAATTCGCCAAACAACGTAAAACTTGCCATTTATATATACATTATCTTAATAATTACTATAAACTTTACAGTACATAAAAAACAATTCAAAAATTGATAAGTATAAAGAAATTATAGCATATTAAATTACCCCACCCACTTACCTCAACATGGATTAAGACAAGGGGCCGTAATTTGGCCTCTTTTTGAGATATTGACAAATGAAAGTTTGTTCTGTGGTACATTTAATGTGTAGTATGTATTTGCAAAGTTTCATGAAAATCCGTGCGTGGGCACTTTTGGAACACCTCCTTTGCCATCCACGCATGGGTCGCCATAGTTACCATTCACATTGGAATATCTTTTCGTTTTCCCAATACCTTTCCAATATTTCTGTAAGTCTGACAAATCAAGAACCGTATAATACCTTTCAATTATATGTTCAAATAATCAAGATGATACAAGATGATATATAACTTGCAGTAGACTTGTTTTATTAGATATGTATTGTGTCTTGTTGTTGTTAAAATAAGCATATACAGGAGCCTTTTTACAAAACATATTTTGAAACAATCACCTGTGATGTTTCCTTTCGGGATGGATTTAAGTATAATCTATTTAAACCTAGAATTCTCCATCTTCATATCTTGACTGACAGGATACCAGAAATATTTGAACTTGTGCCTGACAATTCCAACTGAGAACTTGAGCTTGTCTGGGCTGTCACGCAGAGCATCAGCATTATTCTCTGGTTCTGGATAGTGATGATTAGAATGTAGCTTATTTATAACAGTGTGATGAAGAAAGTTTATGGCTTATTAATAAGTGCGTGAAGATTTCGATCAGACTGTGGAAATGCAGAGGCTAATCTGAGTTTTTGCGCTGTTCACATTTGCAAAAAAATAAATCGCGAAAGTTTTGTTTTCAATTTTAACTGATAATTAAGTAATTGACTTGCAAGAAGAATTTACTGATAGATGTGACCCGTCACGCCAAAAGGGCCCATCCGGATATTCTGTAAATTGAATGGTTGAAAAAGAGATTTGATCCAGCATAGATCAACCAGAAGTCTTATTCAAAAATTCTTTCACTGGAACGTAGTCTGATCAGTCTAGATTCAGAAAAAAGCACGATGAAATGCGCGCAGTCTGACCAGGGCCGAAACTTTACGCACTTCCCAGATGGTACCTTTTCGCGTGACGGGTCACAAATATATTTTCTACCACTGGAAAAGATTGAGCCACCTCAGAAAAAATATTTGGAGATACATAAAAGTGAAAGTTTTTTACGTTTATATCATCCGCACTCACACGGCTTTGCACTTTAGCCCAAATCAATGAATTGCAAGTCCGCTGTTTACACTCGGGGCCTTCGGCTGCAATTGCACCTTGACGTACATTCTCATAGGTTCCCATTGATACACCTGGTGGTTCAAATTGCTTTGAAAAAAAATCCGCATTCTGGGAGGGATTCGATTCATGGACCATCCGATCCTAAAGCCACTATCCTATCTTCCAAGCCAAAGATTCCACAAGAGTTTGATACGATTAAGTTCTCACAAAAAGTAGTTGGTACTGGTACCCAATCTCGAAAAGAGTATACCTACCCGCATCTAAGATTTGCCAAATGAACGTGTAATAACGATACTGATTAAAGACACTAAGACAATATTGCCAGTGGGCGGCAAAATTTAGTAACTAACGTTCTTTAAAGCTGTAGTAAGGAGGTTTGGCCTTTCGCCTACAATTATAGCAATGATACTATTTTGAGACCTGCATCATAAAAGGTTTTGAAAGTTCCCAGACAATGGTTTAATTTAAGGTATGGCCACGTATAAATTCTGTAACGTTTCGAATTTCATCGATTTTTAACAGTGGAACCGTTGTTACCTAACGTTTCCATTAGAAACCTCGGCTACAGTTGTGAAAGATCATGAGTTCCGAAATGTGACGGAACTATTACGAATCCACTCCCTTAATTGCCATTCTGTAATGAAAGTGTCTCATTGTGATTATTACCTTAAATGTGAACGGCTGTCTTGATCTTGCACCGGCGGATGCGCATATCTTCTCTGACATTTTTCTCCCCACTGGAGATTAGAAAAGGATCTAATGGGGCGAGAAATTGATGCGAGAAATGCCTTTGCACAACAAGATTCTTACCGTCTATTAACAGTTAATGTTCAAGAAGTTATATTAACATGTTGAATTTTGCAGAATAGAATATAAAAATAATTATAAAATAATAACAATAATAACGATAAAGATAATAATACTAACATATATTTATATTTATCTACTAATTTCATTTCCTCCCAATGGAGATTAATAAATGGATACATTATTAACAAATAAACTTTCAAACAAACATCATTAAAGAAATAAAAAAGGTTTTAAGTCATAAAACCGTTTGCATCGACCACAAACGTCGTGACTATAGCAGTGTCATACTGCAATCATTTGCATTGTAAACAGAGAACTATAACATTTTTTTTGAAAGCTCTGAACCGGTTTCAGCCCAAAGTACTTTAATACGAAAGTTTTCGCGCGAGTCTGTGATCAGCTCCAAAGCGATCGACCGATAAATATATTTACGTTAGTAACAATTTCGTTTATATGACATCTTGCTATCAGTCTATAATGAAATGGACAATCAATCCAAGGGCACGTGCATTATTTCGTCCACAATATCGTTATGACATAACGGACAGACAGAAGGGAGTTCATAGGATAGAAAAATCCATATCTTAGATATTATTTTGATAATCTTCGAGTTTATAAAATATTTGTACAGACTATAAAAACACAAGGTTGCACTGTAGTGTGAAGACATTTAAAGCGTGAGAAGTCGGGATCGGCGTTTATTCTATTTCCCCAATCTTCTGTCTGTCGTAAATTAATTGCTTGGTTCGCTTCCAAGATATTTTATGTGGTAATGTCGCTGGATTCACAATAAAACAATGGAAAATATATATGCAGTAGACCGTAATTGTTCGAAATTTTACATATGTCAAATATGAAATACCAAGAAAATATTGTAAGGTGCACCGGTTTCCGAGATATGATTGAAAACTGTTAAAAGCCGCGTTATACCCCTTTCATACAAAATCTAAAATGGGCCATCAACCCTTTATTCGTTTTCCTTTGCACAACAAGATTTTGACCGTCAATTTATGTTCAAGAAGTTATATTACCATGTTGAATCTTGCATAATAATATGTATGATGATTATAATATTGAAATAATAATATTAATAGCTTCGGATTCAGGATTTATGTGGGGTTCTAACTCGCAATTATGTGGGGTTCATTTTCGTAGTTTATCACAATTTTGACAGAATTTCTGCATGCAAGTTTACAAATTTTAATGGTATCCCCACCCACACACACACACAATATACAAGTAATAAACTTTGAAAATATCTCGGAACGAGTAAAGATTTGAATACATAAGCTTCGTGTAATGCAGAGAAACATTATGGACCAAGAATATACCACCTTGCTTGTTGAGTTGGTGTGAATGACCAATGCCTGCAATTAAAATCAAATTATCCAAACAGACGAAGTAGGCAGCGGTTCCCTGACAAGTTTAATGAGATTTATTGACGGACAAATGGGCAGATATGGCTTTTTTGTCCCCAATCCCTAATGGACTTTTTGGCCAGAATTTCTCCGTATGAACAAAATTTAAATGAAGAAGCCGAACATTTAAATGAGAACCAACTATAGAGTAAATTCAAGGAAGAACTGAACAAATGTACCAACAAAAACCAATTAGTCTAAAGACAAACTTCATTGGATAGCAAAGGAGATAGAATCAATTAATAATAAAGAAAAGAGACAGTGCCGAAAAGAAGAAAACGTCAAACAACAACGATGATCTTGATCAAAATCTAAAAAAAAATAAAGCAAGAAGTACAAAACTAGATTAGACGAGTTAACAGATAAAAACGAGGCTTCTGTTCATCAACGATTTGCGAGACAGGATCACCTCACATACAAGGCTCTTTGATTACGACTGCATTGTATATGTTGTGCCCGTTCTTGGGAAATTGGCCATTCTCATGATTGAGCAACCGTTGTTTGCCCGTTCTTAAGAATGGTTGCTAAATCTTAAGATTGAGCAAATATATTTATAACCTTCGTTTACAATTGAAATACATAATCAAAACTGCTTTTATCATACGAACATAAATTAACAAGGAGAAATGTTTATTCGATTAACAAAAAGTTTAAATTACCCACTTTGATAACGATAAAATGAACACTTTTCCCTGTGTTCTGTGAAATCAAGTTTTGCAACAAAAACGAAAAAAATGATACAGATCTATTATTCCAGGATCTTTCGTAAATGACATCGAAGAGTATGTATTACCTAGTTTTGTTAATTATGAATCTCGGTCCGTCCGCCCCACATCCATTTCGCCATAATTCCTGTTCGCCCCGGGTCGTTCGCCGAAACTCTCGTTCGACCCCTCTTTTCAGTAAAATATAAATTGCTTAGCGGTGTTTTGTTAATTCTTATGTTAATTATTTTCATAATAGAAAGGATATCAACAAGATCCTTGTTTCTCTGTTAAGAAATTCTCCACACATTTTTTAGGTTCAAGTAAAAATGAGGCAAGTCTTAGGATAATTCATTTGATAAATAAAAAAAACAAATTATTATCGGTATTCCTTATTAATTCAAAGCTGATTTTTTTTGGAAGGGGGGGGGGGTCATGTCATAAGAATGTACTCTCTGTTTTCATTAGTTGATAAATAATAAAAAAAATAATAATAAAACATATGTATTTAATATATTTAATTAAATAATAATTAATCCAACATACACAGATTGAATGAAGTAAAAAAATAATAAAATATTCAATTTCTTTTAAATTTTGACATTTGATAGCAGATAGAAATGGCAAAATTAATCTATCAGATACAAGGTAAACAAGCAAAAACTACTAAGATGATGTTCATTTTTGTCACAATACTTCGACAAAATGTGTAGAACATGTGGTCTGATAAATTCAATGGGTTGGGCAGAAACAAATAGAGGGAATCGACCGGTCTTAAAATGCATCCCGGGACGCACCAGGACACCCAGGACTTAATGAGGCATCCCGGAACACATCATATAATGAGATATGTCATTACACTGATAAAACGGCTTGTCCCGAGGTTTATTAAACACTCACAAAAATTAATTTTACGTGAGTCCCGGGATGGTTTGAATTCTTATTTTTATTTTACCAAGTGTACATTTATATAATCAATTTCATATTGTCTAATGATTTTAGTTAGCTTATTTTTTAGTTATTAAATGTCCCGGGGTGGCCTGTTGTGTCCCGGGGTGATTATCAAGACCCAGAATCGCCTCACCTTTTGGTCAATCCATTTAATAAACCCAGGGCAAAACACAGTGTAAAGAGGGTAAATGGACCTGTTACCTTAATTTTCATGCATTTGAGGACCAGTATAATATGAAGAAGGCAACAACATTTCAGAGGCACCTTTTTTATGTGGTAAGTAGTCATTTATGTGATGGTGAGCGAGACATCAATTCAACATGTCTATATATAATCTCTTCTGAAGAGACAATCAAGCTCAGGAACCATAAGTTTGCGTACTTGAATAAAAGATAACTACATTTCCTACATCTTTGATTCATATGTCAACCCTGTCATATGAAAGTATTGTGACTACAACTTATTCAATAAGTACACCTCTGCCCTTTTTTAAGTCTTCTCATATTGGATATCATATGGAAAAAGGTGGTAAATAATCACAAAATACATCCTTTAAACTGTTGGATTTCCTTATATGATAATCAACAAAGGAAAATAGCTCAGAAATTGAAAAATATGTAGAGTTACAATTCTTATGCACTACACTCCATAATCATGAGAGATAAAGCTATGTAAAGTTACGATTGTTGTGCACTTTACTCCGTAATCATGGAAAATAGAGGAAAATAACCGCTAAGTTAAGAGTCAATTGGATATAGGTAGACAGAGATAAACTCTGGACAGATTAACAGACAACAGGCACTGGGATGCTGGGACATCATGGATGATCACATAATAATATGTCCTGTCTTCTGACAGCCTTATAAAAAGGAAGTTGCTAGCCCCATTGTTTTATAATACAAGACACGGTGGCTTAACAGTCCTCAATGGACAGACACTGGATTTCCAGGATTTTTTTTTTCTTCAAAAAATCAGAAACCACCATGACATCAAAAAGCAGTCATACAATTTTAAACATTCCGTCCACACATAAAATATTTTTCATTGGAAAGTTTCATGTTAATCTAAATTTTGATCTCCATTTTTCATGCGACATTTGATTAAATGAATTTGTCTTCCACCAATAAAAAAAAATGGAAATAAGTGTGCCTGATTTGGATCATCAGCTTATATTTGTCTTCACCAAATGGGTTGATAATCATATGCCTTTGTGGGATAGCAGCTGAAGGCAAGGAAAGGATGTTATGGAAGTAAGGGTAAGAGAAATACAAGGAATCCATTGATAGATGCTCCAGCCGCACACATTCTTTCTGACATGTATTTGTTCTTACAAATTGGATTGGTAGTCATTAACCTATGGGGGATACTGTTAAAGCTTTATAAGAACCTCAGGGTTCTATAAGAATCATTGTATTTCCATTAAAAAGGGATGGGCTTTTATTGGAGTCTACCCTGTATACTTTTCTATTACAACGGTGAAAAATTGCCAAAAATAAACATAATTTTCTCAAAATAGTAACATTTGATTGAGGGAAAGGCGCAAAAAACATCTGTTGAAATTTTAGTGACATTGATTTTGTGGACATGTGCTTTTGTTAGTTAGGCTTCAGTATTCTGAAAAATCACATAAAAAAGGTTGAATAACAATTTCAACCTCAGATGAGAAGGATGGGGGTTTATAAGAGCATGGGCTCTATTAGAATTTTTACGGTAAGAAGTTGGATTGTTAAATAGGATATCATGGTAGTTGCACTTGTGATCACTTGAGTTATTACAGGTCAAGGATAAAGCATAGAAAACAAGCTAAATGAGGTTATTATCAGTTTAAAGCAGATGCCTCTGAAACTTTTCAAAATGAAAGTTAAAATTCCAATTTATCATTTCAATAAAATTCAACATTTTTCTCTTTTTTTTCATCTTTTAGTGTTCATTTATTTGTCATTTACATGGGGTTTGGGCACTTGTATTTATTGTGATGAATGTTGAGCCTATCTTTCTATATAGTACAACCATATATATAAATATATATATGACCCGTCACACAAAATGGGAACATCTGAGTTACGCGTAAAGTGTCCACCCTAGTCAGACCTCGCGGACTGCGCAGACTGACTAGGGTCAAAACTTTTTGCACCATGCTTATTTTCTGAATCTAGAATATTGAATCTACCTTCCAGTGAAGGAATATTAGAAATGA
The DNA here is from genome assembly GCA_948146395.1 of Fragum whitleyi. Taxonomy (NCBI): domain Eukaryota; kingdom Metazoa; phylum Mollusca; class Bivalvia; order Cardiida; family Cardiidae; genus Fragum; species Fragum whitleyi. The sequence goes on from OX411552.1 coordinate 23,332,763, forward strand.
GACTTCTGGTTGACCTATGCTGGATCAAAACTCTTTTTCATTAATTCATTTTACAGAATTCCTGGATGGTCCCTTTTTGCGTGACGGGTCACATATATAACCCTAGCTTCCATTCGACTTGGGTAAAGAACTTGTCATTTTACCTTTTTTTTTTTTAGACTATGCACAATGTATGGGGCCTACAAGACTTATTAAGTGCCATAAAGACATTTTTGATAAGTTTAAGGTGAAAAGTGCTTGAGTCACTTTAAACTTTAAAAACCCAGGATTGATAGCCTGCATAATTCACTTGAAAACATTTGAGCTAATTGTGCTTGAAACTGTTAAGATTCAATAAATTGCCATTTTTGCTGGTTTTTTTTTATATAAAATATGATATATATCTATAAAAGATAATAAAAGCGACAACAAACAATCAAAGCTGGCAAATGAATGGAAAAAATGATGAAAGACTCAGAATAGACTTTCCAGTCTATAACAATAACAACAGCAACAACAACAACATCAACACTCTCTTCCTTCATGCAGACGTCGTTGACAAATTAGAACTACATGTACTTAACGTTCTAAATCAGTCATCAACAGTCAATATGTAGTAGACATGTACTAAAAATAGGTATAGAATTTAAAGGGCCTTGCAGAAAATACAGTCAATTAACCAGTTCAGGTCCACTTTCCCTTTGAAAGCTCTGCTTGACTCAATTTTCTTGTATCATATTGTTCTTCAAAATAAGCCATAGTTAATTGCAATACAATAAGTATGATATAAATGAATTGCCTTAAATAAAGCAACAAAATTTAACCAATTCTGGTCCAATTCAACCAGTTTAGAATTTCTTACCATTTCTTACCATCCTAGACCTCGTAGGTAGGCAGTATCTGCCTTTCATGATGCATTTCGACATTGAAATCATTGATGATCACTTGTGGTATTGAAATTTTTTTTTTAAAAGTAGAATAATTTTAATAATGATTTTTACTCGATTCCTCAGAACAATTGCATTTCAATATGAATAATACCAATTTTGAGAATATGAATGATACTTGCACAAGGATTGAGTTTTGAAACTAAATCAATTGAGAAATCTCTAGAGATACTTCTTCAATGAATTTTAGCCCATACTATGCTACAAATATCTCAAGTCTTCAAAAGTATTATTCCAAAGATGATTTTTGAATATTTCTTTTCCATTTTGAGACAACCCTCAAACAGGTGGACCAGAACTTGTTAACCCTTATGCTGAGCCCGGAATATTCCTGCTTTGGCAGGAGCTATAGACCAACATAAGCCTGCACATATGTGCCATCTGATGTTAGTCTACACCACCTGTTTCTCACTTTCAAACCAGAATTGTCAATAGATTAGTTTTTCAAAATAAAAATTGACCTACAGTTGGTATTTTCAGTGCTTTTTGCCCTTTGATTTTGATGAAAATTTTTAGCCAAAATTTATTCAGCATGTCAAGGGTAAAGTCATTGTCATGTTAGCACACTTGTGTCCAATTTTCTGAGTGCCTGCGAAAGATTGTTGGAACGAAACTAGCTGTTTTGTTTCCAGGTTTTTCTCATGTGATCAGTTCGTTGACGCCATGTTAGATTGTTCGTCAGGTTTCGTCACAACGTTTTTCAAAATTTGCAGCTTTCTTCCACCACCAGTGTATGTATGCAATAAAGAGATGGCTTTTTAATTCACCATTTAAGATTATTTGCCATTTCGGAGGCTTTAAATACGCTTCCATGACCTGTTTGCAGCAATGATTTGCACAAGTTGTCTCCCTTGTCATGCAAATTCTGTTTACTTTCACTTTTGCTTGAATGCATTGTAAGAACAATATTTCAGACTGTCAAAGTAATTATTATCATTTTATTAATTAATGCCTTTTATGGCCTAAATTCACACTCAGAATTTTAGTTTTGACAATAATATGCAGCTTTTATAAAAGGGAAAGTAGAACATAAAGGTACTTGCAAGTCATGTAGAATTTGTCTCAAAATACAGTGTAGACCCTGATCAGTTTGCACATTTATTAGCAAAGGCACACTGCAACCTTTGATATGTGTAATTGATCATGGTATATACTTCCTGGAATATTTCTCCTCAAAGAATAGCTTAGTAAGAATTTCCTTTGTGTATTTACAGCTTTTACCACACACTTCATAATGGTATTAAACTTCATGCAAGAAATTAAAGGTTGTTCTTAATTTGGAGGCATGACAGTAAAAGACTGCGAACAATTGAAGAAGAAGCTTATATAAATAGAAGAACTATGATGTCTGACACAGAGAAAATGCAGGTTAATGCAGATCAAAATAGTATTCAGGACTCTAAGTTAAGAATATCTAAATTGACTTTGGATTATGCGGAGAGAGAGATGGAATTGAAACAAAATAAGGCACTTTTGGCAGAAAATGAGACTATAATGAAGGCCAAATTAAGGAGGCAAAAAGTTGAGATAGAAAGCAAACTTGAACTTTCAAACAAACAGAAGGAATTGGAACTGTCAGAATTGGAACTTAATTTTGAGAATAATTTGTTAAATAGTTTTCCTCAAGCACCAGAACCTGATAAATTTGAATCGAAATATTTCGCCACACCATACCATGAAAGACCAAAACCGGTGCTACGACTAGACTTCAATTTTGACAATGAACCTCCGATGAAGTCTGAACCTCAAATTTGGTAGGAACCTCAAGCTCAGTCTGAACCTCAAGTTCAGTCGGAACCTCAAGTTCGACAAACCAGGCTTAACCCTCTAGTGAGTCCTTTTATTGCGGGTGATAATTATCATCAGTTATCAAATTTCTTGATTAAGAAGGACTTATCCCTTCAAAGACTAATAAATTTTAATGATCAGCCTGAGACATTTCCATTGTGGAAAAGCATGTTAAAGTCTATAACCAATGAGATTCAAGTGTCCCCAAATGAGGAGTTTGATTTGTTGATAAGATATCTAGGTCAATAGTCTAGACAATATGCGCTAAATATCAGGGCATCAAATCCACATGATCCATCCAAGGTCTTGAGCATGTTTGGAAGAGATTGGAGGAAAGATATGGCTGTCCAGAGATGATCAACTTGGCATTACGTAGGAAATTGGAAGCCTTCCCAAGAATTGAAGTAAAAAACCTGAAGAAACTATATGATTAATCTGATATATTGTCGTAAGTGGAGTCCATTATGGGCAGAGAGCAATACAAGGATCTCTTTAGTGATATGAATACCTCTTCTGGGATAAATCCAATTGTTCAAAAACTTCCTGGTTTCCTGCAGAGTAGATGGACTGGCAGGGCTTCAGAGTATTCAAAGGCCAATAAAGTGACTTTTCCCCCATTCTCATTTTTCGTTGAATTTGTTCAAGAAAATAGCTCCGTTCTCAACAACCCTAGTTTTCAGTATCTGATTCAAACTGAACAGAGACAGCCTCAAAATTCGTCTAAAAGATCAGTCTTTAGTAAGAAGACTGGAGTGACACCATCAAGTCAAGTTGATACTTCAGAAAATGTGCCATTTCATAGAAATTTATGTTTTATTCACAAGTCAGACTCACATTCAATAAACAATTGTAGACAATTCAGGAAAATGCCTATCTTAGAAAGGAAATAGCTTTTGAAAGAGTACAGGTACTGTTTAAGGTGCTGTGATACATCGTCTCATATGGCAAAAAACTACAAGGCTGAAATTAAGTGTTCTATGTGCCAAAGTGATAACCATCAGTCAGCCATGCATCCTGTAGACAGACAGTTAATAGGCAATCAAAGGATAGCCGAATAATCAAAGGATAGCTTCGTCCATCATCTTCTATGTCTCCTACGGCGGCGACCATTTCCGCCTCAGGGTCCCAAGGAAATGCCATGTCTGAGGTTTAAGAGAGATTGTTGTTGCAGCAATAGACCAAACTGCTAGAATGCCCTTCCAACATTCATTATATCATTCACTGACCTAAAGTTTATCGGTTTTCATCGCTTATATTATATCATTTTAATGAAAAAACCGACGGTAGCCTGCTGAACAAAGACTTACCAGCTATTCATCACCAACATCACCGATCTTTGACCGGCGAACACATACGGATCACCGGTTGTATCCGATGGAAAGCGATAGGCCCCTGGTCGAATACCGATCAATCACCGACTGCCCGATTGATAACCGTTGTGAAAGCGACAACAGCCGATAGATGATTAAGCAAATAAGCGATCATAACCAACCAAGCTCCTACTGGCAAGCTTTTTGTCGCCTACAGACAACCGATCTACTTTGTATTTCACCGATCAATAAGCTATTTGTCGCCGATACCCTGTTACACATAAAGTCTGAAATGCTGACACCGATGACAACCGATCATATGAGAGAAATAATTCACCGATTAAGGACCGATTGAATTCCCACTGTATGTGTAACTGCCCCATAAAGAGAGGGTTTTTTTAATATGGAAGTTTGAAACGGAAACAAATCATGTACAAATCTGCTTCACATATGCATACAGTGATAAGGTTTTTAGATTCATACCTCAATGAATTAAAAGAAAACTCCCTTCATCTCTTACTAAAATCATTAAATAATAGAAATCAAAGCAAGAAAAAGCAAGACATTTTGATCAATTTCACATACCCATAGGGCAGACATTACAAGGGTGAACCCTACATCTAGGCCCGCGGTAATAAAACTTTTCTAAAGCTCAACTGATAATTTTCTCAAATTTTGAATTAAAATAAATGTATGAAGTTATAAGATAATATCTATAAGTTGTTATTTAAAGCAACTTATTAATAGTAACCTTTCATGTTGATACATAAATATGAGGATTACAACAGAGTTACAGGTTTAATCTCAAATTGAAATTTGAGAAAATTAAGAATTGAGCCTGAGAAAATTTTTATAACCTTGGGCCCCAATCTTTGCTTTGAGAATGAATATACACTTGGTCTTTTGGAGTCATATTGTTGCCAGTTGAGCACATTATCCTTGGATTTGTGATATTCCCTAAATAGTTTTACTACATCCAAATCTGAGCCTCTAGCTTTGAAATTTAACTCTTGTCATACTGAACAAAAAACCTGGCAAAAAATGTATATAAATCAAAGTGATGAAAGCTCTGTAAATTCTACTTGTGAGTCAGAAATTGATTTTGAAAATACATTTTCTGAAACTTTTCTGGCTTAAAAAGGAAAAACAGGTGGTATAGAAGAAGATCAGACTGCACATATGTTTGTCTATAGCTCCTACCAAGGCAAAAATATTCCGGCTTCAGCATGACAAGGGTTAAAAAAAGGTGTTTAAAGCCACTTATAAAAAGTTAGATCATATCATGGGGCTGTTCACTGCTTCCTGGGTATCACATCATACTAGATTGGGCTCTTAATTTTATTTCCCAAGGATGTACATCAATATGTCCAGTAGTGCAGAAGGAATTCCAACCAAAACCTTTAATTTTGATTGGATAGTCAAGTCCTCCATCTAAATCCCACAAATCAGCAGCAAAAAAGTTCCTACAGCTCATCATCCTGTTGATTATCAAATGGCGAAAGACACCTTATGTCAGAGTGAATGGTCATATTTATGAGCAAACCCATGACCATTTGATATGCAGTCCAGCCAACTGATTTCTCCTCAGTACTGGGCATCTCAAGTATTTTTAAGAGAGAAGATGTAATTAGTGCATTTGTGACGACTATTTAGCTTTAGAAGTTGTTGAAAATGTCACATGAAGCATGGATTTGTACATGGGTGTTGAAATCGTCTCACTTGTCCTTGGACAAGTTGGTAGCTGAATTTCACTCATTTAACTTGAAAATTGCTTGTTAAAGTTTTATCTATTCTTTCTTTGAACTAACGATACTTTATATGGGTGGAAAATGTTACCATCTTATACCCCTGTCAAAGAAGGATAGTATTATGGGATCACCCGTGGTGTACAGCCATCCTGGGGCGTGCACTTCAATGTCCAGCGCGTAACTCTATAACCTTATGTCCAATTTCTTAAAACTTGGAAGTGATATTCTCAGTGCAAGAACAAGAACCATTACTCTACCTGGCCTATTTTTGAGTCATTGCAAATCTGATACAACTCATCAAGGAAAAGTGCAATGCAAAAAAAAAAAAAAAAAACATGACTCAACCTGGCTTATTATTTGAGTTATTGCCCTTTGTTGTTTTTTATACTTTGATCTTGTCCAGTGCATATCACTTGAATTATAGGAGCTATGATAATGAAACTTGATGGGTAGATAGATCTCATTATGGGAAGTGCAATGCAAAAAAAAACCTTTACCTGGGTTGTTATTTTTTGTCCTTTGTTGTTTTTCATACTTGGATCTTGTCCTTGGCATATCTCTTAAAGTATAGGAGCTATGATAATGAAAATTGATAGGTAGATATATCATTTTAAGGGAAATTGCAGTGCAAAAGAACCATAACTTTACCTTGGTTATTTCTTTAGTTATTGCCCTTTGTTTTTTTTTCATACTTGAATCTTGTCCAGAGCACATCTCTAAGAGTATTTGAGTTATGATCATGACCTTCATGGGTAGATAGATCTCATCAAGGAGAAGTGCAGTACAAAAGAACCATAACTCTTACCTAGCTTAATTTTTGAGTTATTGCCCTTTGAGTTTTTTCATGATTGGATCTTGTCCAAAGCTTATCTCTGATAGTGCATTAGCTTTGATCATAATAATGATCATCTTCACTAGTCAAGGGGTATCAAATCCATAGCTTCTTCTCGATTACCAGATAAGATATGTAAAACGTTCATAACCCTTGGTCCGACAACATGAACAATGATATACTCCTACTACAATTATTTCTCTGTCTGTCTACACAAAAATTGTCCAAAGATATTCATTCAAAATCACTTCAATTCTACTCTAAGCCCAATGTTACATCAAGCTGTGTGATGGGCGCATCTTGTGACAATTTGATACCTTGTTCAACCTGGAAACAAATGAGTATAGAAAACATTGTGATAAATGGAGAAACTGTTTTTTTTCCTTAACTACAATGTTTTTTATTTTAAAATAATACCTTTACTGAAGATGCCTTAAACTGCAACATGAAACCACTTCCAAAAGTCTGCAATTTAGTTATTGATATAAGACCAACCCAACTTGTTCTTGGACAAGTTTTCATGGAAAATCTACTCAGCCACAGGCTAAAAAAACCCAGGTTGTACAAGTCGAGCATGGGAATTCCACACCCCTGCAAGCAACAGTCTCATGTGTTCAGTCAGTAGAGTTTGATTCCTGACAGCAGCACTCATCCTTTCTGACTTTTTGTCTTCCATAAATTGGTTGATAATCCTAGACCTAAGAGGGATATCTGCTGTAGGCTAGAAAGAGATGTACCGCTAATGTAAGTACTGGTGTTAGAATTACCAGGAATTTATTGTTAGGTGCTCATGCCTCCACAATATAAATGAAAGATAGTTTAAAGTGTCGTAAAACCCTATTCAAACAAAATCAGTTGGTAAAGCTTCTTACTTCAAATCAAAATATATGTTATCATATGTGACCTGCCACGCGAAAAGGAACCATCCTGGCAGTGCGTAAAGTGGCGATCCCAGTCTGACTGCGGATTGCGCAGACTGACTAGGGTCAAAATTGTTGCACTTCTTTTATTTTCCAATATAGAATGAACAATCTACCTTCCTGTAAAAGGATTTTTGAATTGCGACCTGTGCTTGACCTATGCTGGACCCAGTCTCTTTTCAAATATTTATTTGACAGAGTTCCCAGATGGTCCCTTTTTGCATGACGGGTCACAGGTTTAGATCTCAGGCTAAAAAACTAAGTATTTTTTAGGATGAAACTTCTGATAAACACGTACATGTAGGTTGAAAAAGCTTTCTTTGACTCCAGTATAAAACTTCATATTGTTTCTTTTAGGCTTATATAATTAAATATGTGACCTGTTAGACGAAGCGATATTCCAGATAGTGATTAAATTGTCGACACAAATCTAGCTGTGGACTTTATATAGAGAGGGGGGGATCACCTTTGGCTTCCACTGCTTAGTCCGCAGCATATTTCTGACACCGTATGTTGGAAGGACTTGAAACTTTGAAGTTATGTTCCTTTTATGATAATGGATAGCAGAGCACAAGAACAACAACTCTACCTAGCTTAATGTTTTTTAGGTATTTCCCTTTGATGTTTTTCAAACTTGGACATCCAGCTGTGTAATTGGCTTATCTTGTGACAATTAGCCACCTTATTAGTACCCCACCGGTTACCGGTTGGGGGACTATAGGTTTGCTCGATTCCGTCTGTCCGTCCGTCTGTCTGTCCGTCACACTTTTGTCGGGGCTATACCCTCTAAACCATATGTGCTAGCAACTTCATACTTGGTACACTTATAGATCTCATTGAGGAGAAGTGTCATGTTCAAGAACCTTTACTCTGCCATGCCCACTTTTTGAGTTATTGCCCTTTATTGTTTTTACCCTTACATTCTTGTCCGGAACATATCTCCTAAACTATGTGTGCTAGCAACTTCAAACTTTGTACACTTATAGATCTCATTGAGGAGAAGTTTCATGATCAAGATCAATAACTCTGCCATACCCACTTTTTGAGTTATTGCCCTTTGTTGTTTTTAGCCTTACATTCTTGTCCGGATCATATCTCCTAAACTATAAGTTCTAGCAACTTCAAGCTTGGTACACTTATAGACCTTATTGAGGACAAGTGTCATGTTTAAGAATTGTTAATCTGCCATGCCCAGTTTTTGAGTTATTGCCCTTTGTTGTTTTTACCCTTACATTTTTGTTCGGATCATATCTCCTAAATCATAAGTGCTAGCAACTTCAAACTTTGTACACTGATAGATCTTATCGAGGACAAGTGTCATGTACAAGAATTGTTACTCTGCCATGTCCACTTTTTGAGTTATTGCCCTTTGTTGTTTTTAGTCTTACATTATTGTCCGGATCATATCTCCTTAACTATAAGTGCTAGCACCTTTAAACTTTGTACACGTATAGATCTCATTGAGGACAAGTGTCATGTACAAGAACTGTTACTCTGTCACACCCACTTTTTGAGTTATTGCCCTTTGTTGTTTTTACCTTTACATTTTTGTCCGGACCATATCTTCTAAACTATAAGTGCTAGAAACTTCAAACTTGCTACGCTTATAGATATCATCGAGGACAAATGTCATGTACAAGAACTGTCACTCTGCCATGCCCACTTTTTGAGTTATTGCCCTTTGTTGTTTCTTTCCTGGCATTTTTGTCCCGTACTTATCTCCTAAACTATAAGCCCTAGCAACTTCAAAGTTTGTACACTGGTAGATCTCATTGAGAAGAAGTGTAATGCACAAGAACTGTTACTCTGCCACATCCACTTTTTTAGTTATTGTCCGTTCTTGTTTTTTATCCTGACATTTTTGTCCGGACCATATCTCCTGAGCCATCAGTGCTAGCAACTTCAAACTTGGTACACTTATAGATCTCATTGAGGACAAGTGGCAAGTAGGAGATATATTATAAAAAAGGATTTTTTGTTATCCGGTGGGGGACTCCTGTATTGCATCGCAATACGACATGCACTTGTTTAATCTTGTATGGTCATTTTACCTTTCTGTAAATGCCCCTTAAAAGAAAGGATGTAATATTGGATGGTTTGTGGTGCCAATATCCAACTGCGGGTGGATCTTTCTGTATCAGAAGCATAACTTTGTCCCTTTATTTCTGATTGACTTGAACCTAGGCAATTCATTCCTTTCATGATTAAAGGCCGATTTACACATTCACGATTTTTGGCTACGCTGCCCCTACGATTCGCAACAATTTGTAAAATTGTCATTTACCATGTTGATTTGTAGTACAACTGTAGTGACACTCAATGTTTTGTGATAATTCAGGAAATTCTATGTTGGTGCTACAGAAGTTTTAAACTGTTTAAAGCATTCGTGGCGAATTGTGGTGGTTATTGGGCATGGCCTAATTTATAGCACAACCGTAGCGAAATCGTGCTGATTCATACTGACACTGAAGCTTTATTCGCGACAATTCATGAGAGATCGTAGCCAGTCGTGGAATCCCACATTACGAATTCGCACGATTCACCATGAAATGGGTACAGTCGTCGTACAAATCATCCAAGGTTTCACTGCGGAGCTTCATGATTGGCCATGACCAATGCCGCTTAGAATCAGACTTGTACCGTATTGAACCTTACAAGCACTGTGAGCATTCGTTGTGCCACTGCAGTCAATCCTCATTGACTGTAGCGTTGCCGTCAAGAATCGTCATTGATTCGTATAAATACCTTACAGACACCGTACTTATATTGTGTACATTCTTACTGGAAACGTAGTGATACTGAATATTTCTACTTCTTGCCACTATTCAACCCGATCCATTTCAATTTTTCTGCCCATGAGGAATCTTGGTGAATCTTGGTGAATCAGACAGAAAATCGAGAAGGTGTAAAGAGGCCTTAAAAAGTGCAGTTGGCAAGAAAAGTAACTCTACCTTGCTTAATTTTTTATGTCCCTTTGTTGTTTTTAATACTTGGGTATCCAGCACAGCAACAGGCCTATCTCGTGACAATTTGTCACCATGTTGACATATCAAATCTGGCTAACCTCTAATGAAATCAAAGATTTTTCAAATACGGATTAAGCCGCCTTTATAATGCAGTCGGTAGAGCTTTGGACTGTCAATCTAGAGATTTTGAGTTTGATTCCTGATGGGGGCTTTCATTCTTTCTGACTATTTGTCTTCCAACAATGGGCGATAACACTAGACCTTTGTGGGATAGCAGCTGGAGACTTGGAAAGGATGTGATGGTGGAACTGGTGTGAGAAATACCAGGGATCCATTATTAGGTACTCCACCACGCTATTGCTGAAAGATTGTCAGAAGGGATGTACAACCCCATTCAAACACACAAATCAACTATTGATTTTACAGAGTTCCAAGACAACCCCTTATTATGTGAGAGGTGAGGTGTATAGTTTAAAGCCCGTTTTATAAAGCATTAGCTGCCCTATAGGCTTCTTTCATGACCACCATTGACAGGGGATTTTTTTTTCAAGTGCGTTTCATTTGCTGTCTTTTTTGAAAATAACTGGGTATTTTGTTGGATAAAATTCGGAAGAGCCTGAACAGACCGGTAGAACATCTGATGCACTGTTCCAGATGTTTTCATTGGGATGAATTATCATTCAAAATAGTTATCCGGGTTGTACAGACTCTGACAGTTAACAATCTATTATATATCGTTTCCCGATGCTTCATGAATGTCCAGACAATCTTTAATTAATATAGGTTTACAAACTGAAAATTATGCGAACAACAATTTAATTAATAACGATACGTCTCATATATTTAGATAAGGGGTCCGGGATATTCAACCGGAAGTTGGTCTGTCAGTTTGTCGAAAGTTGAGATCGAACAATAACATGATTTTATAGTTTATATGTAGAATTAATCGAATAAACTTTATTTTGGAACCATTAAATGAATAAAATGGAATATTTAAATGCAAGAATCATACTTTTATAACATGTTGTGTTGATATAAACGTTGGTTTGACCATTCTTAAGAATGAGCAACGACCCCCTGTCATCACTTGCCCGTTCTTGAGATTAAGTATTCCCGAGATCGGGCACGACATATACAGACAGATCCAAAGCCCTGAAGATTATCATGCACTACAATATGATCCGAATGCGTTAGCTGAATGGGAATCAAATGGGGTATAGCGTTCCACCCTTAAAAATGTAGTGTCCTGAGGATAACCAGATCTCGCTCTCAAACGAAGTTCCTTATCGACTTAAAGGCCGCTTAGATCTATAAGATACTACTTAGTATTTGGGCGTAGACATTCAATCAACACTCTCCTAAAAAATCACTTAGACGGGATTTGCTAGAAATCTAACAGCATGTTGAGCTTTCTGCGCCGACATCTTACATTTTGCAGTGAGGAAACTAAAGCCAACGCCTACTTCACCATGGTGTGTAATAACTTGGAATACTGCTGTCCAATTTGGAGCCCTCACCATAAGGACCAGATCCAAACGCTCGAGTTAATTTAAAGGCGGCTGCAAGATACACCGCCAACTGTAATAGGAATACCAGCAGTGCAATCTATGTTAGAACATCTACAGCGGGATTCCCTCGAGTCAAGCCGATCAAAAATCCAAGTCACTCTTCTCTTCAAAACTGTACACAACCTGATTGACATTCAAGCAAAAAGATACTTGACACCAGCTAAAACAAATACAAGATTAACTCATTCAGTGAAACCCAGGCGCTTCTCCCTTTCTACAGACTCATACAAGTTCAGTTTCTTTCCACGCACTGTTCCATTGTGGAACTCCCTTCGAGCTTCTGTAGCTGAGACTCCTTTCTTGGTATCCTTTAAGGAGGGGTTATCTAAAACTCAATTCTAAACAATATAAGAGCCCAGAGCTGTTCAACTTGCCAAGGTGAGGAGCTATGCTGTCGGGGACCGTAGGGGCGTTGTTACCATCGCATATTTTCTCATTCAATTCATCAAAGGAGAGCTCAGACGTTGGTCACTCATGATATTGGAACGACTTTAAGCACGAACACTTCAAGGACCGATACTCAAAACATCACCGCTACCCTTTTTCATTTCTGTGATTTTTTTAAATCGACCCCTTGGTCCTTCGACCACCAATAAGACCCTCATTTTACAGACACCCGGTGCTGACCCTTCCACAAACCGACGGATATTGCTTTCAAGTTTCATTTAATAGTAACATTTGCATTCTATACGGTTTTATAGCGACACTACAGCTCTCAGTAAGTCATGTAATGTTTCTTTTTTTGCTTAAGTATATTCAAAATTCGTTTAGCTACATTTAGATTTCATGAAATAAAAAAAAAAGACGTTGAGCTAGAGGATTTTCAAAATGGGATAAGAAATATACTGCGAATATTTTGGTTTTTTCCCCAATAATGTTACATTTTCTTTTTCTATGCGACACTGCATAGCTGACTTGTTTTTTGCTTAGGCTTTAACGCATCAATCAACATTGTTTAGTTATATCCGGGCGGCTGGTGCGCCTATCCATGGTTTCCTGTTGTTTCTCACACCAGTGCAACATCCGAGCCTCTAGCTGATCTTCCTCTTAGTCGCATCACTTATCATACGCCCATCGGTGGGAGCCAAATGAGTGTACACTTTTGTCAAATGTCGGATGAAAGTTGGCCGCGCCGAGGTTCTAACTCACTACCCCAGAAATGACGGACACCGCTGTGCTAGTCAGGCTCGGCTGCATCTTTGTTTGAAAGGAGTTTGTGGATTAAATAGAATAATTATAGGATCGCAGAGGTCAATAAAAACAGATTGATTGCTTCATCAAATCATGCATTTTGACTGATGTTGCATCGTTGACGCCGAGAACTGTGCAACATCCAAATTAAACATTTAGAATTTTGGCTTATTAACAGATTGATCCCACCAATCCAAAAATCGATTGCTCCACAAAATCTCAATCTTAATTGAACATTGTTGACAATCATCGTTTTCCGCCATTTTTTTTCAAGCATTTTCTTTGATGGGCGACCTAAACGTCGTAGCTACAGTTAAAATAAGCGGTAGTTAAAACTTTTTGGTGCCCAACATCTTTTTTTTTTGCAATGAGTTGGAGGCCGCCGAAGAAGTCAACATTTTGTTTTTGTCGCACATCTGCAAACCAATGTTATATGAACATGTGCGAGATTTTACACACAGGCTAATAATGTACTCCGACCAATCCTACACCGCAAGGTCAATACTTAGGTACTATCTGTGGTCCTCCCATTTTTAGCCAAACCCCGTTTTTGTCCTGGTTTAGCAGGCCATAGGAAACAACCCTGTATCCTGGAAATTGCCTAGGAAAAAAATATCGAGTCAAAAACCGAACAACGTGTGAACTACGTATCTTTTTTGTGCTTTTGAGGTGTTCTGCTAATTCAAACTGATGTAACGAGTTTGAAGCCGCCGAAGAAGTCAACATTTTATGTTTTTGTCGCACATCTGCACAGTTATGTAATATGAACATGTGCGAGTTTTTACACACAGGCTAATAATGTATCTCGGCCATTCCTACACTGCAAGGTCAATAGGTCTGTGGTCCCCTCATTTCCAGCAAAACTCCGTCTTTATCCATTCCAACACTAGCACGCTTTTTGACGCCCCTAAAATCAGGTTTGAAAAACATTGAGGAAAAGGAAAAATATCTTGTTTCTAGCAATTAGTTCATATCCCTTAATGTTTTCTTCCCAAAAAGGACCGTTTGTGTGACCCGTCACGCGAAAAGGAACCATCTCGGCAGTGCGTAAAATTGCAGCCCTAGTCAGACTGCGCGGATTTCGCAGACTGACTAAGACAGAAACTTTTCGTACTTTGCTTATTTTCTGTATCTAGAATAATGATCAATCTACTTTCCTATGATCGCATTTTTGAAATGCGACCTGTGGTTGATCTATGCTGGATCCAATCTCCATTTCAAATATTTATTTTACAGAGTTTCCAGATGGTCTCTTTTCGCGTGACGGGTCATAAATAAATCATGCATATTCTATGAATTTGGACCTGTCTAAAGTTTTGTTGTCTGGCAATGGGTTTATAACACCTAACATGAGAACCATGATAGTCCTATATCGCTCACCTTCGTCTTTTTGACTCCTCCCTACGCAAATTGAAATGTCTATAAAGATCATTTAATGGCCATTAAAAATTTAATTTTCAGCAAAAGTAGTTAATATAGTGTTATTATCAGACTCATTGAACCAAAATTAACCTGGAAACAGTTTTTAAGGTAAACCATAAATACTATCGCAGAATGATGTTTGTAGTAAGATAAATAATTTAGCCAATTGGTAAAAAAAAAATACTTTTAAACTATGCCGACGTTATGGTAAATTTGTGGTAGGATATATTTTTATATCCATTTTTCCAAGTTTCAATGTATTCCCAACCCTACCCAAAAAATAAACTGCATTTTGATTGAAGATTTTGATGAGCTTTTATCACCTACTTAACAGTTAGAAAAAATAAGACATTACTTATAATACCTTAAAAAACATTAAACAGATAATACAACAAGAGGACCCTGAGGGCCCTAAATCGCTCACCTGATATTTCAAGTAAATTATCATTAAGACTCCATTTCCTATGATATGGCACGAACCTTCCCATTTTCAAAAGAATTCATTCTTGAGACCTGGCAAATATTTTGATCAAGTTTCATGAAGATTGGACTATATTTGTGGCGTATGGAGCTCTTACCAGAAAATTGTCATTAAGGCCCCTTTTCCCGTGATATGGCATGGATCCTTCCCATTTTCAAATGAGTTCATCCTCATGACCTAACAAACATTCTAACAAAGTTTCATGATGATTGGACCACATTTGTGGCTTCTAGAATGTAAACAAGAAATTTGTCATTAAGGCCTCTTTTCCCGTGATATGTCACAGATCTTTCCATTTGAGCAATTTTCATAAGGGACCACCCAAGAAATATTTCTGCCAAGTTTGGTTGATTTTGACCCATAAGTTTAGGAGGAGATGTCGTTTAAAGATATTGCTTACAAAATTGTCATTAAGGCCCCTTTTTCCGTGATATGGCACAGATCCTTCCCATTTTCAATAGACTTCATCCTCATGACCTAACAAACATTCTGACCAAGTTTCATGAAGATTGGACCATATTTGTGGCTTCTAGAGTGAAAACAAGAAATTTGTCATTAAGGCCCCTTTTCCCGTGATATGGCACGGATCCTTTCCATTTGAGCAATTTTCATGAGGGACCACCCAAGGAATATTTCTGCCAAGTTTGGTTGATTTTGACCCATAAGTTTAGGAGGAGATGTCGTTTAAAGAAAAAGTTGACGCCGTGACGGACAGACGGACAGACAGAGAGACGGACAGATGGACCAACGGACGCCGGACAACGATCGATCACAATAGCTCCCTTGAGCACTTCGTGCTCAGGTGAGCTAAAAACTGCTGTACAAGGGGAAAAGCGTGTGCAAGATTCCTTGATGCAGGGGAGGCCACTCGTGCATAAGTTAATCAGTCAAATCCATTTGTTGTCTCTCTTGCCTTATATATTGATCACTAACTCGTATTTATAGATTTATTTTCAAAACTGAGCTCTGGCGTAGGCGCCGAGTCCATTACCATATGTAAATCGGGTATAATTAAAAAGCGAATGATAGGAATTTAACCTGATCCCATCTCTGAAATTTTGAAAGTACAATGTATATGTTTGAGTAAACCTTACGTTTTAAGACAAGCAATTTCGTCGGTTTAGAAGGTGAATTTTAAACTTTCTTAATGCGTTTTTAACCTGTTTTTGTCTATTTCGAACAAATGGCACGAGAATCTAACAGTAAAAAGTTGATTTTACGGCTCATCGCCCAAAATCTACCTATAGTATAGATGAAATAGATATCAAATTTGTAACATTGATAAAACTTACAATCTTTCAAGGGTAGAATCAGTCACAGAGGTTATCCATTATTGAGACTAGAAATATTTGCATGCTTGAAAACTATATTGCACATTTTTATCTTGTCATGGGACAATATTCAGTCTTCATTGATCAACACTGCAGACATTGTTCCCATCCCTACTGACATTTTCAGCAAAACATCAAACAGTTTTAAAGAAAAATATTTCACGCAAACAGACTGCATTTATCATGGTGTAAAATGATAAAGCAGATACGATAAGCAACTAATGAGAGAACACAAATGAAAAGGCGGAAAAGGGGCCGAAACAAAACAAAAAACAAAACTGAAAGCAAAGTAAAGGAGGACTCAAGGAAAAACAGAAAACAGTATCCCAGACCAACAGCATCAATTCTATAAGTTTGTTTCAATGCTGGCAAGAAAAACTGACGCACCTCTATATATCTAACGTGAAAATTAAAAGTTTACGAAATTGGTTGAAATAAGAGACCTCTTTAAAATGTGCAGGAAGAGATTTCTATACAACTTATGCTGTATATCTGAAAAACCTTCTGTCATACCTTTTGTCCTAGGTTTGCGGAATCTCTGCTGAGTTTTTGCGCCTAAAATTATATTTAGAATCTTTGTATTTTATGAGCACATGTAAGTATTCAGGATTTAAGTGGTGCAAAACTTTATGGTCTACTATTACATGCTTTGCAGGAAGTTTCTTCTAGAGGTCCCGGGTTCGATCCCCGACGGCTGCACTCATTCTTTCCGACTATTTGTCTCCGACCAATTGGTTGATAATCGTAGACCTATGTGAGATAGCAACTGAAGGCTAGGAAAGGATTTGGAGAGTACTGGTGAGAGAAATACCAGGAAACCATTGTTAGGTGCTCCAGCCGCCGCGATATAACTGAAAAAAATATTGATAGCGGCGTAAAACTCCATTCAATCAATCAATCAGAAAATTTCTTGGGAAATTGATCTTAAACGTCTTATTTTAAGTCAGCCAGATTCTGACAGAAGAATCTCATAGCTACCTTGGTAATACTCGTAAATAAATCTTAAGGTGCGTTCCTGGGGTTCGTTTTACTAAACTTCTTACGAAAAAAAATAATCCTTAGTCAAAATCACAGATCGTACCCGGTGTTTTCATTCATTGTTAGATTCTGCCTTGCAATATCCCATCGGAATCCGATTCCAATGAGATCATGCATGGCATTGTTCAATATTTAGTTGTCTGTTCAAGAAGCACTTTTAATTTTTGACTAACTCAAAAAATGATCGTTAGTTGTTTAGTAAAATGGGCTCCTGGACTTTTTCAAACGTGTTTCATTAGTAAAGTGCCATGTTAAAGGACAATGGTTAAAATTGAAAATAATATAGGAATAGTAAATTATTAATCTGCCAAGTATAAAAACATTCAGTTGTGTTGAAGCTTTTTTGCATATAGAACTAATGTGTGAGTTGAAAGATAGTTAGTTAAAAATCTAAGTTTACACCAAGTCGCTTAACCTCTTTGGAGCGATATATTGTTGAATATGAAGTTTATATTTTTTATGTGTCTTGTGACCTGGGGAAGTAGCCTCGAATTTTTCAGGGTTTGCTTTCATTTGATTTATTGAGAACCAGTTCATTGAGGAAAGACTTTCTTCATTTCTTCTGCGAGAGTTTCAAACAGTCCCGATAGAGAGTCGTTAGCATAAGAAAGGGTATTAACATCGGCGTAGTTGTAGAGTTTCGATTTATCGACAAAATGAAAAATGCCATTGTAAAAGATGTTCAAAGACAAAGGTAAGGCATCCACCTTTGAAAATAGCGGTCAATTTGTCTCGCTACCTTGGTTATCGTTCTTATTGAAATCATTATATCAAGGAATATATCCTCACCAAATATGGCGCTTGTATGATAAAGTGAACGAGTTGTCATAATATGTTGCTTACAGCCAATAAGTTTGGCGACAATCTTGAAAAATGACCACCGTTCTTTCTTGACTTCGAAGACACTGTGTTTTTCAGAAAGGATGTTCACTGGGCTATATCTTTGCCAGATCTGGGACAAGTATCACCGAGGGAAGTTTTTTTGTGGGGGTGTTTTGGCTGATTAATATTTCTAGAATAATAAGAATGGCGGCCATCTTGGGAACTGATCACCATATTTTTTGTTTCAATGGGTGCCGCACTTTTTTGAAAATATCAAGCCATTGAATATCTATATCAATTTTGGTACTTTTATGCCAACTTTTTAAATTTCCGCAGTTTGTATCGCTTATATATACAGCCAATAAGCATTGAGGCCATTTGTAAAATGGCCGTCATGCTGTATTTTATGAGTGGATACCATGCTTTTCTGAAAAAAAATATTTTAGATTGTATCTTTGTCAAATTTGGTGCTTTTATGCCAACTTTTACGAAGTTTCATAATTCACATCGCTCATAGCAAATTGGCATGGCAGCCATCTTTGAAAATTATCGCCATGCTGTATTGTCATATTTGAAACACGGTTTTCTTTTTTTCCTGAGAGAGCCTAGACCTGGAGTATATATGTTTAAAATTTGGTGCCTTTATGCCAACGTTTACGGATTTTCGTAATCTGTATCGCTGATAGCTTATGAGCATGGCAGTCATCTTGAAAAATGGCCGCCATGCTATCTTGCTATACTGGATACCGTGGTTTTCTGAAAATGTATGGCCTGGACTATATCTGTGCCAGATGTGGTGCTTGAATAACAAAATGAAAGATTTTTCAATTCATCGGCCCCACTACAAATGCTTTAGAGAAGTCAAGTATGATCATATCATGTTTGTGTTTTTTGTCTAGACCAGAGATGAGCTTATGGGAGAGTGTAAGTAAATGGGGTTTACAGCTACGATGGGTTCTAAATCCACGTTGGCAGTCAGTCAGTATTTTGTGTTTGTATAGGTGTCTAATGACATTACTGGTCACTAGGTGTTCCTGTTTCTTGTAACAGAGACTGGTGAGAGAGACTGGGCGGTAGTTTGCTGGGCCCGTTTAACTTCTTACGAAAAAATTAATCGTAAGTCAAAATCACAAATCGTACCTGGCGTTTTCATTCATTGTTAGATTCTGCCCTGCCTTAGGAAGACGATTCTCATGAGATAAGGCATGGCAGAATTCCATTTTTAGTTTTTATCTATAAGCAACTTTAATTTTTGACTTACGCAAAAAAATGATCGTAAGATGTTCAGTCGGTAGTCTTGTACTTCTCCCCTTTCTTGAATATTGCAATCAGATTAGCTGGTCGTTAGGGTTCGTTAATGAAGCTTTGCTGCAATATGGAGGTCAGGAATGGTGCAATCTCGATGGACATTTCCTTATAGATTATAGCAAAATTTATGGACATTTCCTTATAGATTATAGCAAAAAGTGAGTCGGGCCCTTTTTAAAAAGGAAAAAAATAATGTCGAATATTTTTGAGATTCCATCTGATGCTTGATCGGGTACTTGTCATAGCCTCGGCACTGAATGACAAGATATTTAGAAACAATATACTTTTAGCGTGTAGGATATGCTGTTACTACTATCATTAGGAGCGCTGGATATAGATATAATACGTACTTAGTGTTTTGTATGAGAAAAAATATCTAACGAGGTTGGGAGAATTGATCATTGTCGAGGCTCTGCCGAGACAATTATCAATTCTCATAACCGAGTTAGATATTTTTTCATACAATGCACTAAGTACGTATTATATTTATCTTATAACCTCTATTTGTCTTGTTTTCGTCGATGTTTCTAACTGAAATGCAAGTTTCTAAAAATAACCGCATTATATCACTGTTCTAAAAATAATTATGTGATATCATAAAAAATATCATACGGGATGTTATCACACGGCTATTTCTATAGTTATAAGATAAATCACCATCACGGGTGACACAGATTTATTTCGCAATCTTTGCAATTCCAGAACTAGCTTGGCTCCCAGGCTGTCAGTTAGTGTTAAATAAGGTGCACCACTCATGTTTAATATTTCAAATTACCTCCCATATTCTCAAAAAAATTATACTTTCTCTAGTTGAATTGCTCATTTTACAATAATTCAGATCAGCGGGACAGGAGCCAGTTTATTCCAGAACTGAAGTATACTTTTAAAATTTTGGAACTAATATTCGTTGATGTCCCTTATTTTCATTGAAAAATTCGCATGATCTTTATTCTCATGAACCTGAACACAATTTTCGCCAATTAATTATAAACTGTATTCACAGTTTGGTATTTCAAAGACCCCTGGAAATGATAAAATTGTGGGTATCACATTTTGTTGTTCATACAAAAATAGTTAACACCGTGTACGATTGGCGGGAATCTCAAACGCCTTTTCCTCTAGCGCATGCGTGGACACTGATACCGGACAAGACGTGAAAATTTGGAGAGAGAGAAAAATGATGCTAAATCAGCAGAATATCAAGTATTCTATTTGCCTTCTATCTTTTTTATGGTGTTTATCATATATTTCATACATCGGTGCATGCTGAAACGTTTATCTGCGGTCCAATACAACCTGTCAGCCGTCGTGAAAAACGAATCTTAGGCGGCCCCAGTGTTCCTAATCTGAAAAAAGCAATTGACTTTAAATTGGTATGTATTTATTAGTTCGCCTGAGCACGAAGGGCTCAAGGTGAGCTGTTGTGGTCGATCAATTTCCGTCCACAATTTAACCGAAAAAAAGCTGCTTTAAGTTCGATCCCGACGGCGACGGTGACTGGTCAACTCGGCCCTACGGCAACTCGACCCTTCTTCTTCTACTTCTTTATTGTACTGCTTGACATTCTCGTAAGATTATGATTAGCAGGCATGTTGTCTGGGACAGTTGTTAAAGTTGGTTAAAAAGTGAATTGGTTATGGTTAGTTTTAAAGTACAGTAAAAGATTTTATATACAGATTAAAACACTCATTTGTTGACTAGAAACTGTAGAACGGATCCAGCCTCCCAGTAAAGATGGTAAGACTGGGGCTGGACTGCGTGCTGTAAGGTAGACTGTTCCATAAGTGGATTGATCTTGGAAAGAAAAAGTATGCATGTTGTTGGGTTCTTGAATAGGGAATGAGGCAGTTTAGGTTTCTTGTAATGGTAATGTGATGCTGTTCTACACACACTAAATTCATTTTTATTTTATAGAAAAAAGTGACAGATGAGTTATAATGCCGCTGCTCCAAGGTCTGCCAATTCAATTCTTTAATCATGTTGTTGACACTACTTGTATACCTATAATCATTCATTACATACCTTGCTGCAGATCTTTGTACCTGTTCTATTTTATTATTCAGATAGTTTTTCCAGGGATGCCAAACCGTGGAGCAATATTCCAACTGTGGTCTGACATAGGTTTTATACGCAGACTCTTTTAATTTTTTATTTTTGGTTTTGACATTCCTTTTGATGTAGCGTAGAGAATTATTGGCTTTACTTGTAATTGAATCAATATGCTTTTTCCATGACATGTCTTGACTCAGTGTGATTCCCAGATATTTTGCACTTTCAGTTGACTTAAGATGGGTACCATGCAAGATATATTGGTAGCTTGAGAGCTTCTTTTTACGGGTAATTCTCTAAGTATCTCACATTTCTCAGGGTTAAATTCCATTGACCAATTTTGCTCCCAGGTTTCTAGTGATCTCAGGTCTTTTTGGAGAACTTTTGAATCATTAATGTTTTTAATACTTCGATAAACAATGGTGTCATCTGTGAAGAGCCTAACACTAGATTTGACTGATTTTGGTAGGTCATTTATATATGATAGAAAAAGACATGGACCAAGGACTAGGTCATTTATATATGATAGAAAAAGACATGGACCAAGGACTAACCCCTGCAGTACACCTGAGAGGACTGGGAGTACATCTGAAAATTTTCTATCAACTACGACTTGTTGTGACCGTGACCTTAGGAAGCTTTTAATCCAAATTGTGACCTCATCATTTATGCCTAACCGTTTGAGTTTATGGATTAGTTTATGGTGATCTACCTTATCAAACGCTTTGCTAAAGTCCATAACAATCAAGTCAATTGGTTCTCCATTTTCTAGGTTGTCATAGATTTCCTGTGAAAAACTAACTAATTTGGATTCACAGCTCTGTTTTGATCTGAATGGGATCCATGTTGGTAATTACTGAGGAGATTGTATTTTTTATCAAAATAAGACATAATATTTGATAATAAAATATGTTCCATGAGTTTGGAAGCAATGCAGGTCAATGAAATGGGTCTGTAATTGCTGGCCTTGCTCTTATTGCCTTTTTAGCTCACCAGAGCACGAAGTGCTCAAGGTGAGCTATTGGGATCGTAGAATGTCCGTCGTCAGTCGTGCGTCGTCCGTCGTCCACAATTTCTTTACACATCTTCTCCTCCTAAACCAGTGGGCCAATCTTGATGAAACTTGGCAGGGATGTTCCTTGGGTCAAGCTCTACCAAAGTTCAAATAAATGAAATCCACCCTTAACTTTCCCTTTACCCTTAACAAAAAGGGTGAAAATATGAAAATCTTTAAAAATCTTCTTCTCTGAAACCAGAAGGCAGACAGCTTTCATATTTGGTATGTAGCATCATCTAGTGGACTTCTACCAAGTTTGTTCATATCAAGACCCTGGGGTCACATTTGGGCTTTGCCCGGGCCCAACCCTTTTTACATAGAATCAAAGAGCGAAAATCTTTAAAAATCTTCTTCTTTGAAACCAGATGGCAGACAGCTTTCATATTTTGTATATAGCATCATCTAGTGGGCCTCTACCAAGTTTGTTCATATCAAGACCCTTGGGTCATATTTGGGCTTTGCACGGGTGCATCCCTTTATCTCTTATGAGCACGAAGGGTAAAAAAACGAAAATCTTCAAAAATTTTCTTCTCTGAAACCAGAAGGCAGACAGCTTTCATATTTGGTATGTAGCATCATCTAGTGGACCTCTACCAAGTTTGTTCATATCAAGACCCTAGGATCATATTGGGGCTCCACCTGGGCGCAACCCTTTTTACATAGAATCAAAGAGCGAAAATCTTTTAAAATCTTCTTTAATCCAAACCAGAGGACACACTGCCTTCATTTTTGGTATGTAGCATCATCTAGTGGGCCCCTACCAAGTTTGTTCATATCAAGACCCTTGGGTCATATTTGGGCTCCACCCGGGGGCATCCCTTTCAGCTCATCTGAGCACGATGGGTGAAAATAGGAAAACCTTCAAAAATCTTCTTCTCTGAAACCAGAAGGCAGACAGCTTTCATATTTAGTATGTAGCATCATCTTATGGACCTCTTTCAAGTTTGTTCATATCAAGACCCTGGGGTCACATTTGGGGTCCACCCGGGTGCATCCCTTTTTACATAGAATCAAAGAGCAAAAAGGCATATCTGTCTTACTCTTAGCTGAAAACGTTCCATGGTTTTGATCTTAGGCAATTATCTTCTTTTTGACATCTGCCTATCTAATTAATGTGATGTCCCAGGGGTCAAAGAGACTCCGGTGAGCGATCTAGGACCATCTTGGTCCTCTTGTTTAAAAATAGGGGCTACATTAGCATGTTTCCAGTCCTCTGGGACAATACCTGTTTTTAGGGACAGTTGGAAGATATGGGTCAAAATTGGATATACTTCAAGATGTAGTTACTTAAGCACAATTGGTGATAATTGGTCAGGACCACAAGCTTTGTTGGGGTTCAGTCCAACAAGCAATTTGTTCACTCCTTGCACAGTGATGATGACTTTTGGCATTTTTGGGTGGGACAATGGACTCAGACTTTGAAAACATGACTCAGCTAGACTCATTGGTTGAGGTTTTGAAAAGACTGATTCAAACAGAGAGTTCAAAATATTTGCCTTGGCTGTTGGGTCGGTAAAAAGTTGACCTTCATGTTTTAGTGGGGCTACACCACAGTTTTCTATCTTATTACTTTTTACAAATGAGTAGAATTTTTTATTTTTTCAACTTTGGTTATCATTTGTGAAAATGATTTTCTCTAAGTATTGCCAGTAGGCATTTCTAATATCCCTTTGAATTTTAGCTTTAAGAACCTTGAATTATTTACGCAGTTCCTCTGATTGTTTCTTTTTCATTTAAAAATATAACTGATCACGTTTACGTATATTTCGTTTTATGTTTTTGTTGATCCATGGTAGATCTTTTCGGCCTTGTATGATTTTTGTGGGGATATAGATTTTGGTTAATCTTTGCATTTCTTTTCTGAATGTTATCCAGGCCTCATTAGGGTTATTGTAGTTTTGTAATAAAAACTGTTCTGAGAAATCGAAAACACTGCGTTTAAATTCTAGCCTGTTTGCTTTTTTAAAACAGGGAATTTCCCTCTTTGGCTGAAATGGTCTACCCCTTTTTATCCTGAGTTCATGATATACAATGTCATGGTCTGACGAGCCCAGGGGTGGTAATGTTTGGGTATTGTGTACTATAGTCCGTTTGACTTCTATATGGACGAACATTTCGCCGAAAATCTCAGGAATTAATTAATGAAACGCATATTTTTCTTGTCATATCATTTTTTCCAGCTAATACCATGACGAATTTTGTTTTTCAGAATTTTTGAATGTAAAATAATGATTTTGTCCGTCCGTCTACATGTTAACTTTCAGCATTTCATACCTACTTGTTAATGTATTAAACAGCCAACTGAACAACTGAACAGCGAATTGTTTAACCAAAAATAGTACTGATTTGCATTTGGGCCGAGTCAAAAGAGTAAGATTTTAAGTGAATTGTATTTCTGTAAAATCGTGTTTTTCAATATCATTAAGTTTGTCTAAGATTTTTGCTACCGTTGGATATCAAATCTGTGTATATTCTCTCTTTCTTCAGAAACTGTTTGACCAGATAATTGATTATTGATTTTATTCATTCTCGGATGAACCCTATATTTACATGTTAAGACCATACAAAAGCATTATTAAACGAAATAGTTTGGAATTTCACGAGGAAAACTTGATGAAAAGGCGAGTACTAACGGTGAAAATCACGTGCTATTTAAGTTTAAGATGACATGACCGTCGATATGCTAATTAGCATGTCCAAATAAGGAATAATGGGCATTTCATCTGTAAAAAGTTAAGTATAAAACCACGTGTATTTACTATATATGTTGACATTTTCTTACTATTGAACAGCCTCCATCACCCCTTGTGTTTAAGAACGGATAATGCAAAAATATATTAACATTAACTCATTATTTTGAAATCATTTTATTTTCAAAAAATTTTTTTTGGAATGGTATTAAGCTGAAATTAAGATTTTACTACATACAAATCCTTTATTCCAATGCAATTTTATGTAATTGATGAAAAGGTTGGTCCATATAGAAGTCAAACGGACTATAATACTGGCATATTTGTGAGGAAGAGGTCAGGGATGTTTTCACCTCGTGTAGGTGTATTTACCATTTCCTGAAAGTAAGAATTGATAAGATATTCAATAAACATGGTGTAAAGTTGCTTGTACCTACATGTTAATGTGGGTGTTTCGGTTTCCCAGTCCATGTTTGACATATTGAAATGGCCCAAAATCTAAATTATGCTATTCTTAGGAATAAAATCAATCGCATTCCACAGTTCTCTCAGGGAAGATTCGTCATTTTCAATAGGTTTATAAAATGATGAGACATATATGTCTCTTACCCCTTTGATGGATATTTTAGCCCAAACAGCATTGCATTTGGTTTTTAACTCTGGTTGTTCTAGGCTTAATAGTGATTTAGATATTGCTAAGAGTGTGCCACCACCTTTGCTTTCTAACCTATCATCTCTGTAGATGTCATAATATTTATTGTTAGGAAATATCTCTGATGTAGAAATTTCAGGCTTGAGCCATGTTCAGTGCAGAAAACAATATCTGGATTAACCTGTGACAGAGTTTGCTGGAATTCAGGTATCTTGTTTTTTAGAGACCGACAGTTTATCTTTAGTGTGCTGATCCTCTCTTGTGGGTTTAATTTGGTTTTTACCCCTTTCTGCTTCAATTTAGATTTTGGTGTTGAAGAGGCCACAGGTTGAGCATCTTGGCTAGGGTTTGAAAGGACTGATTCAGATAGATTTTGGTGTGTTGTTTCAGTGTTCAAGTGGGCAAATGTAGTTGTGTCACTAAGGTAGTCTAATGAGTGTGAAAGACATGTTGTATAGTTTATTTTGTCACATATAGTGCAAAACCAAGAGAACCTTGAGTTAGATAGACAGTTGTAAGTTGTATTTCCAATGCCCTGGCATTCCGCATGAAACCAAGCATCACAAGAGTCACACATGATGCCTTTCTGATCCCACGTGACTCTTTGTCCACAGGAGCCACATAGATAAGAGGAAGAATTAGGCCCTGGATTTGACTCAACATCGCCACCACCATAGCGCAGTTGGTTAGGCATAAGACTTCCAATCTAGAAGTCGTGGGTTCGATCCCCGGTGGCGGCAAATATCCTTTCCGACGTTTGTCTCTCACCAATGGGTAGATAATTGTAAACCGCTGCCATGATATAACTGAAGTAATGTTGAAAGTGGCGTTAAACTCCATTCAATCAATCAATCAATTGACTCAACATCATGAGATTGGGTTATCAGAAGACAATGAAGAAAAATGCAAGTTACATTGTTTTTGTAAGAGAATCCTGTTTTTCTACAGGATTTTCCTGAATAGGCTCTATGAATACTATACTTGATCGTCAGCTTTTGTGATTTTTGGTCTTAAGAGACCTTGACCAATTGTATGCCTGTCCATTATTGGGTATTTCCACAAGACTGACATTCAGCAATTGGTATGAAAGGATGATAAGGTAGAATAATAACATAGTTATTTTGAGTTCCATTTCGAAACTCTCCCCTTGTACAAGGAGATAATGTTTTAAACTGAAAGTAGGTTTTCAAAAATGGCGCCTACCTGAATTCTGCCTTCTTCCCTATTCTACCTTAAAACACTTGAAGTGGTCACAAAATTTAATTTGTTTTGGTTATGTGATGTTAGTGAATAACCTTACCCACTTCACCATACAGAAAAGAGTGCTAGACGATCTTGATGTGAAACAAAAATTAAATTTGGTGAAGAGAAAGAAAAATCCGTGTCACTGTCCCAACGCATGCGCAGTATTTTTTTTATACCCAGTGTATAACTCGGCCCAATTTGATTTTATGCCAATGCCTTCTTACTTTCTATCATTTATTCAGTATTTTTATTAAAATACAAAAGTATTCATATGCATTAGAAAATCAAAAAGTCAAATTGAAATTTAAGGGCCATTCTTAAATTCGTACATAATCAAACTATAATTCAATTAAATATTATTAAAAAGGCAATATGTAAATATTTATGATAATAAAGATAAATCCATAATAGCGTCGCTTGTACAAACTTTTACATATTTTATGAAAAAAAATCTGTTTCTATAGACTATATATTGGGGCCGAGTTGACCGAGCCAAGTAATTCAATGGGCCGAGTTCACTGGTAACCATGGCGGCACTCCTTCTTTCTGACCTTTGTCTTCCATCAATGGGTTGATAATGGAAGACCTATGTGGAATAGCAGCTGGCAGGCTAGGAACAGATGTAATTGTTGTACTGGTGTGAAACTTTCAGGAATCCATTGTTGGGTGCTCCACTTAGTAATAAAACAAAGATTGTTAAAAGCAGGGTAAAACTGCAATCATACAGCCAAGCAAAACAATTCTAAAGCAATCATCTCCCAGCTAGCCATGAGATTTCAACCAATCTTTTCAGAAATGATCCTTTGGACAAGTCCTTTCACAGAATTGGAATCAATGTTGAACTCTGGTTGCCATGGCAACAGTAAATCTTCCAGAACATAATTGCTAGAGCATTGCCTCAGATGCTTGTCTACCAAAATACTTCAAATTATTACTCTATCTTGAAAACAAGCCCTATGTTGTAGGAACACTTGTAAGCACAAAATCCTTAAAAATCTTCGAATCCAAAACAAAAAAAGATTTAACCTGTTTTATTTGGCATGAATCATTTACCGAAGATGCTTTAACAAAGAATCCGAATAAATCACTTGATTAAGCCTATATTGTGGAATCTGCACCTGCCAGTAATGCCCAAAAGGAGAGTTAGGCAGCATAAATAAATAGATAGAACCCCTGATTTCATATATAGAACAAGAGGGCCATAGTGGCCCTTAATCGCTCACCTGAATTAACAATCTTAAAATGTTTTTCTAAGATTTGACCCCGTGACCTAGTTTTTGACTCCACTTGACCCAATTTCGAAGTTGTCCGAGATTTCACCAAGATAATCATTCTGACCAATTTTCAGGTTGATTGGGCTAAAAATATGGCCTCTAAATTGTCCACAAGGTTTTTCTAAGATTTGACCCTGTGACCTAGTTTTTGACCCCACTTGACCCAATTTCGAACTTGTCCATGACTTCATCAAGATAATCATTCTGACCAATTTTCAGGTTGATTGGGCTAAAAATATGGCCTCTAGAGTGTCCACAAGGTTTTTCTAAGATTTGACCCCGTGACCTAGTTTTTGACCCCTCTTGACCCAATTTCGAACTTGTCCGAGATTTCATCAAGATAATCATTCTGACCAATTTTCAGGTTGATTGGGCTAAAAATATGGCCTCTAGAGTGTCCACAAGATTTTCTAAGATTTGACCCGGTGACCTAGTTTTTGACCCCACTTGACCCAATTTCGAACTTGTCCTAGATTTCATCAAGATAATCATTCTGACCAATTTTCAGCTTGATTGGGCTAAAAATATGGCCTCTAGATTGTCCACAAGGTTTTTCTAAGATTTGACCCTGTGACCTAGTTTTTGACCCCACTTGACCCAATTTCGACCATGTCCGAGATTTCATCAAGATAATCATTCTGACCAATTTTCAGGTTGATTGGGCTCAAAATATGGCCTCTAGAGTGTCCACAAGGTTTTTCTAAGATTTGACCCTGTGACCTAGTTTTTGACCCCACTTGACCCAATTTCGAACTTGTCCAAGATTTTATCAAGATAATCATTCTGACCAATTTTCAGGTTGATTGGGCTAAAAATATGGCCTCTAGAGTGTCCACAAGGTAAATGTTGACGACGCACGACGCACGACGCACGACGGACATCAAGTAACCCCAAAAGCTCACCTTGAGCACTTTGTGCTCAGGTGAGCTAAAAATAGAGCAATAAGCTGAGTTTCATTGGACAAGGGCCAAATGAAAGTTTAATTAGAAAATCCTCATTAAGGCTCTAAGTCCACAGTTTACATCTGATTGTTTTTTAAATTTGCTTAGAATGACTGTACCATAGTTCCTTTTGAAAATGGACCTGATCACTGGAAGCTTCATAGGAAAAGGGGCTAAATTAAAATTTGATAAAAAGTCCACAGTTTTCAACTGATTGTCTTCTTACTTGCTCAAAGTGATTGTAATATCTCAAAGATGGTTCCTTTTGATTTGGTCCTATTGTATCCTAGGTCATAGAAAAAGGGGCCTTAATGTAAACTTCCTTATTAACAAACTCCTCTTTCATTAATGGATGCACTCTTGTGAAACTTTCACAGAATATTTCATTTCAAGGGACTATGTGCAGTTGTGGTAGTTCAAGTGATATGTAGCGTCATGATAAAACAGACCTTCATGTATATTTATTGTTAACAAACCACCGATAAATCATTAATTTATACAAAGATTTTCATAAAAACGTTACAGAATATTTGTCATCTTCTAATCATGGCCACATATTTTTAGCCATTTGATGGTATGCCACATCACGGAAAAAGGAGCCTAAGTGTTACTTCCTTGTTAACACATTTCCTCTTTCGTATATAGATTTGTTTAAAACTCTCATTGAATGTTCCTTATCAAGTGACTTTGTGCATTTCATGGAGGTTTGGTTATGATATTTTGTGTCATGGACAAAGGGGCTTTGTGTCATATTTATTGATTACACAACTTCTTCTTTTATGGATCCATATATTTTCAATATTTTTTTATATAACTTGAATAGCACTATCAAGACATGGGCTTTTCAAAAAGTCAGTAGAGCAGTCTCAGGCTCTCATGGGCATCTTGTTTATGTTGAATGTAAATGAATTTCAGAGTTGAAAAAGGTCAATGGCTCATTACCAAGGAAAATTATATTCCTATCAGTTTCTGATGTACGCCTTTTCAACAACCAAATGCCCATAAACATGTTGCTTAGCCAAATTCTACCAGAAAAAGCTTAATTATGAAGTCTACAATGTCTTAAAGTATCAAATACTTCAGAAAATCATTCAAAAGAAATGCTTATGGAACAGATCTGGAAACTTTATTCAGATTCTGAGAGAAAGACCCTGTTGCCACTTCTTAAATCCACAGTTCACACTTCAAACATATTATCTTTGAAGTGGGAAGTTTGAAGTGTGAAATTGGAAGTATATTGCGTGAAGCAGTCCACAGTTCTTACATCTGTCTTCCAACTTCCTAGTTCACATTCCTCACTCCAGACTTCCAATTCACACTGCAATGTTCATGTCCTTCACAGTTCTCACTTCAGACTTCACAGTTCTCACTTCAGATTTCACACTTCAAACTTCACAGTTCACACTTCTAACTTCACACTTCAAAGTTCACACATTGGACTTACAACTTCTCATACCACAGTTCACACTTCTGACTTCAAACTTCACAGTCACCCTTTTAACTACACACGTTTATCTTCACACATCAAAATTCACACTTTCAATTTCAAAGTTCAAACTTCTGGCTTCCAACTTCACAGTTCACACTTCTTACTTCACCCTATAACTTCACAGTTTACACTTCTTACTTCACCCTATAACTTCACAGTTCACACTTCTTACTTCACCCTATAACTTCACAGTTCACACTTCTTACTTGACCCTATAACATCACACTTCACTCTTCTAACTTCACATTTCTGTGTTCAGACTACAAAGTTTACACTTTCAACTTCTTAGTACACACTTCTGACTTCCAACTTCACAGTTCACTTTTCTTAATCCATAGTTTTAACTTCTCACTTCACAGTTCACACTTCAAACTTCCAATATTACACTTCTGACCTTAAACTTCACATTTCAAAGTTTGATCACACTTCTAAGATAATATATTATAAGTTTGAATTTTGCAGTGGGACTTAAAGTAGTAAAGACCGGTCTTTCGTCTAATCTATAATTGCTACCAGGTGGGGTTTAGTGTTTGATAACAGCTTTGTCACAGTAATGAACATAATCAACAAACAAAGAAACATCAAGTTTACATAATTTCTGTACCATCATCATCATCAGTATCACTATCACATCGTTGTCCATCCAATTCAGCCACACAATCATGCTGTACCTCTTAATTCATTTGACTATAGAAAACATAATAGCATTTTTAGCTCACCTAAGCACATCTTGCTCAAGGTGAGCTTTTGTGGTTATTGATTGTCCGTCGTGCATCGTCTGTCGTCAGACGATAAAAATTTAAGTGGATACATTCTAGAGGCCACAAATTTAGTCCACTTTTCATGAAACTTGGTCAGAATGTTTGTCAGGTCACAAGGATGAACCCTACTGAAGATGGGAAGGATGCATCCCATATCAGGTGAAAAGGGGCCTTAATGACAATTTTCTTGTTTACACTCCAGAGGCCATAAAAATTGGCCCAGGCCCTCTCTTCATGAAACTTGGTCAGAATGTTAGCCAGGTCACAAGGATTAACCATATTGAAAATGGGAAGGATCCATGCCATATCACGGGAAAAGGGGCCTAAATGACAATTTTCTTGTTTATATCCTAGAGACCACAATTATGGTCCAATCTTCATGAAACCTGGTCAGAATGTTGGCCAGGTCATAAGGATGAATCCTTTTTAAATTGGGAAGGATGCATGCCATATCAAAGGAAAAGGGGCCTTAATTACAATTTTCTTGTTTACACTCTAGAGGCCATAAATATGTCCCAATCTTCATGAAACCTGGTCAGAATGTTGGTCAGGTCACAAGGATGAAGCCTATTGAAAATGGGAAGGATCCATGCCATATCACAGGAAAAGGGCCTTAATGACAATTATCTTGTTTAAGATCTAGAGGCCATAAATATGGCCCAATCTTCATGAAACATGGCCAGAATGTTGGCCAAATCACAAGGATGAAGCCTATTGAAAATGGGAAGAATCTATGCCATATTACCGGAAAATGGAGTGCCTTAAGGGTAATTATCTTGTTTAAGCCCTTGAGGCTACAATTATGGCCTAATCTTAATGAAAATTGGTAAGAATATTGACCAGGTCACAAGGATTAAACCTATTGAAAATGGGAAGGATCCATGCCATATCACAGGAAAAGGGGCTTTAACGCCAATTATCTTGTTTAAGCTCTGGAGGCCACAAATATGGCCCAATTTTCATGAAACTAGGTCAGAATATTGGTCAAGTCACAAAAATGAACCCTATTGAAAATGGAAATGATCCATGCCATATCACAGGAAAAGGGGCCTTAATGATAATTTTCTTATTATAACTCAAGAGGCCACAATTTTGGCCCAAACATCTTGAAACTTGGTTTTGTGTTGAAATTATCTCCTTTATGACATCTGCCTATCTAAATGATTTGATGTCCCAGAGGTCAAAGAGACACAGTTGAGCGATCTAGGACCATCATGGTCCTCTTGTTTG
Organism: Fragum whitleyi; assembly: GCA_948146395.1. Lineage (NCBI taxonomy): Eukaryota > Metazoa > Mollusca > Bivalvia > Cardiida > Cardiidae > Fragum > Fragum whitleyi. The sequence goes on from OX411552.1 coordinate 23,365,802, forward strand.
GGGTTTAAGACTTAATTGTAGGGAGTCAAGGTTTAGCTAAGTAACTAAATCAGCTGTCTGCATGTTCATCTGTGTCTTTTATAACATCCACATTTCAACACCCCTATCATAGGGAGCTTAGCATACATTTTTGGAGTCCCTGTTTTACATGTTTACGATTTCTTTTTTGCTAAGATGGTAAAACAAGTTAAACAACAAATTGCAATAACTCTTACTATCCTTTTCACCATCAAATCATTTTTTGAGTGGCGACAGCCTCAAAGGCTGAAGCCACTCATTATCATCGCACAATTCTTCTTTGAATGCAATGAATTCATACACAGCTGTCCCCGGCCAAATAACACACTGACTGGCCCTTTTTTAGCTCGCCCGGGACGAAAGTCTCGGAAGAGCTATTGTCATACCCTCGGATGTCGGCGTCGGCGTCAGCGTCGGCGTCAGCGTCGGTGTGGGCGTCCGCATTAGGTTAAAGTTTTTATTTCTATCACTATTTATCCTAGAGGCTTTATTTTTTACAGAAACACTCATTAGGGCATAGGCTTTCATTTGAGACCAACATCCATGTCGAAATGACCTTTAGACTGTGGCCTTGACCCTTTCAAAAAAACTTTAACCAAAAACTTTAACCAAAAACTTTAACCAAAAAAACTTTAACCTTGCTTATATTTTCTGTAAGCTTTAAACTAGACACATCATTACTTCACATGCACACTCATTAGGTGATAGGCTTTCACCTTAGACAAAGGTCCTTGACAATTTGACCTTGACCTTGACCCTTTGTGGACTTAGAAAAACTTTAACCAAAAAACTTTAACCAAAAACTTTAACCTTGCATATATTTTTTTAATTCTCTAACCTAGGGACATCATAGCTTCAAATATATACTCACCAGGTGATAGGCTTTCACCAGAGACCAAGGTCCTTCACAATTTGACCTTGACCTTTACCATTTGTGGACTTAGAAAAACTTTAACTGAAAACTTTAACCAAAAACTTTAACCTTGCTTATATTTTCTGAATGCTTTGACCTAGGGACATCATTACTTCATATACATACTCATTAGGTGATAGGCTTTTGTGAGAGATCAAGGTCCTTGATAATTTGACCTTGACCTTTTATGAACTTAGAAATACTTTAACCGAATTTCTTTTACCAAAAACTTTAACCTTGCTTATATTTTCTGAATGCTTTAACCTAGGGACATCATTACTTCATAAACATAGTCACTAGATGAAAGGCTTTCACCAGAAACCAAGGGCCTTGACAATTTGACCTTGACCATGACCTTTTATGGACTTGGAAAAACTTTAACTGAAAAACTTTAACCAAAAATTTAACCTTGCCTATATTTTCTAAATGCTTTACTCAGGGACATTATTACTTCATACACATACTCACTAGGTGATAGGCTTCTACAGAGACCAAGGTCCTTCACAATTTGTCCTTGAAATTGACCTTTTGTGTTCTTAGAAAAATTTTAAAGAAAAACTTCATGTTTGATACAAAGAAATTCCATTGGTAACCCCATCTTCTTGTAGGCTTTCATTTTACCCTAACCTTATACATGCAATTAAAACAAAAAAAAATTATATTTCTTAATTACTACTCAAACAGATATATATTAGATCATGGACTTTAACATTGAAAGAAACCACTTTGAACTTCGGTCTTCAGTCAAGCGCTGTTTGTGACAAGCAGCTGTTTGGGCGAGCTACGTTGTCCGCGGACAACTCTTGTTAGAAGAGTAGTATTGCATGTTATCAGTGTTAATTATGACCTATGTGAGATAGCAGCTGGAGGCTAGGAAAGAATGTGATGGTTGTACTGGTGAGAGAAATACCAGGAAACTATTGTTGGGTGCTCCAGCCGCTGCGATTTAAATTACGTTGAAAGCGGTGTTTAACTCTATTTTGATCGATTGAAAATGCCTCCAATAAGTCTGTTCATTTTGAAAGGTTTTGATACAAAATTATCACAAATTCACTTAATTCGGTAATGTTAGCAGAAAATTCTTTAATTTGTATGGAATACATAGTAATTTACCTAAACTGAACTGAACTTGTGGAGTTATTTGTGATTTCATATATTAGTCAGTGTCAGATGAAAGGCCTATGTCACTAATACGGTGTGTTTTGTGCATGCACTCTTTATTATATCCTGTTGTAAAATGAAATAAGAATAATTTAATACCGATAAATATCTAATGTGAAGGGCTCATTGCTGCAATTATTGCGTTTCCTTATCAATTGGTGGTGTTAGGATTACCTGTGTATGAAATGCCCAAACCTGTAAAAACCAGTAATGAATCATTTCTTAACGCAGGACAACTCACAAATTTTCTGTCACTCACTTGAATTGCTCGTAAGCAAATACTTTCGAAAACCACAAAGAACCTGATTGTTTTTTGTCTTAGATTTTTAAAGTTATATATTCCGAGGAAGCGCAGAAATTGTAATTATCATTTCATCTTTCGTACTTAAAAATGTTGAACTAACAGTCGAGTAAGTTTTATAGATCAAGTTCAATTATTTTTTACAATTTCCTAATTCTTATTTCTGGGATTAGAATTACAAGTCCATAAATGGGAATTGAGTTCAGTAAGATTATAAAAATCAAAGCCCTGAAGAACCCTTTGGTGAGAAAAACTCAAATCTGACCTGTGCAATATGAAGTCAATTCATGAAAGAAAATAAGTTCCAAGAAAGTAACACTTAGTTGCATAACAGAAGCACTGTACTGGAAAAATGAATAAACCAGTTTCAAACTTGTCCACAAGGATCAATATCATTTTATCAGTCAAACCTTTGTTTTATATTCAGTAGTGAATACCAAACAGTCTTATCTGTTGTTGCTACTCTCAGGCCCTTCAGGGCTTCGATTTTTTAGCTCACCTGAGCACATCGTGCTCAAGGTGAGCTTTTGTGATCATTGAATGTCCGTCGTCTGTCTTGCATCTTTCGTCATCTGGTGTCCGTCATCAACAATTTAAGTGTTAACACTCTTGAGGCCACAAATATGATCCAATCTTCATGAAACTTGGTCAGAATGTTGGTCAGGTCACAAAGATGAGCCCTATCAACAATGGAACGGATCCATGCCAAATCGAGGGAAAAAGGGCCTTATTGACAAATTTCATGTTTACACTCTAGAGGCCATAAATATGGCCCAATCTAAATGAAACTTGGTCAGAATGTTTGCCAGGTCACAAGGATACATCTATTAAAAGTTAGACACCGCCCACGATGTTTATGGATAACCAATTCTGATTGGCTGTTTATACTATATACACTAGTGTACCAGACTTCAGATATGCCCATTATCGATTTTTTTCAGGTGACTGTTTCTTCAGTAAACAATGCTGTGTTTGTTTCAAAACTGTGTCATGGGAGATAAACATACGGCTGTTTAAAACACATCAAGTCGCAATGTTATATTCGATGCATTACTTAAGGCTTTTCGTGGGTCAAAAGGACACAGGGGACAAGTTTTGTTGGGATAAAAGAGGGTTTTTTCAGAAAATCTGTGCGTCATGACCCAGGTTTAAGAGTCAAACAAAAATCCTGCCTGAGAACCAAAGTGAGCTTTTTGATCATTGAATGTTCAAGGCCAATGTGGGTCTGAAGACGTCAATAATTTCAGTGTCTACACTCAAGAGGTGACAATATTGTCCAATCTTCATGAAATTTGGTCAGAATGTTGTCAGGTCACAAAGATTAATCCTATCGAAAATGGGAAGGATCCGAATGATATCATGGGAAAAGGGGTCCTTTATGAGAATTTTCGTGTTTATATTGGAGAGGCCGCAAATATGGTCCAATCTTCATGAAACTTGGTCAGAATGTTTGTCAGATCACAAGGATGAACCCCATCGAAAAATGTGAAGGATCTGAATGAAATCATGGGATAAGGTGCCTGAGTGACAATCTCATTATATAAGCTCTAGAGGGCACAAAAATGATCCAATCTTCATGAAACTTGGTCAGAATGTTAATAAAATCACAAGGATGAAGTCATTGAAAATGGGAATGATCCAAATGATATCATTGGAAAAGAGACATTCATGACAATTTACTTGTTCAAACTGAAGCCGCAAAAATGGCCATATCTTCATGAAACTTGGTCAGAATATTTGTCAGGTGACAAGGATGAACCCTAGCAAAATTGGGAAGGATCCATGCCATTTCATAGGAAAGAAATGACAGTTTTTAGCTCCACTGGCTGAAAGCCACTGGGGCTATTGTCATGGCGTTGTGTCCGTCGTGCGTCCGTCCGTCCGTGCGTGTGTGCGTGCGTGTGTGCGTCCGGTCGTAAACTTTTCTTTAAAAATCTTCTCCTCAGAAACTAATGGATGAATTTCAACCAAACTTCACAGGAATGATCCTTGGGTGACCCTCTTTCAAAGTTGTTCAAGAAATTTTGATCCAATGAAAAACATTGATTTAATGGGCGTGGCTAATTTCCAAATATGGTAAAAAGTGAGTTTTCTCAGATTCTAATCAATGGATACCAATTAAATTTTACATGATTGATCCTTGGGTGACCCTTTATCAGTCTACAAAAAATCATTGTGATCGGATGGAAAATATGCATTTTATGGGTGGAGGTCAATTGTCTATATGATGTATAGTGGAAACTTTGAAAATCATTTTCTCAGAATGTAACTGATGGATATCAACCAAATTTCACTGGAATGATCCTTGAGTGACCCTTTATCAGTCTGCAAAAAATCATTGTGATCGGATGAAAAATATGCATTTTATGGGCAGAGGTCATTTCTCTTTATGTTATATAGTGGAAAATTTGAAAATCATTTTCTCAGAATGTAATTTTTGGATTTCAACCAAATTTCACTGGAATGATCCTTGAATGACCCTTTATCATTGCACCAAAAATTATTTTGATTGGATGAAAAATATGTATTTTATGGGCGGAGGTCATTTCTCAATATGTTAAATAGTGGAAACTATGAAAATCATTTTCTCGAATGTAACTGATGGATATCAATCAATTGTTATATAGTTGAATCTTTGAAAATCATTTTCAACATCAGTAAACCCCAAATATCTAAAAATCTAGTCAAAACATTTATTTGTTTTACAAGAATTTCAAGCCTGTGGAGCGACACAAGCCATTCATGGCTTTGTAGTCTTGTTTACATTTTAGAGACCATAAATATGGCCTTATGTTTATGAAATATAGTCAGAATATTTTTCAGGTCACAGATCCTATCGCCAATGGGAATGATCCATTTGATGTCAAGGGACAATTTTTTTGTTACCACTCTAGAGGTCACAATTTTGGCTTAATCTTGCTCAAACTTGTGTTCTGCCTAGGTCACGCAATTCAAAGGTATTCTTGTCTAAAATTTTCTGATAGTCACTTAAAAATCAACATGGGAGTGAAAATTGTCGTGGCAAGATTTTCAAGGGAAAGTAAACATTATACCTGGGCCTTTTTAGCTCAACTATGCATAGAATAAAGGGGGGGGCTATTCTGGTCACCCCGGCGTTGGAGTCAGCCTAATGTTTTGGTTAAGTTTTTACATGCAAGTGTTAAAAAAAAATCTCTGTTTCTCCTAAAGCTGTTGCTTTGAAACTTTGCACATACTTCTATGAATATAATATCAGCCTCTAGACAAAGATTCATTGCTCTGATATTGAATTTAGCGGAATTTGAACACTTTTCAGACTTAGAAATTCTTGATTAAGCTTTTATGTGGAAATGTTGTATTTCAGTTATATCTATTTCTGCCTAAGCTATTTATTGGAAACTTTGCACATGTCTGTGTGACCATAATAACAGCCTCTAGACAAAGATTCAATACTCTTATTTTGAATTTAGAGTAATTTTAACCATTTTTGGACATAAATTCCTGGTTAAGTTTTTACGTGTAATTGTTGTTTATCAGTTTTATCTCTTTTTTCTACCTAAGCCTTTGCTTGGAAACCTTGCACCTGCTTCTGTTACCATGATTTCAGCCTCAGGACAAAGATTCACTACTCTGGTTGTGAATTTGATGGAATTTTAAAACTGTTTGGACTAGAAATTCTTGGTTAAGTTTTTATGTACAAATGTTGTATTCTAGTTATATCTTTCTACCTGAGCTGTTAATTGGTTAAGTTAGAGGAATTTTAACTCTTTTTGGACTTAGAAATTCTTGGTTAAATTTTACGTGCAACTATTGAATATCAGTTATAATTCTTTTTCTACTTAAGCTATGGCTTGGAAACTTTGCTCATGCTTCTGTGACCATTATATCAGCCTCTAGACAAAGATTCTTTTCTCCTGCCTTTCATTTAATTGAATATTTCATTGTAGATATTGATTTGTAGTTACTATCAAGCACTATAAATAGTCAAACTTTGCTGTCCTCCAATAGCTCTTGTTTCCTTCTTCACTTGAGGACGATTTTTGGTGACTTCTCAATTGCAAAAAGCCTTTTTTCTGTCCAAATTGTGGCAAGAAAATTCTCCCCTTTAAATTGAGGTAAAATTAACAAGCTCAAAATTCATACAACCTAATGGATGGAGACTCACAAAGTGAAATTAAAATTTTTTATCTTATAAAATATAAAAGTTCAATTATTGATTTTGTATGTTAAATGTGAATAAATTCCAGAGTTTTTTGTGATAAACTTTAAACTATTCATATATACAAGGTTCTAAACCTGTCATTTCTAGTTTGAATTTGAGTTTGGGGAAGTAGCAATATGAAAAAGTTCAATGGATCATTATTAAGAAAAAAATATTCCATTTTTTCCAGTCAGTTTTAGACATATGTGTTTTCAACAACCGAATGTGCATAAACATGTTGCTGAGCCAAATTCTGCTTAAAATAGATTATTTTAAAAGTCTTCAATGTCTTAAAATATTGAATACTACAGAATATCATTAAAAAGAATTGCTTATAGTAAGGTTCTGGAAAGTTTATTCTCAGTCTGAGTGAAAAAAGTTTTTACAAGATGAAAAGTTTGCAAATCTGAAGCATCTGCTACAGTGATGAAACAGGTCATAATCTTATGGAAGACCTGTCACGGCTTCTTAAATTCACCACTTCAAACATTATCTCTAAAGTTGTTCATAGTTCAAATTTCACACTTCATACTTGCATCTTCACAATTCAAAGTTCACACTACAAACTTCTAACTTTAAATTTCACAGTTCTTACTTCAGACTTCACAGTACTCACTTCTGACTTCAAACTTCACAGTTCACACTTGCAACTTCCAACTTCACACTCCACCCTTCACACTTCTAACTTCACACTTCCAACTTCGTAGTTCAAACTTGCAACCTCCAACTTCACAGTTCACCCTTTTCACTTCTAACTTCACACTTCTATCTTCACACTTCTAACATCACACTTCTATCTTCACACTTCTAACTTCACACTTTTGACTGCTAATTAAACATTTCACAGTTCTAACTCCAGACTTCACAGTACCCGCTTCTGATTTCACACTTCTAACTTCACAGTTCACACTTGTGACTTCCAACTTCACAGTCCACCCATAACACTTCTAACTTAGCACTTCTATCTTCACACTTCAAAGTTCACACTTTCAACTTAACAGTTCACACTTGCAACCTCCATCCTCAAAGTCCAACTTTCACACTTCTAACTTCACACTTCTATCTTCGCACTTTAAAGTTCACACTTTCAACTTCACAGTTCACACTTGCATCCTTCAACTTCACAGTCCACCCTTCACACTTCAAACTCCGAAATGTTATCTTCACACTTCACAGTTAACACTTTCAACTTCACCCTTTCAACTTCGAACTTCACACATGTGAACTCCTACTCAAAAGTCAACCATCTAAAGTTCTAACTTCACATGTCTATCTTCACACTTTTAAGTTCACACTTTCAACTTCCAAACTCACAGTTCCACTTGTGACTTCCAACTTCATAGTCTACCCTTCACATGTATAACTTCACACTTCTATCTTCATACTTCGAAGTTCAACTTTCAAGATCATACTTCTGACTTCCAGCTGCCGTCATAGCACAGTTGGTAGTGCGTCCAACTGTCATTCTAGAGGTACTGGTTTTGAACCATGATGGCGGCGCTCATTATTCCAACTTTTTGTCTCTCACCAATGGGTTGATAAATCAATGACCTATGTTGGATAGCAGGTGGAGGCTAGGAAAGGATGAAATAGTAGTATTGGTGTGGGAAATACCAGTAATCCATTGTAAGGTGCCAATGTGATAAAGCTGAAAGATTGTTGAAAGTTGCTTAAAACCCCATTCAAACAAACAGATCTGACTTTCAACTTCACCCTTCTTACTAGACACCTCTAACTTCACAGTACACCCCTCTGACTTCACACTTCTAACTTCACACTTCTATCTTCAAACTTCAAAGTTCACAGCTACACTTCTGACTTGCAACTTCATCCTATGTGAGTTAGAAGCTGTAGGCTAGGAAACGATGTGATGGTTGTACTGGTGAAAGAAATACCAGGAATCCATTGTTAGATGCTCTAGCCACCGCAATATAACTGAAAAAATATTAAAGTGGCGTAAAATTTAATTGATCTATCAATCAAGGTTCATCCTTCTAACTTCACACTTCTGACTTCCAACTTCACTGTTCACCTTTCTAGCTTCACAATTCAAACTTCACACCATACATTACACATTTCACAGTTCAGGATTCACACTTGCCAGTTCCCACTTCTGACTCCCAACTACACAGTTCACCCTTCTTACAGCACTCTCCTTACTTCTCACTTCAAAGTTCACACTTCCAACTTTACACTGCACAAATCTGACTTTCAACTTCACATTTCAAATTTTGTTTGCACTTCAAAGATAATATGTTTAAAGTATGAAGTTTGCAGTGTTAATTAAAGATGTCACCACTGGTCTTTCATATAATCTATAATTGCAACCAAGTTGGGGGTCGAGAAGCCTTTTAGTTGTTGATCAACAGGATTGTCACAGTAATGAACATTATCAACCAACAAAGAAAATTCAAGTTTTCATAATTTCTGTACCATTATTATCACCAGTAGCACTGTCAAATCGTAGTCCATCCAATTGAGCCACAAAATCAAGCTGGACCTCTTGATTCATGTGATTGAAGATCAAATCAAATCAAATCAATTTTAATTGGTATAAAAGTCCAGTCACAGGACTGTCACCATTGACATACATTTTGATGGTAACAAGTACACACAGACAAATTCAAATAACATGTAGGTACACTATCCAATGATTCATGACATCTAGCAATTTTATATAGTTAATTCATAATTACAATAATAACTACAATGGCAATTGCTTTCATTGACACCCTTCAACTTTGAGGCTATGTCAGTAAAGGCAGAGGAGCCGCAACAGTTCCGCAACTTTTGGACCATATGATCCCCCACAATGCCAACCAAGGCTTCCCAATGAAAATCATTAGGAAACGTCGGCCAACACTGCTAAAGTTCATTACTCCTGATACATCGCAAAACTATTGCGGGTCCAATACCTTAATATAGAGTAAAGGAACCACACAAACAATAAGTCGGTTGGGCACCAGTACTCTATCTAAAAGGATAAATGAAAGGGCGAGCCTATGGAGGGATGGCGTCTAAGTTAAAGAGATGTCAATATCTATTGCAAAAAGCCACAAAATACCTTTAGATAATACTGTTGCTAATTATCAACGTTTCTCTAACTTTTTTACAAATGTTCTTAATATGTGTACTAGCAATGTCATAAACTTTACATTCCATTATAAAAGCAAACTTCTCTTCAGTCGTTTTGAGATCAAAAGATGGGACATTTTGATTCAAATCACCAAAATAAGTAGTTCTCTGTGTCGAAAGAGAAACACACTCCATAACAAAATGCCTCTCATACTCGACACACAAATTGCACAAGTTGCACTTACGGTCAATCAATGGAGTCCTAGTATGCCTGCCCTTTTCAATTTGAAGATCGTGAGAGCTTATTCGTGGCTTTGCAAAAGTAGAAATTTCATTTTTAGGCAATTCATTGACAAACAGATATGTTTCTTTTTCATATAGGGATTTGAATATTCTATAGTTTCTTAATTTCTGCCATTGGGTAGGCTTTTACGGTCATCATGTAATTTATTTAACAAGGAGTGAACATAGGAGTCTTTAAGTTTAGATTTAATTGCATGTAACAATCTAGTTCTCGAAATGGTATTCTAGTTATCCCAGAGATGAGAAATTGAATGTTCTGCAGAAAGATTCTAAACTTTTGGGCAAAGCCTTTTTAGCTCACCTGAGCACAAAGTGCTCAAGGTGAGCTATTGTGATCACTCACCGCCCGTCATCCGTCCATTGTCCGCCTGTCCGTCCGTCTGTCCGTCAACAATTTCTTTAAACATCTTCTCCTCCTAAACCACTGGGCAAATCAAGCTGAAACTTGGCAGGGATGTTCCTTGGGTGAAGCTGTTCAAAAGTTGTTGAAAGAATTTAATTCTATAAGTAACTCTGGTTGCCATAGCAACAGAAAGGCTGAAAATCATGAAAATTTAAGAAAAAAATCTTCTCCTCCTAAACCACTAGGTCAATTAAGCTGAAACTTCGCAGAGATAGTCCTTGGGTGAAGTTTTCAAAAGTTGCTAAAAAGATTTAATTTCGTCAAAAACTCTGGTTTCCATGGTAATGGAAAGTTTGAAGGATGGCCAAAAATGGCCAAAAATCTTAGAAAAAATTCTTCTCCTCCTCAACATCAAGGCTAATTCAGCTGAAACTTGGCAGAGAAGTTCTTCAAAAGTTGTGAAAAGAATTCAATTTCATCAAAAACTCTGGTTTCCATGGTAATGAAAAGGTTGAAAATGGCCGAAAATGGCTAAAAATCTTAGAAAAAAATCTTTTCCTACTAAATCACAAGGCCAATCAAGCTGAAACTTGGCAGAGATATTTCTTGGGTGAAGCTCTTCAAAAGATCTTGAAAAAAATTTATCAAAAAGTCTTGTTTCCATTGTAACGGAAAGGTTGAAAAATGGCCGAAAATGGCTGAAAATCTTAGAAAAAAATCTTCTCCTCCTAAACCACAAGGCCAATCAAGCTTAAATTTGGCAGAGATGTTTCTTGGTTGAAGCTCATCAAAAGTTGTTAAAAGAATTTAATTTCATCAAAACCTCTGGTTTCCATGGTAATGGAAAGGTTGAAAAATGGCCGAAAATAGCTAAAAATCTTAAAAAAATTATTCTTCTCCTAAACCACTAGGCCAAATAGCTGAAACTTGGCAAGGATGTTTGTTGCATGAAGTTCTTCAATAGTTGTTAAAAAAATATAATTTCATCATAAACTCTGGTTTGCATGGTAACAGAAAGGCTGAAAAATAGACGAAAATTGCTGAAAATCTTAGAAAAACTTCTTCTCTTCCTAAACCACTGGGCTAATTAAGCTGAAACATGGTAGGGATGTTCTTTGGGTGAAGCTCTACCAAAATTGTAAAAATTATTTTATTCAATCAAAATCTCTGGTTTACATGGTATTGGGAATGTCAAATTATTGCCAAAAATATCAGAGAAGGTTATCTTCACCTTAACTATTTGGCATATCTTAAAGATGGCAGGGGTATTCTTAAGGTTTAGGTCTACTTAACTTGAATTCAATTCCATCAATAACTTTGTTTGCAATTAAAAAGAAAATCAAATTGCAGTAGGAGGAAATTAAAGCCTGTTTCTTTTAAATCCACCCTAAATGTACATCAGACAATTTCTGGTATTTATAACTTTGTTGACAAGTTATGAGTTGACTTACTCAGGTGAGCGATATAGGACCATCATTGTCCTCTTGTTTCATTTTCTCTATATGTCATGTAGTGGAAACCTTGAGAATCAATTTCTCAGAATCTCATTGACAGATATCATCCAAATTTCACTTGAGTGATCCTTGATTGACCCTTTATCAGTCTACCAAAAATTATTGCGATTGGATGAAACATGTATTTTATATGGGAGGAGGTCATTTTTCAAAAAGTGATACAGCGGAAACTTTGAAAATCATTTTCTCGGAATGAAACTGATGGATATCAATCAAACATTTTGGTATGATCTTTCGGTGACCCATTAACATGCAGCCAAAAATAATTTTGATTGGATGAAAAATATGTCTTTTATTGTTGGAGGTCATTTTTCTATATATGTTAAATAGTTGAAACTTTGAAAATCATTTTCAACATCAGTAGAGCTCTAAATATTTAAAGATCTAGTCAAAACTTTGATTTGCTTTAATTTACAAGAATATCAAGCCTGTGGAGTGACTCAAGCCATTCATGGCTTTCTAGTTCAGTTATATCATGGCAGCTTAAGCATATAACAATGGTTTCCTAGTACTTCTCACACCAGCCCTGCGTTCAGGATGACAAAACTTTGCAAACAGATTTCCAATAATACCCGGCTTTACACGCAAGTGCACATGCAAAGCGGTGTAAAATTGGAAACTATTTGCACCATTTTAACATCCTGAACGCAGAGCTGTACTATCATAATATCCTTTCATAGCCTCTGGCTGCTATTCCACATAGGTCTACGATTATGAACCCATTGGTGGAAGACAAATAGTAAGAAAGAAAAAGTGCCGCCGTCAGGAATAGAACCCGGGACCTTTTGAATGTTAGCTGGCTCGGATAAAATGTTGTGGTTTTAGAGGTGTGGTAAACAGCAACAAGCAGACCGTAAGTGCACTAGCCACAATGAAAGCTTCCTCAAGCTTATGTTATTAGCTCACCTGAGCACAAAGTGCTCAAGGTGAGCTATTGTGATCACTCACCGTCCGTTGTCCGTTCGTCCGTCCGTCCGTCAACAATTTCTGTAAACATTTTCTCCTCCTAAACCACTGGGCCAATCAAGCTGAAACTTGGCAGGGATGTTCCTTGGATGAAGCTCTTTAAAAGTTGTTAAAAGAATTTAATTTCATCAAAAACTCTGGTTGCCATGGAAATGGAAAGGCTGAAAAATGGCCGAAAATGGCTAAAGATATTAGAAAAAATTCTTCCCCTCCCAAACCACTAGGCCATTCAAGCTGATACTTGGCAGGGATGTTGTTTGGGTGAAGCTCTTCAAAAGTTGTTAAAATAATTTTATTTCATCAAAAACTCTGGTTGCCGTGGTAACAGAATGTCTGAAAAATGGCCGAAAATGGCCAAAAATCTTAGAAAAATTCTCCGCCTCCCACACCACTAAGCCAACGAAGCTGAAAATTGGCAGGGATGATCCTTGAGTGAAGCTCTTTAAAAGATGTTGAAATCATTTCATTTCTTCAAAAAATCTAATTGCCATTGTAAAGGAAAGTCTTAAAAATGGCATAAATTACCTAAAATCTTAGAACAATCAATTTTAAACCGAGCATGGATGTTCTTAACGTGTAGGTCTACTAAAGAATTTGCCATGGTAAGAGAACGGTTGAAAATTTTTCGAAAATTAAAGAAAATCAAATTGCAGTAGGACAAAATTTAATTACCCTAAATGTACATCAAACAAATTCTGGTATTCATAACATGGTTGACAAGTTATGAGTGACTAACTCAGGTGAGGGATATAGGACCATCATGGTCCTCTTGTTTTGTTTCTTTGTCTGAAAATAAATCCTATCTTATCTTATGATATGATATTACTTCAATAATGTTGAAGGCAGCGTTAAACCTAATCAATTAATGATGGACTTACCATTGTCTAGATTCAGATTTCGTTGTTTTCGTATCGGTATGTAGCGTTGTGATTCGATGTAAGTAGCGATGTGATTTGATTTTTCACTCAATAAGGCTTACAAGGGGTTGAATACTAGTATGCACTGGTTTAACCAGTGTTTCACGTGGCAAGCAATTTTACGGTTTATTAGGACCGATTAAGTCTTTACAAATATTTTGCGGTATTATTAGCTCCACTGGCTGAAAGCCACTGGGGCTATTGTCATGGCGTTGTGTCCGTCGTGCGTCCGTCCGTCCGCCCGTGTGTGCGGTCGTAAACTTTTTCTTTAAAAATCTTCTCCTCAGAAACTACAGGATGAATTTCAACCAAACTTCACAGGAATGATCCTTGGGTGACCCTCTTTCAAAGTTGTTCAAGAAATTTTGATCCAATGAAAAACATGGATTTAATGGGCGTGGCTAATTTCCAAATATGGTAAAAAGTGACTTTTCTCAGATTCAAATTGATGGATGCCAATTAAATTTTACATGAATAATTCTTGGGTGACCCTTTATCAGTCTACCAAAAATTATTGTGATCGGATGATAAATATGGATTTTATGGGCGGAGGTCATTTCTCTATATGTTATACAGTCAAAACTGTCAATAGCGGCCACCCACATGACAAAGCAAAATCGGCCGCATACGGGAGTTGACTGCTTAATGGAAAATCCCCCCCCCCCCATCCCGCCGCTGGCGGCCGTCGAGACGAACGAAAATTGGCTAATATCATAACTCCATCGGATGGCACGAATGTGTAGTATTCGTATCAAAAAGATTTTATATCAAAATCGGCAATAGGAGACCAAAACAATTTAAATAATTCTTGATTAGCAGTATTTACGATGTTTTGGTCATTCACTATCAATATGGTCTCACCTGGGAAACGTAATCAGTGTATGTAAACGAGTTGTATTTTGTCACAGGGACCAGAAAAGAATTAAATAAACTTCATGTGAGAAAGATGATGATCAAGATTTTGATACCGATAATATTCCTGATTACTAAAAATATATTATTATTCATTAGAGAAGGTGACAATTTCTAGTTCAAATGCGTAAAAAAAGTATCAATGCGGTGGAGATATGTCATTTTTAGTGTTTATAGTTTTCACAGGGGCGGGTTCCTGTGGATTTGGCAGCAATTTGTTTCACGTGCGCGGGATGTAAACAATGACCGGGTTTTCCGGCATGCTTGACGACGTAAGTTGACGTCATTTGGAAAATCCCCAGACATTTTCGACAAGCAGCGATGATTCCACGGAATCAACCGATACTAAATACAAAAACGCCAATTTTATTAATTTATTGTTTATTTTTCTTCATTTGTGTGTCATTAAATTTCCCTAAGAGAACGCGATTTTTGGTGCAAAGAAGAGAAAAAACGTAATTCTGATGAAAATAAATACTTCCAGAGCTGACGAAGGGAAATTCCTTCCGAGTCCAATTCGTTATATAAATCTTTCGTTAGTTCGGGCTATCAGCAATGTTTATGTTAAATAGGTTGGTTAATTGAAATATTAATAATTTGCTACCGTTATCAATCAGAAAATATGCTGGCCACTCAGATAACACAAATTAGTAGAGGTGTTGATAAGGTAAACGTCACGGTAAATGTATACGATAATCCAGACCCGTTATCGACTTTTCGTTAATCAGCGAGTCACCTGTCATAATTTGATGACTCGCGTGACCGCTTAAGGGGATATGAAATGGGCGCAAATCGGACAATTAAGGGTGACCAATTGCTGCATATGACAGAATGCCGCTATTCACAGTTACTTTTAAGAACAAATTTGCGCGGGCGGACCTGAGCTGGCCGCATACGGCAGTGAGACCGCTATTCTCAGGTGACCGCTCACACAGTTTTGACTGTACAGTGGAAACTTTGAAAATCATTTGCTCAGAATGTCATTGATGGATATCAACCAAATTTCACTGGAATGATCCTTGGGTGACCCTTTATCAGTCTAAAAAATATTATTGTGATTGGATGATAAATATGCATTTTATGGGCGGAGGTCATTTCTCTATATGTTACATACTGGAAATTTTGAAAATCATTTTCTCAGAATGTAATCGATGGATATCAACCAAATTTCACTGAAATGATCCTTGAGTGAAGCTTTATCAGTCTGCAAAATATTATTGTGATAGGATGAAAAATATGTATTTTATGGGCGGAGGTCATTTTTCTATATATTATATAGTGGCATTTTTGAAAACCATTTCAACATCAGTAGAACCCAAAATATCTTAAAATCTAGTCAAACCTTAGATATGCTATTTCAAGAATTTCAAGCCTGTGGAGCGATTCAAGCCATTCATGGCTTTCTAGTTCACCTGGTAGGGCAAGCTTAGCCGTGACGTGATTTGCGAGGTTAATATTTTGGATTCTTTGAAAGGTTTGTTGGCAATTTTCGTAAACGCTTGCAAATAAGTGTATCCAATATAAAGGATTAATGTGCTTAGAGAGAACGCACATATTTTCGTCGTTGTGTAGCATAATGTTTGACACCTTCGTATTATCTTATTATCATAGCGCAGTTGGTAAGGCATTAGACTTCCAATCTGGAAGTCGTGGGTTCCATCCCTGGTGGCGGCAAATTTCCTACGGTATGTGAAACAGCAGTCGGAGGCTAGGAAAGAGTGTAATGGTAGTACAGGTGAAAGAAATACCAGGAATCCATTGTTAGGTGCTCCGGCCGCCGCCATATAACTGCGAGATTGTTGAAAGCGGCGTTAAACCCATTCAAACAAACAAATTTTCTCTTGACTTCCATTTTATAGAAATTTCCAATTTTGATACTGATTTGCTGTTACTATCCAGCACATAGATTAGTCGAACTTTGCTGTCCTCCAACAGTTCTTGTTTGGACTTGGAATTCTTCCTAAATTTTTACATGCTCTTAATACTATTTATGCTGTTCTTTACATGGAAAGTCTCTATTTCTACATGAGCTATTGCTTAGAAACTGTGCACTTGCTACTCTGATCATTATTATAAATATCGATCCATATACAAACATCCATTTATTTGACATTTAATTCAGTGGAATTTTAACCATTTTCAGACCTTAAAAAGATCTTGGTTAAGTTTTTACATTCAAGTGTTGACTATCCTCTTTATTCTTAAACTATTCCTTTGAAAACTTTGCACAGGCTTCTGTAACCATAATATCAGACATCAGACAAAGATTCATTACTTAGACCATGATTTAAGTGAAATTTTAACCCTCTTCAGACTTTGATATCTTTGTTGAATTTTTATGTGCAACTGTTTGTACAATGGAATATCTCTCTTCCTACTTGAGCTAGCTAGAAAGCTATTAATGCACTTTCTTGT
Organism: Fragum whitleyi; assembly: GCA_948146395.1. Taxonomy (NCBI): domain Eukaryota; kingdom Metazoa; phylum Mollusca; class Bivalvia; order Cardiida; family Cardiidae; genus Fragum; species Fragum whitleyi. The sequence continues at coordinate 23,382,820 of OX411552.1, forward strand.
CTGACCATAATATCAACTTAAAACAAAGATTCATTACTCTGATATTTCATTTCTCAAGTGGAATTTTAACCCTATTCCTGACTTAGAATTCTTGGTTAAGGTTTTATCTGCAACTGGTGAATACAAATTTGTAATATCTCAATTTCTTCTATTTAGAGCTATAGCTTTGAAACTGTGCACATGCTTTCTTATCCCCTGCCGTTTTCAGCGATGGAGATTTAGTAATGGCCTCTGTCAGTCATTCCATCATTCTGTCACTAAACTTGTCCGGAGCATATATCATGAAGTAAAATAGCTACAAACTTGAAACTTTATAGGTGGATAGATCTTGTGAAGGAGAAGTGCAGTGCATGAGAACTACAACTCTTGTTTGCATAATATTAGAGTTATTGCCCTTTGTTATTTTGAAGGCTTAGATTTTGTCCGGAGCGTATTCTTAGAGTATAAAGCTATCAACTTGAAATTTAATAGGTGGATAGATCTCATGAAGGAGAAGTGCAGTGCACAAGAAATACAACTCTTGCTTTCATAATTTTGGAATTATTGCCCTTTGTTATTTTATATACTTAGATACCTCCTTTAGTATAAAAGCTATTTAATTAAAACTTTATAGGTGGATAGATCTCATGAAGGATAAGTGCAGTGCTTAGGAACTACAACTCTTACTTGCATCATTTTGAATTTATTGCCTTTTGTTATTAGCTCACCTAATCACAATGTGCTTTAAGGATCGCCCTGAGTCTGTTGTCCGTTGTGTGTCATCTGTAGACAACAATAATGAAAAACTTCTTCTCCTGAATCCTGAATCAATGGGCTGATTTTAACAGACATTGCGAAAGCTCAAAAAAACTGTCAGACATTCGGTCTGACAGACTTGAAAAATCTGTCAGACCGAAAACAAATCTGTCAGACTGAAAAAAACTATAACATGTAACCTTTTTTTACCAGGCTTTGCACCCTCGAAGTATTTAAGGGACGCCATTATACTACGACAGTAAAAGTAATATGTATTCCGATTGGCTAATCAATACCTGTTTCAGCCAACCACATTCCAGTTTACAAATCAAGGGAAATAATCGACAAAAACACGATATAATAGTGCCGTCCCTTTGTACTTTGTTGTTTATCAATTTTCTCGCAAACAGAATGACAAATATTTTGGTTATAAGCTTCCATAATTATGCAAACGCGAGGTATTGAAAAAAAGCAAAATGGTCAAAATATGTCGGACATACGGACCGGCGGTATCGAATTTTCAATCGGACCGAAGTCAAAAATATCGGACAATGTCCGCGGTCCGACGTCTTTCGCAATGTCTGTTTTAATGAAACTTTACCAGAATGTTCCTTGGGTGACGCTTTTCAACAATTGTTCAAAAGAAAACACGAGGTATTATGATCATCTTGGCTTTGTTTGCATTGGTGTGACAAACTTAAACCTTGCTCATAACTTTTGAATGTGCAAGGTCATTTTCAAGGTCAATTTTGTTTTAAAATATTAAACCTTGGTCATAACGTTTGAATGGTAAGTCATAGAGCCTTCATATTTCACATGATCATTGCTTGGGACAAGACCTTTCTGTAGGTACCAAGTTCACAGCATCACTTGAGGTCAAGGTCATTTTTTAAGGTCAATTTCTTTAAAAAATTCAATCTTGGTCATAGCTTTTGAATGATAAGTCTTAGAGCCTATATATTTTACATGATCGCTACTTGGGACAAGTCCTTTCTGTATGTACCAAGTTAAAGGTCATCAAATAAGGTCTAGATCATATTTCAAGGTCAAATATCTTTAAAAAGTTTAATCTTGGTCATAATTTTTGAATGGTAAGTCATAGAGCCTTCATTTTTCACATTTTCATTGCTTGGGACAAGACCTCCCTGTAGGTACAAAGTTCAAGGTCATCAAATAAGGTCAAGGTCATTTACAAGGTCAAATCATCCTTGGTCATAACGTTTGAATGGTGAGTCAAAGAGTCTTTATATTTCACATGATCATTGCTTCGGACAAGACCTTACTGTAGGTAATAAGTTCATATATTTGCATTTGCCAAAGAAATAAGAAACAGCTGAGTGTTGGCACCTGCTATCAACTTGAAACTTTATGGGTGAATAGATCTCATGTAGCAGAAGTGCAGTGCACAAGAACTACAGTTCTTGCTTGCATAATTTTGGTGTATTGCCCTCTGTTATTCTAAAGACTTAGATTTTGTACGGGTTCAATCTCTTAAAGTACAAAAGAATCCTTAATCTATTAGGCTTCGGTTAACTATCAAGCTTTCACTGCCAATGTCGGCCATGTCTGACATGGTTCTTGTTTACTTTAAAATCTTCAAAAAGCTTCTCCAAATCAATTGGGCAAATTCAATGAAACTTTGCATCAATATTCTTTTGATTGCCCCCAAAAATGGGCATTACAGGGTAGGGCTTACTTTAACTATAAACTTTTTAGCTCACCTGAGCACAACATGCTCATGTGAGCTATTGTGATCACCTTTTGTCCAGCGTCCGTGCGTCGTCCATCGTCAGTCATCCGTCAACAATTTCTTTAAACGACATCTCCTCCTAAACTACTGGGCTCATTAACACCATATTTTACAGAAATGTTGCTTAGGTGGTCCCCTTCAAAAATAGCTAAAAGAATTGAAATCCATGAAAAACTCTGGTTCCTATGGCAACCAATAGTGAAATTTAAGAAAATCTTTAAAATTCTTCTTCTTCTCAACCAGGAGTCCTACAGACTTAAAATTTGGCATGGATGATCAGTTTATAGACCTGAATTAAAATAGCTAAAATTATATCTGTTGGGCCACCAGGTGCGGAGCACTAGGGGAGAGGGGGTAGTACTTTGTGTAAATTTTGTAATCTTTAACCTTCTTCGTCTTCTGAATAAGAAGTCCTACAGACTTCAAATTTGGCATGGAGGATCAGCATATGGATCTTAATGAAAATTGCTCAAATCATATCTGTTGGGCCGCCAGGTGCGGAGCACCAGGGGGGAGGGGGTAGTACTTTTGTTAAAATTTTGTAATCTTTAACTGTCTTCTTCTGATGAACCAGGAGCCCGACAGATTTGAATATTGGCATGGATGATCAACATATGGACCTTAATAAAAATAGCTAAAATCATGACTGTAGATTCACCAGGTGTGGAGCACCATGGGGGAAGGAGTAGTACTTTTGTGAAAATTTTGTAATCTTTAACCTTCTTCTTCTTCTGGACCAGGAGCCTGACAGATTTGAATATTGGCATGGATGATCAGCATATGGACCTTGATTAAAAATAGAGGACCAGGAGCACCAGGGGGGAGAGGGTAGTACTTTTGTGAAAATTTTGTTTTCTTTAACCTTCTTCTTCTTCTGAACCACAAGCCCTACAGACTTGAAAATTGGCATGGAGGATCAGCTCATAGACCTTAATAAAAACAGCTAAAATCATGACTGTAATGCCACCAGGTGTGGAGCACCAGGGGGGAGGGGGTAGTACTTTTGTGAAAATTTTGTAACTTTAACCTTCATCTTCTAATGAACAAGGAGCCCTACAGACTTCAATATTGGCATGGTTGTAAAGCATATGGATCTAAAATAAAATAGCTAAAATCATTAATGTAGGGCCACCAGATGCGGAGCATTAGGGGGGAGGGGGTAGTACTTTGGATCAATTTTGAAATCTTTAACCTTATTCTTCTCCTGGATCAGGAGCCCTACAGACTTGAAAATTGTCATTGGTGATCAATATATTGACATTAATAAAATCAAAGTACTGACAGTACTGAAAGCCAGGTCTTGAGTACATGTAAATGGTTGAACTCGTTCTCCTTTCAGGGAGAAACAAAACATAATAAAGTACAAAAAAGTAATTGTAACCTCAAATTTTAGAGACTTGCATAAAATCTCACAAAAGAAAAAAAAGCATTACAAAAATATACATACGCAATATCATGAGTTTTGGTTTAAACCTATTTATTTTACATCGATTGGGAAACAAGTTCTTACAACTTAGATTAATCCCTCTTGATTCTGCTTCCTGGAAAATTCACCAGTACTTGCGCCGAATGTGTGGGCCAATGAAAGACCCAAGATCGATAGCCGCTCCCGGGAATCGAACTGGGTCAAGAGGCAGACGCTCTACCTCTAGACCACGGACACCACCCAGTGTGTGAGTACATGATTACATTGTATTGGTCAGAGGATATGAAACACATCTAAAATAATAAAAAATATTTCAAACGATAGAAAATTGTTTTCCTTTTTCTCTTGATGATATGCAGTACTTCCGAAATGATTGGTTGAGATAACCCTATATCACCCCATTAACTATTCAACGCCAGCATCTTGTTTCCTGTAGCAGACGACTTTAAAATAGATTGATTCAAAAGCAAAATATGCTCCTAATGAGTCATTTGGTATAAAAAATCCAAAGATATTATAAAAATTGCCGACGTATCAGCCCAGCAAAGCACACCGCTGTTGCGAAGGTCATGCTTATTGCTTAAAGACGTCGCATATGTTGCGTCTCAAATTATAAAAAAAAATAATAAAAGAAAAAAGAAAAATAGAAATAATAGAAAAATGAGAGAACTTCTCAATATCTTGCCCCAAAATGATCCCTGGATCAGATCTTTGTTGAAATTTTTAGGGTGTTACAGACTAAAAAAAACTAAAAAATAGAAAAAAAAAACCCAAAAAACCCACATGATTCGCCGATTGTGCGCCTCGAACCCACGCCGCGAAAATACAAAAGTTTAAGGGTTTCAGACGTATACGTTAGGCTATGGCCACTCCGACTAAACGCTGGCGAATTTTTAGACTATATATTATTGATTTCCTAAAATAGGATCCTTTCCTACGCGATTTACGATTGTGTAAAAAATATTCATATAGTTTACGGACCCAAAAGAAATGTCTTGTCGTTATTTTGATTTAACTAAAATGGCAGTCAAGTTAAAGCCGAAATGATACAGCAATTAGCGGTTTTCGGTCTGTGCACACGAGGAACTACTTTTTGATTTTGGCGGTAAAGAGGTCAACAATTTCCATCCCGTCTGGCAGCAATAAAGCCAGTATACTGAAAGCTTTAACTGAGCTTTAAATAGCTAAAATCATGACTGTAGGGTCACCAGGTGCTGAGTGTCTTGTGGAGGGGGTAGTACTTTGGATCATTTTTATTGAAGACAGGTTTACCTGTCTTTCAATATAGGGATCATCGCCATCGGATTTTGATAACAAACCTACATGTGTCATTACGCTCAAAAAAGTAGACCCATTCATAAAAATAAACGCGGCAAAAATAATCAATAGTGTAGCAATATACCGTAAAATTTTGGTGCTGACCTAAATTCTGGCCGGGACCTCAGGGGAGTGAACATGTGATCTATGCAGAAGTTGCCTGCAGAAACGTGTTTTACATTCGTAAGTGGTGCTGTTTTAGGGCGTTTTTGGCTGCAATCTTTTGCATTTGCTCCAAATTTTCAATTGCACCCTACAACTGTTTTTATGCATAGCATTGGCAAGCTATTTTAAGTTCCCCATTTTAGACTCCCTATTTCTCGTAAAATTGTGTGTTTGTGTGTCCTTAAGGTTGCTTTATTTATCCGTCTCCGGGACCTGTCGTAGTGTAAATGGATAAAACTAAAATAGCACAAGGCTATTTGAATAAACTCGTAAACCCTTGGAATTTCCTAGGTTTGAATTTTTACTTGGATTTACGGAGATATTCCGATGGCTTATCAAATTACTTTATTATTAGGCTTGTTTTGTCTATCCATATTGTACAGCATTCGGAACATCACTCGGTCATTTCCGTAAACGGCAACAGATCGTGATCGTGATATTCACTCGGCAATCATCGGGCAATCTCCGAAGTCTCAGATCTATCTAAATGTATTTTACGGAATCTGCCGAGTTGTGACGAATGCGTTAGATTGGCCGAGTGGTGTTCCGAATGGCCTATACAGTAGTACCACGCATGCGCGACCCCGGTTTTGAGTTTCCGCTTTTGTTTTCGACAATTTTCTGACAATAACAAAAAACTGTTTTGGAAACTGGAATGGATTTATTTGTAACATTCTGGAGTGGACTTTGACAGAATTCTACTCAAGGTGATAAATGCTGTAGCTCGGGATTTCTTTTAACGATCTGTCATTTTGGCAGTTTTGTCAAAATTGATAGTTCACCGGATAGTTCAATCCGAATCTTGATCTAGAAAAGCAGTCCTGTGGAAAAGGCCTGAAAGGTTGGTTGTCTTAACAAGTTTATATATTATTTTGTAGTTAAAAATAATTTTCTACTAAGTAAGACCATATGCAAGGAGAATAACCTGAAATGGAGACCGAAATATCACAATGGAGAATTAGAAATAGAATGTTTCACTCCTGGAAGAAACTCCAACGGTATTCATAAAAAAGCTACAGCTATCGTACGGGAAAATACTTCTTCTTGGTATTGACTTTGACTAGTAAAAGTATAAGAATATTGGTATTACTTTCATTGCTTCTTCAATGTGGAGATAATTAGTCAAATCCTGGATCAGATGATAAATGTAAAAGAAATTTGAACAAATTTCCAATTCAGGGCAATATTCACCATGGCAATGAAATGTTCAGCTCTTCATCAAGGGTTAAGCAATGTGTGTCATGTGGATTAACATTTTTACACATCCAATCCACTTAATAAGTTTGACTGGAAAAAATCGGATTTGGATCATATTGGATTGCTGGGGGTAATCTATACAATTTTATAAAACAGGGTTGCAATAATTCATATGAGTTTTTAGAATACAGGAATTGCCACCATATTTCTGTTGGTAAAATGAATATTTTTCATTTAGAATATAAAAACTTACACTTTGGGATGAATAGCGATTATGAAGGCAGTTACCCTCTTGTTAAGCTTGAATTGGCTAGAGGGATAGGTTTATCTGGAAGTGATTAGTCTTCAAAGTAAAGCATATTCATTTGTTAGGAAGGTGCAGTTTCCATATGTAACCATCAATGATTGTTTTAAATTTTTGATTCCCACTCAAGAGATCTTCTCAAAACGCCACAATTTTCATTCCAATTGTTAATATTCAGTCCTGTCTTCAATTCAGGCCTTTCAGGCCTTTGATTGTAATCTTTAAACTTCTTCTAATGAACCAAGAGTCCTACAGACTTGTGAATTGGTATGGATGATCAGCATATAGACATTAATTGAATTAGCTAAAATCATGACTGTAGATTCATCAGGTGCAGAGCATCTGGGGGAGGGGGGAGTGCTTTGTTGAGAATTTTGAATCCCTACAGCCTTTGTATTTGACATGGATTGATCAACTCATTAAAGAAAACTTTAAAAGTCTAAGATTCAGCCTGTATATCTAGCATAGATTAGCTGATCACAGACCTTTTATGAAAAAAGCTTAAATAAATAATGACCAGGGGAGGAGCAGAGGGGGGGGAAGGATTATAAGTCCCCTACTGCAAAAGCCGAAGGGGACTATAGGTTTGCGCTCTGTCCATCCGTCCGTCCGTCTGTCAGTCTGGATTTCAGTTTTCGGGACTTTTTTTCTTAACCCTTGGAGATATTGAGCTGATTTTTGGTGTGTGAGTCTGCATCAATAAGTTACAGAACGAGTTTGAGTTTGGTTCCCGTCCATTGAATTTTGTGGAAGATTCGGATGCTGGACTTAGAAAATTACCTGGAAATTTCAGTTTTCCGGACTTTTTTTCTTATTCCTTGGAGATATTGAGCTGATTTTTGGTATGTGAGTCCACATCAATGAGTTACAGAAGGAGTTTGAGTTTGGTTCCGGTCCATTAATTTTTGTGGAAGATACGGATGCTGGACTTAGAAAATTACCAGGAACGTTCAGTTTTCTGAACATTTTTTCTTGACCCTAGGCGATGTTGAGCTGATTTTTGGTATGTGAGTCCGCATCAATGAGTTACAGAAGGAGTTTGAGTTTGGTTCCTACCATTGATTTTTGTGGAAGATACGGATGCTGGACTAAGAAAATTACCAGGAAATTTCAGTTTTCCGGACTTTTTTTTCTTAACCCTTGGAGATATTGAGCTGATTTTTGGTATGTCAGTCCGCATCAATGAGTTACAGAACGAGTTTAAGTTTGGTTCCGGTCAATTGATTTTTGTGGAAGATATGGATGCTGGACTTAGAAAATTACCAGGAAATTTCAGTTTTCCGGACTTTTTTTCTTAACCCTTAGAGATATTGAGCTGATTTTTAGCTCCTGGCTGAAGGCCAGCGAGCTATTTTCATGGCAGCGCGTCCGTAATGCGTCCGTGCGTCTGTGCTTGCGTGTGTAAACTTTTTCTTTAAACATCTTCTCCTCCCAAACCAATGAGAGGATTTTAACGATACTTGGTAGAAATGATCGTTGAGTGGCCCCCTTCTTAAATTGTTCAAAGAATTTTAATTGGCCCCTAAATATGGGCGTGGCAGGGCGTGGCATGCTTTCACTTTGAAATCTATAAAAATCTTCTCCTCCCAAACCATTGGGCCGATTTCAATGAAACTTGGCATGGATGTTCCTTGGGTGACCCTTTACTTAAATTGTTCAAGCAATTTTGATTAGCCCATAAATATGGGCGTGGCAGGGCTGGGCTATTTTGAGCCCAAAATCTTTGAACGACATCTCCTCCTGAACCACTGGGCCGATTTCAATGAAACTTTAACAGAATGTTCCTTGGGTGACCCTTTACTTAAATTGTTCAAGATATTTTGATTGGACTAAAAATATAGGCTAGGCAGGGCGGGGCCTATTTTGAGCCCGAAATTTTCAAATGACATTTTCTCCTGAACCACTTGGCTGATTTCAATGAAACTTTACCAGAATGTTCCTTGAGTGTCTCTTTTCAAAAATTATTTGCTAGATTTTGATAGGCCTATAAATTTGGGCGTGGCAGGGCGGAGCTTATATTGAGGCCAAAATCTTGAACGATATCTCCTTCGGAACCACTCAGCCAATTTCAATGAAACTTTACCAGAATGTTTCTTGGTCGACTATTTACTTAAATTGTTAAAGAAATTTTGTTTGGTCCATAAATATGAGCATGTCAGGTGGGGCCTATTTTGAGCCCGAAATCTTTGAACGACATCTTTTGAACCTTATGTTTTAATAAGATTGGTCAAGGGTTGCAGGTTCAATGTGATTGAGTATTTAGGTGCAATATTGACCAGAACCATTTAATCATTACTAAATAGGTCTCGGGAGATTTTGGAGTTTTAATGTATTCATTTAAAGTAAGCTTTATTTAATGAAAGTCTAAAGATTTTAAAGCCAGTGGAGCGATACAGGCCCTCTTGGGCCTCTTGTTGGTATGTGAGTCCGCATCAATGAGTTACAGATCAATTTCGAATTTGGTTCCGGTGTCCCAGGGTAACCTGTCCCCTGGGTAACGTGTCCCCGGGGACAGGTTACCCCGGGGTAACCTGTCCCCGGGGACACGTTACCCTAGAAATCAGCCGGGGTAACCTGTCCCCCCCTGGGGTAACCTGTCCCCCCTACAGATATTGTAAACCAATATTTAGTCACATTTCTTTTACCAAGATATTTTTATTCTGTGCATTACAAGTCTTTTTCTTTGATCTGTATGTAATTTTAATCTGTTTTGTGAACTGTTTCAGTTCGGAAGGATTTTTACATTTTTCATGATAAGTATTATAACAATTAAACTTGGTTTTTTTTAGAAAAATAATTGTTTAATGTCATCATGACTATGGACATATCTAAGAATGATCTTGTCTTTAGAAAAATTAGTCAAAGCATGATTTTTTTCTTTGTGTGTATTTGGGGGGACACGTTACCCAAGCTGGGGTAACCTGTCCCCGGGGACACGTTACCCAGGCCTGGGTAGCCTGTCCCACCCCCAAAACTGCTGTCAGCAATGATATATGCAAAAATAAACCCATATGTTTTCAATTATGTAATAATATTTCAAATTGATTGGGAGTAAGGTTTCCAAAGCTGTGCTGACTTGTCTCTGAAACATGTTACCAAGGAAAACTCAAAAAAAAGTTTTTACTGAGGATTTATTAAAAAAAACTTGCAAATACAATTTTATTAATAATTTCTTTATTTGAAAACTGCATGATAGTCTCTTTTATATCAAAACTGTTATACAAATTAGTTATTCACTTATTAGAAATTTTATTGTGAGTGTATGTCGGGGGGGGGGGGGGACAGGTTACCCAAGCTGGGGTAACCTGTCCCCGGGGACATGTTACCCAGGCCAGGGTAACCTGTCCCACCTCTAAAAAGGTTGTCAACAATAATCTGTGCACAAATTTACCAAAATATTTTCTCTTTCTCATTCTAAATTGTTTTGAGTACATGTAAGATTTTCCTATCTGTGTCATTTGTCTCTAAAAAATGTTACCCCAGCCTGGGAAAACATTGCTAACATGTTAACCAGAAATTTTCACAAAAGTTTACAAGAACAATTTCTTTTCTTTGAAAGTGATTTTATAGTCTAAATTATATCACAACTGTTCTTACTACAAAAATTATTCACTTATTAGAAAATTCATTGAGAGTGTATGTGTATGTATTAGGGGGGGACACGTTACCTAAGCTGGGGTAACCTGTCCCCGGGGACACGTTACCCTGGTTTGGGTAACCTGTTCCCCTTTCAAAAGAAAAAAGTTTTGAATTATTTGTCATGTTGTTTTCTTATCAAAACTGCCATATTAATATTATATGTTCATAAAGCTTTGTATCATTCAAACCATGGACTTAGAAAAAGTTGAAATGATGCAAATAATAAGAAAATTGCTCTGGCTAAGAATCCTCTTGAAAAGGAACACATTTCAAAATTTATTTTTAAATACATATTCTTTGAGAGAATGTTCAAAGTATATCATACCATACATTCTTAATTAAAAAAAGAACAAATGGAAGGTGATATCTTTAATGAAAAATAGCATTTGGAATGGGGGACAGGTTACCCCGGGGTAACATGTCCCCCAGGGACAAGTTACCCAGGCTTGGGTAACCTGTCCCCCTTTCCAAAATATGAGTTTAAACAGTTTGTCAATTGACATGTTGTTTTCTTATCAAAACTGCAATACTGACATGATAATTGTGTTTTTAAAAGCTATTATTCAATCTAATAACATACTCTGAAAAAATTGAAATGATGCAATAATGAAAAATATTCAAGTGCTAAGATTTTTCTTTAAGAAGGTACAAAAAAAGAAATATAAACATACATATCCATTGAGGAAATCTTCTAAGAATATCTTTCTTTATAAAAAAGAATGACTGGAAGGTGATATCTTTAATGAAAAAAGTATTTGGAATAGGGGGACAGGTTACCCCGGGGTAACCTGTCCCCTGGGGACATGTTACCCTGGCTTGGGTAACCTGTCCCCCTTTCAAAAGACGAAGTATTGAATGAATTTGTCATGTTGCTTTCTTATTAAAAAACTGCAATATTAACCTGATATGTTAATAAATACTATTTATCAATCTAAATATGGACTTAGAAAAAATTTAAATATTGCAAAAGTAATATTGCAAAAATTTAAAACTGCAAGCGCTAAGATTTTTCTTTAAAAAAGCATCAATTTATAAAAAAAGATGAATGAAATATTTTTCAATGAATGTCATATGATAATTTCATAAGAAAAAAGAATGACTTGAAGGTGAAATCAAATGAATACAAGCATTTTGAATAGGGGGACAGGTTACCCCGGGGTAACATGTCCCCGGGGACAGGTTACCCCAGGGTAACGTGTCCCCCCCACTAAACTTTTTTTTTATATATATTTTTTTCATTAAACTTTCAAATATTTGCATTTGCATAAAATACTAAGATTGACTACTATTATTATAATAATAATAATAAAAAAAGATTTGATTAGATAATCATAGAAAGCAAATTATATTTTGGTTTGAAGAATTGAAAACCACTCAAAAATACAGATATACTTTTTATATGTTTTTTTTAAATTGATTTAGAGTTATACAAAATAGCATGAATGAAAAATTAAAATTTTGATAAGAAATAACGTTTTCCATGGGGGGGGACACGTTACCCCAGGGGGGGACAGGTTACCCCGGGGTAACCTGTCCCCGGGGACACGTTACCCAGGGGGACACGTTACACTGTTACACCGGTCCATTGATTTTTTTGGAAGATACGGATGCTGGACTTAGAAAGTTACCAGGAAATTCTGGATTTTTTTTCTTTATCCTCAGAGATATTGAGCTGATACATAAAAACTGATACAACTAATATTTTGGAGATGTAGTTATACCTTTACCACCAAAAAAGATACTGCTCTTGGGATATATATATAAATCCGGTAGTGGACTTGGTATTGCCTTTCAATACTTCCAAATCCTTGTTTCAAATGTTATCTGATTGAATAAGTGAAAATCTCTTTTTCTGTGGTTGCATGGACATACCTAGGTAATGAAGCTTTTTTCTCAGGTGAGCGACCCAGGGTCAACGGCCCTCTTGTTAAACATCTTCTCCTCCCATACCATTGGGCCAATTTCAATGAAACTTTGCATTGATGTTCCTTGGGTGACCTTTTACTTAAATTGGTTAAGGAATTTTGATTGATCCCCAAATATGGGCTTGGCAGGAGAGGGCTTTTTTTCACTATTAAATCTTTAAATATCTCCCCCTACCACACAATTGGCCTGATTTCATTAAAACTTGACATGGATGTTCCTTTGGTGAACTTTTACTTAAATTGTCAAAGCAATTTTGATTGACCCCCAAATATGGGCTTGGCAGCCACAGTAGAGCCTTTTTTTTCCACTTTTAAATCTTTAAAAATCGTGCAGCCCAAACTATTGGGCAGATCTCAACAAAACTTTTCATGAATGTTCCTTTGGTGACCTTTGTCCCTTGACTCTAATCTTGAAAGAAATTTTAACACCCAAAATATAGACATGGCAGGGCAAGGCTTTTTTCTCACATTTAAAACTTTAAAATTAATCTCCTTCCCTGTCTTTGGTGTTTATAGTCAAAGTAAGCTTTGTTTAATGAAAGTCTAGAATTGTAAAAGCCAGTGGAGCAAGACATTGCCCTCTTGTCTTGTTTAAACTCTAGAGGCCACAAATATTGATTAATCTTCTTGAAACTTGGTCAGAATGTTTGTCAGGTCACCCTTTGAAATTAGGAAGGATCCATACCATATCATGGGAAAATGGGCCTTATTGACAATTTTCTTGTTAACACTCTAGAGACAACAAATATGGCCAAATCTTCATGAAACTAAAAAAAAGAATGTGTTTCAGGTCACAAGCACTAACCTGATTGAAAATGGAAAGGAACTTTTTGATATTGGGGGAAAAAGGGCCTTAATGACAGTTTCCTTGTTTATTCTCTGCAGGCCCCATATCATGTCCAATCTTTATGAAACTTGTTCAGAATGTGTCAGGTTACGAGATTGAATCCTTCTGAAATAGGGAAAGATTAATATGATATCACAGGAAAAGTGGCCTGAATGACAATTTTCTTGTTTACACTCGAGAGGCCACATATATGGTCGAATCTTCATGAGACTTGGTCAGAAGGATGAACCCTATTGAAAATGGGAAGAATTTACATATCATGGGAAAAGGAGCATTAGTGACAATTTTCTTGTTTACACTATAGAGGTCACAAATCGAAAGAATACATTATTCTGTCACTTTCCTTGAAAATTTGATGATAATTAATTTGAGTAAAAAATGTAAAGGTGAGCGATATTGGATCATAATGGTCTTCTTGTTAAAAAATCAGAGTACACAAGGCAACAAGCTATTAAAATAAATCTGGTAAATTGAGCATTTTCTAAAAAATTCTTAATGCAAGTCAACAATAAATTGAATATTTCAAGAATTCAAGTCCTTTGATTAACATGGTAACACTCTCATTTAAATCGAGGCTGCACAATTTATATGAACATGTGTTTTGAAACAATTTTAAAACAATAGATTTACACAATAACTCTGCAAAGATATATGTATTTTTGTGTGTGCATGTGCCTTTTAAGCTATCCTTAGCACAAGTTTCGTTGTGTGTCATCAGTCATGCCTCATCCCTCATCAACAATCTTAAAAACTTCATCTTCTCCTGAATCACTGGGCCGATTTTAATGAAACTTAACCAGAATGTTCCTTGTGTGACCCTTTTCAAAAATTGTTTGCGAAATTTGATTGGCCAATAAATGTGGGCATGGAAGGGGGGGGTCTTATTTTGAGCCTGAAATCATTGATGGACATCTCCTCCAGAACCACTGCGCTGATTTCAATGAAACTTCAACAGAATGTTCCTTAGGTGACCTCTTCAAAAATTGTTCGCTCTCTAAAATTAGAATGGCCCATAAATATTGGCGTAGCAGAGCAGGCCTTTTTTTTGTGTCTCCTGAGTAATGAATGAGTGGTTAGGGTCCATTTTCACTCTGATTTCTTGGAATAGCATTCCCTCTTCAACAAATAGGCAAATGTGAATGAAAGTTTGCCAGAAAGTTACTCAGGTGAGATCCACTGAACCAATAAAGTTCAGGTGAGTGGTTTAGGGCCATTGTGGCCCTCTTGTTTCTTTGTAGTTTGTTGAAACTTTTTGGAATTCAGATCATTCAAAGTCATAATTCTCAGGTAATGGGTCAGGGCTAGAAAGTATTGGTCAGAGGTGCTAGGTCCAGGACCTTTTGGACCTAAAAGTAGGAGGGTCTCAAGTACGGCTGGGCAGGTCAAAACTATTTAAATGATTTACAATACTATCTAAATGATACTATCACTTACCAATTGTTTTCAGTTATTTTCTGCAACATGGTAACATTACAGAACTTTATTTGCAAAAAAATATTATGTCATGTATTTTACTGTGTACATAGATAGCTCAGCCCATAATGAGGTTGATGCTTTTGACATCATATTAACCTTCATGCTAAATGATGAGCTGAGTTTTTTTAGCTCACCTGAGCACAAAGTGCTCAAGGTGAGCTATTGTGATCGTAGAATGTCCGTCGTCCGTCGTCAGTCATGTGTCGTGCGTCGTCCACAATTTCTTTAAACATCTTCTCCTCCTAAACCAGTGGGCCAATCTTGATGAAACTTGGCAGGGATGTTCCTTGGGTCAAGCTCTACCAAAGTTGTTCAAATAAATGAAATCCACCCTTAACTTTCCCTTTATCCTTAACAAAAAGGGTGAAAATATGACAATCTTTCAAAATCTTCTTCTCTGAAACCAGAAGGCAGACAGCTTTCATATTTGGTATGTAGCATCATCTAGTGGACCTCTACCAAGTTTTCCATATCAAGACCCTGGGGTCATATTTGGGCTTTGCCCGGGCCCAACCCTTTTTACATAGAATCAAAGAGTGAAAATCTTTAAAAATCTTCTTCTCTGAAACCAGACGGCAGACAGCTTTCATATTTGGTATGTAGCATCATCTAGTAGACCTCTACCAAGTTTTCCATATCAAGACCCTAGGATCATATTTGGGCTCCACCTGGGCGCAACCCTTTTTACATAGAATCAAAGAGCGAAAATTTTTTAAAATCTTCTTTAATCGAAACCAGAGGGCACACTGCTTTCATTTTTAGCTCCACTGGCTGAAAGCCACTGGGGCTATTGTCATGGCGTTGTGTCCGTTGTGCGTCCGTCAGTGCGTCTGTGCATCAGTGCGTCCGGTCGTAAACTTTTTCTTTAAAAATCTTCTCCTCAGAAACTACTGGATGAATTTCAACCAAACTTCACAGGAATGATCCTTGGGTGACCCTCTTTCAAAGTTGTTCAAGAAATTTTGATCTAATGAAAAACATGGATTTAATGGGCGTGGCTAATTTCCGAATATGGTAAAAAGTGAGTTTTCTCAGATTCTAATTGATGGATACCAATGAAATTTTACATGAATGATCCTTGTGTGATCCTTTATCAGTCTACAAAAGATTATTGAGATTGGATGAAAAATATGCATTTTAAAGGCGGAGGTCATTTCTCTATATGTTATATAGTGGAAACTTTCAAAATCATTTTCTCAGAATGTAATTGATGGATATCACCCAAATTTCACTGGAATGATCCTTTAGTGACCCTTTATCAGTCTACCAAAATTTATAGTGATCGGATGAAAATTATGTATTTTATGGGCAGAGGTCATTTCTCTATATGTTATATAGTGGAAACTTTGGAAATCATTTTCTCAGAATATAACCAATGGATATAAACCAAATTCTACTGGAATGATCCTTGAGTGACCCTTAACCAGATTACAAAAAATTATTGTGATCAGATGAAAATATGCATTTTATGGGCGGATGTCATTTCTCTATATGTAATATTGTTGAAACTTTGAAAATCATTTTCAACATCAGTAGAATCCAAAATGTCTAAAAGTCTAGTCAAAACTTTTACTGCTTTACAAGAATTTCAAGCCTGTGCATGGAGCGACTCAAGCCATTCATGGCTTTCTAGTTAGTATGTAGCATCATCTAGTAGGCCCCTACCAAGTTTGTTCATATCAAGACCCTTTGGTCATATTTGGGCTCCACCCCGACCGCATCCCTTTCAGCTCATCTGAGCACGAAGGGTGAAAATAGGAAAACCTTCAAAAATCTTCTTCTTTGAAACCAGTGGGCAGACAGCTTTCATATTTAGTATGAAGCATCATCTTATGGACTTCTTCCAAGTTTGGTCATATCAAGATCCTGGGGTCACATTTGGGGTCCAGCCGGGTACATCCCTTTTTACATAGAATCAAAGAGCAAAAAGGCATATCTGTCTTGCTCTTCGCTGAAAATGTTCCATGGTATTGATCTTAGGCAATTATCTTCTTTTTGACATCTGCCTATCTAATTGATGTGATGTCCCAGGGGTCAAAGAGACTCAGGTGAGCGATCTAGGACCATCTTGGTCCTCTTGTTTATGAAATTCTTCTAATGTCAATATCATTACTTATTTATCAAATTTACATTCAGTAAAATTTAATTTTACTATTTTAGACCTAGATTAAGGTAATAAAACTAGATTTCAGAATTTTGAACTTGTTATAATTTCATGTTTGCCTTGATGTGTCCATGTATAAAGTCTGATGGGGGAGGGGATGGGGAGTTATATGCAAAGCAAAATCCTTGGGTTCAGTCAGACCTTGTATTTTACTTTTTGCTTATAACTCCTCCTCCATCAGATTTTATTTCATGCGAAAATGAATTTATTTCCTAAATAAATGACTCTCACCTTTTGGGCTGATCTTTTTTGGCGGCCTTTGGGGTTTGAGGCATTGTCAGGGTGTCCGCCATAGGAATGTCACTAATATCTGTGTTTGATAAATAAAATGAATTTAAGAGATGAAGAGAGTATTTATTGATTTCATTGAGGTTTGAAAATAAAACCTTATCACACAGTATGAATATGAAAAGCAAATTCATACATGAATGAGATTAGGTTTTTAGTTTCATCTCTTCAAGCAATTTCTTCTTATCTGCAATGTTCTCCCAGAAAAAAAAAATGAAATAGTTCTATTGTTGTAAAATGTGAAAGATGCTCTTTAGAATATCATGAATTTTAAAGGAATCAATTTTATTCCCCGCCGTTTTTGGCGAAGGGATATAGTAATGGTCTCCGTCTGTCTTTCCGTCATCCCGAGGTTCCGTCACTAAACTTGTCCGGAGCATATCTCCTAAATTATAATAGCTATCAACTTGAAACTTTATGGTTGGATAGATCTCATAGAGGAGAAGTGCAGTGCACAATAACTACAACTCTTGCTTGCATTATTTTGGAGTTATTGCCCTTTGTTATTTTTTATACTTGGATTTTGTCTGGAGCATATTTCCTAAAGTGTAATAGCTATCAACTTGAAACTTTATGGTTGGATAGATCTTATGGACGAGAAGTGCAGTGCACAAGAACTTCAACTGTTACTTGCATAATATTGGAGCTAGTGTCTTTTGTTATTTTTAGCTCACCTGAGCACGAAGTGCTCAAGGTGAGCTATTGTGGTTAGGTGGATGTCCGTCGTCCGTCGTACGTCGTGTGTCGTGTGTCGTGTGTCGTCAACATTTATCTTGTATGCACTCTAGAGGCCATATTTTTTGCCCAATCAACCTGAAATTTGGTCAGAATGATTGTCTTGATAAAATCTCGGACGAGTTCATAATTGGGTCAAGTGGGGTCAAAAACTAGGTCACAGGGTCAAATCTTAGAAAAACCTTGTATGCACTCTAGAGGCCACAGTTTTTGCCCGTTCAACCTGAATTTTGGTCAGACTGATTGTCTTGATTAAATCTTGGATGAGTTTGAAATTGGGTCAACTGGGGTCAAAAACTAGGTCACAGGGTCAAATCTTAGAAAAACCTTGTATGCACTCTAGAGGCCACATTTTTTGCCCGTTTAACCTGAATTTTGGTCAGAATTATTGTCTTGATTAAATCTCAGATGAGTTCGAAATTGGGTCAAGTGGGGTCAAAAACTAGGTCACAGGGTCAAATCTTAGAAAAACCTTGTACACACTCTAGAGGCCACATTTTTTGCCCATTCAACCTGAATTTTGGTCAGAATGATTGTCTTGATAAAATCTTGGATGAGTTCGAAATTGGGTCAAGTGGGGTCAAAAACTAGGTCACAGGGTCAAATCTTAGAAAAACCTTGTATGCACTCTAAAGGCCACATTTTTTGCCCAATCAACCTGAAATTTGGTCAGAATGATTGTCTTGATTAAATCTTGGATGAGTTCAAAATTGGGTCAAGTGGGGTCAAAAACTAGGTCACAGGGTCAAATCTTAGAAAAACCTTGTATGCACTCTAGAGGCCATATTTTTTGCCCATTCAACCTGAATTTTGGTCAGAATGAATGTCTTGATTAAATCTTCGACAAGTTCGAAATTGGGTCAAGTGGTGTCAAAAACTAGGTCACAGGGTCAAATCTTAGAAAAACCTTGTATGCACTCTAGAGGCCACATTTTTTGCCCATTCAACCTGAATTTTGGTCAGAATGAATGTCTTGATGAAATCTTCGACAAGTTCGAAATTGGGTCAACTGGGGTCAAAAACTAGGTTACAGGGTCAAATCTTAGAAAAACCTTGTATGCTTTCTAGAGGCCACATTTTTTGCCCTATCAACCTGAAATTTGGTCAGAATGAATGTCTTGATGAAATCTTCGACAAGTTCGAAATTGGGTCAAGTGGGGTCAAAAACTAGGTCACGGGGTCAAATCTTTAATAAAAACTTGTGTGCACTGCAGAGGCCAAATATTTTGTCTGATCAACCTTAAATTTTATCAGAATGATTGAATTGGTGCAATTTTTCATGAGTATGAAATTGGGTCATCTGGGATCAAAAACTAGGTCAAAGAGTCAAATCATAGAAAATCTTTGTAAATGAACCTGAAAATTGTAAAAAAAGGATTCTCAAGTTGTATAGAAGAAATAGCATTGTCTAGCGTAGTCATTCATCATTCTATTGCTAATACTACTTTTGAAAATTTTAGACAGTTCATTCAGGTGAGCGAATAAGGGCCACTATGGCCCTCTTGTTGATACTTTAATTTTGTCCGGAGCATATCTCCTAAAGTATAAAAGCTATCAACTTGAAACTTTTAACTTTAACTCTTGCTTGCATAATTTTCCAGTTTTTGCCCTTTGCTTTTTTTAGCTCACCTGAGCACATCATGCTCAAGGTGAGCTTTTGTGATCATTGAATGTCCTTCGTCCGTCGTGCGTCGTCTGTCGTCTGTCGTCCGGCGTGAACAATCTGAGTGTTTACACTCTAGAGGCCACAAATATTACACACTCTTTATGATACTTGGTCAGAATGTTTGCCAGGTCACAAGGATGAATCCTATTGAAAATGGGAAGAATCCATGCCATATCAAGGGAAAAGGGGCCTTAAAGACAATTTTCTTGTTTACACTCTAGATGCCACACATATGGCACAATCTTCATGAAACTTGGTCAGATTGTTGGCAAGGTCACAAGGATGAACCCTATTGAAAATGGAAAGGATCCATGCCATATCAAGGGAAAAGGGGCCTTAAAGACAATTTTCTTGTTTACACTCTAGAGGCCACAAATATGTCCCAATCTTCATGAAACTTGAACAGAATGTTTGCCAGGTTACCGGGAGGATCCATTTAGAAAATTGGCAGGATCCATGCCATATCACAGGAAAAGGGGCCTTGGAGAAAATTTTTCTTGTTTACACTCTAGATGCCACACATATGGCCCAATCTTCATGAAACTTGGTCAGATTGTTGGCAAGGCCACATGGATGAAGCCTATTGAAAAGGGGAAAGATCCATGCCATATCAAGGGAAAAGGGGCCTTAAAGACAATTTTCTTGTTTACACTCTAGAGGCCACAAATATGTCCCAATCTTCATGAAACTTGAACAGAATGTTTGCCAGGTTACCGGGAGGATCCATTTAGAAAATTGGCAGGATCCATGCCATATCACAGGAAAAGGGGCCTTGGAGAAAATTTTTCTTGTTTACACTCTAGATGCCACACATATGGCCCAATCTTCATGAAACTTGGTCAGATTGTTGGCAAGGTCACATGGATGAAGCCTATTGAAAAGGGGAAAGATCCATGCCATATCACGGGAAAAGGGGCCTTAATGCCAATTTTCTTGTTTACACTCTAGAGGCCACAAATATGGCCCAATCTTCATGAAACTTAAACAGAATGTTCGCCAGGTTACCAGGAGGATCCTTTTAGGAAATTGGCAGGATCCATGCCATATCACAGGAAAAGGGGCCTTAATGCCAATTTTCTTTTTTACACCCTGGAGGCCACTTATATTGCCAAATCTTCATGAAACTTGATCAGAATGTTGGCCAGGTTGCAAGAATGAACCCTATTGAATATGGGAAGGATCCATGCAATATCACGGTAAAAAGGATCTTAATAACAATTTTCTTGTTCACACTCTAGAGGCCACAAATATGGTCCAATCTCCAAGGAACTTGATCAAAATGTTGGCCATTGTCTGGAGGATGAACCATTTCGAAAAAAGGAAGGATACATGCAATATTAAGGGAAAAGGGGCCTGACAATTTATGTTTACACTCTAGTCTCTAGAGGCCTCAAATTTGGTTCAATAGTCATGAAACTTGGGCAGAATGTTGGCTAGGTCACATAAAACTGGTTTAGAAAAAGCTAGAAACTTATGCAGGGATCATAGGAATAGAATAATGTCTTTCTTTGAATAATTTAATGGTCATTCAATGATCTTTAAAGCATTTAATTTTGCTAAGAGTCGAAGGTGAGCGATATAGGACCATCAAGGTCCTCTTGTTAAAACTCATATAATACAGGAGGTCAAATTTCTTAAAGTACAAAAGAAGCCTTAATCTATTAGGCTTCAGTTTACTTTCAAGCTTTTACGGGGGATGGCCATGTCCGACATGGCTCTTGTTTAGTTGGCAGTGCCAATATATCATGCTGACATTTCATCTGCGAGCTTTGAGTACACTTGATAGATTGAACACGCAATCTGTTTAATACCGTCCTTATACACAACCCATGGAAATGATTCTTTCCAATGAATGTAATTGAAATGTACACATCCGTTTTTGAGAATCATTTGTCTTTCTCAGGTTGGGAATTTTTATGCTATTTTTCATGGTCTTCTGTTGATTTGCGTTTGTAAATTGAAAATGGGTAAGATCCATTCCATATCATGAGAAAAGGGGCCTTAATGACAATTTTAAGCTCTGGCCATCAAGCTGTTGTTATGGCGTTGTGACCGACCTGCATTAACCTTTTCTTTTAACATCTTCTTCTCCAAAACCAATGGGCAGACTTTCATGAAACTTAGTAGAAATGTACCTTTGGTGACCCTCTTCTAAAATTGATTGACCCCCAAATATGGGCATGGCAGGGCTGGCATTTTTTCACTTCCAAATCTTCCCCCAAAATCATCGGGCCAATTTCAATGAATCTTGGTAGAATTGTTCCTTGGATGACCCTCTTCTGAATTTGTTAAAGAAATTTTGATTGACCCCCAAATACGGGGGTGGCAGGGTGGGTTTTATTTTGAGCCCAAAATCTTTGAACGACATCTCCTGAACCACTGCGCTGATTTCAATGAAACTTTACCAGAATGTTCCTTGGGTGACCTTTTTCAGAAAATGTTCATGAAATTTTGATTGGCTAGAAATATATGGGCGTGGCTGGGCAGGGCTTATTTTGAGCCTGAAATCTTTGAACGAAATCGCCTTCTGTACCACTGGGCTGATTTCAATGAAAGTTAACCCGAATATTCCTTGGGTGACCCTTTTCAAAAAATGTTCATGAATTCCTGGTTAATTATTATAATAGGTCTTAAGAGATTTCAAAATGATGTTTTCATTCAAAGAAAGCTTCATTTAATGAAAGTCTAAAAATGTTAAAGCCAGTGGAGTGATAAAGGCCCTCTAGTGCCTCTTGTCTTGTTATTTCAACTGAGCACAAAGTGAGCTTTTGTGGTTGCATGATGCTTGTTTCGCGTCGTCCATCGTGTGTCGTCAACATTTACCTTGTAGACACTCTAGAGGCTGTGTTTTTTGCTCAACCAACCTGAAATTTAATCAGAATGATAATCTTGATAAAATCTCTTTAAGTTTGAAATTGGGTCAACTGGGGTCAAAAATGAGGTTAAGGGGTCAAATCTTAGAAAAACCTTGTAGACACGCTAGAGGCCATATTTTTTGCCCAATCAACCCGAAATTTGGCCAGAATGATTATTATGATAAAATCTTTGTAGATTTCAAAATTGGGTCAACTGGGGTCAAAAATGAGGTCAAGGAGTAAAATCTTAGAAAAACCTTGTAGACTCACTAGAGGCCATATTTTTTTGCCCAATCAACCTGAAATTTGGTCAGAATGATTATCTTGATACAATCTTTGTCAATTTCAAAAATCGGTCAACTGGGGTAAAAAATGATGTCAAGGGGTCAAATCTTAGAAAAACCTTGTAGACACTCTAGAGGCCATTTTTTAGCTCACCTGAGCACGAAGTGCTCAAGGTGAGCTTTTGTTGCAGCGTGATGTCCGTCGTCCGTCATCCGTCGTGCGTCGTGTGTCGTCAACATTTACCTTGTAGACACTCTAGAGGCCACATTTTTTGCCCAATCAACCTGAAATTTGGTCAGAATGATTGTCTTGATCTCGGACAAGTTCCAAATTAGGTCAAGTGGGGTCAAAAATGAGGTCACGGGGTCAAATCTTAGAAAAACCTTGTAGACACTCTAGAAGCCATATTTTTTTGCCCAATCAACCTGAAATTTTGCCAGAATGATTGTCTTAATGAAATCTCGCACAAGTTTGAAATTGGGTCAAGTGGGGTCAAAAATGAGGTCACAGGGTCAATTCTTAGAAAAACCTTGTAGACACTCTAGAAGCCATATTTTCTGCCCAATCAACCTGAAATTTTGTCAGAATGATTGTCTTGACGAAATCTCGGACATGTTCAAAATTGGGTCAAGTGGGGTCAAAAATGAGGTCACGGGGTCAATTCTTAGAAAAACCTTGTAGACACTCTAGAAGCCATATTTTGTGCCCAATCAACCTGAAATTTGGTTAGAATAATTGTCTTGATTAAATCTCAGACAAGTTCAAAATTGGGTCAAGTGGGGTCAAAAATGAGGTCACAGGGTCAATTCTTAGAAAAACCTTGTAGACACTCTAGAGGCCATATTTTTTGCCGAATCAACCTGAAATTTGGTCAGAATCATTGTTTTGATGAAATCTTGCACAAGTTTGAAATTTGGTCAAGTGGGGTCAAAAATGAGGTCACAGGGTCAATTCTTAGAAAAACCTTGTAGACACTCTAGAGGCCACATTTTTGCCCAATCAACTTGAAATTTGGTCAGAATGGTTGTCTTGTTGAAATCTCGCACAAGTTCGAAATTGGGTCAAGTGGTGTCAAAAATGAGGTCACAGGGTCAAATATTGGAAAAACCTTGTAGACACTCTAGAAGCCATATTTTTTTCCCAATCAACCTGAAAATTGGTCAGAATGATCATCTTGATGAAATCTAGGTCAATTTTGAAATTGTGTCCAGTGGGGTCAAAAATGAGGTCACGGGGTCAAATCTTAGAAAAACCTTGTAAGCAGTGTAGAGGCATAATTTTTGCCCAATCGACCTGAAATTTGGTAAGAATTCTTCATCCTTTCTAAATCTACTTTAAACTATTTTCGACAGTTCATTCAGGTGAGCGATTTAGGGCCACTATGGCCCTCTTGTTTTGCACAATCAACCTGATATTTGGTCAAATCGATTATCTTTATAAAATCTTGGTTAAGCTAGAAATTGGGTTAACTGGGGTTAGAAATTAGGTCAAGGGGGTCAAATCTTAGGAAAACCTTAAAGACGCACTAGAGGCAATATTTTTTGCCCAATCAACATGAAATTTAGTCGGAATAAATATCTTAATAAAATCTGGGTCAAGTGTGAAATCGGGCCAACTAGTGTCAAAAATGAAGTCAAGGGGTCAAATCTAAGAAAAACCTTACAGACACTCTAGAGGCGATACAGACACTGTAGAGGCGATATCATTTGCCCAATCAACATGAAAATTGGGCAAAATGATTATATTGATGAAATGTACGTCAAGTTTAAAATTGGGTTGATTTGTGTCAAAAATGGGGTCAAGGGGTCAAAACTAAGTAAAACCTCGTACGCACCCTAGAGGCCATATTTTTTGGCCAATAAATTGGAAATTTGGTCAGAATGTTTGATGAAATCTAGGTCAGTTTTGAATTTGGATCGATAGTAGTGAAAACAAGGTTAAGAGGTCAGATCTTAAGACAGTGAACTCATTTTAGCGATTTAGGGCCACCATGGCCCTCTTGTTTATACTCTAGAGGCCACAAATATGGCCAAATCTTCACGAGACTTGGTCAGAATGTTGGCCAAAGTACAAGGATGAACCCTTTTGAAAACGAGAAGCTTCTATGCCATATCACAGGAAAAGGGGCTTTAAGCACAACTTTCTTTTTACCCTCTGGAGGCCAGAAATATGGCCCTATCTTCATGACATGAAACTTGGTCAAAGTGTTGGCCAGGTCACAAGGATGGCTCCTATTGAAAATGGGGAGGATTCATGCTATATCACTGGAAAAGGAGTCTGAATGAGGATTTTCTTATATGTGGCCCAATCTTCATGAAACTTGGTCAGAATGTTTGGCAGGTCACAAGGAATAACCCTATTGAAAAATGGAAGGATCCATGTCATATCACAGGAAAAGGTCCTGAACTTTCTTGTAAACACTCCAGAGGCCATATTAATGGCCCAATTTTCATGAAACATGGTAAGAATATTGGCCAGGTCACAAGGAATTTAACCTTTTTGAATTAGGAAGGATCCATTTGATATCACAGGAAAATGGGACCTTAATGACAATTACTTGTTTCCATTCTAGGAGCCATAATTCTGGTACAATCTTCATAAAATTTGGTCTGAATGTATATCTTGTAAAAAAGGGGAAAATCCCTATTGAAAATGTATTGTCCTATGAGAAAATACTGGAAAAAGGGCCTTTATTCTCTTCATCTATTCTAGGGGTTATTTTCTGAGTATTTTGGTATGTTTGTCTCGTCAAAGGATGAATCCCTTCATGAAACTTGTTAAGAAAAGGCTAGAAAATTATGCAGGGATCATAGGAATAGAATTTTGTCTTTCTTTGAAATATTTAATGGTTATTCAATGATCTTTAAGGAATTTTATTTTGCTAAGGGAGGGTTAAAAAGATGTAGGTGAGCAATATAGGACCATCATTGTCATCTTGTTAGGTGCTCTCTGCTGCCATGTAACTGAAAGATTGTTGAAAGTGGTGCAAAAACCCATTCAAACAAACAATTAAGGCTGCAGGGTGGAACTACTTTAATTTCTAATTCCCTGCAAACAAATTTTTTTGGGGGTGACTGGAATCAGCCTGTCTGCCAGTCTGTCCATGTGTCTGTCTGTCTGTACAAATACTACTAATTTTAAGTTGCCAACTCCTCCTATAGTTATGATCAAAACTAATGAAACAAACATTGATAACAATTGTGAAGTTTTGTAAGACGCAATTTTGGAGTGTCAACTCCCACTGGCCGAAGAATTATCTGCCCTTGACTTTACATTCTACTTGCCAAAAAAACCTAGTGGAATTTGGTTCCACAAGCTAAATGATTATGTACTTGTAAAAAAAAGCACCTTTCCAAGAAAATACAATAATTCTTTTTTAATCATTGATTAAATTGTGTAAGTTTACTGTAGACACTCTCACTCATCTACTAAATTGCTCAGGCCCTCAACTTATAACAAGCAAGGCTCTCACTGGGATTT
The DNA here is from genome assembly GCA_948146395.1 of Fragum whitleyi. Lineage (NCBI taxonomy): Eukaryota > Metazoa > Mollusca > Bivalvia > Cardiida > Cardiidae > Fragum > Fragum whitleyi. The sequence goes on from OX411552.1 coordinate 23,409,074, forward strand.
TAAATAAAAAATATAAAGAAAGAAAAAACAGGTATTGTAGAAGGGAAGTTTAAATAAAGCCTTTAAGAGCAAAATTTACATGATTGATTTATTGAATACCTAAACATATAAACAATTTCAAATTATATTTTCCATGAATTGACTATTGAAAAAAATGAAAAAAACAGCAATTTTTAACTTTTCTGAAAATGTTATCTACCCCGTAAACCACATTGCACAGATCTGCATTATAACATTATTATTCCATTTGATACAGTGAAAATATCTACCTAAAAATGTCTTTCTAAGTGTCTTAAATTTCACCTTTTTCTCAATGAAATAAAAAATTACAATGTAAATAAACAAGAAATAAGAAAATAAAAATTTTTTTTACTTAAATATGTGTGTTGGTTGTGTGTCTGTGGGTGAGTACGCTAAACATCTTCTCCTCCTAAACCTATGGGCGGATTTTGATGAAACTTAGCAGAAATGTTCCTTGGGTGACCCTCTTCTAAAGCTGTTCAAGAAAGTTGGATTTGTACTCAAATATGGGCATTTCAATATAAAATCTTTAAAAATCTTCTCCTCCCAAACATTTAGCCCAATTTCAGTGAAACTTGGTGTGAATGATCATTTGGTGACCATCTTCTTAAGTTATTTAAGGAAATTTGGTTTGACCCCAAAATATGTACTTCTCTATAAATATTGAGCAGAATTCAACCAAACTTCACAGCAATTATGCCTTGGACATCATCTTTCAAATCTCCTCATTTAATCAAGTTTGGATTAATATCTTTAATGATATGGGCTGTCACGTCATCGAAAAATGGCCCAATATGGAAAAATATAAAGACATCTCCTATAAAGCAACTATGCAGAATTAAACCAAACTTTACAGAGATGATGTTTCAGACATGCATTTTCAGATTCCTTCATTTAATTCTGATCGGTTTAATATTTTGGTTGCAAGAGGCATGTGTTAAGTATCCAAAAATGGCCCCATATGGTAAAATAAGAAAACATTCCACTCTGAAACTTCCTGGCAGAATTCAACCAACATATAGGAATAATGCTTTGGACATGGTCTTTTAGATTCCTGCATTTAATCTGCCTGATAGGGTTGATATCTTGTTGCTACAGGCTGTTGAGTCATCAAAAAATGGCCCCACATAGTGAATTATAAAAAAAAAATTCTCTGAAAATACTTGCAAGAATTCAACCAAACTTCACAGGAATGATGCTTGAGAAATATTGTTTCAGATTCCCTAAAAAAATTCCTGATCTGAATGATATCTTTGGTTGTCAAATTAACCAAAAAAGAGCCCATATGGCAAAGTACAAAGAAAATCCTCTCTAAAACTATATTGGGCAGACTTCAAAGCAACTTCAAAGGAATGATGCTCAAGACATGCTCTTTTAAGTTTCCTACCTTTTATCGTGAATTATTGAGAACCTTGGGTAGTCCTGTCATCTGAAAATGGGTCTATTTGGTAAGATATAAAAAAATCTTCTCTGAAACGTACCACTTGTCAAAATTCAACCAAACTTCACAGTAATGATGAAGTTGGACATTCTCTTTCAGATTCCTTCATTAGTTCTGCACTGGATTGGTAAATTGGGTATAATGGACTGTCAAATCAAAAATGTTCCAAAATTGTGAAATATTAGTAAATCTTAATTTATTGAAACTTCTGGTCAAAATTCAACCACACTTCACTTAAATGAACCCTAAGGTATGCTTTCTTCCTGAAGATTTCTTCCTGAAATTATGACTGGCAAAAATTGCGCTTTTGGGTTTTCCCAAAATTGTGCCACATAGCAAAATATATACTTGTATATAAAAAATTCTGTCATTGAAATTCTGATTGAAAATTTCAAGCAAGTTAACTGGGCAAGCAACTTAACAAATTTTACTAGCCCAAAAGAAGATTCGCAATCCCATACAAAACATTCTATAAAATATTGCTAATTTAAAATAAAAGGGGAGAGTAATAGTACTATAAAGTCTGAGAGGGGGCTTTGAAATACAGTGGACATCTCTTAATTTTATAGGAAGCTGTTCAAATTATTAGTCCCCCACCGGTTACCGGTTGGGGGACTATAGGTTTGCTCGATTCCGTCTGTCCGTCTGTCTGTCCGTCCGTCCGTCCGTCCGTCCGTCCGTCTGTCCGTCACGCTTTTGTCCGGGCTATATCTTCTAAACTATGTGTGCTAGCAACTTCAAACTTGGTACACTTATAGATCTCATTGAGGAGAAGTGTCATGTTCAAGAACCATTACTCTGCCACGCCCACTTTTTGAGTTATTGCCCTTTGTTGTTTTTACCCTTACATTCTTGTCCGGGCTATATCTTCTAAACCATATGTGCTAGCAACTTCAAACTTTGTACACTTATAGATCTCATTGAGGAGAAGTGTCATGTTCAAGAACCGTTACTCTGCCACGCCCACTTTTTGAGTTATTGCCCTTTGTTGTTTTTACCCTTACATTCTTGTCCGGAACATATCTCCTAAACTATGTGTGCTAGCAACTTCAAACTTGGTACACTTATAGATCTCATTGAGGAGAAGTGTCATGTTTAAGAACCATAACTCTGCCACGCCCACTTTTTGAGTTATTGCCCTTTGTTGTTTTTACCCTTGCATTCTTGTCCGGGCTATATCTTCTAAACCATATGTGCTAGCAACTTCAAACTTGGTACACTTAAAGATCTCATTGAGAAGAAGTGTCATGTTCAAGAACCGTTACTCTGCCACGCCCACTTTTAGAGTTATTGCCCTTTGTTGTTTTTACCCTTACATTATTGTCCGGAACATATCTCCTAAACTATGTGTGCTAGCAACTTCAAACTTTGCACACTTATAGATCTCATAAAGGAGAAGTGTCATGTTCAATATCCATAACTCTGCCACGCCCACTTTTTGAGTTATTGCCCTTTGTTGTTTTTACCCTTACATTCTTGTCCGGACCATATCTCCTAAACTATGTGTGCTAGCAACTTCAAGCTTAATACACTTATAGATCTTATTGAGGACAAGTGTCATGTTCAAAAACCGTTACTCTGCCACGCCCTTTTTTGAGTTATTGCCCTTTGTTGTTTTTACCCTTACATTTTTGTCCGGATCATATCTCCTAAACCATAAGTGCTAGCAACTTCAAACTTTGTACACTTATAGATCTTATCAAGGACAAGTGTCATGTACAAGAACTGTTATTCTGCCATGTCCACTTTTTGAATTATTGCCCTTTGTTGTTTTTAGTCTTACATTCTTGTCTGGATCATATCTCCTAAACTATAAGTGCTAGCAACTTTAAACTTTGTACATGTATAGATCTCATTGAGGAGAATTGTCATGTACAAGAACAGTTACTCTGCCACACCCTCTTTTTGAGTTATTGCCCTTTGTTGTTTTTACCTCTACATTTTCGTCCGGAACATATCTTCTAAACCATAAGTGCTAGAAACTTCAAACTTGCTACACTTATAGATATCATTGAGGACAAGTGTCATGTACAAGAACTGTCACTCTGCCATGTCCACTTTTTGAGTTATTGCCCTTTGTTGTTTCTATCCTTACATTTTTGTCTGGACCATATCTCCTGAGCCATCAGTGCTAGCAACTTTAAACTTGGTACACTTATAGATCTCATTGAGGACAAGTTGCATGTACAAGAATCATTCTTCTCCGCCCACTTTTGGAGTTTTTGCCATTGGTTGTTTTTACTCTTATATTTTTGTTTTGGACATTTTGTTCAAAACCTAATGTGCTAGTAACTTCAAATTTTGTATACAGTTATAGATCTAGTTAGTAGGTGATATATTTAATAAGAAAGGATTTTTTGTTATCCGGTGGGGGACTCCTGTATTGCATCGCAATACGACATGCACTTGTTTTGTTCTGCTTTCACTTTTTGAGACATTTAAGTGCTTCTTTAGCATTTTGGTTCTATAGAGCATAATAATGATTGAGAGTGAAAACTTCTAAGTAGAAGCAACTAGTTTGGGTCCTAGCTCTTCTTTCATTTTCTGTACCGTAAGTATCCTAAAAAAGGCACCCGAGAGCTATGCAAAACATGGACAGGAACCTTTATTTGGCAACCAATTCTGAGACAAAATACCTATTGCAATAGTGTCTTATTGATCCCTACTCCCCTTGTAATTTGAAGGCCGCCATCATAGCGCAGTTAGTAGCGCGTCTGACTGTCAGTCTAGAGGTCCCAGGTTCGATCCCAGATGGCTGCACTCATTCTTTCTGTCTAATTGTCTTGTACCAATGGGTTGATAATGATAGACCAATGTGAGATAGCAGCTGGAGGCTAGGAAAGAATGTGATGGTAGTTCTGGTGTGGGAAATGCCAGGAATCCATTGATAGATGCTCCAGCTGCCGCGATGTAACTGAAAAAATGTTTGAGCCCAAAAACTTTGAACAACTGCTCCTCCTGAACCACTTGGCTGATTTAAATGAAAACCTACCAGAATGTTCCTTGGGAGACCTTTTCCAAAAGTTGCTGATAAAATTTTGATTGGCCCATAAATTTGGGCGTGGCAGGATGGGGCTTATTTGAGCCCAAAATCTTTGAATGATATCACCTGAACCACTAGGCTAATTTCAATGAAACTTGAGAATTTTGGTGCAATGTGGGCCATATCCAGTTAATTATTATAAAATAGATCTTAAGAGATTTCAAAGTGTTGCTTTCATTCAAAGAAAGCTTCATTTAATGAAAGTCTATAGAGGTTGAGCCAGTAAAGAGATACAGGCCCTCTTGGCCTCTTGTTTTTTTAGCTCACCTGAGCACATCGTGCTCAAGGTGAGCTTTTGTGATCATTGAATGTCCGTCGTCCGTCGTGCGTCTTCTATTGTCCGGCGTCAACAATCTTAGTGTTTACACTCTAGAGGCCACAAATATTACACAATATTTATGAAACTTAGTCAGATTGTTGGCCAGGTCACAAGGATGAAACCTATTGAAAATGGGAAGGATCAATACCATATCAAGGGAAAAGGGGCCTTAAAGACAATTTTCTTGTTTACACTCTAGAGGCCACAAATATGGCCCAATCTTCATGAAACTTGGTCAGATTGTTGGCCAGGTCACAAGGATGAACCCTATTGAAAATTGAAAGGATCCATGCCATATCAAGGGAAAAGGGGCCTTAATGCCAATTTTCTTGTTTACACTCAAGGGGCCACACATATTGCCCAATCTTCATGAAACTTGATCAGAATGTTGGCCAGGTCACAAGGATGAAGCCTATTGAAAAGAGGAAAGATCCATGCCATATCAAGGGGAAAGGATACATGTAGTATTAAGGGAAAAGGGGCCTGTCAATTTTTGTTTACACTCTAGTCTCAAGAGGCCACAAATTTGGTTCAATAGTCATGAAACTTGGGCCGAATGTTGGCCAGGTCACATGAAACTCGTTTAGAAAAGAAACTCATGCAGGGATCATAGGAAAAGAATAATGTCTTTCTTTGAATAATCTAATGGTCATTTAATAATTTTTTAAGCATTTAATTTTGCTAAGGGAGGACTCAGAGACGAAGGTGAGCGATATAGGACCATCATGGTCCTCTTGTTTACTCTAAACAAAGACTGAGGCTTTAAGTTATGCCAAAGTCTACTCTTTCGCCCACCGGACTTGTCTCAAAAGCGAGTATATCAGAAACAAGCTGACAATGAGAGTCAACAAAAAATCGCAAAGCCCAAGGGTTTTAAGTCAGATTGAGGCAGCATGTAGTGCAAATGGATAGCCATGTTGGGAGTTTTTCTTGGCAAAATTCTGAAATCCAAGTATCAGACATCCTTTGAGAGCAATGTTGCATATAAACTCACATGGTAATGACTTACTGAGCAATGAAAACTGGCTCTAGATTCAAAATTTTGATTTGTGGGGTTTGTCACCTCTAATAGTGCGTATGTATACAGTAAAACACTCATCCTTTTTGTCATGAATCAATAATTGGTTATCGTTTATTTTGGTATAACAATTTCATCAAACTTTTGATTATGGAAAAAATAACATCTAAAAATTTAAGTGATGCGTAATTTTTGTTGTTCAGTATATAAACTTCCATATATTGTTGTTAAAGAACCAAAAGATCATTACTACAGCCTACCCAAGCTGTTATGATTTTGTTATGTGGGAAAAAGCGTTGTCTTTTTCTACCCACAACACAGGGGTGACTGTTGAAGCTGGCGGTCATGTTGCTTACTGGTTTATATGCCACAGATAGGATGAATTATGGACACAAAGTAGATTTTTGAAGTTTAATAAATGTTCAACAAATGATATATAACAAATTGTTCATAAAGTAATTTCAACAATCCAAAAGTATTCAAAAAGCAATCACAAAGGTTATATGTCATAAAGTTCACAAAGTTTTCAATGTCCAAAAGTGTTCACAAAGTTGATTTCACAAAGTTAATTATCACAAAGTTTCTAATTTTGCTGACACAAAGTCTTGAGCCTACGAAGGTCTTTTTATGCCCCCGATAGGGAGGCATCATAAATTTGACTTGTCCGTCCGTCCGTCTGTCCGTCCGTCTGTCCGTCCGTCCGTCCGTCTGTCCGTCTGTCCGTCCGTCCGTCATTCCGTCCAAAAACTTTAACATTGGCCATAACTTCTAAATCAAAGCGGTGTCGGGGGCATTGTCATCTTACAGTGACAGCTCTTGTTTTCGGAATATTAAAGATAACTAAACATATTTACTGCTTTGTTAATCGTTTATAAATTTTTTATTTTGAAAATCGCCGATTTTTGTCATGAAAAAACACCCACGTCAAAATCCGGTCTTGTTCAAATACGGCGACCACGTGAAAACCCGGCCTTGTTCAGATAAAGGTAACACGTCAAAAGCCGGTCTTGTTCAGATAACGTAGACACGTGAAAACCCGGTCTTGTTTGGGAAAGGGTTAAATGGTTCAAATGACATTTTCTCCTGAACCACTTGATTGATTTCAATGAAACTTTACCAGAATGTTCCTTGAGAGTCTCTTTTTGCTAAATTTTGATTGACCCATAAATTTGGGCGGGGCTTATTTTGACGCCAAAATATTTGAACGATATCTCCTCGGGAACCACTCAGCCAATTTCAATGAAACTTTACCAGAATGTTTCTTGGGTGACTATTTAGCTAAGAACTTTTGATAGGTCCATAAATATGGGCGTGGCAGGCGGGGCCTATTTTGAGCCCAAAATCTTTGAACGACATCTTCTGAACCTTATGTTTTAATGAGATGGGTAAAGGGTTGCAGATTCATTGTGATTGAGTATTTTGGTGCAATATGGACCAGAACCAGTTTATCATTATTAGAAGATTTCAAAGTGTTAATGTATTTATTTAAAGTAAGCTTTATTTAATGAAAGTCTCAAGATTTTAAAGCCAGTGGAGCGATACAGGCCCTCTTGGGCCTCTTGTTTTTCTTTGAAACCTATTCAGCTTCTATACCTTAACCCCCACATCATCAATAAAATATTGCTTGATGGCTAGAAATCTTTCCACCTTCTCTCCTTCCATTTGTATCCCTCCCCTTTAATAGAATATATTGTGGACTAAAACTATTTCAAAAGAAAATTGGAATATCAGGAAAGTTAAGTTAAAAAGTCATGGAACAGTAAATCAACTGTTCTTAGGCTGTATTATACTCATATATTTGAGAGGTCCATGAACAGCATTGCATGTATTGTCAACTTTTATAGGTCTCTGTTTATATAAGGACTTTTTAAAATCCTTGGGAAGTCCTTGTATGATTGAGGAAAGGCCTTTTTTCTGAAATAAGTAAAACTAAATTCTATTGCAATTACTTTCTAACATGTTCACAAGGCCTTTTCCAAATATTATTTACAAAATAATTATATCCAAGAGCATTATTTTATTCTACAATTACCATTTAACAAATTTACAAGTTGATAACTAGTTTGTTTGAAATAGCCAGTGACAGGACTTTCAGTACTTTGATTTAACATAATTATTTTTTAATAATTTATTTTTTTTGTTTAATATTTATTCTCAATATTAATTTCTATAACCTCATTCAGAATTTTACCTTGATTTCAATTCTGGATACTGGAAGTGTGGAACAAGTGAAAATCAACCAAGCGTGATGGAAAAATTGATAATCACTAATTAGTAAGGGTCTTATTAATTAGGGGCACTGTGTAAGTATACAGTATACAACTTCCCAGAATGCGATTACGTAATGACAGCGCGTTGGCAATCTGTTTTATTGTAGTTTTGACCCTTTGTTCAGAAAGAAATTAAGCTGTATCGGTGATCAAATTAAAGCGTATCGGCGTTCTTAAGGTGTATCGGCAACCTGTTAAATTTCTTGAAGGCATATCGGGGCCGATACGCCATAAGGGCCTGGGGAGAACAATGGAGGCTACATATTCGGGAAACCCAATCTTCCATGTGGGCCTCTAAAAACAGTTACACAAGTATATTGAAACAAAAGTACAATTTAAACAATATATACATAGCAATTCAAGTAACATGGCTATAACAATTTCTCTGACTGACAATTTAGTTACATGAACTGGTTTGGGAGTAGTTATAATAAAAAGATTTGCAAGGCATTTACATTGAAAGCTAAATAAAAATAAATATAGTAATGGTCTTCGCTTGCCATTCCGACACTAAACTTGTCTGGAGCATATCTCCTAAAGTATAATAGCTATCAACTTGAAACTTTATGGGTGGATAGATCTCATGGAGGAGAAGTGCAGTGCACAAGAACTACAACTCTCACTTGTATAAAATTGGAATAATTGCCCTTTGTTGTTTTAATTTCTTAGATTTTGTCTGGAGCATATCCCTGAAAGTTAAAAAGCTATCAGCTTGAAACTATATAGGTGGATAGATCTAATGGAGGAAAAGTACAGTGCACAAGAACTACCCTTTGTTATTAAAAATACTTAGATTATGTCCGGAGCATATCTCCTATAATATAAAAACTATCAACTTGAAACTGTATTGGTATATAGATCTTGTGTAGGAGAAGTGCAGCACTACACAAGAAGTACAACTCTTGCTTGCATAATTTTGGAATAATTGCCCTTTTTTATTCTAAATTCTTAGATTTTATAGGAGTTATCTCTGAAAGTTAAAAAGCTATCAACTTGAAACTTTATAGGTAGATAGATCTAATGGAGGAATAGTGCAGTGCACAAGAACTACAACTCTTGCTTGCATAATTATGGAGTTATTGCCCTTTGTTTAATTCTAACTCTTTGTTGGGGGCATATCTCTTAAAGTATAATAGCTATCAACTTGAAACTTCATAGGTGGATATATCTTATTGAAGAGAAGTGCAGTGCACAATAACTATAACTCTTGCTTTCATAATTTTCCAGTTATTGCCCTTTGTTATTTTATAGATTTACATTTTGTAGGAGGCATATCTTTTTCAGTACAAAATCCTTAATCTATTAAGCTTCAGGTGACTATCAAGCTACCATCGTGGGGGATGGCCATGTTCGACATGGCTCTTGTTTTTAAGTCACCATTTGTCAAAATGGCAGACTTATTGCTATTAGCTGGAAGGGTGTATATGGTGATAGTGTACAGGGTGTTTGTATACTGGTTTAGGCAAAGAACTACTTTTTTTCCGGAATTTACTCTATCTCTTTGCACTGGACCCACTGACACCAAAAAGTAGTGCAGTGTTTGTTTAATGTAATACTTTGACTTATATTTTTCCTTTTGAAGATAAACAAAATCTTATGAAAACTTCATAATGGATATCTTGATGTCAAATGTAAATTTGAGTTGCAAAATTAGTATGCCAAGGATTCTACAAATGTTATTGTCAGGAAAATCATTGATCTTTGTATTGCACGTTTAATCACTAGGTGAGTAGACAAATTGTTTTGGCTTGTCCGTCTGTTTTTATTTATTCATCAATCAACGTTGAATTTAACAGAAAACTTCCATCCACATCATTGATTTAGCCTTTTAAAAAAATCGTTCTAGCAATTCTGAAGTCGTAGCCGTAGGCCGCCATATTGGAAAGATTGACGCCCCAGATTTATACATGTAAACAAAAATGGTACGGCTTTATATTTCACTTCCACTCAAACATTTGTTCAATGTATTTGATGAATTAATTAGTATGTTGGCAATTTATATAAGAAAAAAATTCTGATAGTGCTTGAGCCGAGGGCTTCCATTGTATTGACCTAATTTTTAGCTCACCTGAGCACATCGTGCTCAAGGTGAGCTTTTGTGATCATTGAATGTCCGTCGTCTGTCGTCCGTCGTGCGTCGTGCGTCGTCTGTCGTCATGCGTCAACAATTTAAGTGTTTACACTCTAGAGGCCACAAATATGATCCAATCTTCATGAAACTTGGTCAGAATGTTGGTCAGGTCACAAGGATGAAGCCTATTGAAAATGGGAAGGATCCATGCAATATCACAGGAAAAGGGGCCTTAATGACAATTTTCTTGTTTACACTCTAGAGGCCACAAATATGGCCCAATCTTCATGAAACTTGGTCAGAATGTTGGTCAGGTCACAAGGATGAACCCTATTGAAAATGGGAAGGATCCATGCCATATCACAGGAAAAGGGGCCTTAATGACAATTTTCTTGTTTACACTCTAGAGGCCACAAATTTGGCCCAATCTTCATGAAACTTGGCCAGAATGTTGGTCAGGTCACAAGGATGAACCCTATTGAAATTGGGAAGGATCCATGCCATATCAAGGGAAAAGGGGCCTTAATTACAATTTTCTTGTTAACACTCTAGAGGCCACAAATTTGGCCCAATCTTCATGAAACTTGGTCAGAATGTTGGTCAGGTCTCAAAGATGAACCCTTTTGAAAATGGGAAGGATCAACGCCATATCAAGGGAAAAGGGGCCTTAATGACATTTTTTTTGTTTACACTCTAGAAGCCACAAATATGGTCCAATCATCATGAAACTTGGACAGAATGATTGTTAGGTCATGAGGATGAACTCTTTTGAAAATGGGAAGGATCTGTGCCATATCACGGGAAAAGGGGCCTTAATGACAATTTTCTTCTTAGAGCTCCAGACGCCAGAAATATGGTCCAATCTTCATGAAACTTGGTCAAAATGTTTGCCAGCTCACAAGAATGAACTCTGTTGAAAATGGGAAGGATTCATGCCATATCACTGGAAAAGGATTCTTAATCTTAATTTATTTGAAATAACTCTAATGGCCTCAAATATGGCCAAAATTTAGTGAAAATTGGTTTTATGTAGAAATTATCTTCTTTATGACATCTGCCATTTTACTTGATGTGATGTCCAAGTGATCAAAGAGAGTCAGGTGAGCGATCTAGGACCATCATGGTCCTCTTGTATTTTGTACCGCTTTTATGATACTACGATTTTGATAATCCAGTACACAACTTTTCAATTCTACACGATATCGGTTTACATTGAACCGGTTAAGTAAATATATTGTTGCTAAGAATTCAAGAGTGCTATTTGCGAACGGAATTAAATTCTGAACATCGATGTCAAATAAGTCAGCTAGGTTTTACTTTCATTTCGAACTGAATTGATAAGCTCTTTTTTTTTTCAAAAAATACATTTATTCAGAGGTTGGGGTTTTTGTAGTGTTTATACTTTGCATATCTGTCCAATCGCTTGGACCACTTACCGCTTATATTAATATGAACTGTCTTGATCATTGAAGTTTGAAACAAAAACTAGATCTACATGCACTTATGAACATTATCAGGAATTCAAACCAGGTTTTTGTTTTAACTTGATATTCTCTATTAATAACATTTGACAATTGATACATCTTGAACTCGAAATTGACTTTGGATTTTGATTCTCAGGAGTTTGAAATTGAAAGTGAAAAAATGTTGTTTTGGGGAAAGGGTTAAAATAATATATTTAGTTGTCTGTAAATCTTTTCAAATTTTATCACCCCAAAATTTCGCCGTTTGGTTAATTGTTGATAATCATAAACCTAAGTGCAATAAAACACTGGATGCTCAGAGAGGATGTGGTAATAGTGGTGGGAAATCGATGTGTAGGTGTTGCATCCATCACAATATGACATACTGTTAAAAGTGCTGTAAAACTACATTGGATCAGTCAGATTCTGCTTAGAATCTGCCAAACAGAACCCTTGAATTGGTAGAAAAGGCTTAGCATCTGAAATTGAACAGCAACCTGATCAAAAAGAGCTTGTAATTCAGCTGTTTTTAGATCAGTAAGTGCTTGGGGGTGAGCTATTGTGATCTTTTATCATCTGTTTGCCTGTAAACAATACTGTCGGGTTATTATTGTCTCAAAATCTGAGTTATTGATCACAAATAACCAAAGTTCCAAAATATCATGGTATCATTCTCATGGCGACTTTCAGGACCTTCAGTCCTTTGATTATCTTGTTCTTAATTGCATTAACATAAAAGCTGTTCATTTGGTCTTGACATTTGATTATTTTTTCATCAATTTATATGTTTTAGAGTCTTTGTTCAAATTGAGTCATAATAACTCCAATTGATAGGAACCCTATTTTGATTGTATATCTTACAAAATATGAAAGTTACTATTATAATAATGGCAACTTCTTTATATATTGAGGCTACACATTTGGGAAATCTAATCTTCCATGTGGCCTCAAAAAATAGTTACAAATGTAACAGTGGTCTTGCAATAGCTCGAATGCACACAGGACCAACCAATTTGCTTGAGTCATCACATGAATCGAGTTATAGCAGTAAGCAAAATTGTCCTCTATGAAACCTTTTCACTGTGTTTGAAGCTTACCTTTGTATATTTTGCCTTCAAAATGTGTAAGGCCGCCACCATAGCGCAGTTGGTTAGGCATAAGACTTCCAATCTGGAAGTCATGGGTTCGATCCCCGGTGGCGGCAAATATCCTTTCCGACGTTTGTCTCTCACCAATGGGTAGATAATCGTAAACCTATGTGATATAGCAGTCTGAGGCTAGGAAAGGATGTAGTATTGTTAGGTGCTCCGGCCGCTGCGATATAACTGAAATAATGTTGAATGCGGCGTTAAACTCCATTCAATCAATCAATTAATCAAAATGTGTAGTACCTATGCAAATATGAAATATCAGTCTGATTAAAAACGCTTGTTTGCTTGTTTATATTTTAGAGGCGACAAATATAGCCTAATCTTCATGAAACTTGGTCAGAATGTTGTTCAAGTTACATGGATGAACCCTATTGAAAATGGGAAAGATCAGTGCCATATCAGGGGAAAAGGGGCTTGATTACAATTGTCTTGTTTGCGCTCAAGGGACCACAAATAGGTCCAATCTTCATGAAACTTGGTCAGAATGTTGGTCAGGTAACATTAGGATAAACCCTTTTGAAAATGGGAAGGATCCATGCCATATCAGGGGAAAAGGAGCCTTAATTGCTGTCTTCTTGTTAACATTCTAGAGGCCACAAATATGGCCCAAACTTCATGAAACTTGGTTTTATGTATATATAATCTTCTTTGACATCTGCCTATTTTATTGATGTGATGCCCCAGGTGTCAAAGAGACTCGGGTGAGCGATCTAGGACTTTCATGGTCCTCCTGTTTAACATATCGACAATAGATAAGCATAGACCTATGTGGGATAGCAGCTGGAGTCTGGGAAAGGATGTGATGGTAGTTCTGGTGTAAGAAATAACAGGAATCCATTGTTAGGTGCTCAAGTGGCTGCCCAAATCAAACAAATCAAATATCATATTGAATGCAGTTTGAAATGATTATGATCAAAGGAGTGTTTTTGCCAACCTTACTTTTTTTGGGGTCTTAAATACCCCCCTACCCAAACTTGGGGGTGGGTGGGGTGGGGGAGTGTGTCATACATATTTTTGAGGGTATCAGTATTTTGTTTTACAACTTAACTATTTCATTGAAACAGAAATAAGTCATTTATTTATTATATTCAAGAACTTGAGGTGTTGCTATAACTATGACAGCGGTGGCAGTAGTGGTTGCATGTGAAAACTGACATTTTGTGATATATCTGGTTCTACTGAAGGCCCGGACTTCTAACCATGGGGTCTAAATTCGCACGGGTTCGATCCCCGGCGGGGGCACTTATCCTTTCTGACATTTGTCTTCCACTAATGGGTAGATAATCGTAAACCTATGTGGAATAGCAAATGGAGGCTAGGAATGGGATGTGGTGGTAGTACTGGTGTGAGAAATACCAGGAATCCATCGTTAGGTGCTCTAGTCGTCGCGATATAACTGAGAGATTGTTGAAAGCGACGTAAAACCCCAATTCAAATTCAAATTCTACTGAAGGCATTTACTTGAAAATTGGCACAAATGTTCTCCATCAAAAGAGCAACCTATACTATCAAGGGTGTAATTCTAGATGCATTTTGTGCAAATTATGCCCCTTTTTTTACTTAGATTTTTATCCACAATCCAGCACTCAACAGCTGAGCATAGGCACCCTTGTTTTTTGAGAAACTGCACATTAGTTTTTGAAGCTGCTTTTTAATGACCCTTAAAGCCTTTCCTTCAGCTCTTTCAGTTCTTTAAAAAAAAGATACTTAACTATCAACACTGAAGCCCGCAGGCAATTAGTTTCTTACAATAATTGCTCGAGATACAATTCAAGAAAAAAGTTTCTGATTATAATGTTTTGAAAGTATTTGGTAACCCTGCTTTTTGGAGTAAAACACTTACAATAACTTCAAAAAATTAAAGAGCGAAAAGGCATATCTGTCTTGCTCTTGACTGAAAACAATTCCATGGTATTGATTTTATGTAGAAATTATCTCCTTTTTGACATCTGCCTATTTAATTAATGTGATGTCCCAGGGTTCAAAGAGACGCAGGTGAGCGATCTAGGACCATCATGGTCCTCTTGTATTTGTGAGCAACTTCTCACTTTGAATTGGAATAACTGAAACTTGCCAAAATGACTCTGTTTTGTGTATAGTTTGGCATAAAACCATTTTCAATTTACACTCAAAGGGTCATACTATGTTATGGCCCCAGTCATCTGTCTGTCTGTTTGCAGTTTTTTTAGCTATCATTCAAGCTTGCATTACTGACAAGCATAGGTTACTGTCAAGTCCCTTCGGGCGTATATATGCACAGCTCTTCAAATCTCTTGTTGACTATGTTGTGCATTCCTTTCAGCTGAGCAATCCAATACAGCTCATAAAAGTGTCCAACAGAAACAACCAGAACCAGCAAAGTTAAAAATCTCAGGTTGATCAGTCAGTGTTGACCCAAATTACCGATTTTTTATGTCCCCGTATCGAAAGATCGGGGGCATATTGTTTTACCCTTGTCCGTCCGTCTGTCGTTCCGTATGTCTGCCTGCAAAACTTAACCAAAAAACTTAACATTGCCAATATCTTCAAGCCTATTCAAGATACAAGGCTCATATTTGGCATGATGATAGATCTCAATGATATGCATCTGCTGATACCAAAGTCAGGGTCATGTGATAAGGTCAAGGTCATCTCTCAAAGTCGAATAACTCAAAAACTTAACCAAAATACTTAACATTGCCAAAATCTTCCTTTTCAAGATACAAGGCTCATAATTTGCATAATGAAAGATCGCAATGATCCGCATCTGCTGATACCAAAGTCAAGGTCATGTGACAAGGTCAAGGTCATCTGTCAAGGTCAATAACTCAAAAACTTAACCAAAAAAACTTAACATTGCCAATATCTTCAAGCCTATTCAAGGTACAATTAAGGCTCATATTTGGCATGATGATAGATTACAATGATCTGCATCTTCTGGTACCAAAGACAATGTCATGTGATAAGGTCAAGGTCATCTGCAAAGGTCAAATAACTCAAAATACTCAACCAAAAAACTTAAAATTGCCAATATCTACAAGCCTATTCAAGATACAAGGCTAATACTTTGCATGATGATAGATCTCAATGATCGACATCTGCATGTTCCAAAGTCAAGGTCATGAGACAAGGTCAAGGTCATCCTTCAAGGTCAAACTTCTTAATAACATAACCAAAAAAACTTTCATTGTTCATATTATTTAAGCATATTATAGATACCCTGTCTCATAGTTGGCATGATGAAAGATCTCAGTGATGTACTTTTGTAGGAATCTAGGTCAAGGTCGAGGTCATGTTTAAAGGTCAAGGTCATCTGTCAATCATCTATATATCAGACCACTTTTTGTACAAGCATATTTCAAAAAGTATATGGCCGCCGTCATAGCGCAGTTGGTAGCGCGTCGGACTGTCAATCTAGAGTTCGCGGGTTCGATCCTCGACGGCGGCACTCATTCTTTCCGACTATTTGTCTCTCACCAATGGGTTGATAATCGTAGACCTATGTGAGATAGCGGCTGGAGGCTAGGAAAGAATGTGGTGGTTGTACTGGTGATAGAAATACCAGGAATCCATTGTTAGGTGCTCCAGCCGCCGCGATATAACTGAAATAATGTTGAAAGCGGCGTTAAACTCCATTCAATCAATCAATCAAAAAGTATATGTAAACTAGAATCATGATTGAAACTTCAAAGATGGATAGATCGCATTGAAGAGAAGTGCAGTGCACAAGAATCATAACTCTACTGGTCATATTTTGGGAGTTGTTATCCCCCCACCATGAAATCATGGAGGGATATTGTTTTAAACTCCACTGGCTGAAGGCCACTGGGGCTATTGTCATGGTGTTGTGTCCTCGTGTGTCCGGCCGTATGTGCATCCGTGCCTCCGGTCGTAAACGTTTTCTTTAAAAATCTTCTCAGAAACAAATGGATGAATTCAACCAAACTTCAAAGGAATGATCCTTGGGTAACCCTCTTTCAAAGTTGTTCAAGAAATTTTGATCCAATGATTTAATGGGCGTGGCTAATTCTATATATGGTAAAAAGTGAGTTTTTCTCAGAATCTAATTGATGGGTACCAATTGATATTTACATGAATGATTCTTGGGTGACCCTTTATCAGTCTACTAAAAATAATTGTGATCGGATGAAAAATATTTATTTTATGGGCAGAGGTAATTTTCCAATATGTTATATAGTTGAAACATTGAAAATCATTTTCTCAGAATCTAACAGATGGATATCAACCAAATTTCACTGGAATGATCCTTGAGTTTTCCCCCTTTATCAGTCTACCAAAATTTATTGTGATCAGATGAAATTTATGTATTTTATGGGCAGAGGTCATTTCTCTAAATGTTATATAGTTGAAACTTTCAAAATCCTTTTCTCAGAATGTAACAGATGAACATCAACCAAATTATACATGAATGGTCCTTGAGTGACCCTTTATCAGTCTACCAAAAATTATTGTGATCGGATGAAATATATGTATATGTATTTTATGAGCGGAGGTCATTTTTCTATATATCATATAGTGGAAACTTTGAAAATCATTTTTATCCCCAGCGATGAAATCATCGGGGGGATATTGTTTTTGCCATGTCCGTCCGTCCTTCCTTCCGTCCATCCGTCCAACATTCGTTTCCGCGCTATTTCTTGAAAACTATAGACCGGATTTCAATGAAACTTGGCACACAGCATCACTACAATGAGGACATGTGCATATCATCAGGGTTACTCGGTTCGACCGTCAAATTTAGAGTTACTGCCCCTGACTGTTTAAGCCATATACATACATGGTGATATTCATTTCCGCGCTATTTCTTGAAAACTGTAGACCGGATTTTAATGAAACTTGGCACACAGTTTCACTACAATAAGGACTTGCACAAATCATCAGGGTTACCCGTATCAACCGTCGAATTTAGAGCTACTACCCCTGACTGTTTAAGCCATATACATACAGAGTGATATTCGTTTCCGCGCTATTTCTTGAAAACTATAGACGGGATTTCAATGAAACTTGGCACACAAATTCACTACAACGAGGACATGCGCATATCATTGGGGTTACCCGGTTTGACAGTCAAATTTAGAGTTATGCCCCTGACTGTTAAAGCCATATACATACAGAGTGATATTCGTTTCCGCGATATTTCTTGAAAACTGTAGACCGGATTTTAATGAAACTTGGCACACAGCTTCACTACAAAGAGGACATGAGCATATGTTCTGGGTTACCCAGTTTGATCGCCGAATTTAGAGTTACTGCCCCTGACTGTTTAAGCCATATACATTAACTCCATTGACAATGAAAATATGTTCGGCGGGGGATATCAATTCAACGAATTTGCTTGTCTCAGATTGTAATCGAAGGATATCAATCAAACTTCATTTGTATGATCCTTAGGTGACCCTTTATCATGCAGCCTAAAATCATTGTGATTGGATGAAAAATATGTCTTCCAGAGTAGAATCTTTGAAAATCATTTTCAACACCAGTAGAAGCCAAAAAGATCTTAAAATCTAGTCAAAACTTTTCCTTGCTTTTACAAGAATTTCAAGCCTGTGGAGCAACTTGAGCCATTCATGGCTTTCTAGTTGCTTCTGTCTGCTCTCTGGGAGAGCATAATATAGCCGCCGCTTCGTCTGTCCGTCCGTCCATCCGTCTGTCTGTCCGTCCGTCCCCACCTATTTCTCCATAACCCTTGGGCCAAATCAAATGAAACGTACCATGAGAACCTCCTATGATATAGTGTTGATGCATCTGTGAAGGTTTTTGGATTTGAGGCGTCGTCATGGGAAAAGGGGACTTAGGGTAAAAAACAGTTTTTCCCAAATTTCTCCTAGTCTATAACTGTCAGAATTTAGTGAATTTTCATATTTGAGTAGCAAATCAGATGCCCTTTACTATAAACAATTTGAAATTAACATAAAAAAATATTTTACGGAAAAAGGGGGCTTAATGTTTGTTACCTTCAAGTTAGCATGTAAAATACAGTTATTCTTTCATTTCTTCTAGTCTTATGCTATGAATTTGATGAAATTTCACATTTGAGAAGCAAATCAGATGCCCTTTACCATAAACTATTTGAAATTTGTGTCTGAAAATATGTCATGCATTAAGGGGGTTTAATGTTTGTTACCTTTATGTTAGCTGTATAAGAGCCCTTGCAATCTGACCACAGAGCATATCTCCCAAAGTATAATAGCAATCAACTTGAGACTTTATGGGTGGATAGATCTTATAGAGGACAAGTGAAGTGCACAAGAACTACAACTCTTACTTGCATGATTTTGAAGTTATTGCCCTTTGTTATTTTTGATACTTAGATTATGTATGAAGCATATCCCCTAAAGTGTTATAGCTATCAACTTGAAACTTTAGGGGTGGATAGATCTCATGGAGGACTAGTGCAGTGCACAAGAACTACAACTCTTACTTGCCTAATTCTGGAGTTATTGCCCTTTGTTATTTTTGATACTTAGATTATGTATGGAGCATATCTCCTAAAGTATAATAGCTATCAACTTGAAACTTTATGGGTGGATAGATCTCATGGAGGAGAAGTGCTATACACAAGAACTACAACTCTTGCTTGCATAATTTTGGAGTTATTGCCCTTTGTTATTTTTTATACTTAGATTTTAGGTAAATCTCTGACAGTACAAAAGAATCTTTATTCTATTAGGCTTCATTTTACTGTTAAGCTTTTGTTGCGGGGGATGTCCATGTCCAACATGGCTTTTGTTTTTGTGACAATGCCTTATTCAGGGAGCATAATCCGTCTCTGACGGCTCTTGTCTTGGAAACCGTTGACTGCATTTTAATTGAACTTTGTGGAAAGCTTCACTACAAAAGAGTTGATGAGCATATCATGGGGGTAACCCAACTGCACTATCAAAATTAAAGTTTCTGCCTTGTGATTGGTGAAGCAATTTACATAAAGAGAAATATTCCTTTCCAAGCAATTTCTTGTTAACCATTTGCTGGATTGCAATGAAACTTTATCGAAAGCTTTACTACAAGGTGGAGATGTTCATATTTTTGGGATGACCTACTTTGTTCATTAAATTTAGAGTTACTGCCCCTGATTGGTGAAGCCATATCATCCTTTTGTCCCGCTGTCTGAGTTTCATCTCCACCCTTTTTCTTGGAAACAATTGTCTGGATTTCAATGAAACTTTGTGGAAAGCTTCACTATAAAGAGATGCGCATTACGTTGGGTAATACAGTTCAACTATAAAATTTAGAGTTACTGCCTCTGATTGGTGAAGCTGTATACAAGGGTTGTTCAAAAATTAACCGGATTTTGCCTGGCAAAATTGTATTTTTAAAACAAATTAAATTTGGTATCATTCGCTGTCGGAATTCAATCCACTTATGGTTATGTCAAATTGATATAGTTATCGAACATAGCACGCGTGCATCTGCCATATAAAATACCATGGAAACAAGTACCCGGCACAGCAGATAAAATAATACATATATTTGGTCTTCGTTTGTAAATATTTCTTCTTTTCTAACTGTTGAAACATTTGAAAAATAAGTGAGTAGTTGGAATAAGTAATACAAACTCCTTGTCTTAATTTGAAGTAATTTGACCGTATAGTTTTCTGATAATATTCGTTTGAAATGTGGCGGGGTAAGTGTTTCGGAACGTTCTAGATGACGTCTACTGGATGCTTGGAATTTTGATCTTTAATAATTCTATTCATTATCTACCAAAATAACGAAAGGCAAAAATCAAAAACTTGTCACACTGAAAGGGAATGGTTCATTCTTCCAAATGCTTAATTTTATCGGTGAAGACGCTTCCATGACCAGAGACATAAGTGGAAGAATGGACAGAGAGAAACTTGTCAAAGCAACTGTAGGGACGTTAATTGCTGAGTCTCTGGAAGATATAGGCGATTAACTTAGAGGTACCTTTCTGAGAACCTTGACATCGTACCATTCGATTTTTACCTTTATATAAACCATAAAAGCACAGCTTAATTACAGGAACACTGAACTCATCCTTCTTCTATAAATAACGAGTGGTGACAAGCTAAATTACACAACACAAAATGTCTCATTTCTCCACAACGTCCCTAACGTCATGTATAGTTCGCCGCCACCTAATACCCATGTACTTTTGTTAGCGTGTGAAATGAATATACATCGTTCATTTGCTTCAGGCTTTGGCAAGTTTGATCATATAAAGTGTCCCGTTAACATGAGTATACTTTTTTCACATAGCGATAAATCAGTGATGATTAATAGACCTACTCCAGATAATAATTGAACATCCCTAGTACATACAAAGTGATATTCGTTTCCGCGCTATTTCTTGGAAATCATTGACTGGATTTTAGTGAAACTTTGTGGAAAGCTTCACTACAATGAGGAGATGCGCATAATCATCAGGGTTACCCCTATTAGAGTATTAAATTCAGAGTAACTGCCCCTGATTGATGAAGCCATAATACACAAAATGTACATACGGAGTAATAATCCATTCTGGGCTATTTCTTGCTAACCATTTTCTTGATTTCAATGAAACTTGGAAAGCTTTACTACAAAGAGGAGATGCACGTAATTGGCTATTAAGTTCAGAGTGTCTGTCCCTGATTGCAAGAAATAGTGCAGAAAGGATTATTACTCTGTATGTATATGGCTTCACCAAACCATTTTCTTGATTTCAATGAAACTTGGGAAGCTTTACTACAAAGAGGAGATGCAAATATTTTTAGTGTTACCCCATTCGACTATTAAATTAAGAGTTACTGCCCCTGATTGGTGGAGTCATATCATCCTTCCATTCATCTGTCTGAGTTTCATGTCTGTGATATTACTTGGAAACCATTGACTGGATTTCAATGAAACTTTGTGGAGAGCTTCACTACAAAGAGGAGATGTGCATGCCATAGAGGTTACCCTGTTCAACTATTTGATTTTGAGTTACTGCCTCGGATTGGGACCGCATTGAAAATGGGAAAGATCCATGCCATATCAAGGGAAAAGGGGCCTTAATGACAATTTTCTTATTTACACTCTATAAGCAACAAATATGGCCCAATCTTCATGGAACTTGATCAGAATGATAGCTAGATCACTAGGATAAAACCTATTGAAAATTGGAAAGATCCATGCCATATCAAGGGAAAAGGGACCTTAATGACAATTTTCTTGTTATAACTGTGGGGGCCAAAATTTTGGCCAAAACTTTATGAAAGTGGGTTTTGTGTAGAAATTATCTCCTTTATGACATCAGCCAATTTAATTGATGTGATTCTAGTTTGGTCCCGGTCCATTTATTTTTGTGGAAGATACGGATGCTGGACTTAAAAATTACGAGGAAATTTCAATTTTCCGGACTTTTTTCTTAACCCTTGGAGATATTGAGCTGGTTTTTGTTATGTGAGTCCGCATCAATGAGTTACAGAACAAGTTCGAGTTTGGTTCCAGTCCATTGACTTTTGTGGAAGATACGGATGCTGGACTAAGAAAATTATCAGGAAATTTTTGTTTTCCTGAATTTTTTTCTTAACCCTTTGAGATATTTTGCTGATTTTTGGTATGTTAGTCCGCATCAATGAGTTACAGAACAAGTTCGAGTTTGGTTCCGGTTCATTGATTTTTGTGGAAGATACGGATGCTGGACTTAAAAATTACCAGGAAATTTCAGTTTTCGGACTTTTTTTCTTAATCCATAGAGATATTGAGCTGATTTTGGTATGTGAGTCTGCATCAATGAGTTACAGAAGGAGTTCGAGTTTGGTTCTGGTCCATTGATTTTTGTGGAACATACGGATGCTGGACCTAGAAATTGCCAGGAAATTTCTGTTTTCCTGAATTTTTTTCTTAACCCTTGGAGATATTGAGCTGATTTCTGGTATGTGAGACTGCATCAATGAGTTACAGAACAAGTTTGAGTTTGGTTCCTGTCCATTGATTTTTGTGGAAGATACAGATGCTGGACTTAGAAATTACCAGGAAATTTCAGGATTTTTTAGCTCACCTGAGCATGATGTGCTCAGGTGAGCTTTTGTGATTATTGAATGTCCGTCGTGAGGAGTGCGTCGTGCGTCGTCATGCGTCAACAATTTAAGTGTTTACACTCTAGAGGCCACAAATATGATCGAATCTTCATGAAACTTGGTCAGAATGTTGGTCAGGTTGCAAGGATGGGCCCTATCGAAAATGGGAAGGATCCATGCCAAATCACGGGAAAAGGGGCCTTATGACCAATTTTCTTGTTTAAACTCTAGAGACCACAAATATGATCTAATCTTCATGAAACTTAGTCAGAATGTTGGTCAGGTCACAAGGATGAGCCCTATTGAAAATGGGAAGGATCCAAGCCAAATCACAGGAAAAGGGGCCTTATGACAAATTTTCTTGTTTACACTCTAGAGACCACAAATATGGCCCAATCTTCATGAAACTTGGTCTGAATGTTGGCCAGGTCACAAGGATAATCCCTTTTGAAAATCCGAAGGATCCATGCCATATCACAGGAAAAGGGGCCTTAATGATATTTTTCTTGTTAACACTCTAGAGGTTGTAAATATGGCCCAATCTTTATGAAACTTGGTCAGAATCATTGACAAGTCACAAGGATGAACCCTATTGAAAATGGAAAGGATACATACTATATCAAGGGAAAAGGGGCCTTAATGATAATTTTCTTTTAAATGCTCTAGAAGCCACAAATATGGCCCAATTATCATGAAACTTGGTCATAATTTTGGCCAGGTCAAAAGGATAAAACCTATTGAAAATGGGAAGGATCCATGCCATATCACGGGAAAAGGGGCCTTAATGACAATTTTTTTTGTTTACTTGCTAGAGGCCACAAATATGGCCCAATCTTCATGAAACTTGGTCAGAATATTGGACAGGTCATAAGGATGAACCCTATTGAAAATGGGAAAGATCCATGTTATATCACAGGAAAAGAGGTCTTTATGATAATTTTCTTGTTGTAACTCTAGAGGCTACAAATTTGGTCTAAACTTCATGAAACTTGGTTTTTTGTAGAAATTATCTCCTTTATGACATCGGCCTATTTAATTGATGAGATGTTGGTCAAAGAGACTCAGGGGAGCGATCTAGGACCATCTTGGTCCTCTTGTTTTCTTTATCCTCAGAGATATTGAGCTGATACATAAAATCTGATACAACTTATATTTTGGAGAGGTAGTTATACCTTTACCACCACAAAAGATACTGCTCTAGGGATATATATATGTAAATCCGGTAGGGGACTTGGTATTGCCATGCAATACTTCCAAATGCTCGTTGATAATGAGTGTTTGTGTCTTTTCCCAATCTAAAAATAACTGACTGACATACGGTTTCTTAAATTAAATGACTGGTAAAGGCTAGGTTTATCAGACAAATAATACTTTGTCCTTGGTTTATGTAGACAGAAGATAACTTGTCCCTAAGTTTGATATACTAGATTGACAAACAAAATATTTTGAGGGGGATATCAATTCAATCAATTTGCTTGTTGCCCTTTGTTGATTTACAAAGAATACGCCATTGACCAGCTTTTATGGGGGCATAAATGTTTTTCAAACATATCTTTTTCACTTAAAAAAGGATTATAGCTTATATTACTTTTAATGCCATTTATGAATGAATTTTCATAAATCTGTCAGGTGTAGTGCCAGTGGAGTGATACTGGCCCTATTGGGCCTCTTTCTCAAGGGTTAACTTGCATAGAGGACATGCTTTGATTGAAAGATCAGACCTTTGATCTAGCAATTTGCCACAGTCTGCATTTGGGGTCAATTGGTCAAGGTGAAGGGGGTCAAAACCGAGACTATAAACTGCAAAAAAAGTATACCAACTATTCACACATAGGGCATGTGCATCTGTTGAGTGATCTGACCCGGCCTCGAGCATGTCCCCAGAGGACCCACCCACCTTGCCACTTTCTTTGCTTAGAATCTCTTGGTAAAGGTTATGTGGTACAAATACATCCATATAGATGCCATTTGTTGGTTTTTAGCAAACTTATCAAGCATGGAGCACAAACTGGCTGTATAATCTGACCCAGACTTGCGCAAGTGTAAAGGGATCACCTGAGTCTGCAACATTCTGAGTAATGGATAAGTCTTTCAAGGCCAACCCAAATAGCCCCTTTTTAGCTCACCTGAGCTCAAGATGATTTTGTGATGCATGATGTCTGTCGTCCATCCTGCATGCTGTGATCAACATTGATTATATCCCCTACCTACTAAGTAGAGGGGGGTTCATTGGTTTCACCATGTCTGTCTGTCTGTCTATCCCTCCATCTGTCCATCCGTTCGTAGACCTTTTTGTTTCCAGACTCGAACTCAAGAACTAAGTGCCCTACAATCATGAAACTTTATACAAATGTTCTTTATGATGAAAGGAAGTGCCTTATTGTTTTAAGGTCACAAAGGTCAAGGTCACAGTCAGCCTTTGTTATATGCCCAAAGGGTTGTATTATGTTTTGGCACTGGTCGTTTGTCTGTCTGTCTGTCCGTCCGTCAGCAATTTTTTGTGTGCGCAACTCCTCCTAAACTATCAATGGGAATGAGCTGAAACTTGGCACAATTACTCTCTATTATGTCTAGTTGTGCATAAGACTTTTGAAATTTAAGTTGCCCAAGTCATTCCTGAGAAATCTTGAATTATCTACCCTTGAATTGAACAAGAATTACTGTTTTTTGTGTACGCAACTCCCCCTAAATTATCAATAGGAATTAGCTGAAACTAGACCCGATTACTCCCTTTGATGTCTAGTTGTGCATAAGACATTTGAAATTGCTCCAGTTATTCTTGAGAAATCTTGAATTATCTGCCCTTGAATTTAACGACTATCACTATTTTTTGTTGGCGCAACTCAACCGAAACTAACAATGGGCATTAGCTGAAACTAGACACAATAACTCCCTATGATGTCTAGTTGTGCATAAGACCTTTGAAATTTAAACTGCCCCAGTCCATTCTGAGAAATCTTAAACTATCCGCCCTGGAATTGAACGAAAAGCACTGGTTTTTTGTGTGCGCAACTCCTCCTTTACTGTCAATGGGAATGAGCTGAAACAAGACACAATTACCCCCTATGATGTCTAGTTGTGCATAAGACTTTTATATTCAAAATGCTCCTGTCATTCTTGAGTTATCTTGAATTATCTGCCCTTGAGTTGAATGAAAAACAAAATTTCTTGTGAGCTCACTCTCTCTTACATTTTGGATGGGAATGAAAGTAACCTTGCCACAAAGACTCTGTAGGTTGTCTTTTTATGCCCCCGATAGGGAGGCATAATAAATTTGACTTGTCCGTCCGTCCGTCTGTCCGTCCGTCTGTCCGTCCGTCCGTCCGTCATTCCGTCCAAAAACTTTAACATTGGCCATAACTTCCTTATTTCTATCAAAGCGGTGTCGGGGGCATTGTCATCTTACAGTGACAGCTCTTGTTGTGCTTAGGACTAAATATTTTTTCATATCTAAATTAGTTGCTGGTTTATCTGCCCTTTACTTAACAAAACAGTTTTTTTACAGATTACAGAGTTATTTTGTGTGTGTGCACAACTCCTACAAATTTAATTGAATTCAACTGAATCTTGCCACAATGTAACCCTGAATCTTGGTTGAGCAGAAGACTTCAGAAATTCAAAAAGCTTGGGTCCTGCATGTATTATCTACCCTTGAATTGATTGAAATTCACTATTTTTCTTTTGTGAGCAACTGAAACTTGCAAATGACTGTTTGGCGTATAGTTGTGTATAAAACCATTTTCAATTTACACTCAAAGGGTTATACTTTGTTATGGCCCTAGTGACCTGTCTGCCTTTTTGCATTTTTTTTTTCTATCAATCAAGCT
The DNA here is from genome assembly GCA_948146395.1 of Fragum whitleyi. NCBI lineage: Eukaryota > Metazoa > Mollusca > Bivalvia > Cardiida > Cardiidae > Fragum > Fragum whitleyi. The sequence goes on from OX411552.1 coordinate 23,435,702, forward strand.
CATGATACTGAATAAGCCCAATCAAGTGTACATGTATATGCGCTGCTCTGCAAAGCTCTTGTTCCATTTTTGTTTCAGGATTCTAACTCAAGAACCATGTGACCTACAATCATGAAACATTATACAAATGTGCCTTATGACCGAAGAAAGTGCCCTATTGTTTTGAGGTCACATAGGTCAAAGGTCAATGTCACAGTCAGCCTTTGTTCAATTTTCGTTTCCAGACTCTAACTCGAGAATCAGTGACCTAGAATGTTGTTTATGACCCAATTATTTTTGGGCCACATAGGTCAAAGGTCAAGGTTACATTTAATTTTTGTTCAATTTTTGTTTCTGAACTCTTATTCAAGAACCAAGCGACCTAGAATCATGAAACTTCATGCCAATAAATATGGGCATGGCAGGGCTTGGCTTATTTTGAGCTTAAAATCTTTGAAAGATATCTCCTCCTGAACCACTGGGCTAATTTTAATGAAACTTTACCTGAATGTTCCTTGGGTGACCCTTTTTAGCTCACCTGAGCATGAAGTGCTCAAGGGAGCTATTGTGATCGATCATTGTCCGGCTGTCCGTCTATCCGTCACGGTGTCAACTTTTTCTTAAAAGGACATCTCCTCCTAAACTTATGGGTCAAAATCAACCAAACTTGGCAGAAATATTCCTTGGGTGGTCCCCTATGAAAATTGCTCAAATGGAAAGGATCCGTGCCATATCACGGGAAAAGGGGCCTTAATGACAATTTTCATGTTTTCACTCTGGAAGCCACAAATATGGTCCAATCTTCATGAAACTTGGTCAGAATGTTTGTTAGGTCATGAGGATGAAGTCTATTGAAAATGGGAAGGATCGGTGTCATATCACGGAAAAAGGGGCCTTAATGACAATTTTGTCAAAAATTTCTTTAAAGGACATCTCCTCCTAAACTTATGGGTCAAAATCAACCAAACTTGGCAGAATAATTCCTTGGGTGGTCCCTTATGAAAATTGCTCAAATGGAAAGGATCCGTGCCATATCACGGGAAAAGGGGCCTTAATGACAAAATTTTTTGTTTTCACTCTAGAAGCCACAAATATGGTCCAATCTTCTTGAAACTTGGTCAGAATGTTTGTTAGGTCATGAAGATGAAGTCTATTGAAAATGGGAAGGATCCATGTCATATCACAGAAAAAGGGGCCTTAATGGCAATTTTGTCAACAATTGCTTTAAACAACATCTCCTCCTAAACTTATGGGTCAAAATCAACCAAACTTGGCAGAAATATTTCTTGGGTGGTCCCTTATGAAAATTGCTCAAATGGAAAGGATCCATGCCATATCACGGGAAAAGGGGCCTTAATGACAAATTTCATGTTTTCACTCTCGAAGCCACAAATATGGTCCAATCTTCATGAAACTTGGTCAGAATGTTTGTTAGGTCATGAGGATGTATTAAGTCTCTTGAAAATGGGAAGTATCCGTGTCATATCACAGGAAAAGGGGCCTTAATGACAATTTTCTCGTAAGAGCTCCAAACGCCACAAATATAGTCTAATTTTCATGAAACTTGATCAAAAGTCTGCCAGGTCACAAGAATGAACTCTGTTGAAAATGGGAAGGTTCATGCCATATCATAGGAAATGGAGTCTTAATGATAATTTACTTGAAATATCAGGTGAGCGATTTAGGGCCCTCAGGGTCCTCTTGTCAAATTTCATTGCACCCCCCCCCCCCCCCAACCCCAGCCCTCCCATGTGCCAAGAGGAAAGGCCAATTTTGCAACGTATGAGTTTGAAATCTCTTGGTCAAGATCAAGTGGTAAAATTCACCTAGGAATGCCACATGTTCAATGGGAGCTATAAGGATCACCCTGAGTCCGTATTCTGTCGTCACAATTAAAAACTTCTTCTCTGAAACAACTGGGCTGATTTTAATGAAATTTTGTCAGATAGTTCCTTTGATGACTCTCTGTAAAATTTGTTTTTGCATAATGCTTATTGACCCATAGATATGGGCATGGTAGGTTGTAGCATTATTTCATTTTGAAATCTTTGAATGACATCTCCTCCTGAACCCCTGGGCTGATTTCGATGAAACTTTTCCAGAATGTTCCTTGAGTGACCCCCTTCAAAAATTGTTGGCAAAATTCTGATTGGCCCATTGATATGGGCATGGCTTATTTTGAGCCTGAAATCTTTGAACAGCATCTTCTGAACTACTGACTAGATTTCTATTAAACTTAAACAGAATCTTCCTTTTGTGACCCTGTTTAAAAAATTGTTTGTGAAATTTTAATTGCCCCCAATAAGTATGGGCTTGGCAGGGCGGTTTTTTTTTTGAGCCGGTAATCTTTGAAACTTCTTCTCAGTAACCAATGGACAGATTTCAACCCAACTTGGCAGATTTGTTCCTTGAATAACACTTCTCAAAAATTGTTGGAGGAATTTTGATTGACCCCCAAGGATAGGCGTGGCAGGGTTGGGCTTGTTCTGAGCCTCAAATCTTTTAAATATTTTCCTCAGTAAACAATGGGAAGCAAATTTTCACTTTGAAATCATGGAATAACATCTCCTTTTCAACATCTAGGCAGATATGAATGAAACTTTGCCAGAAAGTAACTTGGGTGAGAACCACTGGACCAATAAAATTATGTGAGCTGTTTAGGGCCTTTTCTTAGAATTATTAGCAAATTTATCACACAAAGAGCATGCTTCAGCTGAGCAATGCAGCTCATGCTAGTGCCCAGTGGACCACCCAAAACCTGCCACATTCTTAGATTCAGGCTGATTGGTAGAGCCCAAGGGTAGAAAACAGCGCACCAAGAAGTCAATAGTGGGGGTTTTAGGGGTTTCTTTTGGTTTTACTAATACATTGTGCAGTTGCTTCGGCTGAGCGATTCACCCCTTGCTCAAGCAAGTGCCCAGGGTCCACCTGAACCTGCCACATTCCAAGATTAGGGTCTATTAGTCAATTTGTTTGTTTGAAAGGAGTTTAACGCCATTTTCAACAATTTTTCAGTTACATAGCAGTGGCTGAAGAAACCTTTCAATGGATTATGGTATTTCTCACACCAGTTACACCATTACATCCTTTCCTATCCTCCAGCTGCTATTCCTCATAGGTGTCGATTTTCCCAAGGACAAGGTGGACCCATTGTTCCTTTTTAAAAACTTTCCGCCTATAGGGAAAGCGTTTCAGCTGAACGATCAGACGGTGTTATAAAAATGCCTAGATGCCCCCAGCGGTGTGCCACAATCTGCCATTCAGGTCCTTTGGTCTAGGGGGTCAAATCTGAGACTAAAACCACACAAAAGTATACAAATTATTCACACATAAGAGAACAGACATCAGTTGAGTGATCCAACCTACGCATGCGAATGTGCCTGCCATGTTGCATGATTTTGGGTCTGTTTTTCACGGTAGACCCAAAATGCCATTTAAAGTTCACCTGAGCACAGAGTGCTCAAGGTGAGCTGCTCAAGGTGAGCTTTTTATGGGTGCGTGATGTGTATCTGTGTCATCATGTTGCCAACAATTACCTTAACCCTTTGCTGTTTAATCCCTGCTTTTTACGTGTCTGTGATTTTATGATTGAGAAAACATTGTGAAAAAGAAGAAATTACTTCTGACAAGCCATTTCTTCTTTTTCCACACTATTTTCTACCCTACTGAATGGTTATTTTTCAAATTAAATCCACTCTAAATTTCCGTCTGCAAAACCTTTGAATTTGGACAGGTCCAACAGGAAAGGGTTAAAGACACTGTAGAGACCATTATTTTTGCCTGATCAACCTGAAAATTGGTCAGGATAATTGTCTTGATAAAATCTCGGATGTTTTTAAATTGGGTCAAGAGGGGTCAAAAAAGATGTCAAGAGGTAAAATCTTAGTAAAACCTTGTAAACACTCTAAAGGCCATTTTTTGGGGGCCTATCAACTGGAATTTTAGCAAAGTTCGAAGTTGGGTGAAGTTGGGTCAAAAACTAGGTCACTAGGTCCAATTTTAAAAGAACTAGACTAAGAACTGCTCAAAGGTATACAACTATTCAAGCATAGAGCAAGCACATTGGCTGAGAGATCCAACCTTGACTTGGGCATGTGCCCAGGGGACCTGCTCACCTTGCCACTTTCTGAGTTTGGATCTCGGGATCAAGGTCAATGGTACAAAAACACCAATGAAAATGCTATTTTTTGGGGGGTCTAGTAACCTCATCATGCAAAGTGCATGTGCATTGGCTGAAGGATCCAATCCAGGCTCTTGCCCAGGAGTCGACCTGCACTTGCCAAGTTCCACTTTTTGGGTGGATCAGTCAAGGTCAACCCAATATGCTGTTTTTAGCTTTAACCTTGGTCATAACTTTTGGATGGTATGTGATAGAGCCTTTATATTTTACATTGATTTTGGGACAAGACCTTTCTGTTGGTACCAAGTTCAAGGTCATCAGTCAAAGTCATTTTTCAAGGTCAAATATTTTAAAAAAAACAAACAAACCCAAAACACTTTAAGAATGGCCATAATTTTTAAAGTCAAGGTCATTTTTCAAGGTCAAATTTGTTGAAAAAATAATAGTTTTAACATTGGCCATTACTTTTAAATGGTAAGTGATAAGGCCTACATATTTCACATGATTTTTATGCCCCGGTATCGAAAGATCGGGGCATATTGCTTTACTCATGTCCATCTGTCTGTCTGTCTGTCCGTCCGTCTGTCCGAAAACTTAACCTGAAAACTTAACCTTTGCCTTTTCTCCAAAAGTATTTGACATAAAAAGCTGTACGTCAAGGTCATCTGTCAAGGTCATCTGTCAAGGTCAAACTTTAAAAAAAATGCTGTTCCGGGGGCATTTGTGTTTCACAAACAGATCTTGTTGACTTTGACTTAGCCTTTCTGTAGATACTAAGTTCAAGGTCATCAGTCAAGTTCATTGTGTTATGAAAAATAAAACTATAGCATTGGCCATTACTTTTGATAGGTAAGTGATAGGGCCTTCACATTCATATGATGATTGCATGGGTCTAGACCTTTCTGTTGGTATCAGGCTCAAGGTCATCAGTCAAGGCAATTTTCCAATGTCAAATTTTTAAAACATTAAAACTAAAATTGGCTATAACCTTTGAATGGTTAGTGATAGGACCTTCATATTTCAAACATGGTTTTAAGTAATAAAAATCAAATCTTGAGGTATTATGATCACTTTGGTATCGTTGGTGTTGGGGTAAGTGTGGGATGACAAACATTAAATTTGTTCATAATTTTGTTGTTATTGAAGATATCTTTATGAAACTTAGCATGTGTGTTCATCTTACAAAAGCTAACTATAGTATGAAGGGGGATAACTATGGAAGCATTTTTGTAAGAGTTATGCCTTTTTTTTTACTTGGATGCTTTGCATAAACCGGCTCCTACACCCGAGCGTTGCACCCATAGGCGGTGTTTTTGTTTAAACTTTTCATGCATAGAGCAAGTGTTTAAGATAAGCAACAGCCCAGAATTCCGCACAAACTTGCTATGGCCTGCATTTCAGGTCAATTGGTTGAGGTCGGGGATGTCAAAACTGAATAAATCTGCTCAAAAGTATACAAACTATTCACACATAGAGCATAGGCTGAGAATTCAACCCGGGTTGCCAATGTGCCCAAGGGACTGGCCCACCTTGCCACATTAGGAGTTTTGAATCTCGGTCAAGGTAATGTTTCTTTGCTAATGCTCTTCAAAAGTTGTTAAAAAGATTTAATTCTATCAAAAGCGCTGGTTGCCATGGTAAAAGAAAGACCAAAAATTGCTGAAAATCTAAGAAATATTTTTGTCTCCTCCTTTATCACTGGGCTAATCAATTTGAAACTTGGCTGTGATGTTCCTTGGGTAACGCTCTTCAAAAGTTGTTAAAAGAATTTTATTTTATAAAACACTCTGGTTTCCTTCGTAATGGATAGGCTGAAAATTGGCAAAAAATTGTCGAAAATCTTAGAATTTTAGTATAGATCTGAGTTTCTGCAGACAACTGGAGAAGATTGAAGAAGAATTAACGCAAGGCAAGAAATTGCAGTTGGTGGACTACTTTCCGAGAAGGCAGATATCATCCGAGATCTAAATGACAAGATTCTAGACCATATTTAAACAGACAATATCGCAACAGAGCTTTTTGAGAGTGAGGAGAATGTGATCAAGCTGAGTTTGAAGCTATGGAAACTCAGAGCTACGTTCAAAAACACCATTGATTTGATAAAGCAGAAATTTGATCCAGATTTGTGGATCATGCAGTCATTGTTACATCTTCCAAAACCCAATAATAGCGTCCTTAGTTTGAGAACGTCCAGATGAAAACTTTTTCGTAGATTGGAATCCCTTGGGCACAATCAAGATTCGTACAGTACCGGAGCAGATAATTGAACATGGTGGTGCGTGAACAGAAAATGGGTTCAAGTCAGTGTTTAGTCGAGTTGGGGGTCTTCCTTTAAAAGAGAACTTTGCATTATGGAAGCAGAAAAACAGGTTTCAACCAACTCTACAAACCGAGGGGGTATTTTGCTTTTTAAATTGAAATATTTCATTATTCTTAACTTATACCCTATGTTGATGTTACTCATTGTGAATTGTCTCATCAAGACTTTTCAAATTAGTAACCACATCATAGGTTTCATTGGGAAAATGAAAGATTTTAGATTTGCTTTACCCCTCTTATCTGGACCCCTTTTCATTAGAGACTTTAACCTACAGACAGCTACTTTCACTGGGTCGAAACAAATCGAGAAAAATGTGAGGAAACTTAATGATAAAAGGAACATTGAAACAAAACTTGTATGTTACTATTGTGGTAAAAATCATCTAGCTGTAAACTGTAAGGTGAAAACTGAAGCTAAATCTAGGCTAGTGAAATTAAAGGAAATCAGCTTTAAGGTAACTGCGGACATATAACATTGTCGAACTTTTGACTTTTAAAAATCTCACAACAATTGCTGAGATGTATCTTTGAAGTAAGGGCCAAAAACAAGCACGTAATAAAAAGGGTTTTAAGCTTGTTCATTTGTTGTTGTGACATCATAAAGGGAGCCAATCCCATTTCCGCTTGCCAAACTCAGCATTGCAAATATTTTCTGAATTAATCAGCTGATTTTTTATGAAAAAAGTTTTTATTTGGAAAGTCGAAGAACGCCCCAGCTAGGCGTTCAGTTTTTGTGCACATTCAAACAGAAAAATCAGATTTGAAATGCTATCTATTTCACGATTATCAAGATTTGACTTTCATTTTTTCTTTTCTTTTTTTTTTTATTTTTTTTAAAAAGAAGAAATTTCTCAAAATTTTGTCTGGTAACCTACGCTGATCATTAAGTTTTTCTTAAAAAATCTTCTGCCCAGAAACAACTGTATGAATTTCAACCAAACTTCACAGGAATGATCCTTGGGTGACGCTCTTTCAAAGTTGTTCAAGAAATTTTGATCCAATGAAAAACATGGATTAAATGGGCGTGGCTAATTTCCAAATATGGTAAAAAGTTAGTTTTCTCAGTTTCTAATTGATGGATACCAATTTGAGCATGTCAAATTCTATGTCTAGGATATTATCAGTAAATCATAAAATTTAAACTTATGGATCAATTAAGCCAGTTTCAGTTTCCATTCAAGAGAGGTATTTAAAATTTGTTATTTTTTTGCAGAATGGAGATGGATACCTTATTGTTGTTCCAGTGGAGAACTTTTATTATACATTAAAATGTATCCATGAAAGCAGTGGTCATGCCCGGAAATTTACTATGTGGATATAGGTAGTAATGACATTTATATCATTATTGTTATTAGCCATTAGCAGAGGGTATGCTGTTTTCACATTCAAGCATATACAGTCGATATTGCTAGAGCGACCACGTCTATTAAGCAAACAATTTCAATAAGCAACCACCAGAAACAATCCCTTCATTGTAAGCAAAATCTCTGAAATAGAGGACATTTTAACAAAAATTGGTTATTGTTGAATCTTATGTTATTGGAACCCATTAGAATTGTCTCATTAAGACGATTCTAATGGGTTCGAACATCATAAGATTCATTACGACTTGACCGACAATCTATAAATGGTATCAAAAGTTACATTTACATTTATCAAAGTATTTCCCATTAAGCGACCATTCCCATAAACAACCGCTTTTTGTTGGTCCCTTAAGTTGTTGCTTAAATCCCGTGTTAAATTGTGTGATGTCATAGATTGACCAAGCAACGTCAGTATAACAAGATGGACGGTGTAATGCATAAGGGCATATTAGTAGGTTTGTAACTGGTTTTATATCATTTCAATGAAATTATCTTACTAGATAATCTCTCTTTTTATACAATAATAGTGTTAATTCATGCTTTTTCGGGCTTAACATTTACAGAGACCCCATTTTTCGGGACCCTGCAAAAGTTAACGCCCTCAAAAACGTGAAATTTTAGAAAATTTTTAAGTTTAACAATATTTTCATCTTAACCCTTTGCTGTTTAATCCCTGCTTTTTACATGCCTGTGGTTTTATGATTGAGAAAACATTGTGAAAAAAGAAGAAATTGCTTCTGACAAGCAATTTCTTCTTTTTCCACACTATTTTCTACCCTACTGAATGTTTCTTTTTCAATTTAAATCCACTTTAAATTTTCGTCTGCAAAACCTTTGAATTTGGACAGGTTCAAAATTTTGTAAAACAGGAAAGGGTCAATTGAAAAATAAGTAAGATAACTTGACTGAATTAAATGTTTCAGATCATAAGAACATATGCAGGTCTACCAAGATCAGTACGAGAGAAGTTTCTTAAAGGTTATGTTAGCTGCCAATGTAGAGCTGCTCAAGTGAATGAAGCTGAACTCAAACCTATAAAGGCAACTAATGTTTTTGAAAGAGTTCAGGTAAGTGCCATTTAAGTGGGCATGTGATTGATCTATGTTCATTGGTCTTCAATGAAAATGTTTCTTAAATAAGAGTGTTAGTGAGGAACAGATAGTGAGGGTTAATTTGAATTTTCAGGCTTTGAGGTCACATGGTCATGGAGTGCTCCAGGTGAGCTAAATCAATCAATCCATGTATGGCGTGCAACCGTTCAAAATTTAAAAAAAAACTATAACCAAACTCTTTATCAGACAATCACAGAAATGGTCTTCACTTTCAAGATACTTCACAGATTTGGAAACCATGTAAAACTCTGATTGCAATAGCAACAGACTGAAAAAAAACACACACACACCCCTCAACCGTCAGGCCAATTAAGAGCTTTGAAATATGGTGCAATACTTCAAATCAATAGTTCAAAGTGAAAACAAGTCCTATGTTATGGGATCCAAGTTTTCACATAGAAATAAAGCATAATTTTTTAAATCAATACACCAAGACCATACTTAATTAACAGGGTCAAACTTTGTTTAGAAACAATGATTTACAGAAACAATGATTTATGAACACCTCTTTTTATTTGGGGAGGGGGGGTCTCCTTAGCTTTATTAGCTCCACTGGCAAAAAGCCAGCAAGCTATTGTCTTAGCATTGTGTCCAACAAACGTCAGTCCATTCAACTGTGCGTCAGTGTGTGAACTTTTCCTTTAGACATCATCTTCTCCTCAATCAATGGGCATATAAAGACGAACTTGGTAGAAATGTTCCTTGGGTGACCTTACTTATATTTTTAAAGAAATGTTGATTTCTCAAAGTGTTGTTTTCAGTCAAAGTAAGCTTTGTTTAATGAAAGTCTAGATATGTTAAATCCAGTGGAGCAATACAGGCCCTCATGGGCCTCTCATATGAATGGAAAAATGAATTTTCATCACCTGTGTGATTTCATTTTTTTAAGGTTGATCTTATTGACTTATCAACAAGACCCTCTGATGATTTTTGCTATATCCATCACTTGATGGACCACTTCTCTATCTATTGCATACATGCTGCATCTATTGAAACCGAAAACTGCAGAAGAGGTGAACAGCGGCTTGAGATGCATGTTTGGAACCATAGGGTTACCTACAATTCTCCAGGCTGATAATGGAACAGAATTTAGTCAGATGAACAAAATTTTTGAAAGTAAGTTTTATCTTTTTATCTCAAGGTGAGCTTTTGTGATCATTCAAAGTCTGTCTTTCAGTGTCTGACATCAGCAATTTAAATGTTTACACTCTAGAGGCCCCTCCAACTGCTGTCCCATCTTTATCAAACTTGGTCAGATTGATTGTCAGGTCACAAGGATGAGAATCTATTGTAAATGGGAAGTGTCCATGTATTATCACATCTTATTAGTGTACACTTAAGTGGCCACACTGGTGGCATGCAACTTGGTTAGAATGTTTGTCTGGTCACAAGTATAAACACTACTGAAAATGGAAGCAATTAATGGGATATAATGGGTGAAAGGGTATTATTGACAGTTTTCATGTTTACACTGTAGAAGCAATGAATATTGCCCAATTTTTATGAAACTTGGTCAGGATGTTTTTTTCTGGTCACAAGGAAGTTCAAAGATGGGCTGCTTTTGCAACATGCAGTCAATGCACTGTTATTCCCCCAGCATAACAAATATTTTTCGGGGTAAACTGGAGTCATCCTTCCTGTCTGTTTGTCTGAAATATTATGAAGATTTGTATGACACTATTTTAAACTGTCATCTCCCACTGTCTGAAGAATTATCTCCCCTGGACTTTACACAACATTTTCTCTTTACAAACATAAACTGTGCAAATAATTTACAACTGATTACGTGTTGCAGCTTCTTTTCAATACGAATAAAATTTATTTAACTATCAATCACAATTTGAAGTTTAGCAAGAGGAAATTCTGGAGTCTCGACACCTCAATGGTTTAAGATCCCCATTGAACTTAGACAATATTTACTCTTTATAATATGACCTAAGTCGCGGGAGTGAAATAGTTGAATATTTTTGTTATTACACGGGTGTTATTACACTAGTGGAATAACTATGCTAATGAGCTTAAAGCAAATGGCAACGCTATTTTGTAACCACGAAAATGATGTCATAATCTATATATTGTGACGTCAGTTTTAAACAGCGTTATAAGTTTCGTGGAAAATTGATATGTTGAATTTCAAGAATTTTGATGATATTTCGCAAAATTTCGGGTTATATTATAAATAGAATAGAGGCGCAGCCTCGTTTTTATCTGTTTATAGATGACTCATTTAATAAATTCTGTATTCAATGACCACTCATTCAATATCCTCTATTTATATACATATACAACTTATTTTACTACAAATTTTTTCACAAACTTCCCCTTCATATTGCTTCAATATTAACACTTTCCTGTTTTACACAATTTTGGACCTGTCCAAATTCAAAGGTTTTGCAGACGAAAATTTAAAGTGGATTTAATTTGAAAAAAAAACATTCAGTAGGGTAGAAAATAGTGTGGAAAAAGAAGAAATTGCTTGTCAGAAGCAATTTCTTCTTTTTTCACAAAGTTTTCTCAATCATAAAATCTCAGACACATAAAAAGCAGGGATTAAACAGCAAAGGGTTAAGCTTCGAGCTCTCTTCATGAATATTACCATACTGGTTGGAAAAAAAAATAATTTTAAATAGAGTTAAAATTTAATGGACATAATCACTAAAACTCTCTTTGCTTTTGCTTCAGGTGGCCAGTGACCTTACAACGGATGATGAAGTCATTGGTTGGGTTTTGCACCTGATAGTTTCATGGACGATCTCAGTGGAGATACATACCAAATGATTAAGAAAGTTGTAGAGTACGATATATTAAATTGTATAGCTGCAAATGACTAAGGTAAAGTGAATTTTACAGTAATTCCTTATCTGTATTTTTATGGGGGTTTTTCTTCTAGCTGTTTTTGTAGAAGACCTGAGGTGATGCTTTAGCTTTTGTATTATTGTCAAAAATAATTGAAAATATGCATTTTATGGGCAGATATCATTTCTCTATATGTTATATAGTGGAAATTTTGAAAATCATTTTCTCAGAATGTAACTGATGGATATCAACCACATTTTACTGGAATGATCCTTGGGTGACCCTATATCAGTCTACACAAAATCATTGTGATGGTATGAAAATATAAATTTTATGGGCGGAGGTCATTTCTCTATATGTTATTTATTGAAAACTTTCAAAATTATTTTGTCAGAATGTAACTGATGGATATCAACCAAATTTTACTGGAATGATCCTTGAGTGACCCATTATTAGTCTACAAAAAATCATTTTGATCAGATGGAAAATAGGCATTTTATGGGCGGAGGTCATTTCTCTATATGTTATATAGTGGAAACTTTAAAAATCATTTTCTCAGAATCTAATTTTTGGATAGCAACCAAATTTCCCTGGAATGATCCTTGAGTGACCCATTATTAGTCTACAAAAAATTATTGTGATTGGACAAAAATGTTTTTTTTATGGGCGGATGTCATTTCTCTATATGTTATTTATTGGAAACTTTCAAAATTATTTTCTCAGAATGTATCATATGGATATCAATCAAACATTTTTGGTATGATCTTTGGGTGACCCATTATGATGCAGCCAAAAATCATTTAGATTGGATGAAATTATTTCTTTTATGGGCGGAGGTCATTTCTCTATATGTTATAAAGTTAAAACTTTGAAAATCACTTTCAACATCAGTAGAACCCAAAATATCTAAAAATCTAGTCAAAACTTTTATTCGCGTTTACAAGAATTTCAAGCCTGTGGAGCGACTCAAGCAATTCATGGCTTTCTAGTTTCTAATTGTGCTTAATAAGCTCAACTTCAACATGTAGAAATCCTATACCTCCTAAGATAAGGGATTGAATTGTTAGAGCAACATATCAAAATATTTGTATAGCAAGGTATTTAAAAAGATAAAACACATAAGCATCTTTAAGAAGTTCAAGAGAGTTTTTATATAGAGTTTGATTATACATGTTATATTATTTGGTTGATGAAGGTCAAGAATTACCTAAATAAATCTGTATCTTTGCTCACATATAAACTTCCAAAATCTAATGCTCATGAAACAGAAATTCTTTTATAACTCTGGCCTTTGAAATTTACTTTGCTAGTTGGTAGTGTTGAAGTTGACATTACAAGAAGTGTATTAAAGAGAGATACCTTAATGCCAAATATATGTTAGTTTTCATACTCTTAACCCTTTGCTGTTTAATCCCTGCTTTTTAGCTCCAGGCCAGCGAGCTATTGTCATGGCAGAGTGTCCGTCGTGCGTCCGTCCGTGCGTGTGTAAACTTTTTCTTTAAACATCTTCTCCTCCCAAACCAATGGGCGGATTTTAACGAAACTTGGTAGAAATGATCCTTGGGTGGGCCCTTCTTAAATTGTTCAAAGAATTTTGATTGGCCCCCAAATATGGGCGTGGCAGGGCGTGGCATTTTTTCACTTTGAAATCTTTAAAAATCTTCTCCTCCCAAACCATTGGGCCGATTTCAATGAAACTTGGCATGGATGTTCCTTGGGTGACCCTTTTCTTAAATTGTTCAAGAAATTTTGATTAGCCCATAAATATGGGCGTGGCAGGGCAGGGCTTATTTTGAACCTGAAATCTTTGAAAGACATCTCCTCCTGAACCACTAGGCCGATTTCAATGAAACTTTAACAGAATGTTCCTTGGGTGACCCTTTGCTTAAATTGTTAAAAAAAAATTGATTGGGCCATAAATATGAGCGTGGCAGGTTGGGCTTATTTTGAGCCTGAAATCTTTGAACGACATCTCATGAACTACTGGGCTGATTTCAATGAAACTTTATCAGAATGTTCCTTTGGTAACCCTCAACTTAAATTGTTCAAGAAATTTTTATTGGTTCATAAATATGGGCGTGGCAGGGCGGGGCTATTTTGAGCCCGAAATCTTTGAACGACATCTCCTCCTAAATCACTGGACCAATTTCAATGAAACTTTAACATAATGTTCCTTGGGTGACCCTTTACCTAAATTGTTCAAGAAATTTTGATTGCACTAAAAATATGGGCGTGGTAGGGCGGGCTTATTTTGACCCCGAAATCTTTGAACGACATCTCCTCATGAACTACTGGGCCGATTTCAATGAAACATTATCAGAATGTTCCATTGGTGACCCTTTACTTAAATTGTTCAAGAAATTTTGATTGGTCCATAAATTTGGGCGTGGCAGGGCGGGGCTATTTTGAACCCGAAATCTTTGAATGACATCTCCTCCTGAATTACTTGGCCGATTTCAATGAAACGTTAACAGAAAATTCTGTGGTTGACCCTTTACTTAAATTGTTAAAGAAATTTTGATTGGACTAAAAATATGGGCGTGGCAGGGCGGGGCCTATTTTGAGCCCGAAATTTTCAAATAACATTTTCTCCTGTACCACCTGGCTGATTTCAATGAAACATTACCAGAATGTTCCTTGAGAGTCTCTTTTCAAAAATTATTTGCTAAATTTTGATAGGCCTATAAATTTCGGCCTGGCAGAGCGGGGCTTATATTGAGGCCAAAATCTTTGAACGATATCTCCTCTGGAACCACTCAGCCGATTTCAAAGACACTTTACCAGAATATTTCTTGGGTGACTATTTACTTAAATTGTTCAAGAAATTTTGTTTGGTCCATAAATATGGGCATGTCAGGTGGGGCCTATTTTGAGCCCAAAATCTTTGAATGACCTCTTCTGAACCTTATGTTTTAATAAGATTGGTCAAGGGTTGCAGGTTTATTGTGATTGAGTATTTTGGTGCAATATGGACCAGAATCATTTAATCATTACTAAATAGGTCTGAGGAGATTTTGGAGTGTTAATGTATTCATTTAAAGTAAGCTTTATTTAATGAAAGTCTTAAACTCTTGGGCCTCTTGTTATGTGCATGTGATTTTATGATTGAGAAAACATTGTGAAAAAAGAGGAAATTGCTTCTGACAATCAATTTCTTCTTTTTAGCTCACCTGAGCACATCGTGCTCAAGGTGAGCTTTTGTGATCATTGAATGTCCGTCGTGCAGTGTGCGTCATGCGTCATGCTTCGTTTGTTGTCAGGCGTGCGTCGTCAGGCGTCAACAATTTAAGTGTTTACACTCTGGAGGCCACAAATATGATTGAATCTTCATGAAACTTGGCCAGAATGTTGGTCAGGTTGCAAGGATGAACCCTATCAAAAATGGGAAGGATCCATGCCAAATCACGGGAAAAGGGGCCTTCTGAGCAATTTTCTTGTTTACACTCTAGAGACCAAAAATATGGCCCAATCTTCATGAAACTTGGTCTGAATGTTGGCCAGGTCACAAGGATGAAGCCTTTTGAAAATCCGAAGGATCCATGCCATATCACAGGAAAAGGGGCCTTAATGAACCTTTCCTTGTTAACACTCTAGAGGTGGTAAATATGGCCCAATCTTTATGAAACTTGGTCAGAATGATTGACAAGTCACAAGGATGAACCCTATCGAAAATGGAAAGGATCCATACTATATCAAGGGAAAAGGGGCCTTAATGATAATTTTCTTTTAAATGTTCTAGAAGCCACAAATATGGCCCAATCATCATGAAACTTGGTCATAATTTTGGCCAGGTCACAAGGATAAAACCTATTGAAAATGGGAAGGATCCATGCCATATCACGGGAAAAGGGGCCTTAATGACAATTTTATTGTTTACTTGCTAGAGGCCACAAATATGGCCCAATCTTCATGAAACTTGGTCAGAATATTGGTCAGATCATAAGGATGAACCCTATTGAAAATGGGAAAGATCCATGTTATATCACAGGAAAAGGGGTCTTTATGATAATTTTCTTGTTGTAACTCTAGAGACTACCAATTTGGTCTGAAACTTCATGAAACTTGTTTTTTTGTAGAAATTATCTCCTTTATGACATCTGCATATTTAATTGATGAGATGTCGGTCAAAGAGACTCAGGGGAGCGATCTAGGACCATCTTGGTCCTCTTGTTCCACACTATTTTCTACCCTACTGAATGGTTATTTTTCCAATTTAAAATCCACTTTAAATTTTCGTCTGCAAAACCTTTGAATTAGGACAGGTCTAAAATTTTGTAAAACAGGAAAGGGTTAAGTTAATTTGAGTAGGAGAATATAAGGATAGATTTCTTGTTCCTGAACCTGATTGGTAAAAGGATTTTAATTTTGGCTTTAACATAGGTGGACATTATTTTATAGCCAAAGGCATGCAACATATTAGCATTTTGAGGTTCATAGTGTTGAAGATACAAAGAAATATTTCCTTCTAAGATAAAATTTGAGTGTGCAGACAGATTAACATGGGTTAAACATCAGAGCATATTTGGAAGGAGAATCATTCTCTGTTTTCAAATAAATATACCTCTGTATTTATAGGTCCTGTACAGATAATAGCTATTTCCCACATGCTGCGTAAACCAATTATGGTCCATTGCAACCAAATACACGGAAAGAAAGAGACACTGTAAGGAAAGGGTGAAAATCCCATAGCTCTTGTGAGAGTACCATTTAGCCTCAACCTTACCAATTGGCATTTAAGGTAAATTGATTTTATTGATGTATTATCATTGGAAAGAGGGGAAGCCAAATATTAAGTTGTTAACAAATGATACTTCTAATTTCGCACAAAATCCTGACAAATACATATGTTTGATTCAATTCATTTTTAATTCTCACAATTTTAACTTAGTAATAATCACAACATCATTAAATAGGAAAAAAAAGGCAACATGTGAAACCTTTACCCATAGAAATGAAAGTATCCCCACAATAATTCTTTGATTGGATAACCTAAATTCAAGCTAAACTCTTTTTACCACTGAGAACAATTTCTCAAGAAATGTAACCGTCTTTCTGATGTTGAAAATTAAAAAGAGATCACATTAACGTAATGAACTCTTTTACATTGTTTTTTTTTTTCTGAGAATCTTGTATTATAATATTACAGTGTCCTTTTCCAAATTTCATATTTCAGTTCTTATTAACCTATTCAATTTTGACTTGGATTTTCTGTGCACTATCTAAAAGTAATATATACTTTCATTAGGTTAAATCTAAATGGACTATTTTTATTTGAAAGAATTATGCATCTTTTTTTAGCTCACCTGAGCACGAAGTGCTCAAGGTGAGCTTTTGTGGTCAAGTGATGTCCGTCGTCCATTGTGTGTCGTGTGGCGTGTGTCGTCAACATTTACCTTGTAGACACTCTAGAGGCCACATTTTTTGCCCGATCAACCTGAAATTTGGTCAGAACGATTGTCTTGATGAAATCTCGGACAAGTTCGAAATTGGGTCAAATAGGGTAAAAAATGAGGTCACTGGGTCAAATATATGAAAAACCTTGTAGACACTCTAGAAGCCATATTTTTTGCCCAATCAACCTGAAATTTGGTCAAAATGATTGTCTTGATTAAATCTCGGATAAGTTCGAAATTGGGTCATGTGGGGTAAAAAATGAGGTTACGGGGTCAAATCCTAGAAAAACCTTGTAGACACTCTAGAAGCCATATTTATTGCCCAATAAACTTATAATTTGGTCAGAATGATTGTCTTCATGAAATCTTGGACCAGTTCAAAATTGGGTCAAGTGGGGTCAAAAATGAGGTCACGGGGTCAAATCTTAGAAAAACCTTATAGACACTCTAGAAGCCATATTTTTTGCCCTATCAACCTGAAATTTGCTCAGAATGATTATCCTGATAAAATCTCGGACAAGTTCGAAATTTGGTCAAGTGGGGTCAAAAAAGAGGTCACAGGCTCAAATCTTAGAAAAACCTTGTAGACATTGTAGAAGCCATATATATTTTGCCCAATCAACCTGAAATTTGCTCAGAATGATTGTCCTGATGAAATCTCGAGCAAGTTCGAAATTGGGTTAAATGGGGTCAAAAATGAGGTCACTGGGTCAAATATAAGAAAAACCTTGTAGACACTCTACAAGCCATATAGACTGATTTCAGCTTGGCTATAAATAGCAACTGATGTAGTTCATTTACATTCACATGTTGGGGGAGGGGGCAAAACATGACCTAATTGCTCTTTATTCTATAGTAAAACGGTGAAAATCAATAATCAATTTCTCGCTTATCAAGGTAGTCAGGTGCTTGGAAAAAAGTTTTGTTTTAAAGATAGTTAAATCATGCATCCATCATTATAAATTCAGAGTTTTATGGCACATAAAAGATGTTGAATTTCATGCACAAATCGAGATACCCAAATTGTTCAAATACAGGGAATTTGGATTACAAGATAAAATCTTTCTACATGAAATACCAATTAGACTAAATAATTTTGGCAACAAATAACGTAAAACATTATGATTGAAGATATTCAATGATAGAAATTGTAAATTTAAGAATATGGTTACAGAAATACTTGCTTTCAGTAATATTACATGATAGTTCAATGTACATAACATAACTATTGAACACGTCTTATTATTATCTTTTTCCAAGTTCCAATTTGAAATGTTTGTAATGGTTTTAACATTTATTTTTCATGATACTAAGGTTAGAAAATAGTTTTATACATATGATGTGTAGAAACAGTTAATTATGGAAAATAAGTAAGTTCTTTTTATCTGAATATCAAGTTAACTCAAAAATTTCTCAGACCAATCTTGAAATACAAGTTATTCCTAGTTAATTGAAATTTGGTTAAAAAAATATAACAAAAAAAGCAATCACTTTAACCTAGGCCCAAACTTTCCACTATTTACATGAGTTAGTAATTAAAATATCACTACTATAATTTTAATATTGATAATAATAACAATAATAATAACAACATCGATAATTTGCATTCTAAATTGGCCTTTGTTAGATTTCTCCCCACTTGAGTTCTAGGATGTACATACTTAATATTTCCATAAAAAATTGATATGTGAGTAAATCAAAGTAGATGAAAACCTGTGGCCCCTAGCCTGTGTATCTGCAGAGACTGTCCAGAACTTGATCTATGCCTTGCTATCGTTCAAAGGGTCCCAGGTTCGATTCCTGATAGCGGCACTCATTCTTTCCGACTATTTGTCCCCACCAATGGGTTGAAAATCGTAGACCTACGGTATGTGGGATAGCAGCTGGAGTCTAGGAAAGGATGTAATGGTTGCACTGGTGTAAGAAATACAACGAATCCATTGTTAGGTGCACCAGCCGCCGCAATATAACTAAGAGATTATTGAAAGTGGCGTAAAACTCCAATTCAAATCAAATGTAAGAGACCAATTTAGGCCCTAGTGACATTGTGAGGAAAGATTTTACGTTTGTAATTTTTCTGTTATTGTTGAAAGCATTCACTTGCTAAGATAGACCTCTCTAAGTGGGAAGCAAATATGTTTTTGGTGTGGCTGTATGTGCTGTTTAATGTTTGTGTCTCAGCCACAAATGAAATTGCAATAGGCTTGACTTAAATTTGGAATTCAGTACTGTGTAATGTTTTTTTAAGAATTTAATGGCTATGTACTACCACATTTAGTTGAATATGATATTTGAGCCTAGGTTAGTTTATCAGGCATATTCAGCAACCAAGCAGATGAGTAACTGTAGGTTGAAAAAAGGCTGGACTTGCTGTGTATTGGTTTCTAGACGACGACATGCCACCTCAAAGCTCACAAGCCCATCTCAAAAATGACTTCAACATACAGGACCCCGGTTGAAGCAGCCCTGACTTCAGAATAGTATCAAGAATAAGAAAATTTGTGAATAAATGTTTGAGAGCGTCTCATTCTTGAAACAAGCAATAGGCACACATGGATACATGTATACCTTACCAAGTGGTTAAACACAAATGCTTGGATTTTGTGCAAGAAAGTCAAAAAATACTTGTCAGACTGCTGTTCTTTTGAATGGCAAGTAACTTCTGATTTCAGAAGTGTAATGCTAGTTTTTTTCATAACTGATGCAACCAATATATTGTCTATGTACAATCATAATTTAGAAACTGTAGTTTTTGAAGCTGTAAGGTTTTTATATATATATCCCAAAAATGTTTTAAAAGTGCACAATTGATTGTTGTTTTGGTCCATCATTATTTTGAAGATATCAAGTTGAATACTTAACCCATAATTCATTTCACTTATTCATACATTAAGGGAGAATCATTGACAGTACATGTAGTCAAAATATTGCACTACTATTATATTTAAGATATCGCTGCAGTAACATATACATGTTTATAGTATACAAGTTGTCAAGTACATGTAATTTAAAAAAAAAAAAAAAGACACACTAAGAAAATAATTTTGATTGATATTATGATGAAACGCAATTAAGAAAGACAGAAAACACAGAAATCAGAATTAACAGATGGACAGAAAGATCATTTGCATGATTGAGGAAAAAATATAAAGAAAAAAAGCTGCATAAAAGTTTCAATCTAAAATGCAGGACAAACACAAATTCCTGGGTACAAGATACTTCAATCATTTAGAAATACTATTTTTTTCATTTTAAAGAGATGAAATTATTTCATCAATACTGTAACTTCCCCTAGTCACCTCCACATCTTTTCAATGCTGACTTGCTTAGAAAATTGCTATCTGGTAATGATCCAAAACAGAGTTCCGAGAACAAAGTTAAATGATTCATTTCCTTTATTTTGTCTGGTAACAAAAACAAGTATTTACGATATGTAACGGTTATATAATAGGGTTTAATTAAGCACTATCCATCACCGACTAGTGTGTATTCCATACAAATTCCTGGCCTATCAGTTGACCTTCTGCCCCCAATAACTATCGACTGCAGTGTTCAGTCAGGTGTAGAGAAACTGAAATCCATCTATTTTTTGCCCAATCAACCTGAAATTTGGTCAGAATGATTGTCTTGATGAAATCTCGGACAAGTTTGAAATTGGGTCAAATGTGGTCAAAAATGAGGTCGTGGGGTCAAATCTTAGAAAAACCTTGTAGACACTCTAGAAGCCATATTTTTTGCCCAATCAACCTGAAATTTGCTCAGAATGATTATCCTGATAAAATCTCGGACATGTTCGAAATTTGGTCAAGTGGGGTCAAAAATAAGGTCACAGGGTCAAATCTTAGAAAAAACCTTGTAGACATTGTAGAAGCCATATTTATTGCCCAATCAACCTGAAATTTGGTCAGAATGATTGTCCTGATGAAATATCGGACAAGTTCGAAATTGGGTCAAGTGGGGTCAAAAATGAGGTCACGGGGTCAAATCCTAGAAAAACCTTGTAGACACTCTAGAAGCCATATATTTTGCCCAATCAACCTGAAATTTGGTCAGAATGATTGTCTTGATAAAATCTCGGACAAGTTCGAAATTTGGTCAAGTGGGGTCAAAAATGAGGTCATAGGATCAAATCTTAGAAAAGCCTTGTAAGCAGTGTAGAGGCATCATTTTTTGCCCAATCGACCCAAAATTTAGTCAGAATTCTTCATCCTTTCTAAATCTACGTTAAACAATTTTTGACAGTTCATTCAGGTGAGCGATTTAGGGCCACTATGGCCCTCTTGTTTAAAGATATAGATAGACAATATGAAAGTATGTAACTGGCCTTCTGAACAGTGTCCTATGAGACACAAATCCTGGTTCATATAACAGATAATTGTTTCATAGGCATAATGAGACTAAGGGGCCAAGTGCAGACTACCAGGTATTTTCGTACTTGAGTTGGTGAGGTCCAGGACAACGAAACTTGTAAGGTCTGCCCTTGGTCCCCGCCTAACTTTGCTGAACTAAGTCAAGACCATAATAATGTTACATATTTTTATTCTACTCTTTTACACATAATGCTTAAGTTTGGCATAATGGTGGGCGTGAACCTACAATAACTTTTGCAAATAAAAGCCAATAAAATCAATCAATGTTTTACCATTATATATACATTTTGTGCTCAGTTAGAGCCAAACAAATAGCTCAGATGGAGCTGAAGCAAATAATGCCCAGATGGGGCCGAACAAATAATTCTCAGATGGAGCGGAACGAATAATGCTCAGTGGAGCGGAATGAATAATGCTCAGATAGAACCAAACAAATAATGATCAGATTGGGCAGAATAAATAACGCTGAGATGGAGCGGAACAAATAATGCTAAGGTGGAGCGGAGCTAAATTAAGCTTAAATAGAGCGACAATCAACTTCGACTCAATTGGAGCCCAAAGAATTATACTCCTAAGCACTGTTATCATTAAATCTAAGACTTGTATGGCACCGACAAATCGTCGTAGGGCGCCGAATTGAACACACACAAAAATACTGGCCCCAAAAAACGTGGTGACCCCTAACGTGGTTGAATATATACATGAGATATATAAAAATGATAGATTATTTCAGAGAATTTTGGCTGCTGGTTGGCCACATGAAAGGAAACCCATGGCCTCCATGGGGACAGGGGTTTCCTTTCACCGCCAAAATAGAATTTTGCACCAGCAAGCCAAAATCTGGTTCACGCCCACAATTAATTATCCATAATACAAGGGCCTGGTTGCCTGTAAAAAATTGACTCAGGCTAAATTGATCATTGACAATTGGCAACTCACCGCATGTTGCCTTGGACACTGTCCTTGTCATATGTGCGTAGATTGAAAGCCACTAGTCTGAGGTGCTTACTATAAAACCTTCAATAAAACTCTGTTAACCTTGTTGCAATTGTGTGAAATTGCTTTCTGGCAGATTTGAGACCCTTGCTAATTAGCACATTATTAGTTATACAGTTTCTTGCCTGGGTATATGACGATTTATTCCCAGCTGGAAAAATGATGTCACCCAAGCCGTAGGCGAGGGTTGATATCATTTTTACTGCCGGGAATAAATCGTCATATACCCAGGCAAGAAACCGTATTACGAATTTATTATATTTCAAAGTTTTAGGGCTAAATATCTGTCTTTTGCCTATTTTAGGCGTTCGTATAAACCGATTTCTTTTAAACCATCAATATCCCTTAATGCGCCCCTATGAAAAGCAAACATGTACAAAGTGACGTCATACATAGCTGTGACGTTGTCACACTACTACACTCTTATGTGATATGGAAGCGTTTGTTGGCTGAAACTGCGAGAAACTTGGCACTTTAAATGGACAGATTTGTACAAATTTAAGGTATTTATTGACATCTATATCATTTTTTATTTGCACATTATTAACTGACATCCTTTTCAACTGTATCCTAGTGTATATATTCGGGTTGTGTTATCAGCCAAGCGAGAGAAAAATGGCTGCCTTTACCGTTTCGATTTATTGTCTATGTTCATGTCGAGGCGCCTTAAGGAAACATTAGAGGTAATACCGGAGCGGCCGTAGCTATCAATGTTTGTCAGGTCAGCATTAACCAATGAAATTGCTAGAATTTTCTTTGCAGTATAATAATAGTTTCAGTATAGGCTAAGGCAATTCAATAAATTGGTCAGTGATCAGTAGGAATTTTTTGCAATGGGACAATGCCCTCTTAGGTAGCAAATTGAGTAGTATGATTTGAAAGCCCATGTGATAACATTGTCACTTTCAACACCGTTTGGCTTTGTTTTGTTTTATTTGATTGAAGCACTGTGCTATGAACATGCATAGGTGGGTCCATCAGAGGGAGACGAAAAACACGCCAAATAAAATTTAAAAGACGCCATAGTAAATGATTTTCGAAAAAAAAAATAAGTGAAATGTTAATAATTATCTGTTATATGAACCAAGTTTTGTGTCTCATAGGACACTGTTCAGAAGGCCAGTTACATACTTTCATAATGTCTATCTATATCTTTAAAAAAAAGATGCATAATTCTTTCAAATAAAAATAGTCCATTTAGATCTTAGTAATAATCACAACATCATTAAATAGGAAAAAAAGGCAACATGTGAAACCTTTACCCATAGAAATGAAAGTATCCCCACAATAATTCTTGGATTGGATAACCTAAATTCAAGCTAAACTCTTTTTACCACTGAGAACAATTTCTCAAGAAATGTAACCGTCTTTCTGATGTTGAAGATTAAAAAGAGATAACATTAACGTAATGAACTCTTTTACATTGTTTTTTTTCTGAGAATCTTGTATTATGATATTCCAGTGTCCTTTTCCAAATTTCATATTTCATTTCTTATTAACCTATTCAATTTTGACTTGGATTTTCTGTGCACTATCTAAAAGTAATATATACTTTCATTAGGTTAAATCTAAATGAACTATTTTTATTTGAAAGAATTATGCATCTTTTTTTTAAAGATATAGATAGACAATATGAAAGTATGCTATTGTGGTCATAGAATGTCTGTCGTCAGTCGTGATTGTCCACAATTTCTTTAAACATCTTCTCCTCCTAAACCAGTGGGCCAATCTTGATGAAACTTGGCAGGGATGTTCCTTGGGTCAAGCTCTACCAAAGTTATTGAAATTAATGAAATCCACTCTTAACTTTCCCTTTACCCTTAACAAAAAGGGTGAAAAATATGAAAATCTTTAAAAATCTTCTACTCTGAAACCAGAAGGCAGACAGCTTTCATATTTGGTATGTAGCATCAGCTAGTGGACCTCTACCAAGTTTGTTCATATCAAGACCCTGGGGTCATATTTGGGCTTTGCTCGGGCCCAACCCTTTTTACATAGAATCAAAGAGCGAAAACCTTTAAAAATCTTCTCTCAAACCAGATGGCAGACAGCTTTCATATTTGGTATGTAGCATCACCTGGTGGGCCTCTACCAAGTTTGTTCATATCAAGACCCTTGGGTCAAATTTGAGCTTTGCAAGGGTGCATCCCTTTATCTCTTATGAGCACAAAGGGTAAAAAAATCAAAATCTTCAAATATCTTCTCCTCTGAAACCAGAAGGCAGACAGCTTTCATACTTGGTATGTAGCATCATCTAGTAGACCTCTACCAAGTTTGTTCATATCAAGACCCTTGGGTCATATTCAGGCTCCACCTGGGCGCAACCCTTTTTACATAGAATTAAAGAGCAAAAATCTGTTAAAATCTTCTTTAATCGAAACCAGAGGGCACACTGCTTTCAATTTTGGTATGTAGCATTATCTAGTGGGCCCCTACCAACTTTGTTCATATCAAGACCTTTAGGTCATATTTGGGCTCCACCCGGACGCATCCCTTTCAGCTCATCTGAGCACGAAGGGTGAAAATAGGAAAACCTTCAAAAATCTTTACTTCTTCTTTCAACTCATACATTTCTACCTGTTCAACCTTTCAGGCCATCATGATTTGAATGTTTATTCGACAACAACTACCTAACAGTAATCAGGAATGTGTTCTTTTTCCTGAGGTAAGCACGCTTCTTATAACAAAGATTTACACAAAATTTATGATTCATTCTAGCGTAAAGGATAAATCTTTTTCGAGTGTCCTGTTGTTTTTCTTATTATCAGGAGTGTTGAACTGACACTCCAAGTGCATAATTGCCGAAAAAGAGCTAAGAATAGCAATAGTTTGAAAGTTCTCCCATTTCTTTGTAAGCTTGGCTGTTTGGAAGAGCTAATTTAGCTTCTGTTATCATCTAAATATCTTTGGTATAGTCATTTGCAATTTTAGCTCCACTGGCCGAAGGCCAGCGAGCTATTGTCATGGCTGGGTGTCCGTCGTGCGTCCGTCCGTCCGTGTGTGCGTGCTTGCATAAACTTTTCTTTAAACTTCTTCTCCTCCTAAACCATTGGGCCGATTTCAATGAAACTTTATCAGAATGTTCCTTGGGTGACCTTCTTTTAAAGTTGTTCAAGAAATTTGGATTGACCCCCAAATATAGGCGTGGCAGGGTGCAGCTTATTTTGACCCCAAAATCTTTGAACGACATCTCTTCGTGAACCATTTGGCCGATTTCAATGTAACTTTACCAGAATGTTCCTTGGGTGACCCACTTTCAAAGTTGTTCAAAAATTTTGGATTGACGCCCAAATATGGGTATGGCAGGGTGGGGCTTATTTTGACCCCAAAATCTCTGATCGACACCTTCTCCTGAATCACTGGGCCGATTTCAATGAAACTTTATCAGAATGTTCCTTGGTGACCCTTTTCTAAAGTTGTTCAAGAAATTTGGATTGACCCCCAAATATGGGTATGGCAGGGTTGGGCTTATTTTGACCCTGAAATCTCTGATGGACACCTTCTCCTGAATCACTGGGCCGATTTCAATGAAACTTTGCCAGAATGTTCCTTGGGTGACCCTCTATCAAAGTTGTTCAAAAATTTTGGATTGACCCCCAAATATGGGTATGGCAGGGTGGGGCTTATTTTGACCCCAAAATCTCTGATCGACACCTTCTCCTGATTCACTGGGCCTATTTCAATGAAACTTTGCCAGAATGTTCCTTGGGTGACCCTCTTTCAAAGTTGTCCAAGAAATTTGGATTGACCCCCAATTATGGGTATGGCAGGGTTGGACTTATTTTGACCCTGAAATCTCTGATGGACACCTTCTCCTGAATCACTGGGCCGATTTCAATGAAACTTTGCCAGAATGTTCCTTGGGTGACCCTCTATCAAAGTTGTTCAAAAATTTTGGATTGACCCCCAAATATGGGTATGGCAGGGTGGGGCTTATTTTGACCCCAAAATCTCTGATCGACACCTTCTCCTGATTCACTGGGCCTATTTCAATGAAACTTTGCCAGAATGTTCCTTGGGTGACCCTCTTTCAAAGTTGTCCAAGAAATTTGGATTGATCCCCAAATATGGGCTTGGCAGTGATTGGCTTATTATGACCCTGAAATCTTTGAACATCTCCCCCTGAACCATTGGACCGTTTTCAATGAAACTTTACCAGAATGTTCCTTGGGTGACCCTCTTTCAAAGTTGTTGAAGAAATTTGGATTACATGAGATCCACTTGATCAGGTTAGGGGTTTAGGACCACTCTGGTCCTCTTGTTTTAAAGTGATATCTAAATAGTTTTCTTCCTTGTAATTTTACATATTAGTTAAATAAGTTCATTTCTTCATAAGTCAGTTTCAACTTAGAAAAAGTCAGAATTCCTTCTGAATGCTAGTGACTTTCATTACCTTCTATTTTCAATATCTCTCTTTCAAATCTTGAGATTTGCAGGCCCTCTTGGGCCTCTTGTTATTCTTTGTTTATATCTCAGCTTTTATTGGCTATAATCAATTGGAAATTTACATGTCTTTACAATGACAGAGCTATGAATACGATCAATGGGGATAACTATACACTGCCCTCCAAAAGATCCTTCACACACATTTCATTTATAAGATTTTCAGCTCTAATCTTTTTAAACAAAGTTATAGATTAGTTTTTATTACTTAAAATCTGATTATTCCCATTTGAACGCTACTTTAGACGACAAAATGACTGTTGATAAAGATACTATTTTAGAACAATGTATAACAGAAAATATTGAGACAAAAGGAGAAAATGCTGATTATCAGTGGAACGTTGTGAGAGACTTGTAAATAGCATGCCTAGATGCATGTTCAGGCTGTCTTACCTGCTAATGGAGGCTACACTAAATATTGACAGAAGTTGATCCCCTTGATAGAAAATTTGGCAAAATGGTGAACTATTCTGATTTTGTCGATTTTACATGATTTTGCCATTTCTGGTATTGCTTCTTAATTGATACATTGCAATAAAGATATAAAGTATACATTTTATTAGTAAAAATAATATAAAACTTTGTTTTAAATTACTTAAGCTAAAGATCTTTAAAAGAAGTGTGTGTGAAGAAACTTTTGGAGGGCAGTGTAGATACATTTTTCTAAGAATTATCCCCCTTTTCCTCCTCAATATAATTGAATGCATATTTTTAAGCTCACCTGAGCAAAAAGTGCTCAAGGTGAGCTATTGTGATCGTACCTTGTCCGTCGTCAGTCGTCCACAATTTCTTTTAACATCTTCTCCTCCTATACTGGAGAGCCAATTTTGATAAAACTTGGCAGGGATGTTCCTTGGGTCAAGCTCTACCAAAGTTGTTCAAATAAATGAAATCTACCCTTAGCTTTCTCTTTACCCTTAACAAAAAGGTGAAAATAGGAAAATCTTCAAAAATCTTCATCTCTGAAACCAGAAGGTAGATTGCTGTCATATTTGGTATGTAGCATCATCTAGTGGACCTCTACCATGGTTTTTTTCATATCAAGACCCTAGGATCATATTTGGGCTCCACCCGGGCGCAACCCTTTTTACATAGATTCAAAGAGCGAAAATCTTTTAAAATCTTCTTTTCCATAACCAGAGGGCACACAGCTTTTATATTTGCTATGTAGCATCATCTAGTGGGCTCCTACCAAGTTTGTTCAGATCAAGACCCTTTGGTCATATTTTGGCTCCACCAGGCACACCCCTTTTAGCTCATCTGAGCATGATGGGTGAAAACATGGTATTGATCTTATATAGAAATCATCTTCTTGTTGACATCTGCCTATTCAATTAATGTGATGTCCCAGGGGTCATAGAGACTCAGGTGAGCGATCTAGGACCATCATGGTCCTCTTGTATACTAAAAGGGTCAATAAGAAATTTTGTAAACTACTCACACTAATTCAAAACACATATTGGCATTGTAACAAAATGTAATAATATTTAACATCAACCTTTTTTATGCATACATACATAATACATTCACCATTAAACTGTTTGATGACATCATGTAAAGTGCATTTTTAGCTCACCTGAACACATCGTGCTCAAGGTGAGCTTTTGTGATCATTTAATGTTCGTGTGTCGTCTGTTGTCCGGCGTCAACAATCTTAGTGTTTACACTCTAGAGGCGACAAATATTACACAAACTTTATGAAACTCATACAGATTGTTGGCCAAGCCACAAGGATGAACCCTATTGAAAATGGTAAGAATCCTTGCCATATCAAGGTAAAAGGGGCTTTAAAGACAATTTTCTTGTTTACACTCTAGAGGCCACAAATATAGCCCAATCTTCATGAAACTTGGTCAGATTGTTGGCCAGGTCCCAAGGATGAACCCTATTGAAAATGGGAAGGATCCATGCCTTATGAAGGGAAAAGGGGCCTTAAAGACATTTTTCTTGTTTAAACTCAAGAGGCCACATATATAACATTCTTTTTGAAACTTGGTCATATTGTTGGTCAGATCACAAGGATGAACCCTATCGCCAGGTCACAAGGAGGAACCCTAGGATGGCAAGGATCCATGCCATATCAAGGGGAAAGGGGCCTTTCTGTCAAATATGGTCCAATCTTCATGAAACTTGATCAGAATGTTTGCTAGGTCACAAGGATGAAGCCTATTGAAAATAGGAAGGATCCATGCCAAATCACAGGAAAAGGGGGCTTCATGACAATTATCTTTTTTTTTTGCTCTAGATGCCACAAATATGGTCCAATCTTCATTAAACTTGGTCAGAATGTTGGCCAGGTCACAAGAATGAAGCATTTTGAATAATGGAAGGATCCATGCCATATCACGGTAAAAGGGACCTTAGTGACAATTTTCTTGTTCACACACTAGAGGCTACAAATATGGCCCAATCTCAAAGAAACTTGATCAAAATGTTGGCAAGGTTACAAGAATGAACCCTATCAAAAATGGGAAGGATCTGTGTCATATCAGGGGAAAAGGGGCCTTAATGACAATCATGTTATCACTCTAGAGCTGCAAATATGGTCCAATCTTCATGAAACTTGGTCAGAATATTTGTCAAGTCAAAAGGATGAACCCTATTGAAAATGGGAAGGATCTGTGTTATATCAAGGGAAAAGGGGCTTTATAGACGATTTTCTTGTTTACACTCTAGAGGCCACAAATATGGTCCAATCTTCATGAACTTGGTCAGAATGTTGGCAAGGTCACAAGGATGAACCCTATTGAAAATTGGAAGGATCCATGCCATTTCACGTGAAAATGGGCCTTGATGACAATATTCTTGTTTTCACTCTAGAGACCACATGCCTTAAAAGTACAATTACTAAGTTTGCTGGAAAATTTGAAAATAGTTTATTTAGACAAAGATGCACAGATGACCGATAAAGAACCATCATGGTCCTCTTGTTTTGGAAAATGACATCTTTATTAACTAACCTGAGCATGAAGTGCTCATGGTGAGCTATTGTGATCAAGCTGTGTCTGCCGTGCTTTGTCTGGTCATCTGTCAACATCTTATGTGCACTCTAGAGGTGAGATTTATGAAACAAATGTCTTAAACCTTGGTCAGAATGTGCGTTGCCATCAAATCTTGGTCGAGTTTGAATTTGAGTCAAGTAGGGTCAAAAATGAGGTCAACAGGGCAAATCTTAGAAAAACCTTGCTGTTCACTCTATTTGCTACCTTGTTTATGATAGTATATGACATTGAAAGCTAAAATTTGGCGTTATGACTTAAGGTAGTGGAACCTTAAAACTTCTGAAACATTTCGGACCCCATGAACTTTCGCAATGTTCATGAAAATCATTAGGAAACCTCGGTTAACACTGTTAGAGTTCATTATTTCTGAAATGTTGCAAAACTATTACGGGTTTACTACCTTAAAAAGTTGTTTGTTTTTCAGATGCTGATATGGCTTATGGGATTAAAGTGGGACATTAACAAGTTTGAAGCAGAGTTCATCCTTAAGACAAATGGACATGCTTATTAACCTCTTTAACAGCCAGCATTCTTTAGTAATAATTGCCTTTCATGTTCTTTTGGACTGTCAATACTTTTGTTGTGTGTTTATTTATTTAAGGTTTCATGTGCCATTGGTGTGCTTTGATATAGTTATGATATATTGTTTTGTTTTGAAGTTTTTACCAATCAGTGCTTTACAACTCTGCCTCTACCTTAAAAAATTCTATATAAATGAAGATAAAGCTGATCATATGTGTTATTGTGAAAGCTTTTTCGACCTCGACATTAGTTTATTCAAAGATAAAGCAGCAGTTGAATTGGAAAAGGTCCAGGATATTTGTAAATATTTGAACACTCTTTCGTTGTTGATGGTAATGGTATTATATTGGTAATTAATGGGATCTTTGTAAGGAAACAATAAAGAACTTTTGTTCTTGAACCCTTTGGTTTAAGGTTAATCTAATTAAATCAATGTCTCATTTACCTTCAATTTCAATCTGGCAAGATCTAAATAATGAATTTCCTATTGATGTGCTGAATAAAAGAGTAAAATTACATTGAAAAAAAAAATGTGTACAGCACCGAATGCAATAACTATAAGACAGTATTTATTTTAAAAAAATCTTCAACTTGTCTGCAAATGTCTTAACCTCCTACTAAAGTAGAGAGATCCTGTTCAACATAGTGGAATTTTGGGGCAAACAGGGTTCATGTGGCGGAAAATTCCAGACGGATATCAATTTTATTAGGAATATTATATAAATTGCTGAATATCTATATATTTTACCTAATTTTTGGCGGGAGAAGGAATAGGCTCAGGGCAGATCCATTGTATAGTATGCTCTGTGATTGGACACTGAGCCAAGGGAGTTAAGAGTTTAGAGGTTATAGCTCAGTGATTGGATCGCTAACACTGGGCTGGTGAAACAGGGATAGGACCCTGTAGGTTTGAACATAGATATAGCTCAGTGATTGGGTCCCTGATGCTGGGCTGGTGGAACAGGGATAGGACCCTGTGGGACTACAAGGCCTGTGATTGGGTCCCTAAAGCATGGCCACCTCTATGAGAGGAGAGTAACATCCATGGAGGGTTGGGTGGATGGAAATGAATAAATGGGGAGCCGGAGCCTAGTTCCTTACTAAAAATCTAATGATATCTCTCAGGGATTTTCTGCGACTCCATGCCCCATTCTGCCACACTATTATGTAATAATTATTCATTAAAGCATTTTGATTCATATGTTGCTTGTTATGTAATGATAATTCATTAAAGCATTTTTGATATATATGTTGCTATTTAAGCCGTTGTGTATTAATAAGCTTTAAATTGTTCTACACACAAAAAAGTCTATATTTCATCAAAATTTGCAGACCATAATTATTTTCAGAGATTGGTTGTGATAATTAGCTCACCTGAGCATGAAGTGCTCATAGGGAGCTAGTGTGATCGAGCTGTGTTTGGCGTACAGTCATCCGTCAACATCTTGTATGCACTCTAGAAGCCACTTTTTTGGTCAAAATATCTCGAAAGTTGTTCAGAATGTTTGTCATCATAAAATCTCGGTAAAATTTGAAATTGGGTCAAGTTGGGTCAAATATGGAGTCAAGGTGACAAATCTTGAAAAAACCTTGTGTGAACTCAAGAGGCTACATTTTTGGCATATATGTCTAGAAACTTGGTTAGAATGAGTGTCTCCATCAAATCTAGGTCATATTTGAAATTGGATCAAGAGGGATCATAAATGGGGTAAAGGGGTCAAATCTTGGAATAACTCACATGCATTCTAGAGGCTACATTTTGGCATAAATGTCTTGAAACTTAGTCAAAATGTGTGTCTCCATCCAATCTAGGTTATTGGGTTAATTAGATCATTAGGGGTCAAATTGTCAAATCTTAGAAAAACTTTTGTGCTTTCAAGAGGCCTAATTTTTTAAACAAGTGTCTGGAAACTTGGTCAGAATGTGTGTTGCCATCAAATCTAAGTCAAGTTAGAAAATGTGTCAAGTGGGTTCAAAAATGGGTCAAGGGGTCAAATCTTTGATAAACCTTGTGAGTACTCTAGAGGCCATATTTTTTTAGTGAAATGTTTTGAAACTTGGTCAGAATGTTCTTTCTCTATGAAATCTCAGTCAAGTTAAAAAATGGGTTAAGCTGGCTCAAAAATGAGGTTAATGGGTTAAATTTAGGAAAACCCTTGTATTCACAATACAGAACACATATTTGATTGATCATATTGTCAGAATGTCTGTTTTAAAATCATAGACAAGTTCGAAAGAGGGTCAAAAACTAGGACCCTTTAAAATCTAGTAACTCTTAGTACTTTAGAGGCAGCATATTTGACACAAATGTCTTGAAATGTAATTGGAATGTTTGTTTCTTGATATTTTGGACTTGTTAAGCCAGGCATGAATTTCATATAAGTAGTTTTGCCACCTTTTTCATCAAAATGCCTCAGGTGAGTGCTTAAGGGCCAATGGTCTATTTATATTATTCTTCCCTTATTATTGGTGTGAAAGGCTGTGGCTAACACATTGAATGCTTTAAAAATTGTTATATGAAATAATAAACATTATCCAGGCTGCAATTGATATTATAATACATAAGAATAGCATAAGTGTTTTATTTCTGACTTCTCACACAAAAATGGACCAACCAGAAACTCCATAAAACAAACATAAGGAAGTTTGATCCCACTGCTGAATGTCAAATATAAAAATTGACAATGAATACAAAGTCAGATATGAGATGGAGTATTTGCTGATTTTATCAAGGTATGAGACTGAAAACCTAATCACAGTGTAATAATGTGCTAAGCTGGTTCAGATATGAGAGTGATTTGGTTAAAGGTTTCATACCTACATGAAATCAACAAAAAACTCTCTTTCTATTCTACGATATGAGCAAGTAAGTGACATATCCAATAATTTTAAATGCATGCAATGGGTAAAACACAGTCAAATCAGAGTCTTCACTAGGCACTCAGTAGATGATCATGGAACTAAAGTTGCTGTCCACAACCCAAGACTAATTTCAATACACTGTACGATTGTCCAGGCTGCTCAACCAATGTCCATCCTGTACACATGAAATTGTTAGAAATGCCACGTACAGGCTCATATCTTATCAAGAAGCATAAATGTAAAGGTTTATCCATAAGGGAACTACTTTTTTCTGAAAGGTAAATTTTCAGTTTGGAAATGCATGAATCTTGATGCACATATTTAGAATTTAACTAGTTGTGGACCAAACAATCAACCTGATAGAAAAATAAACCCTAAAGCTTGTAAAGTCTACTGAATGTTATTCCCTTCCATTTTTGTGTGATGGTTCAACAAAGTTTTCCTCTACTTGTTATGACTTTGTGTTGATAACTGTTTTGAAAATGCCTAAACCCTTTCCTGTTTTACAAAATTTTGGACCTGTCCAAATTCAAAGGATTTGCAGACGAAAATTTAAAGTGGATTTAATTTGAAAAATAAGCATTCTGTAGGGTATAAAATAGTGTGGAAAAAAGAGGAAATTGCTTGTCAGAAGCAATTTCTTCTTTTTATACGCCCAAAGGATCGTATTATGTTATCCTCTGCATCGTCTGTCTGCAAGTCTGTCTGTCCCTCTGTCTGTCTGTCCATTAGCAAATTCTTGTCCGGTCCATAACTTTCAAACTCTAAGGCCTATGGTCTTGAAACTTCACAGGTGTATAGATCTCATAGCTAGGGTGTGCAGAGCCAAGAACCACAACTCTGCCATTTGTTATTTTTGAGTTATTGCCCTTTGTTTGATTCAGTTAGCAAATTCGTGTCCGGTTCATAA
This sequence comes from Fragum whitleyi, assembly GCA_948146395.1. Lineage (NCBI taxonomy): Eukaryota > Metazoa > Mollusca > Bivalvia > Cardiida > Cardiidae > Fragum > Fragum whitleyi. The sequence continues at coordinate 23,469,890 of OX411552.1, forward strand.
CTTTCAAACTATACAGTTCACAAAAAGTAGAGGATATCGTACGTTTGAATTGTGGTATTCTGGATAGCTTGGGGATTCATACATCTTCAGGGCCCCATTTTTTAATCATCAACAAAGAAGCCAATTGTTTGATATCGTGACAATATCTGACTGTGAGACACAGGGTTTGACATCCGTCTGGACTCACGTTCTTCTGGTTTCTAGCATACTATTGACTCACTTACGGTGAGCTTTCATTAGACCTCACAATAATCCAACAAAGTGTGATGCGAATACATGATAGAGATAAACACCAAATATTTTTTCTCGAAGTTAAGGTGAACTAAAGTAAGAATTTCCATTACAACATACGTCATGTTAAAATAAGCGCTATACCCTTCTCTTCTTAAATGTTCAATTTGCGGACATGTTTTAGCAGGAAAGGGAATTCCATAACTACCATATTATCATGAGACAACTGCTAGTTGGCCAAGAAAAAGTTAGATTGTCCTGAATAGTTTGCAACAACAATAACCTTATGTTTTAACAGATTATCCCCTACTTTTTGTGAACAGTATATAAGGCCTATAGTCTTGAAACTTCAAATGTGTATAGATCTCATAGCTAGGATGTGCAGAGCGCAAGAACCACAATTCTACCATTTGTTATTTTTAGCTCACCTGAGTACGAAGTGCTCAAAGTGAGCTATTGTGGTAAGGTGGATGCCCAATGTCCGTAATCCGTTGTGCGATTTCCGTCGTCAACATTTGCCTTGTATGCACTCTAGAGGCCACATTTTTTGCACATCAACCTGAATTTTGGTCAGAATAATTGTCTTGATGAAATCTTGGACAAGTTGGAAATTGGGTCAACTGGGGTTAAAAACTAGGTCACAGGGTCAAATCTTAGAAAAACCTTGTATGCACTATAGAGGGCACATTTTTTGTCCATTCAACCTGAATTTTGGTCAGAATGATTGTCTTGATGAAATCTCGGACAAGTTAGAAATTGGGTCAACTGGGGTCAAAAACTAGGTCACAGGTTCAAATCTAAGAAAAACCTTGTATGCCCTCTAGAGGCCACATTTTTTGCCCGTTCAACCTGAATTTTGGTCAGAATGATTGTCTTGATAAAATCTTGGACAAGTTGGAAATTGGGTCAACTGGGGTTAAAAACTAGGTCACATGTTCAAATATTAGAAAAACCTTGTAAGCACTCTAGAGGCCACATTTTTTGCCCGTTCAACCTGAATTTTGGTCAGAATGATTGTCTTGATGAAATCTCGGACAGGTTCGAAATTGGGTCAACTGGGGTCAAAAACTAGGTCACAGGGTCAAATCTTAGAAAAACCTTGTATGCACTCTAGAGGCCACATTTTTTGGTCAATCAACCTAAAATTTGGTCAGAATAATTGTCTAGATGAAATCTTGGATGAGATCGAAATTGGGTCATCTTGGGTCAAAAACTAGATCACGAAATCAATTATAAAAATCCTTGTTAGTCAACCTTAAAATTGTAAAAAAGAGGATGCTCAAGGTGTATAGAAGCAAACAGCTTTGTTTAGCTCAGTCATTCATCATTCTATTTCTCATACTTCTTTTGAAAATTTAAGATAGTTCAATCAGGTGAGCGATTAAGGGCCACTAATGCCCTCTTGTTGAGTTATTGCCCTTTGTTTGTTTCAGTTAGCAAATTCGTGTCTGGTCCATAACTTTGAAACTATAAGGCCTATGGTCTTGAAACTTCACAGGCGCATAAATCTCATAGCTAGGATGTGCAGAGTGCAATAACCCTAACTCTACCATTTATATTTTTGGAGTTATTGCCCTTTGTTTGATTCAGTTTGCAAATTCGTGTCCGGTCCATAACTTTCAAAATACAAGGACTACGATGTTGAAACATCACATGTATGTAGAACTTATAGCTAGGGCGTTTGATTACATTATCCCAATTTGATTGAATTTGTGAATATTTTAGTAGTACTCGGGTACATATAATTACTTGAAGAATAGTGATGATATCCATAAGTAATCCACAGTTCTTTAATTGCCTAAGAACACATTTTCCCAAAGACAAATAGGAAAACAAAACAACACTACCATCATAATAAATATGATATACTATATTGGTTGCTAGAAAATATTCTAAAGATCGATAAAAAGTTCAAAAAATCACCCATTTATTTCTGAGCTTCGGGCGTATAATGCCACGCCCAGCATTGCTCTTGTTTCGAAATGTTTTCTCAATCATAAAATCACATGCACGTAAAAAGCAAGGATTTAACAGCAAAGGGTTAAAGGTGTTACATAGAATATTGTGTTGTCTGTACTTTTACATCACCTGAGCAAAATGAGCTCACATGAGCTTTTGTGATCACCCTTCATCTGGTGTCCGGCCAGCAACAATTTCTTTAAAATGTATCTCCTCCAAAACTACTGAGCCAATTAAAACCAATTTTTTTAGGAATGTTCGCTAAGTAGTCCTGTTCCAAAATAGCATAAGGAATTGAAATAGGTTGAACACGATGGTTGCCATGGCTGTCCAGTGTTTCAATGAAAATCGTAAAGGGAGACGCTAACTTTCATCTCAAATGTACAATTTGTATTATAAGAAAATTAACAAACAATACGGCCACTTTTTCCATGAAGGAGGATTTGCATTCAAAAGAATTTGACATGAAGGCCCCCCTTTTCCATGACGCGGCCGCCGTCATAGCGCAGTTGGTAGCGCGTCGGACTATCAATCTAGAGGTCCCAGTTTCGATCCCCGACGGCGGCACCCATTCTTTCCGACTATTTGTCTCTCACCAATGGGTTGCTAGTCGTAAACCTATGTGAGATAGCAGCTGGGGGCTAGGAAAGGATGTGGTGGTTGTACTTGTGAGAGAAATACCAGGAAACCATTGTTAGGTGCTCCAGCCGCGATATAACTGAAAAAATGTTTGAAAACGGCGTTAATCTCCATTCAATCAATCAATCAATTCCACGCCGCGACTGAAATACACTTAACTGCAACAACATGCACAGATTCAGGTGACAATGAACATTTCGTAGAAATTTCTTTAAAATAAGTCCATAAATAAAGGAGAGGTTGCGTTCACAAGAATTTTTACAAGAAAGCTCCCTTTTCCATGACGCGGCTGTTGTTTACTAAACCACGACCTTATAGGCAAGGTCAGGTGACCAAGAAACATTTTGTGAAAGTTTCATCCAAATCATTCCATAAATAAAGGAGTTGCGTTCCCTAGATTTTCTAAATGAAGGCCCCTTTTTTTATGACGCGGCTGAAATCCACCAAACCGTGACATTATGGGCTACATAAGGTGACTAGAAACATTGGTCAAGGTTTCATCCAAATCGGTCCATAAATGAGGGAGGAGTTGCGTTCACAATATTGTTTTACATGACGGACCCTTTTTAATGACGCGGCTGAAATTCACCAAACCTTGACTTCGTACGCAAGGTCAGGTGACTAGGAACATTCCGTGAAAGTTTCATTTAAATCGGTTTCATAAATGAGGGAGGAGTTGCGTTCACAAGATTTTTTCCATGAAGACCCCTTTTACCATCACGCGGCTGAAATTTACCAAACTGTGACTTCATGCGCAAGGCTAGGTGACTAGGAACATTCTGTGAAAGTTTCATTTAAATCGGTTTCATAAATGAGGGAGGAGTTGTGTTCACAATATTTTTTTTACACGAAGTCCCCTTTTCCATGAAGCGGCTGAAATTCACCAAACCGTGACTTCATGCGCAAGGTCCGATGACCAAGAACATTCTGTGAAAGTTTTATCTAAATCGGTCCATTAATGAGGGAGGAGTTGTGCTCACAAGAAAAAAAGACTTACTTACGGACGGACGGACAGACGGAGAATAAGACGTCAATAAATGACCGCCTCCGGTGGCGTATAAAAACTCAAGATAATAGCGTCTGACAATAAAGCGTTGAATTGACTTCATCATCTCATTGCAGAGTCTTCCATCATGACTCGGGAACCACGACCCATAGTCCTAATTTTGCGGCAGTCCAAATGATACAAACTTCTGTAAAGGAAGACAACTGTAATGTTCGAGATAGACGAAGTAGTCCGTCAAAGTGGTCGCATTTCGGACGCGAAAATCGCAATTTATACCCGTATGGTAGATCTATATAAGAACTTTCAAAAATTCTCTGTCATCACCAACGTCATGAAAAACCCAAACGTGACCAAAACCATGGGTAAATAGAATATCTTTCGCACATACACAAGTCTGTTCTTCCCGCTTCATCTAAGAAAATTTAGTAAACCAGACCAAATGAGTTAGCCAATTTAATGATAAGCCGTGTGTTGTAGGGTCCCCGAGTGTACATGAAAAGAAGAATTCAATATGACAAGCTACAAATTAATGAGAAAGCACGGATCCTAAATATGCATGTACAAATTGTACATGTATCATGATAGTCTCTGAATTTAGTAGGATAACATTGCGGGAGAAATACTTATTCATAAGTATCATTTTTTTTCAACTTTCTAATAGAAGTCAGTTTTTTATTGGCCTGGTTTAGCAGGCCATAGGAAACAACCCTGTGTCCTGGAAATTGCCTAGGAAAAAGATGATCGAGTCAAAGACCGAACAGCATGAGTACTACGTAGCTTTTTTTGTGCTTATGCGCGCGCAAAAATATATAGGTCTAGCAAACGTCATCAAACTTTTGTGCGACACCAAGTGCTTTGTGTGTTCAACGCAGTGCTTGCATATCACTACGCTGTGCTAATATCAAAGTACTAATAGTACTGCAGGCGAGGGACATGAATAGACGAAACAACACGCGAGGTCAATTTTCAGAAACATAACCTTGATAATTCACATTGTCCTTTTTATGTATACAAGATATTTTCTTACTTATCACTGCCAAAATCACTGCAAAAGATACATAATTTTATATTTGATCTTGACGGATAACCTTGCTAATAGGGAAAAGAAGAAAATGCTGCTAACTAACACTTTCTCCTTTTCCCCTAATATATACCCTATCTGCTACAAACTTTACTAATTTGCCCACATATTGTATGTTATCTGCAATCCTTTACAATTTGAAACTGTCTAAACATTTGTTGTCTTGTAATGCATTAATCTAAATTAGAAAAAAATAAAAGGCTTGTCCCATCCTTAAACAGACGACAAAATTTTAGAATGGGCCAACTTGGAATAGGTTGCAGACAATAAAACAACATGAATGTAATTTGATATATATCAAGGGTAGAAATTTAAAAAATGGGGTATGAGTATAGGGCGGACCATATTGTGGGAAAGGGAGGAATCAATTTCTTGTGTTCCAACAGTAAAATACAACTTCTTTATGGAATTCAATTCAATGTAAAAGAAAGAGCCGACGAGCTTGTGTCCCTAGAAAAACAGAATTACTACGATTGTTAGACGGAATGAAGTGAGTTCGGAATGTGGCTTACGATCCCTATAGATAAATGGAACCCTTGGTTTCCCTAACCTAAAAGCCTTGCTAAAAAGATAAAAAGAATTAAAAAATTGAGTGCATGCCTTGGAAATGAACCTGTTAATATGCGCGAGTCCTTGTCTTGCTCAATAAAAAACCTTGGCAAAAATTGCATCAAAATAAAAATACTGAAGTTAATGTATGCAATAATTGGTAACAGTTTTAACTTTGGGAATACATATAGTTTGAAAACAAAATAAGTCGGTAAAGAATTATCTAAGACTCCAAAAACGTGCCGTCTAAACGCGTTTATACCTGCCCAGGCATATAGGCCTATGTTCCGGCGCAGCAGGACAAGGGTTAAGGATTGATTAAGTACACATCCAGATATAGCGTCATACAACTAAATTGATTACGGAACCAATCGAATCTCGCAAATACAGCAGATGGATCAATAAATTTGTATAAATTTGGCCATTCTCAACGTATAAATTCGCATTCGTGGTTATTCTCTTGCATGAGTGACAGTCAGAGAGATGTCGGCGTTAGGTCTCTAACATGTAACAATAATTAATTTATTGAGCGACATTGGAAGATTCCTAATCTAAGTGTTGCTTGTTGCACAAATTTAAATTACAAGGCGCTGTTTTGATTTCTCTAATTCTTCTCATATGTTCCATGAAGATTACTTAGAATTTCTAAAAGGGAAAACGAATATTTCACTCAAAAAGATGAAAATTGTTCCTTGTGTGGTATTAAATCTTATTTTGGGAGATTCTTCGTCTTCTCTTACACATGCACCTCTGTTTATAAATTGAGCATGTGTGTGACATTTCCAACAATTTGAAATGTGCATGAGCTGCAAACATTGAGCCGTAGACAGCCACCTACGGTAAATATAAAGTTACCTGATGGTTTACAAGTACTTTAAGACCTCATCTATCTACTAAATGCATAGTGAAGACTCTGGTCAGACTGTACGGATGGACAGGCTGGTCAGAGTCTTTGCTATGTACATATATGAAATTGCTGGAAATCTCACGCACAGGCTCAATTGCTATTTACGGCGAAACAACTAAGGGTAAAGCTCAATGTAAATATGTCGTCTGCTTCTATTTGTGCCACTCTACTCGCAGATTTCATCATCAAAGGTCCCTGGACTGGCTCAATATAGCCAATAAATGATGTTCGATTTAGTTGAAATTATTTATGAGTATTGTTTGGCTTTATATTGATTGAATTATAAGTTTTTGATTAGTTGGTTTCAATAAAATAACACACAGAAATCGGATTTTTTATAGAGAAAATGGTGCTATGGAGCACATCGAAAAATCTCAATAACCGAAATCAAAGCTTTCATTTGTAAATAGCTATTCGTCGTTATCTGGCACCAAAACAATTTAGAATTTCACACAGTGGAAGTTCTATCCATATCTTAAAACATTATTAAGAAACACGAATATTTTGAAAGCATTTGAGGTATTCAAATACTAAAATCAAAGTACTGAAAGTACTGATAAGTTGGAATGCGTTCTAGAGACGGTGACCTCAAGCTACTAACGAAGCTGACGCCTCCCGCCCACCACAGATAATCACATAATACGACTCGTCTTTTGACAATGTATTTCAACAACGAGAATCGATATACAGGCCTGAATCTGATGAAAGAAAAAAGATTACAATTCAGGCCCTCAACCGCTCACCTGAATTCGATTGGTCCAGTTGATCTGATCCAAGAAACTTTCTGGCAAAGATTCATTCAAATTTGCCTTATTGTTGAAGAGTCATAATAGACCTTGCCAACCTATTCATCACAGAGGAGACTCAAAATTAGCCCTTCACTGCCACGCCCATATTTATGGGCAAATGAAAATTTTTCCAACAATATTTGAAGAGGCTCATCAAAGGAACATTTTTGTAAAGTTTCAGTGAAATCTGCCAAGCGGTTCAGGGGGAGATGTCGTTCAAAGATTTTGGGCTCAAATAAGCCCCGCCCTGCCATACCATATTTATCGGCCAATTAGAATATAGCGACAATTTTGAAGAGGGTCACCCAGGAAACATTCTGGCAAAATTTCATTGAAATTGGCCCAGCGGTTTAGGAGAAGAAGAAGTTTTAAGAAAATTGACGACACACGACGGACAAATGACGGACAACACAGTCAGGGTGATCCTAAAAGCCCAGGTGAGCTAAAAAGGAAGAAAATGATACGGACCATACAGCCAACTAATGGACGCACAGACGAACACTTATACACTTTTTTTTTATATTATCTTTCGAATGACTTCTTCTCCAATTACATTTTAATTAGAAGTGTCGCAAGGTGGACCTCAACAAGTGATTTGTCCATGATGAAAACCTATTTTCGCATGGAAGTCTTTTTCTTCATGAGATTGAATCTCAATACAATTTTGGGACGATTCAATTGTGCTTTCGACCTTTGTGACTCCAGAATTGGGCACTTTCTCGGGTCTTTGACAACATTTGTGTCAAGTTAAAATTTACTAATGGCCGTGACATGAATGACCCCGAAACAAAAGGGCATTTCTTCCGGCCATGGGCAATATTTGTGTAAAGTTTCGTTATTGCAGGTCAATTGCTTCTCTGTTTATCTAGCGGAAAGCAAAAGGTCAATGGACTGAAAGACAGACATGATGAAATCAATATATGCTCCTCTACTTCTGAGTTGGGGGTACAGTTAATAACATCGTGAATTTGATAAGGTGAACGATTTTGGAATGATTTAGCGGAGCGAGTTTTGAGTGAAATTTAATGGAGGGAATCCAATGTCGCTTATTATGTTCATGTTGAACAAAATCAGCGATATATAAGGCCCATATGAAAGATGCATGAAAGTTCAATTAATAGCTTTCTATTTCGTCAAGAACCAATCAGACGCTTTAAATTTCAGTTATGTCAGTGAAATTGCGATTTGGTTCTTGCTTAATTTATTTTGAATGTACATGCTGATCTTATTTTTTTAAAAACTTTGAGCGTTTTTTTAATGGTTTGAGTGAGTGTTTGGAATGAATGAATGGTGCGCTGAGTGAGCGGTTAAGAATCTTTTTTATTGAGCTGAATGTCAAATTCACGATGTAACTAATTGTTTGATTGTGCTCTTAAACGTGTTGATGTGTAAGAATGCGAAGAAAAAAAGTTGAAATAGTTGGTTCTTTTTCATTAGCAAATTGTCTTGGTGATGGAATGCAATTGGGCAAAGATATTCATAATTCAATTAAAGATGTGGTGGCAAGGGTTTTACTGGATGAGTATTGGGTTTTTACAATGAAACATTTATGAAGATAACAGCAATATGACGGAAAACAAACGACAATATGTTGCAAAAATATTTATTAACTTTAAAAGTGTATCATCACTTTAGAAAAGATTTTTATTCGTAGCTTAGACAGAAATTTACAATATAACACCTTGTCAAAAGTTGAATGTGTAATAAAGTCGTTCAGAAAGAGAAACTATACATTTAAAAGAAGCTATGATATAATTCTACGAAAAACAGGTCGCGACCTTACCAAATAAGCAGATCACGTGATTAGCCTGTGCTATTGCCACAATACTGAGAAACAGATCGCGACATTACCAGATAAGAAGATCACGTGATTGGCTAGTGATATTGTCATTTGCTGACCTTATTGGACTTGACGTATCACATGATTTCCAAATATAGTAATGCAAACATGTGATACTAATATATTCGTACGCAAATTTCAATAAATATCGTTTAAAACATGGATTAGCGTGATAATAATATAAATGAAGTGATAGTTGTGTAATTGTACAGCATTATTACTTTTTGATGAAATAAACTGTATGTCTTTGTCAAGTTGAGAAATACAAAATAGGCCGAAGTGTATTCACATCCTGTTCACGTGATATGTGTTCTCAAAAAACCCGAAATGAAATTATCTTGTGTTCATTTTGCGGTTTTGTTAAATCTAAGTTGGAATTGCTCCGCATTCCAACTTAACTAGAGTGTAGAAAAAAAGAAAGAAAGCGCTATGACGTCGATGACGCGTCATCTTACGAAGCAACTAACTGGACCATTATTTCCTGTAAATCTTGACTAAACTTCTTGTGCATCAGATATGGTTTGAAAGTAATGAAACCATAGTTACAATGCCTTTACACTATTTTTAATTATCTAAGGTAAAGAATCTACATATTTTGAAAATAGGCGTGGATAACTCAAGCAATAACAGTTTTTATCTAACAATGTCGCATAACTTTATTATGAAATGCACCCAGATTATCGAATTAAAAAAAAATGTACAATAAAACAAATTCTAGATATTGTCGAAACTGCTAAAGGCAATGCCTAGTCATGCACCCTTTTGTTGGATATGTCAAGTTCAAAATACATTCGGGAAAAAAATGTGTTGGCTCAATGAGTTTAAGAATATTCATTTGTTTGGCGTTTGTTGACGTCGGAGTGCCGGTACACACAAAAAAAAAAACATGCTACGAATTGATCTATAGAAAATGTATAAAAGCAATTAGACTATGCTCGGACTAGTACCAATTTGTAGACGACAAATCTTTCCTTATTTTGGTACCAAAATTATTTTGCGATATGTTTCATGACACGTTTATTTTTTTTTTTTTGTTGTTGTTGTTGTTGTTGTCCTACAACCTTTGGACTATACCTCTTACAACATGTCTTGGCACTTCAGGTATCCGTTTGTTCTATTCTTATGTAACCACTGCAAAATGAACGGAGTTGACCGCTAACTAGGTCTCCTGTCCAAAAACTAATCCATGTTTTGAAAAGTTGAAGTCTGACCTTTTGCTACTGACCTCAATGATAAGGTATTTAAACAATTTCTTACAAGAATATGCCGTTGGTCATTGGGTTCGAAATCACTATTGGGAAAGCCATGACTGATATTTGACACTAGTCAAGTAAGGAATGCCGGCGACCTACTTGTTCTTGTTTCATATGCGTTCCTTAAAAAATGTGCATTTTGTGTTTAGTAAGTCTGTAGGAAATACACGCGGCAAAAAAAACAAACAAACAACGTCACTGTTCATCACGGATATGTTATATCACAATACCAAGCTGTTTAACTGAAAACCGTTAAAAGTACGTACAGCAGCCCTGCATTCAGGATAACAAACTTTGCAAACTGTCTTCAAATTATACTCCGCTTTGCACGTGCACTTACGTGCAGGGCAGAATATAATATGCAAACAGTTTGCACCATATTGTCCTAAACTTAGGGCTGATATTTTTTCTTTTAAAGCGATAACCACGAGGACTTAGAAAATTGATCGCATCAACTTTATTGTTGTTTACGTCCGCCATCTTGCATGCTTCTACACGGGACACAGTTTTACTACACTGTACCAGGTATACGACTGAGCATAGGCTACAAATTATATCGATATTCGCACTCAATCCTAATATCTTACTGAAAACTAACTTGGATCCATTCGGAACATCATTCGGCCATTTCCGTAAACTACAACATACCTCAGATGTATGTAAGGCGAATGGGTATGGAACGAAATTGTACATTTTGTTAGGCGGAAACAGTGTAAGAAAAATCAAAGTGCTGTCAGCACTGTAATTCGTACATCATTGAGAGGCTGGGATAGTGCAATAGTTCGCCAATCAAAAGGGCTCAAATTTGGACAATAAAAGTTGGTAAAATCTTTAAATTTGTGAGTTTTTTGTCTTAACACTCCATCTTTTCGAGGACATCGCCAGCTCATCCAACCTCGTGGGTCCGATTTTGAAAGTTCGCTGATTCGATAGCCCTCTGCTAGTCTAAATTATTTCTTAGCAGATTTTTACGTTGTTATAATGAGCACGCGCCAAGCTAAAAGCTTGTCTGTTAATATTATTCCTCTCTCTATAGAGTTTAAAAGCCTGTTTAGCAACAAACATTTTTCATTAAACTATTTACAATTTTGATTACCAACATGTTTGTATTTCAAGCATTGGGTTTTCCCAAATACTGTAAATGCATTTTCCCTCAAGAAACACGTGAAATCGCCACCTATGCTATTTATATCTTTGGTTTCTGACAAATCGATTAAATCTAGCAGCACTCTATGATTATTCATGAGTTGTTCTAAAAATAGATCGCTCTTGCTGCTATCCTAGGGGAAATTCAAATGGCAGCCCGAGAGACGCGTGAGATGATGTAATAATCTAAAATTGACTGTAATATGCATGCGCAGAAAAGACATTCATGTGAACGGAGTTACCCACTGGTGGTAGTAAACAAACAAGAAAAAAAGTATTTGTTATTTAAAGTAATAGAGAATATTTATTTTTTTGTAATCGAATTGTTGTGCACTAATTTCGACGCCATTTTGGAACCCAAGTAACACCGGCCTGACCCAGGATCAGAAGCGTCGAGGTTGAAAGGTTACAATGACATCACTAGTGTCGAAACCGAGGCCGTTCTGATGGAAACCCGGTTAACTCAGGTCGAAACCGAGTCCGATATGAACCTACCCCTATATCAGTTTATCGTATGTTTTTGTCGGTTTATTTGTTGTTGAATAATTTTTCTTCATACTCAAATTTGAATTTAATGAAAATAGGATTGGAGCGTGATCAGAGTGCTCATTGAAATCAAATATTTCAAAATTACAAAATTATTTCTATTTGTTTACACATGCGAAAAAAAGTAAACTTCCCACACTCCCTGTTTGAGTGCAGACGACTATTGACTAATGATAAACAAGTTAATTGACACATTTCGAGCAGACGATGTCCATTTGCATCTATACCACGTGGTCTGAATTTACGCGTGGGTTTTGACCGAGTGATAATCATAACAGAATTTGATTGGTTGTCAGCCCTACAACTGGTAAATGACCGTTCGAGAAAGTTCAGAGCAGTAATATTGCAAGTGCTACAAATTAATTATACAGTTAACCTATTGTACGTTTCAACTCCTTTACTCAACCGAAAATCTTGTTATAAACACTGAAAATGCTAACTGGTAATTACTAAAAGCGAAAATTACATCAAATTTTGTATTAGCCTCTTCTCTATTTGTCGAAAAGTAAATAAGGTATAAACAAAGTTTGTAGATTGTGACTGAAAAGGCCGTTTCGTCGGTGTTTGAAAACACATAATTTGGTTTGAATACATTGCTCAGAAGATAATGGTAAAAATGTAGTGGGTCAAACAGACTGGATTTCTGGAAAACGGTAGATATAAATCTACTGCTTCGCAGTGCGATTTAACTAGCGAACCGGTGCTAACTTTAGATTGATATTTTAACAGTAAATAACGGCTGAAAATTCTTAATTTTTGAGAATGACAATCATTCTCAAAAATTAAGATTCTTAGCCGTTATTTAAGAATCTAAAGTTATTTATATAAGGATACGATGGTTTCACGTCAGTGTCTTCAAACGAGTAGCGTTGGAGACGTCGAACGTTTTCACTCAAAGTTTCGAGGGCTAACACTATTTTAACTGACGTCATCAAGTTTTTCCAAGGTTTTCCCGTATTTTTTTTTTTAAAAAGTCCGTCTATGTACATCCGAGGTTGATCGTGAGATTGGCCGAGTGATGTTCCGAATGACTTGGATCGTGTCATTTTGATGGTTCGAATGAGTTTCAATAGCATCGGATTTAGCCAAAATAGTTATATAAACTTATACCAACTTCTAATCGGTCATTCAAATAATGCACGAAAAGTAATACTTAACAATGTTAAAGATGCGAGTGTTTGATGATTTCCGATAGTCAATGCACTTGGAAGATAGCAAAACCCAAATGCATAAAAAACTTCTAAAGGGAAAGCAATTTAACTTGCATAAGAACATCGATACTCTCAATTTCAAAATTAACATAGGTGGGTGAGGTAAATTTAACAAATTCACCTCATTTACGCAAATGAACGTCTTAAATATTGCTTTCTTTACTTATTTGTATTCATCTACCTTTAAGGTGTCGAAGGCATAGTGATTTTTCAACAACATAACGGTATTTCTTCGACTGAAATTTTGAAAATTCCCTGTATTTTGCGAGCTTTGTGACTTTTTCATCGTTTTGTCGGTCCTTTTTACACAATTCTTTCACCAAAATCATCGAGATTGATTTGTCGTTGCATGAATGTAATGTTCTATTCAATTCTTTTATTGTAAATTTTTTGAAAAGGGGAAAACATGAAATGACCGATTAGAAGTTGGTTTCAGTTTTACTAAATTATCTAAACGTAAAGGTAGAAACAGCGTAATGCTTTTCAGTGTGATCAGTCGATTTCGGCTTTCCTCGAAAAAGACTCCGTGAAACTTCGAGATCACGGAATATTACCGTTTTAGTCGTCCTTATGACGTTTTTACCCGTCACACGGATCTCCGCACGGTTTGGTGGTTACGGTGATGTTTCAGGCTCCGTAGGCCAAATGAGGTTTTCTTTATCTTAAGGGTCCAATTCAAAATTTTACACATGTGGTGTCACGGTATCAAGTGAATATTACGGAACACGCGGTAATGGACTAACATTAGTATCTAAGAAGCATTAACCCTTTCCTGTATAATCCCTGTTTTTTACGTGCCCGAGATTTTATGATTGAGAAAATATTGTGGAAAAGGAAGAAATTGCTTGTGATAAGCAATTTCTTCTTTTTCCACCTTATTTTCCACCCTACTGAACAGTTATTTTTGCAAATTAAATCCACACTAAATTTTAATCTACAATACCATTGCATTTTGACAGGTCTAAAAAATTTTATCTTATAACTATAAAAATATCTGTGTGATAACATCCCGTATGATATTTTTTATGATATCACATAGTTATTTTTCGAACAATGATATAATGCGGTTATATTTAGAAACTTGCATTTCAGTTAAAAAAAACCGACGAAAACAAGACAAATATAGGTTATAAGATAAAAATAATACGTACTGAGTGTATTGTATGAAAAAAAATATCTAACTCGGTTGTGAGAATTGATAATTGTCTCGGCAGAGCCTCGCCAATCATCAAATCTCCCAACCTCGTTAGATATTTTTTCTCCAACAAAACACTAAGTATGCATTATATATATAAAACAAAACACTAAGTATGTATTATATATATAAAACAGGAAAGGGTTAAGTCTCACCTCTGTTGGATTGCGCTTTGAGAAAAGACTGATACTGAACCATATATGATAATTGTACTATCCTATAAAATGTTTCACATTTTGTTTGATAAAAAAAACTATCTGGTGATTTGTTCCATATTTTTTTCTGTATTTCTCCTCGAAAATTATAGGTCTGCAGATCCGCTGAATATAAGGATCAATGCTGATGTAAGTTTTTAGCGACCTTTGACAGAACAAGTCAATTCAAGAATTTAAAGATGTCAAAATTTGTTATCTAGAAGTGATAATTTTAGCTTTGATACATGATGTTGCAATTTTAGTAAAATTTACTACCTATTTAAAAAATAATACCCAACATTTATTTATTCAGTTAATAGGCATATATAATAAGAGCTACAGGTAGAGGTGGGGGCGGGGGTTATTTGGATTTTAGATCGAAGAATTTTAATAATGAAAGATCAAATCTTATCGAGACGATTCAATTGAGAACTAATTATTAATATAATAGATTAATAGAGAAATAAGGATTTTAGAATGGAGTTACCCCCTCTTATCTGTATCTCTGAACAAACTCAAAAGTTCTCAGATCCCATCTTACAGTTGTCCTCTATTCACACATTTTCGACTTTATAGAAAAATAAAGACTTAAGATTTCAAAAGAGTGGTCATTGAGATATCATTTTTACCAATTAATTTGTAAAGACATGCATCAAGGAGTACTCAAGAAGATTTCAAATGCATTTATACTCTTTTCCAAAAGTCACAAAAAATGACAAATTAAATTAAAAAAATGTATTTTTAACTAATGTTAAACGCAAATTCTATCATTCTAAGGGTATGATGTAGGATTAAGCCCCTATGAGAGGAAGTATATGCGATGTTCTGAAATTGAAAGGGACCGTAAAAGAAGTTTCTGTGTATACCTTCAAATGACAGACATAATAACTCAAGAATCGGATGTTTTAATTCGTCCTGTCTTCCATGTGTATATGTGATTTGGCACCTGCAAAAAGATACATAAAATCTCATAGGTTTGTGCCGTGATCGAGATGTATCTTATAACGAAACAAATATCCGTGTGATAACATCCTGTATGATATTTTTTATGATATCACATATTATTTTTAGAACAATAATATAATGCAGTTATTTTTAGAAACTTGAATTACTGTTAGAAACGTCTACGAAAACAAGGCAAATAGAGGTTATAAGATAAATGAATTTAATACGTACTTAGTGTATTGCATGAAAAAATATCTAACTCGGTTGAGATAATTGATAATTGTCTCGGCAGAGCCTCGACAATGATCAATTCTCCGAACCTCGTTTGATATTTTTATTCATACAAAACATTTAGTACGTTTATACATGTATATGTATCTTCCTTCTGAAAGAGAGACTCTACTAGAGTGATAAAATTGAAGAACTTTTTGAACGGCCCTGACACTGTCGGGTTATGAAGTAGGGGTACCCTATGTACCGGATTACATTTAGGATGTGGGACGAAAATATCATTTATTTTGTCGACACTTGACCTTAAGAGATTAGTCCTCTCAGACTATCGCTACCGACAGATACCAATATCCCGGCGTCACAAAATAAACCATGGGTTTAAGACAGTAAATTAACCGGAGATATTTTTTTCTTTCAGATAACCATTTTGACAAAAGAACAACACTTGTAGTAATATGTTTGGCCCATATCCACATTACCGTTCTATTTGACGTCCTCAATGATAAAAAATATTCTGAAAACTTGGTGGAAAATGAAGAAATGGTTTATAACAAGCAATTTCTTCGTAATCCATAATGTTTTTATCTAGAAAAATGTCAGTATCTAATATCTGGTCAGTTTAAACTTGTCATTTGCAAAATATTTTAACCCTCTAGCCTTGACCTTTGTAACATAAGAACGACAGGGGTTCTTGGGCCATGGACAACAACTGTATAAAGTTTCTAGGTCACCTAGTTCTCAGTGCGAAAATAGTTTTCCGACAAAGCTCAATTATGACCTTGACCTCTTACCGTAGTGGCCTATAATAATAGGGCACTTTCTTGAACAATTGGCAGAAATTGTATAAAGTTTCTTTACCCTAGGCCACTTGACTCATGAGGTAGAGTACGGAAACGAAAGGGTCTACGGACAGATGGACAGACATGCAGATATGATGAAACAAACATACCCTCGTCTACTTCGTAGGTACATAAATAACACTTATACTTAAATTGGAAAATAACAGTTAAATCCTTCCATAAGTATCTAGAAGTTACGGTCGATAACGGCGTAACTCCCAATACGCAATTTACGCAAGTTCGTAAAAGAAATAAATTCTGTTTCAAAAAAAGTCGTTGATGAATGATAATTACATCGAAACTATATAAAGCTCACTAACGCTCAAATCATAAAAAGGGAGCAGACGGAGGGCATTTATCTTTTGTCAAAGTCCTCATATGTCGCTTTGATCCTATATCGAGGAGTCAGTGCAAAACTATTGTAAGTGCTTATTAATATATAGGCACTTACACTAGTGTGCAATGACCCCTCGATATATTCTTAGATGTCGCCTTCTGAGTGCGCATGAATTTTTAAATCCTAGTTACACCTATGGTCGACCTTCAGCTCTGCCTTTGACTAGGAAAATGGACAAATGTTTGATATGTCATATCCACTCATAATCAAGAATAATTATGCATTTCCGTACACTTATAGTTCCGTTAAAGAGAAGGAATCGTGAAACAAACAAAGCTGTCACCATTTGCTGTGACAATGATTTGAGTATAAAGACAATAACAATTCAACTAATGGCGACGAAAAGTTGAGTAGAGTTCTTTTGAAATTCGTCCATAGTTGTAGAAAAAATTGTCAGTAAAAATCCGATTGGGAAACCTATGATTATTTGCTAATAGTAATTCACTCGTCGCAAGCGAGCTAGACAAGTGGCTGATTTGATTCACAAATAAATCCACATTAAGGTAGTGGATCTGTAAAAGTTTCGCAACATTTCGGCACTCATGAACTTTCATAATGTTGACCGAGGTTAACACTGGTTAACACTGTTACAGTTCATTACTGCCGATACATTGCGGAACTATTACGGTTCCACTACCTTAATATATACATATCAAATTTTGCTCCCAATTCCCATAATCAAGATTGGACCAAATATGAATGAAAACATTTTTAATATTGGCGTCATGGATACCCGTTTGGTTGTGCTTTTTGGATAAGCTTACTTTTACCAAAATAAAAATAAAAAAGAAGTTCAAAAAACCTAGCTCAAACGATTTTTCAAAAACCGTATAAACTATAAAGGTATTTAAATATCACAGAAAAACGCGCTTCTTATTTTCATATAAAAAGAATTCCATGCATGCATCTGAAAAAGAGTTTTGAAGAATCTCGTACTCTGCCCGCCCATAATTTGAAATAATTTTCGATTTTTTCAATGTTTTATCAGTCCTAAATCTGTTTACTGTAAGCTAATCATTAAGACATCGTGTAGAAAACATTCAATTTGGTTGACTTCATCAATTTTCGAGCATTCTGATTGGCTGCAAAATTAGTTTTATTCCACGATGTAATTAATTTTGAGTAAGCAGCCATATCGGGAGCATCCGCACAAAGTAGTCCCGAAAGAAATAAGTACCATTTTGAGAAATATTTACATTTTTGCTTCATTATATTAAATTATAAGATATGAGGTCAGTATTTATTGAGTTGATGGAGCTATGAAACTAAAAACAATCACACCAATGTATGAATCCGCTTCGCATATTCATACAGGGTGATTGGTTTTTAGTTTCATATCTCCGTGAAATCAATACATACTCGTTTTTTCTCTTATATATAATGGCAATGCTTTAACAATGCTGCTGGTAATATAAACAACAACAACAATACTAAGGCACTAAAACCAAAACTTTTGTCGTTGATCTTCTTAGCATGTGGTAAAAACCTGTATTTGAAAATTTCGTTTATTCACTTTCAAATGACAGAGTATCTTTAGAAGACGATTCCAGTGAGACGTTTCATGGCAGAAATGCATATTTAATTACTACTGTAGAAGCGACTTTAATTTTTCACTTACGCAAAAAATGATCGTAACATGTTTAGTTAGACAGGTCCCAGGTTGATTTAATCTATCATGAATATGATAAAAGATAAGGATGTTGATCAACGTTTTCTGTTTGATACGTTCTTGTTTGTTTTCTTGTTTATTTTTTAATTTATCTATTTATTTATTTTAAAAATTTTTTGAATAGCACATTTTAAGATGACGAGATACATTTGGACTACAAGTAGTGTTACAAAACATTCTGCAAATAAAACAACATCTAATCAACGGATGTCCGTATTCAAATTTAATGATAACAGTTCAGATATGACCTAAATCGCTACATATCTTGGCTCCAAAATAATGCCGAATACAGGCCGGGTATAAAAAACGCATTCCTCTGATCCTCCGAAAATTTCGAGAGTGCGAGGACTATGGTTCGGATCATAATCCTCACCGTTCTAGTGCTAGTGGGCCTCCACGAGGCTCAGAGCGCCGCAACCACCCCGGTACCAAGTAAGATTGTTTAAGTTCTTTTCTTGGAAAAAGTCTAGTTATTCAATGTCGAGAAATCGCAGACCGTCAATGGGCAATGGGCAATCACTGACGAGGTCTATGTTTCTCTCTCATCCCAATCTCTTTTTGTTTACCGAGAAAGCACGCTATCAACTGAATAAGCTTATGTTTTTTCACATGCAGTCTAGAAGCAAAGGCGAAACTACCATTACACATATTTCGCATGTACGTAATAGAGAAAAATTCTCTTTCGTAAGATGTCGTTGATGAATGATCATAACATCGAAACTACAGCTTATTAAAGTTGTAGTTACGATGTTTCGATTATTCACCAACGCTAAAATCATAGAAAATGGGAGCGGACGGAGGATATTCATCTTTTTCCACAGTCCACATTTATAAAGCCTTTATCCTATATATTCTATGTTAGTCGCCTTCTAAGTGCGTATAAATTTCAAAATCCTAACATGTGTTGGTTACGCATATGAGAAGCATCTTAATTCATTACCGAGACGCCATAAACCCGATACAATATTTTGCTAATAATTCGGGATAGACATTCTCGGCAAGCGCATTCAATAATAAAGGTGTGTGGAACCATTAAAGTTCCGCAACATTTCGGCGCTCATGAACTTTCACAATGCCGACCGAGGTTTCCTAATGAAAATCATTAGGACACCTCGGTTAACACTGTTAGGGTTCGTTACCTCCGAAATGCTAAGGTACTATTACGGGTCCACTACCTTAAGATGATCTCTGATACATAATACCCTTCTACGGTCTTTGAGTTTCCTCCGCAGTTTCCTACAGCTCGATTTAGAATAGTTCGTATCAACAAAAAGTGACACGCCTAAGAAAACATGTAATTAAAAGATTTGTCACGGTCGCCCTACGATATCGCAGCCTTCGATTTGTTGTATGACATTTTTGACATCGTAAGATTTTATTTTCTACGGTGTTTTGTTCACAAAATCGTGCTGTATCCGAACGGATTTTCATTGATCTGTTACGAGAATCATTGAGGTGCCCGTGCGGCGATCGCAAGGTAATCGTACGATCCCCGCACGGAGACCGTGCGGTTTGTACTGTTTGTACTGTTTAACATGTAAACCGTGCGGCCGCCGTACGATTATCGTACGGTACCCGCGCGGGGACCGTAGGATGATCCGTTAAAGATTTAAAGGCAAAACATCGCACGGTGGCCGTACGATGTCCGTGCGATGCCTCTATGACGTGCTACGGTCTCCGTGCGGTCTTGCGATTTTTAAAAGCTTGTTAAACTATTTCTTATACAAAATCGCAAGGGTCCACGGCAACCGTAAAGCTGTGCGATGATCGCACGAACACCGTGTGCCGCCGCACGGGCACAGTACGATTTTGGAGTTACGGCGAGTTACGGGCGCCGTACGGGCTCCGTAAGCCAAATGTAAACAAGGCTTAAAGCCGCTCTTTCACAGTATTTCATAGAAAAAATACAGAACATGTTCTTAGATTTGGAAATGTGTGTATTTTTAGACGATTAAGAATTGCCCAAAGACATTGGCACTAAAAACAACATATTTCAATAATTTTGTAACTTATTTTTTTGATGCGGCAAGATCAGTAAGGGATCAAGTCTATTTATTTCGAATCTATTATTTACAAAATCGTTACTTTTCTTGAATAATCTTTCATTTTTGCTTGTAATGATATGAAGTTTGAAGCTGTAAAATACTTTTACCTTTATCTTTGATTGAATAAGACAAACGTGCGTAATTCACATGCGTAATTAGTTGGCTCGAAATAGAAGATGAATTTTTGAGGCGTTAGTAGTTGCTTTATTTTTCAGAATGATTTTCGCTAAATCCAGGAATATCGGTCTTTCTTTCCATGCATTACCAGATTGAATCTTATTATTTTAAAGGCCTCAACATGATGAGGTAATTACTTATAATTGAAATTAGGAAAATTTTCAAAAATCACATTTTCCCGATCTATGAAAGAGCAGCTTTAAAAGACATCTAATGTACAGGTTGTTATCAGACTCTCTACCCAGGCTGAGAAAAGCAATTTCTCCTTTTCCCCATAATAATATAAATAAGACTTAAAATGATACATAAACTTTTCCAATGTTCCTACTAGGGACTTTTCATTGTTCAACCCTTCAATTTTGATATTAGAATGGAACAAATGGTTATATTGTTAGTAATTTCTCGAATACAACGCATTAGATTTTCTATTTTCATTCTGCGAACAATATTGTTGCCTTGGTTTTACGGCATAATTATGTCACCTCTTGATTTTTCGTTTGGATAATCAAAATATCCAAGGCAGTCAACAAAAGGATGTCAACAAGACCCTTTCTCATGTGAACATGGTACATTAACATACAGTAAAATCTGTGTTAAGCGACCACTTAAGGGACCACCAAAAAGCGGTCGTTTATGGGAATGGTCGCTTAATACGAAATACTGTGATAAATGTGACAGTTCATTTTGATACCATTTATAGATTGTCGGTTAAGTCGTACTGAATCGTCTTATTGAGACGATTCTAATAGGTTCTAACTACATAAGATTTAACAATAACCAATTTTTCGATAAGAATGTCCTCTTTTTCAGAGATTTTGATTACGGTGAAGGGACTTTTTATGGTGGTCGCTTAATACAATTGGTCGCTTAATAGACGTGGTCGCTCGAGCAATATCGACTGTAATTGGATCAGCACCTTCAAATTTGCGATATAACTATCCCATGGGTTTCATGTAGGGTTATCCAGGCTGCAAATTGTCCGCCGAGCAGGCGTTTGAAATGTTGTCTTTTTACATTAGCGTCGCGGGAGAAACCAGCCCCGTGTTCAGGATGAACGTTTCAAACGGTTTGCAAATTTTATCCCGCTTTGAACCCAAGTGCATGTACAAAGCGGGGTATAATATGCAAACAATTTGCACTGTTTTATCATCATGAACGCAGTACAAGACGACTTAGGAATTTGGTCACCACACTGAGGGTGACAATGACAGAAGTAGTAGGGTAGTTGATCACGTATCGGCTTGAGGGAAGGCGAGAGGAAATTGATTAAATGAACGTTTGGTGACTTTTTAAAACATCATAACTGCATCTTAAATAAGATCTAGCTTCAAGGGTATGATCATCCGTCAACGACGATTTTTGACAATTTCCATAATTATGTATTTCCGATTGTACAAAACACATTCGTAGCATAGGCGTAACTAGGATTTTAAAATTTGTACGCACTCTAAAGAAGGCGCAATCTAAAGAATATATAGGATAAAGGCGATATGTGAGGCCTGACAAAAGATGAATGTCCTCAGTCCGCTCCCCTTTTTTATGATTTGAGCGAAGGTGAATAATCATAACATCGTAATCACAGCTGGAATAAGTTGTAGTTTCGATTCATGCTGTAGTTTCGATGTTGTGATCATTCATCAAAAACATTTTTCGAAAAAGGATTTATTTCTTTAACGCACTTGCGTAAATAATGAAATGCGAGTTACACACTTGTGCATGGCATTTATTGTTTGCGATATATTGTAGTTACGCATTTAATTAACTCTATTTACAGACTGTGGTCAAAATCCAGCCGATATAGTATTTTTACTGGACTCGTCCGGGTCTGTGGGAAAGACCAATTTCGACAAACAGCTCGATTTCGTAAAGAGATTCGCACAGACTTTCGATATTGGACCCCGTAACGTACAGATTGGTGCCGTAACATTTGCGTCCACGCCACACAATGAGTTCAATCTGAACACATTCGCCAACAAACATGATCTTCTGGCTGGAATCAACAAAATCAAGTAAGTCATATAAGGTCTCATATTTGGTAGATGGCATGGGCGTAACTAGGATTTTGAAATTTATACGCAGTCAGAAGGCGACAACTAAAGAATATATTACAGATTATGGCGATACATGTGGAATGTGACAATAGGTGATTTTTTCCCGTCTGCTCTCCTTTCATGATTTTTGTTATGATTTGAGCTTCGATGAATAATTATAACATCGTAACTACAGCTTAAATAAGCTGTAGTTTCGATGTTATGATCATTTAACAACGATATTTATCGAAAGAGGATTAGTTTCTATTACGCAGTTGCGTAATATGCGTAACGGGAGTACGCCCTTGGATGGGTCCAGGGTTGGGTTGGGTGGGCATGTCATCCTTAAACAACCGATCACATATGCCTTAATCTATCCAGCGGATTGAACTCTTTTTAAGTAATCACTAACGGGGCCACAAAAAATCGGTCGTTAAAGAAAATGACCACGTAGTACACGTTTTGTTTACAAATATGAAAAATACTTTTTTCTTATTACAAACGAATATTATTGCGATATTCTCAATAATCATATGTTCAACATGATTACAACTCAATAGATAAATTTCGAAGTCCTAGATACGCCTATGAAGAGTTCCATGTAGTGATCGTTCTCGGCTTGGATGAGTATTTGTACACGTATAGACTGATGCTTATTTGCCTCATGTTGTTGGTTGCTTATCTTCTGTTGTTATAAATAGTTAGCGAGTGGTATTTCCACCAAATTGTTCATGGTCTAGTAGAACATGATAACGTTTGCTCTTCGTTCCTCGAGAGTATCCCACGCTTGTTGTTGGAACATATTTCTAAGACATTCGAGGTTTTTGTCTAAGCCTTGACCTCACTTGAGCATCCTCTTATATTCCTCCGCAAGAACCATAGCGATCTATTGGCTTTGGCAGCTATCTGTAGAATGTGACTATTCCAGGAGAGCTCTTTACTGATACATGTAGAGCCCTAAGTATTTGCATCTTGGTACACTCTCCAGCCTGTGACCTTGGAACTGATACCCTGCGTTGAATGTCGTTTCCAGGATATATGAATTTTAGTACATTTCTCTGGGTGAAACACCATTTGGCAGTCGATTTCCAACTGTTTTCGGACTACAATGTCTTGCTGCAGGATTTCACAAAAAGAGATTGAATCGAGTGTTCATCGTTGAATCGAGTGTTTTTATCATCAGAAGATGATAAAAATGATATGGAAATTCCGTGGGTTAAAATCCTTGTCATGTAGCAAGGCTGTAGGATATTCGCAATTTTGATTTTTGATTTTTGAAAAAGTTATAAAATACAGCGAAGACTCGAACAAAATACCAGAAAGAATAACGTTAGATTTTTGGAAAATGATTGAATATCAGTTAGTGTAAAGCTCGGAAAAACTTGTCTTGCATATTGAAAAAAAGTGGCAGTATCAAAGAAACTATAGAAAAATAATTATTAAATAATATTCTATATTTAGCATTATATATCTTTTTGTTGAAAAATGTTTTGATACCGCAACCTATGCGCAAAAATACGTGTCCGATGACGCAGTCTATGGCGTACATGTATCCATGCCAAGAATATCCTGTACCAAAACTCCCTTTTAAGAAATAATAGCAAAAAGACCCTATCTCTCTGATTGTCCGTTAATATCCCATTAAAATTGTCAGAGAACAGTAGACCGTCTCGTCTTTGTTATGTATGCGGTTTTAATTACCCTGATGGGCACCGAGAAGCCATAAATTTATTCAGTCGGATTGTTGGACACATTTTCATTGTCTGTCTGGTCTTTCACTTTATCATTGCTTACAAATGGCCAGTTTAAAGTAGAAAAGTTGTGTTACTTAATTTTCTTTATGGTATTCGATTCTATTTCTTAAACTTATTTGAATAACAATTATACGTTACTTCAGGAATACACAGAAATCAAAAAGAAAAAAAAAAACCCATAAATTCTTGCTTTCGTCACAATTTTTTCAATACGTAGGGATAGTATTGAACTTTAGTAGTAAAGTTTTATATTAAACCTTAAAAATAAGACAATTTGAGAAAATAAAAAAATGCTCAAAAGATTGGATTGGATCGATCAAAGGTTGATTAGAAATGCAGTCGGGAAATACCGTCTTCATTTTTTTTTTCAATTAACAACGTGCAAAGATTTTTTTTCAATAACATTATTTCTGCGAAAGAGATCATGTTATAGCAGTAAGGCATTGGAATATTGTAATACGGTGGGTTATGGTAAAAGGGAAGATTAAACATTATTCTTTCCCATGCTGATTTCTGGAACAATCCGGGATCGATCGTTCAGTTTGAAATTTGTCATCATCAATCGTTTTGTTAAGAAAATTACAAAAAATATCCTAACCAATCTTCTCCTCTATCTGTCTGAATTTATCTTTTCCCGTCTCTTGTCTTTTTCTGTCTCTCTTGCTTTTTCCGCCTCTCTGTCTGTCTGTCTCACTCTCTGTCTGTCTGTTTGTCTGCATGCCCTCTCTCTTTCTTGTTCTCTCTCTCACTTTTCATCTCTCTCTATTTCTCTCTCTCTCTCTCTCTCTCTCTCTCTCTCTCTCTCTCTCTCTCTCTCTCTCTCTCTCTCTCTCTCTCTCTCTCTCTCTCTCTCTCTCTCTCTCATTCTCTACGAATCCTCTACGAAATTGACTTGTTTGTTTTTATAAGGTTAATGCCATTTTTAACACTATCACAGTTATATTTCGGCGGCTGGTGACCATCACATGATTTTCTTTCGTTTCTCACACCAGCGGAAGATTAACAATATTTCGTCCGAGTCATCAACTGCTTATTCCTCTTAAGCATACTACTTATCAAACGTGCTAGGTGGGAGAATAATGACTCGGTTCACAACGACTTTTGTTTACTTTGCCGTATGAATCTTACCAAGTCGTTGTTCAAACTCTCAACCCAGGATTTGCAGCCAAAATCGTTACCGTTGAGCTAGCCTGACTCGACTCTCTTAAACGTTCGGTATTTTATTTAACAAGCTAAGATGTTACACTGGTTGGGAAAAATAAAAGCATCTTCCATTATAACCATAGCAACGCAATCAAAATTTGATATGTCCAACAATTAATTACATGCAATGGTCATTTCATTCCCATAAATAACACATCTGGAACCATGTTTGCTGCTCGAATTAAACATGTGGCTTTAGAGTCTTTTGGAAAGAAAACAAAATTTGAAGTAAATAGAAAGAAATGCGCCCCGTAGAAGCTCTACGATCTTTCTTTTTGGAAAGATGAGTTGGGGTGGGGTGGGGGTTCAGAGATATGATGATGCGTTGTTGAATGCTTTCACGCCTAAACTTCTATACATGATAATGCAGAACATTAGTCAATGTCTCGCTTCCTTTCATACACAAGATTATACATTTCATCATTTACGCAAAAAATGTTACTTTAACATTCGAAGGCTCTTATTTAAAAAAATGTATACAAATCCTTACTAGACAGTGCAAAATGATCTAACTGACCGAGATTAAACTTCTTACTTTTGGAAAATGTTCTAAATCTATTCAGTATTCATGTATAAAAATGCAAACGATGATTGGCGAGCGACATGCTGAGTATAGCAAACAAATATGGCAGATTTTTTTCTGTCATGGTTTATGATGAAACATTGAAGCATTTATCTATTTATTTTAAAATATCAGTTTTAAAGCGCCAACGTCCGGTATGTTCAAGATAGGCCGCATACTATCCTGAACACTGTTTATTTTTAACGTTTTCTATTTCCCGAATGTTCAGCTAACTTTCAGCTCACCTGAGCACATGGTGTTTCATGGGGACGAGCATTTTTGATCATTGAATGTCTGTCGTCGTAATTGATCTTATTCTGCAAAGGTCGAAAAAGCCACCTCGAAAATATGATTTCTATAGACGGTGCAATTAAGGTTGTTTTTTGTATTTTTTTCGTGTATAACATGACAGTTGGAGCACCCAACATTATATTCCTGGTATTTCTCCCATCAGCACTACCATTACAAATTACTTCCTTTCCTGGCCTTCAGGTGGGAGATGAATGTAAGAAAAGATATATATGTCCCCGTTTCGGTCATATTTAGACTACCGTTCACATTTCACTGAATAGTGTCAAGTTCAATTTAACAGTCATAGATAAAATCAAACCATTGCCTGGGAAATTTCAAAACCACCCATGTTGCAATTCTCAAAGTAGTAAAATTGGTATATCGTAAGCGGAAGGCTTAAACCTCGTATCTACAGCTTGAAAGAACGTGAGTTACGAGGTTTTTGTCGTACATTGGTAATATTGTTTTCGAGACTTTATAATACAGTTTCGTGCTTATATGTTCATTCACCATTTTTTCTATGGAGGTAGGTATACTATTTCCGAAATGGAAATGTCACAAAATTGAATTATTTGAGCATATTTCTAAAAAAGTAAATCTAGTACCATAAAAGGTTAACAAATGGTATAACCTGAATTCGCTTTTTTGAACATTATCGGAACCACAATATTATTGTAAACAGGGTGTATATTGATAAAGCTACTGGGGCGTGACATAGGTAAAATGGAAAATAATTGATAAATAACTATTTTAGTGCGACTTCTTATCTGTGAGAAATGGCTAAGACGGCTAGGCACAGAGACTGATGTCGTGGAGAACACGGTTCAAATCCCAATATTAACAAATTCCATATTTTTATCATTAATTTTTATTAACAGTTCTCACTATTTTATTTCTTTTGGTGGGGACTGCTTACAAGATTTTTCCCAACAGGGTGTGTTAATCATATTTTTTTATCAATTTTAAAAGACGAGAGGGCGGAAAGTATAATAATCATTAAAGATGTTTTAGTAGTCAAGAACTTATAAAATGAAGGTGTTTAACAAATGTCATATTTTGATTTCATCTTTTTTTGGGGACATTGTGCATTTTTATAAATGAGAAGGGACTTATGTCAAAGGGCTTCCTGATGTCAAAAGTATCGAAGGACAAGTTCTAATACAGTATTTTGCACTGGTCTTACGGAGGAGTATTAGGCTGCTGTCGGCATGCCCAAGAAAAGAAGGGGAAGTTCTGGAAAATCAATGCTGCCATTAAGCGAGCAGTATTGAATATTGTTACGACATTGAAAGGGCCTTTGACATTCATTACAAAGCACTGTTTGTTTAAATTTTAATGTAAATGAGTAAAAAAGATAACTAAGATATAGA
This sequence comes from Fragum whitleyi, assembly GCA_948146395.1. Taxonomy (NCBI): domain Eukaryota; kingdom Metazoa; phylum Mollusca; class Bivalvia; order Cardiida; family Cardiidae; genus Fragum; species Fragum whitleyi. The sequence continues at coordinate 23,497,948 of OX411552.1, forward strand.
TATTCAAAATGACACTCTACTATTTAAAAAGACATACATTTACACAAGAAACTTGCATACACAAGAGAATCCGTGAAAATGTGATTAAAAAGAATTAAAAAAAATATTAATAGATAAAATCATTGATCTATGTACGACTCGAACCTATGCGCATAAAGTACAGCGTTTGGACGCATTTGAGTACTCCAGCTAACCATTTAGCCACGGGGACTTTTGATTGCATTGAGCAACGTGTGTTTAAATAGTTGTATCTGCAATTAACACCGGATAACTGATAGTTAACCTGCAACGTCTACAGGTAGATATTGGATTTTCCCTGAAATGTTTACAATAGCGTGTTGAGTTTATATCAGCTAATTTCTGTGAGTACTTGGGTATTTACGAATAAGATTTTTTTATATATATTGCACAATTTAGGCCACCGAATCAATATTACAAAAAGTGTTTACAAAAACATATAAGAGAATAGCGATCAAACTTAGTTAAATTAATGCACTGAAATGTTCAAAATCATGGTTTAAATTCTTGTAAGAATAAATTTTGGTATATCGTCGGCTAGAGACTTAAACCTCGTTTTTACGGCTTGAATACACTGGGGCTATATGAGATTTTTGTCGCTCACAGACGATATGATTTTAGAGTCCCGGTAATAACCGGTTGAGTATCATGCTAAGGTTTTCATATGGTATTTAAAATAACATAACCAAAATAGACTGCATTTGCAATAGTTGGGCGATCCGTTAATTATATTATGCAGGTCAGCAAGAACATGGATGTCGAATAAGGGGGCATCAAACCATTACCTGGTATCCCCATTTTTTCTCAAGTTTGCGGAGTTTGCAAATACATATTCTACTTTTAATAACTGAGTAACACTAAAGCATTTCTTTCTTCTCTGCTGTAAGCCTAGTTTACATTTGCCACGATCGCCTTACGATATTGCCACGATTCACAAATCGTGCGGTGTCCGCACGGGTTTCATAAAGCTGTCACAAGAATCATTGAGGTACCCTTGCGGCCATCGCAAGGTAAATGTGCGACCCCCGCTTCGAGAATTGTGCGATTTGACAACTTTATACACTGTAAACAGTGCAGCCGCCGTACAACCATCGTGCGGAACCCGCGCGGGGACCCTAGGATGATCCGTCCTATACTTATAGGCAAAACATCATACGGTAGCCTTTCGATGTCCGTGCGGCGATCGTGCGATGCCTAGACAACGTGTCTACGGACTACGCTCTCCGTACGGTCTTGCAATTTTAAAAATTTGTATTCCTATTTTTTATAAAAAATCGCAAGGTTCTGCGACACCCGTAAAACCATGCGATGATCGCATGGACACCGTATGTCGCCGCACGGGCGTCGCACGATTTTTGAATTGTGGCGAGTTACGGGCGCCGTACGGGCTCCTTAATCCAAATGTAAACTAGGCTTTACGGACACATACCGGTATGAGAAATTGTCAAAATAGAAATATGTCTTAAATATGACCATGATTTTAAGATGAGCAGTTTTTCGAGTCCGAGACTCCCATATGGTAATTAGGACTCGCAAAACTATCCGATAAAGTGTCAGGAACCCTCTTTTTTATTACTCTTGTCTGCTTTGTACTAGTCGACTTACAAAATTCTGTTCTGCTCTGTTGGTTAAAAAAGATACGCAATTCTAAGCACAATGTATTGGTTAAATAACGAATCTATGGAAATATTAAGAAAAAGAAAGGAAAGCAAGAAAAATATATGATCAGTAAATTTTTCTCGCAAGTCAACATGTCTGAAAATGCATAATCCTTCCTGATGTTTTTTTTTTTTATTTCTACATGTGCGCAACACCCAGACTCAGATCTGTCTCTGCATCCGCACTTTCTGATCAAAGTCTTCAAATATCAATCTCTCAATTTATCGCCATTACGCAAAAATAAAACGTTTTGAAATTAGTATTTTTACTAAAGGTTACATCACATACGATTTTTTCAAAATATTTCTTTTATAAAAAAAAGTCTCTTGGTAGTACATTTAGCAACATACACTTTAAAATCGGATTTTAAAACAAAATGCATGTGAGGTGTATCATTTTGATTACTCGATTGGTATACCAGATTCTTGATTTTGTCAGACATACATAAAAGTATTGGAAAGTTTAAGATGTTTGGCAAAACTGAAAACAACCTCCAGTATGAATTGTAGCTATGGCAACGGAGGTATTTTGACATATCTCACTAAATTTGTGAACTATTAATTACATGTAATGGTCATTAATAAGGGCAGCTGGTATTGAATCCATATACATGTAGCTTTAGAATCTTGGATTACATGGATAACATGTATTCGAGGAAAATATTTCGTTTTCACACCAAAAATTGAAAATACATCATTCTAAATGATCTTGTAAAAAGAGAAGTGAGTTGCAAATATGACCCGTCAGGCGAAAAGGAATCTTCTTGGTATTGCGTGACGAGTCGATCATAGCCAGACTGTGCGGACTGTTCACAGGCGTTACATTTTGTCTTTGGCTTTTATTCTGAATGTGTAATGATCTTTCTTCTTTCCAGTAAGAAAAACTTTGAAATGCGAACACCGGCTGACCTCTACTGGAACCAATATCTCTCTAAGATATTTATTTTACGAAGTTCCCGGGAGGTCATTTTTGCATTTCTTATCACATAAATTGCAAGTATTGTTTATTCCATCTCGCTTTCTACTAGTTCCTTAATTTCGATAAAATATTTTCATTTTAAATACAAAATAGAAATTTCAATAGCTTCAAAAATCAAACAGGGAAAAGTTATGGTTCCTGTGCATTGTAATATCATTTTAAAGGATCTTTTCACCACTGAAGCTTGAAGTTGATAGCAAATGTACATACAGAGATGCTCCGGAAAAAAATCTGAGTCACTATAATAACACAAAGGACAATAATCCCAAAATTATGCAACAAAAATGTTGTGGCTCTTATGCACCACTTTTCTCCTTCAAAGGTCTAAGGCCCGGTGCCACTGCACTAACGGATGAATTGAGAATGCAAAGCGTATGAAAATCTTACAATGCATCGAAAAGATGATTTGTAAGCGTACATGTGTATGTATTCATCGTTTAAAATTTATTGATCCGCGTTGTCTTTTGTCTTTCAGCGTACGAGGAACATACGACATATGCATCCGCCCTTTCATCTTGTCGTACCAAAAAAATGGGCTATATTAGAAAAAGTAGAAAACAAACATTTTTGCTCTCCTTTACCACCAGTTTGCCATTCTTTCTTTGTTCAAAATTTTATAGCCGCCGTCATAGCGCAGTTGGTAGCGCGACGGACGGTCATTCTAGAGGTCCCGGGTTCGATCCCCGACGGCGGCACTCATTCTTTCCGACAATTTGTCTCGCACCAATGGGTTGATAATCGTAGACCTATGTGAGATAGTAGCTGGAGGCTAGGAAAGGATGTAATGGTTGTACTTGTTAGAGAAATACCACGAATCTATTGTTAGGTGCTCCTGCCGCCGCGATATAGCTGAAATAATGTTGAAAGCGAAGTTAAACTCCATTCAATCAATCAATCAATCAAAGCTTTATTGTGTCGAAAGTCAATATACAATCTCTATCAATATTTACTCCTTTGTCTTGGAAAGAAAGTGAATGAAAATATGTCCTTATGTTAACGGGAAAGAAGAAAAAAATAAATGAATCTTTTAACCCCGTATATAATTCAAATATGGAGGCTTGATTCTGATGTTTATTTTCCCCTTTTTTCTGCAATCCAAATTAAGAGCGCTAGCGAGGACTCCAATCTTGGCACGAGAATACCAATGGTTATCTGCTTCTACAGTTAACAACATCGTGAAATTGACAAGGTGAAAACTTTTCGAATAATTTAGGAATGAAATTGAATGAGTGTGTGGATCGAGTTTTGAGTGAATTTAATGTGAGGTATTCCTATATCGCAAATTTTGTTCAGGATGAACACAATTAGCGATGTTGATGTATTTTTTCCAAAATTGAAGACATTGCCTTCTTGGGGTACTCACGATGATCGGCGGGCTTCCTTACTAGCATAACAATATCGACGATGGATTCTTTAACTCTCAACGTTTTTTAACCTACAACTTTATAACGTTAAACCTTTTCTTGTATTCAAATTATGGGTTGCCCACCAGCCTGCCATTTTTGAAAGCAAACTCAGTATGTCCGAAATTGAACGATCACTAGCCTGGATTCTGCTCGCGGTGCGTGCATTTAACATCCTGTACATGAAGCTGGTTTTTTACATGAATTGTGACCTGTCTGGCAATAAGGGGTTATCTTGGAAGTGCGAAAAGTAACGATCCAAGTCAGGCTTTACCAGCTGTGCGGACTAACTATTTTAACTCAGACCGAATGGAACTTCCTTCGATGGTTTCATGATGCTTCGAATCAAAAGGTAAACAAGGTGTGCAATTATAACTTAACTTACATTTGATTTTTTTAATGAAATTAGGCTTTACATCGCTTTGTAAAAATTTTCCAGTCATATCTCGGAAGCTGGGGCTACTGACCAGGAGTCCCTTGTATTCCTCTTACCAAATTACCGACATATGCCGTCCGAATCTCCTGCCACTCAATCCACATAGATTTACGATTTTAAACCGGCTGATGTAATACATATATCGGAAGCTATGGGATATAAGAAATATGATCCACACCACACCCACCCAATCCCCACCATGATTTCGAGCCTGATGCGCTCCGACGGTGGCTCTACTTAAGTAAACGACATTTTATTACATGTCCTTCATTATCACGTCGGTTTATTTAACGACAAAAATCTAAACTTTGACATTTTGGGGAAATCTCGATTTGTCAGTTTTCCTTAGTGTATGACTAAGTTTCATTTTACAATAAACTTGTACTTTGTATTCACTAGCTCAATGTTGTTCAATGCTAGTGCTTTAAAAAGTGATATCCTTTGTACTTGATACATATAGAGAAAGCCAATCACATTACACGAAAATTTGCTATCCTTTAAATATCAAAATTCAGTTTTGTCACTAGTATGATTATAGAGGTTTCTTTCAGTCAAAACACGGATTTCAAATTTCAATTCAAATGTTGTTGTTTGAAATAGATGTGAAGTTAATCTTTTTGTTATCAAGAAATATTTTTGAAAAATGAGAAATTTCTTAACTAAAGTGTTCGTGTAATGTGTCTATGTCTTTGAAATGTGTGTGCTCATTACAACCTCCTATGCTTGATGGTGATCACCATGGCAACTAACCCAAGAATGCCAGTTTCGTAAAATTTAAACATAAATAATTGCTTTAGGTGTCAGTAAAATAATCACCTGTTTCTTGTCTTTGCATGTATGGTAGAAAATTTGCCGGTACATATAGAATGGAAGCACTCTACCTTAAGTTTTTTTTTCAAACTATGAAAGTTGATAATTATAATTTGTTGAATACTATTTCTCTTTAAAAAAAAATAAATTTTCAACCTAAAGACATACATGCATTATTTTTAAATAAAAGAAATCACAGGCTGTAATTATAACCCTAAACAGCTCTTTAGTTGTCACAGAGTTCTAGAAAACAATACCCTGTCAATACTTTTACAGGTAATGTCCCCGGTAAATAAATATGCAACTTCGTAAGGATTCGAACCAGGGACCTCTTTGTCCAAAAGCGAGAGCTACACCGCGTTGCTATAAAAAGCTAGCTTGTACGACAAGGCAGAACAAAACCCCTTACACATAAACCGGCTACCATATATAGTTAAAACAAAAGCAATCATAACATCATAACTATAGATATATTATCAATTAAATAAATTATTCGAATCTTCTTCAAAATGTAGGCAGTCTGGATGTGTTGTAAGTTCGTGTTTAACAGAGTTTCTTAAAGGAACAAAACATATTGAAATTCCAAAATAAGATCTTGAGACAAACTAGACACTAACACCAGTTATTCCTGGATATTGATGTGCAGTGGATATAACAGGACATTAAGAATCAGCCCCGACCCCTAGCTGACTAAAGAAAACAAACCCCGGAGTAATGGCTATTAACGGATAACAAGTCAGATTTATGGCATTAGTCCAAGTGCTCATTTCACCTATCTACGGTCTCCTGTGCATTTCTTAAAAGGGAGCAATATTCTTCGCATGGTAATGCCTGTGAGGCAAGGAAAGCTTCGATTGGGCAACTTGAATTTGGATGTTGTTAGATAATAGAAGTGACTTGTAAGTAGTCTAAAAAAGGTAAAATTTTTGCACAAAAAACTTGAGGTTAGCGCTCAAAAATGCTTTATGAATTATTCATGAGTACGAGAAAACGCTAGCGTGTGAAGTGCAAGTGCGTAAAAGAAATAAATCCTCCTTCGAAAATGTCGATGATGAATGATCATAACATCGAAACTACAGCTTATTGAAGCTGTAGAACTTTACGATGGTTTGATTATTCACAAACGCTCAAATAGAAAAGGGAGCAGGCGAAGGACATTCATTTTTTGTCAGAGTCCACATATTGCCCTTGCGGGACATTTCCCTGCGCTTTTGAGTGCGTATTAATTTCAAAATCCAAGCTACGTCTATGAAGTGTCGATAGATCTACATGTAGTTAATGGAATGGAGCGACATTGGGTAACCGAGGATGGGTTATTTAAGGAAACTTAACATCCGGCTAGTTACTTGAATTTGTAAAATTGTTGTTTAATCAAAATAATTGTTACTTTGTTTCCGTTAAGTACTCGTTCAATAGTTACTCTTGCTTTACCAACATTGAGTACTCGTAATTGGATCTTAAACATCCGCATACAGCATGAATCATACAATAAAAATAGATAAATTTAGTAAAACCCTCAATATCTGTGACCAGATTTTGCAAGCATGAGAGTTAACCACTATGCGTTGTTGGTTTAAACCGTGGGGATATCTTCGCCACGCTTGACTTATTGCACTCGATTTTCGTGATTTTTTCTACACTCGATTAAAAGATAATAGATAAATCAAGTTCACCCTATAAGTCTTTTTCCCGCCATTTATCAATTTTCTTATTTTCCTAACGGAAGGCATCTGGTTGCGACTTTTAAAAAATTGAATCATTGTAGTAGCAGATTTGTAATGACGGTAAGCAGAAAATAAATAGGCCTACAACGATACGTTGCGTTGAATTGGCGTTTACATGTGCAGTTAACTTGTGTAGGTCTATTACATTATTTGTTTGAAAAACACTTTCTTTTACAAGAATGACAAGCAATCACATTGATTATTTGGCCATGCGTGAAATGTTAGATAAGATGCCACGCCCCCTATGCTACTCAGTCCACCCAGAAATACATGACATTGTGTACATAGATCAGCCTACAAAACTTTTAAAATCCATAAAGAATGTACAGTCAATTAACCAGTTCCGAACCATGACCAGTTCTTTGAAAAAAATACTGTACCTTCTATACAACACATATTATGAACAAGGTAAGATAACTGGGAACATTCTTTGCAAACAAATATTGAAATATGCCTGTAATGTAGAAGGCTTGAGACCGCACGCTTTTTAGCACTTTGGCATCTTTTTTAAGGTGGAAGAGGACAATAGCGTCTTATGAAATAAGTGCATAAAGATTGGTATCTTTGGAAACTTTGTCTTAGTGTTATGTCTTTCTTTGTGGAATAGGGAAGTTCCTTTGCATGTTTTGTTTGTTTGAATTGGGTTTGATTACGCTGCTTTCAAAAATCTTTCAGTTAGAGCAATGCATCTTTTATTGACACTTTAAGGGATTTTTTTCGGCATTCAATTACTAATTGGATGTCATCCAATTACCTTTGAAATATGTTTACAACCCCCTTTATGGTTACAATTATCGACCCATAGATACAGCTTCTTCTATCTTGAAGCACAGTTTAGTCTGAAAATCTAAAATACCATCGTCAGCAATTACCGACCCATTCCACAATCATCGACCCCCATTTATATTTTTTTTAAAAATAGACTGATAACATACATGGATTATACCATTTTCATTTTAAGTTTATTTGAACTTAAACTTTATTTTGAACTTGATATTTATTTTTGTCCAAATAAGGAATTACTACAACAACTGACTGATGAATAAAATTGTACCTCTAATGCACTACAATAAATAGAATTGAAACATACTGGGAAAATTGCTTGTGACAAGTATATGCTCCTTTTCTCACAAATGTTTCTTCTATGATTACTTGAAAATTTAATCATTATCAAAAGTCTTCTAACTTGTTTAGATTTTGAGCATCTCAAATGTCGTTTGTAGATAAATTAGATCTAGTCTAAGGTTAAAGAACTCGGTCTGTTCATCATAACAGCAGTAAAATATTCCATGATCTTCTACAAGAAAGACAGACAGAAATTAATGACAAAGTGAATGACTGCTAAACATGATGTCCAAAGCAACCAAATTTTTTAACTCCTGCTTATTCAATCCATAGTTATTAGATTTGGGTGCCCGTTAACAAAAAATATGTGAATGAAACAGATTTGTAGCGGGTTAAACTAAGGAACAAAAAGAAATACCCTATCTATGCTGACCTATAACCCAATCTATAGTAAAAACAGTCATGGCAAACAAATTCCATATCTTGTATCCCATCCTTGTCTAACAAGAGGTATTCGGAACCTGATTAAACGAAAAATTTAAAGAAAATCTAAATGACACAAGAAAAAAATTAGAGGGGGTTGATAATATAAACACATAAACAAAAATGTCATCTATTATCGACCTTCTCCTAATTCTGTACTTTCATAAAATTGTGCTTTAAACACTTTTTTCATGTGTTGACAAACTTCTGTAACTCACAATTCTTATGTAATAGTTACAATTAGAAACAGATATAATATTCAAAAATCGTTTCAGAAAAATGCACCCACCTTAACTGTACAAATAAATTTGTTGGCAAAAGTCTTTTTTATCATTTTACACTTTGAAAAATGCTAAAACAAAAAAAGAGATGACAAAACTGTGATATGTTTCATCAAAATTATGACATCATTCAACAGAAAGGTTCGAAGACTGAATATAAGTGGAAAAAACCCAGGGGGTCTATAATTACACGGGATCGGTAATACATTCATTTGCTCTATATCATACTAGCTTGAGCACCTAACAATGGATTCCTGGTATACCTTACACCAGTACGACCATCTGCTATCCCACATAGGTCTACGATTATCAACCCATTGGTGGGGACAAATAGTCAGAAAGGATGAGTGCCGCTGGCAGGGATCAAATCTGGGACCTTTGAATTGACAGTCCAACTCCTTTGCTGGTTACCCAAGCTCTGATTAGCTTAACTTGATATTTTGTCTACATGGGGAGACCATAATAGATCTGATGAAATCTCCACTCCAAGGTACATTGCCTGATTTACAGTTTCAAGGGCCTGGTTTTGTAGGGTATAATAGGTTTTCAGTTCCTTCCTTGATATGGAGATGTGCATTATGTGGCAATTGGCAATGTTAAAGGACATTCTCCATTCCTCTTCCCATTTTGACAGACTATTCATATCAGTCTGTAATTTTGCAGAATCGGCTGAAGTCCTTATTTCTTTTCCGCAAAAATCTGACCTTGGACCCAACTGAAGCTGGCAAGTAATTTATACAGGGGAGGAAACATTCGGAACACCACTCGGCCAATCTCACGATCAACCACGGAAGTACAGAGACAGACTTTTTTCAAAAATTACGTGAAAACTTCGGAAAATCTCAATGACATCAGTTAAAATGGCGTATGCCCGCGAAACTTTGAGTGAAAACATTTGACGCCAACTCGTTTGAAGTCACTGATGTGAAACCATGATATCCTTATATAAATAACTTTAAATAACTTTAGATCTCTATTCTTAAATAACGGATGAAAATTCTTGATTTTTGAGAATGATTTGTCATTCTCAAAAATTAAGATTCTTCAGTCGTTATTTACTGTAAGAAATATCAATTTAAAGATAGCCCCAGTGCGCTAGTTTTTCTTACACTGTTTCTGCCTAACAAAATGCGCAATTTCGTTACATACCCATCTGCCTTACATACATCCGGGGTTTGTTGTAGTTTATGGCCGTGTGATGTTCTGATGGAGGAGGAAAAGGAGGGGGCTCTAGAACAGATCCCTGAAGGACAACAGACTCAACACATGACTAAATCTAGTAATGTGTTGAGTCTGTTGTCTGCTTGGCCAATATGTAAAGATTAAGTCCTTTCTTTGTTTTACAGTTACATTACTGGAGGTACAAGAACAGATCTTGCCCTGAAGTATGTGGAGGCCAACACCTTCACCAAACAGAGTGGTGATCGTCCAGGAGTTGCCAATATCCTGATTGTAATGACGGATGGGCGATCAAACATGCCAACACTCACTACTGCAGAGACCAAGAAACTACATCAAATGAATGTCAAGGTAAAGTAATTTTTACTTAAATTGGGTCTAAAAAGGAAGATTTCTATAAGGACCTAAGTTTTAGAACTAAACTTAACTAAACTAAACTTTTTTTTTCATTTTGACTTTTATACATGTAATAGTATTAACATGCACAAAAGAATAAATAAGAGTACCAGAAAGTCAAATGATAAAATTGGAACAAATAAACAGATCTATCGAATGTATTGGAATCTTTGTATTTGGGCTACGTTTCCTATATTCAACTAAGTTATGCAGTAATGCTGATGTTAAGTAAGTAACAAATCGTTGCAAAACAGCCCTATGATCAGGATAACAAAGCAATTATAAGAGCTTTTTTCTTTGTTTAGTTTATACTAATTTATTTTAGTCGTTTGGGATGAATGCTTAAGCTTATAGAGTCGCTCTCAAACAACCAAACTTGATACTGTAACCTCTCTGAGAGAGGGGCAGTGCATGGTTTTAATGAACTGCTGCCAAATTCTATAGCTATAGTTCAACCGCGGTATACGAAAACGCGGGAAATTGTGGGATAGCCAGAAGTAGGGGTGGACTTAACTGAAATTTATCAAGCGTGAGATAACGGTACTTAATTACAAAATGTAACCACGTATAAACTGATCGAATAAAGATATTCATCAAGAAAAACCCTTTTTTCTCCCAATAGATATTCAATGCCTTTTGATGTTTCAATTTTAGTTTCTTCATGACGAAATCTATTTCGAAAGCATGTTACTTTTACGCTATGACACATGAAGTTTACAGATGTAATTCAAAGGATGTTCAGAAAACCAGTAGTTTTGTGTTTCTGTGTTTCTTCAGTATAGTTCAAAAACCGTGACAGCAAAAAATTCGTTGGTCCCAATTTATCTGTATTAAACTCGTCGAAAGTTTGTTTATAAACATTCAGATAGCATGGTTTACCTATAGGTGAACTTTGACTGGCTTTGAAATGTTTCCCATATACAGATCCGAGTGCAAAGGGATTTGAACCAATGACCTCCAGGTCACAAGTGGAGCACTTATAGATACCACTAGGCCACCAAGGCAGTCAGCTTTTCTCTTGAAACATGCATTAGATATACCATATTTCTCCTAATAAACGCTCCCAAGAGCTATACATAACATGGTCAGGGAGCTTTTATTTAGTATGCATTTTCTGATTAAAAAATCATTAAACATATGTCTTCTAGGCCCTTTTCCCTTCAATTTGAGCTAAATTTCCTCTAGACAATCATTTATTAAACAATCATATTAATGACTGTTTGGAGGAAAGTCTCATCAAATTGGAGAAGTCTCAGCAAGGTCTTTTGGGCATTTGAAGTGGGTTTTCTTAATGAAAAAAGTAAGAGTACTACTATTAGGGAGGGTGCTATCTGTTAGGGGAAATACAGTACCAGAGCTACAGATAGATGGAGTGATGCTGATTTTAACATTAGAATATTCCCTCTCCACCAATCAAATTCTATGCTGTGAGTACTCATTGGAATTGTCTCATCAAGATAATTCAAGTACTCACAGCTGGGATGAAAAATAACAGATTAAGCAGGGGAAAAGACTAATAATTTTAACCTAGGGGTCCAGACTGCCCAAATTTAACTCCTTGCGCTATTTGTGTAGACATTTTCTCAAAAAGTTGAGGGGCCCAGTTCAAAATCTAGGAGACCTAGGGCCAACTTATTTCTGACCCCGGGGGGTATTGTTGCCCGCTATATCATAGTATCTCTCAGACAGCGAGCTACTAGGTCTAGACAGGTCCAACTATTGACTATTTGAATAGCCTAGAATAGGCTATTCTGATAGTTGAAAGTTGGACCAGTCTACACTAGGGTATTATCTGGGTCAGAAATAGTTGAAAGTAGGACCAGTCTACACTCGGGTAGGATCTGGGTTAAAATTAAGTTGGACCATGGGCTCCTGCTAGCAAGTCTTTTCCCCTGATTTAGATTGTAATCCCTCCCTCTTATCTGTAGCCACTTGTTTTATTTTCTAATTCAGGTGTTTGCTATTGGTATTGGAAATGGTGTAGACAAAGCTGAGCTTGGTCGTATTGCATCTGATGCTCAACATGTGTTCCAAGTACAGAACTTTGATGCTTTGAATACTCTTCAGGCAGAACTCAAGAAAACTGCTTGTGAAAGTATGTGAAATGAACTTTTAAGGCTTACCAATAAATTTCAACTAGAGATGGGCAGATTAATCGATTATAATCAATAATTAGTTGGTTTGGGCTTCCGATTGTGATAATCAACTGAGAAATTTCATGATCGATTAAACAGTTCCTTACACATAATGAAAACCATTATATATTGTTTTTGAAACTGATATCAGTTTAATGGCTCAGCATGCAACAGTTATAATTGTCTATATGTTTATAGGCAGTTATAACTTTTGCATGCTGAGCCATGAAGTTGGTAGAAAAATCTGCAGAAAGAGTCTGTAGGCCATGAGTTTTAACTAAATTTTCACATTCTATTCTTCAAAGGATGATATGGAGAGTGCCAAATTAATCTATAAGAAAATGATTGTACAATCAATCATAAGTTGATTTACTTTTCCAACTAAAAACTGATAATCAATTGTAAATTGAAACTGATTGCCCTACACTAATTTCATCTGCTAACATAATGGCAAACTTGCAGTAAAAGTTATCTGAAAAACAAACATTACTGGTAAGCATATATTTTTAAAAACTGCAACTTTGTTTGAAAAATAGAAATTGCAAGTCATTTTCCTCATAGTCTGCAGTAATTTATTCCAATTGTATGACTATAGACGTTACTTTAGGCATGAAAATCAATAAACTTTTTGGGTAATTAAGTTGTCAAGTTTATTCTTAAAACATTAGCTCAGCTAATTAACTTTGTGGCTCCAAACTACAAAATACCTTTGCACAGGAAAAAAGCCCCCCAAAAAGAACAAACTAGGCTATTGGGTATTTAAATCATTCTTTAAAACAGCAATAATAAGAATAAAAATCAAGTTTTGAGTTGATTGTTTAATTCTGATATTCATTATCACTCTTAACAATTGATGGTGGTTGGTCCAAATTGAGACCCTATTCTCTATGTACAAAGAGCTGTGATTGAGGTACTCAATTTAGAAAGATATCTATACAAACCAACGGCTATACTGTGCTGTTCTTATTTTATGGGCATTTTGTCTTTCTAACAGTTGATGGAGGTTGGACCAAATGGGGATCCTATTCTCCATGTACAAAGAGCTGTGGTGGTGGTACACAGTTTAGAGAGAGATCCTGTACAAATCCTCGACCTGCCAATGGAGGCAAACAGTGCACCGGAAGCAAGAAAGAGAACAGGAACTGTAATACGAAGGCATGTCCCACAACACCCCCTCCAACAACAACTACAACACCAAAAACAACACCAGCACCAACAACTCCAGGTGACTTTTTAGTGTTTTAATACAACAACAACAACAACAAAAAAACATTTTTACCTCTTTTTCAACACTGCTTGCCTCCCAATTATTTGCTTTTTTTGTATGACTTCAAATTCCATACAAGTTTTGATATTTTACTTAAGAATGAATGAGGTTTCTTTTGAGTAACCAGCTGTTATTACTATGGTAGCTAGAACTTGTAGAAATAAGATTCAGCAAGTCCTGAAGGTTGATGGCAAAACTGCTTAAAGTCAAACCCTGCAAGATATGCATAGGCGTATCTTGGACTTTGAAATTCATACACAATCTCAGAAGGCAACAACTAAAGAATATAGGATAAAGGTAATATGTAGACTTTGCAAAAGATGAATGCTCCTTGTCTGCTCCCTTTTACTAATTTGAGTGTTGGTGAAGCTTGAGTAAGCTGTAGTTTCGATGTTATGATCATTCATGAGCTATAGTTTTCAACAGATGATTGTTTCTTTTACCCACTTGCATAAATTGTGTAATGGGGGTTACATGCTTGGATATGGAATGTAGTCTGTTCACCGTCATGTATGTATAGCTGGGATGAGTACTTGGGTATCGGGTAGGGTAACATTCCTGCCTGGGTCCTGAATCCCAACTCTTTACCAGACTTTTGCTGCTCTAAGTTCCTATAGAGATCAACTTCAGAAAAGAATTGAAGACTGTTTGAATTCTTTTCTGAAGTTGATTTCCAGATGGTCTTACTAACTTAGATCAGATAGTTTTGAGAGTCCTGACTACTTATTTTCGAGTCACAGTCTTGCAACACCTCCATCCCTTAAAACAATGTGGGAATTTGTATGTTTGAACTGTCATAACAGAAATTCTTTACCTGCTTTTGCATTCAGCTGCTGAAATAAGAATATAGACAGTAATCATTGGGTACTCAAGTACCTGCGGGTAAACAACATCTTGGGCACCTGGGTACAAAATTTCTTATCATTCCAGTTCTACAGGTAAACATGGTCAGAGTTGGTGTATAAGTAATACCTTTAATACCTTTAATTTTGAAATATCTTGGTTTATGATTTATTTTTGAAAAACATGAAAAGATAGATTGTTCAAAGCATATCCCGAAGTTAAAGGTGACCTTCTATAGATATTTTGCGTTTTGAATTATCATTTTCTATTCTTCTAATTGACATGATTTACTTTTTCAAACAGCCTGTAACAGTACAGAGCCAGCGGATATTGTTTTCATCCTGGACGCTTCTGGGAGTGTGGGTGCAACAAATTTCCAGAAAACACTTGATTTCATGAACAAGATGGTGGATGGATTCCCAATCAGTCAGTCCGAGACCCACGTTGGATTGATCACATTCGATTCTAAAACATACCTCCAGTTTCATCTGAACAAATTCAACGCCAAAAACGCTGTAAAAGCAGCTGTCAGTAAGACAAGGTACTGTATTTCCTCTAATAAGAGCCCGCTCACTTAGATGAAGCCCTCCCTACACTATTTGCTCAGGAAACACCATATCAGTTGATTGAAATTTCCTGAATTTTAAAAATTTTGTGAATCTTCATCTCTAATTTGAGGTTTTTTATCTGAGTTAATAATCATTGAAATTATTGTTTAGAAATTATTATCTCATACTAACCTGAAAATTCAAAAAGACATCAAATTGATACATATTTTTCTTATGAAAATGAGTTCTAAATTAAAGCTCCCTGTCAATGGTTTGAATAGCCCTGTGAGCATTTATTTGGAGAAATATGGTATTATCAATATCACTGTTTTTAAAACCTGTAAATGCCTATTCCATGTGTGTAGCACTTAGGGACTTAAATCACTGAGATTTTCATATATATTACCTGTCAGTTAAAAAAAAGCGAAAATCCAGATATTGTGTGAAGTATGGACCCTAGTCAGATGGTGCGGATTGCACAGACTGAGTATGGTTGAAACTTTTTGGACCACATACTTTTTCTGAATCTTGAATGATCAATCTACCTTTCAGTGAAGCATTTTTGAAATGCAAATTCTGATTGACTCTACTGGATCCGATCTCTTTTTAATATATATAAATCTTCCAAGATTGTTTCTTTTTGCCTGATGGGTTATACATAATTTTAGGGATTAACCAACACAAAATAATAAAGTTTTTGATTGTTTCAAATTGATAGAAGTAAACGACCTCTTAAGGGTAGTGAACCGTAATAGTAAAGCAATACTTTTTCTGAATCTTGAATGATCAATCTACCTTTCAGTGAAGCATTTTTGAAATGCAAATTCTGATTGACTCTACTGGATCCGATCTCTTTTTAATATATATAAATCTTCCAAGATTGTTTCTTTTTGCCTGATGGGTTATACATAATTTTAGGGATTAACCAACACAAAATAATAAAGTTTTTGATTGTTTCAAATTGATAGAAGTAAACGACCTCTTAAGGGTAGTGAACCGTAATAGTAAAGCAATACTTTTTCTGAATCTTGAATGATCAATCTACCTTTCAGTGAAGCATTTTTGAAATGCAAATTCTGATTGACTCTACTGGATCCGATCTCTTTTTAATATATATAAATCTTCCAAGATTGTTTCTTTTTGCCTGATGGGTTATACATAATTTTAGGGATTAACCAACACAAAATAATAAAGTTTTTGATTGTTTCAAATTGATAGAAGTAAACGACCTCTTAAGGGTAGTGAACCGTAATAGTAAAGCAACGTTTTCAGAGTAATAAACTTTAACAGTGTTAACTGAGGTTTCCTAATGATTTTCATTAGGAAACCTCAGTCAACATTGAGAAAGATCATAAATTCCGAAATGTTACGCAACTTTTATGGGTCAAATACCTTAATGGCTGAATTGGATTATACTTCTTTCAGACAGAGAAGGAAAATTTTGTACATTACAACAAAAAAACTAATTTTAAGAGGCAGGCATGTTTATTATTGCTAGCCAGCATTCTTACTTAAAACACGACTTGTTGCAAGAAGATGCAGAATTTTTGTTTTTTGCTGTGCTTACCTGCAATGAGAAAGACATAATTATACTCCCCTTCCAGGAAGAGGGGGTGTATTGCTTTGTATTTATCGGTCGGTCCGTCTGAAGAAGTTTTTTGTCCGGAGCATATCTCAAAAAGTATGCAAACTAGAATCATGAAACTTCACAGGTGGATAGATCTCATTGAGGAGAAGTGCAGTGCATAAGAAACATAACTCTACTCATCATATTTTGTGAGTTATTACTCATAGTTGCTTGACAAAGAATAGGCTATTGACCTGCTTTTATGGGGGCATTAATGTTTTACAAACATCTCTGGTTATAGTTGTCACAACAAGAGCTGGGTGTATGTATGTTAGTGCATCTGTTAGTCAATATCTCCATCTGATTTTGTCTTGAAAATTCCTCCTACATTTATAGATTGACTTCGATATAATGTGGCACAATTGTTCTCCTTCATGAATAGATGAGCTATTTGAAAGAATTTGAGATAGCTTGAAGCTCAAGGTCAAACTTTTAAATACGGAATTGACAGCTGTTCAGTGACAACTACCGAAACGATGTAGTTTAAAGACATTTTGCCTTCAATTTAAGGAAATTATAGTTCTTTTATTGCCACTTTTTCACATGAAGAAATAAAGAAAAGAAAGCCTTGATAACTATATCTTATTTGCCTGACAATACAGGTATACCTCAGGAACAACCCACACAGCTGAAGCCATCAAATACGCCAGAGAGATTTCCTTCTCCAAACAAAATGGTGCACGACCAAATGCAGCTAAAATAGCCATTATTGTCACTGATGGTAAGTTACACAGATTTTTTGCCGATGAAAATGCATTGATCTATGCTGTGAATAGGGCTCTTGTTTGACTCTAAACCCAGGGTTTTGACCCTCATTTATGAAAATTTCCTATTTTGACCCTTAGAAATTTCTCCCAAGGGGGTCACTTTGACTCCCCCGAAAAAAAATTTAAGGGTTAAAACTGGGTTTCATCTTTCATGTTGTATCTTGTAAACTATTTAGAGTTGACTACTTCTTAATTTCTGACTTTGGTTTTTATTCCAAGAATAGGTCAAACCACACTGGAACCTAAAAACTTCTACTCACAATTTGTATTTTCTGTTGATCTGACCATTTAAGTATTATTTTTGACCCCCAGAATTTGATTGTTAAGGAGTCAATGACTTCTAAATTTTAAACACAAGCACAAACCCTGGTAAAGACTCTCAGGTCTTTTTATGTTTATCATGCTGTTCAAGAAATAATCCTGTTGTATACAAAGCTTGGGCAGACAGTATAGACTTCAGCAGGGTAATAGGGCTAAGCAGTGAGACATAGAACACTGGATTGGAGGGTCCCTGGTTCAAATCCTACCTGTGACATAGGAAATTTTCTTTGCAAAAAATCTCCACATTGCCCGTCCTCATAGGACATTTATGTACAGGCACATCTGAGGGTTTATTATTAACTGCAAAAAAATTCTAGCATTTTCATTGGCTAATGCTGACCTGACAAACATTGATACTTACTGCCACTCCATTGTAGCTTCAATTATTTACTTAAGACGCCTCATCAGGGATATAGAGAAAAATTTGAGTAGGTAATGGCAGCCATCATTCTGTCGCTTGGCTGTTTACATGAGACAAGTAGGCCTTCATTTTCACCAATCAGTCCATTTAAAGTGCTAACTGTCCTGCAAGTTAAGCCAAGAACCGCTTTCATATATCATAAACCCTTTCATTTTCACCAATCTGTCCATTTAAAGTGCTAACTTTCTCACAGGTTAAGCCAAAAACCGCTTTCATATATCATAAACCCTTTCATTTTCACCAATCTGTCCATTTAAAGTGCTAACTTTCTCGCAGGTTAAGCCAAGAACCCCTTTCATATATCATAAACCCTTTCATTTTCACCAATCTGTCCATTTAAAGTGCTAACTTTCTCGCAGGTTAAGCCAAGAACCCCTTTCATATATCATAACATCGTAGAATGTAGTAGTGTAACGTCACCACTACCTGTGACCTTACACATATTTACTTTTCATTTGGGCCGCTTTGGCAAATATTGGGAGTTTCTTGTCAGAGTATATGGGGATTTATTCCCAGCAATAAAAAATGATGTCAACCCTCACCTGCGGCTTGGGTGACACATTTTTTGCAGCCGGAAATAAATAGTCATATACCTGGGCAAGAAGCCATATAATTAATTATGTGCTGTGGTTGAAATGGCAGCTGACATTTCCCTATATGAACATGTGTTAAGTATTGTAAAATTGTTGAGCAAACTTTTGTATGGAAAAAGACTATAATATGATAATTTGACTTAACTTAATTGTTTTAATTACCATGTTTTTGCCTTCTCAATGAAACATGCTAGAAAGATATTGTTTATAATAAAAAAAAGCTGTATCACTATTAAAAAATCATTTTCCATGTTTTTAGCATTAAAAGATAAGATAGTTTATTGTGATTTGTATAATTCCAGGACAGAGCGCTAACGCAGCTGCCACAGCTAGTGAAGCCAATCTGTTAAGGAAAGCTGGAGTTACAGTCTTCTCTATTGGTGTTGGCTCTGGTGTAAAGGCCTCAGAATTGAATGCAATGGCAACAGACCCTGACAAAACTCATGTATTCCAGGTTACCAACTTTAATTCTCTAAACTCAATTAAAGGAACCTTGCAGAAAAAGACTTGTGAAGGTAGGATATTGGTTACTGTTTTTTTAGCTCACCTGTGCACAAAGTGCTCAAGGTGAACTTTTGTGATCAGTCAATGTCATTGGCCAATTTATCCATTTGTCTGTCCATTTGTTATCTGTTATCTATCCCCAAATTCTTTAAACACCATTTTCTCCTTTCCGAATCAAGATGAAACTTTACAGGGATGATCCTTTGTTAAAAGAATTTAATTCCATCAAAAACTCTGGTTGCCGTGTTAACACAATGGCCAATTATTAGGAAAATCTTTCAAGTTCTTTGTCTGCCATACAGTGAGGTCTTGAAATGGAATATTGCGAAATTGCATCAAGTAATGGTGCTCTGTCATTGAAATAGAGCACCTGGAGCCTGATTTACTTACCATCTTACAATCATTTTTTGTGTAAGTCAAAAATTAAAGTTGATTCTACAGTAGTAAATGATTATGGAATTCTGTTGTACATCATCTCATTGTTATTGTCTCCTAAAGATGATTTCAATGATATATTGCAAAGCAGAATCTAACAATGAACCAAAACACCAGGTACAATTTATGATTTTGACTTACAATTAACTGTTTCATAAGAAGCTAAGTAAAACGGGCCCCTGGTGCCTACATGGGTTTTGAAAAGATTTTAGAAATCTTTAAAATCATTGTCTTACCAAACCTCATGGTCTAGAAGTTTGATATTTTGTTGGTGACACCAAGTGATGTTCTTCTATAATTGTTGTTAACCCTTGTCATGCTGAATAAATTTTAGCTAAAAATTTTCATCAAAATCAAAGGGCAAAAAGCACTGAAAGTCCAAACTGTAGGCCAACTTTTATTTGAAAAACTAAATTTATTGACAATTCTGGTCCAAAAGTGAGAAACAGGTGGTGTAGACTAACATCAGGCTGCACATATGTGCAGGCTGATGTTTGTCTATAGCTCCTGCCAAAGCAGGAATAATCCGGACTCCAAAACATTAAGAAATGACCTTCAAGATCTCAATTTTTGAGTCCTTTTGACCCCATTTCCAGCATGGATGTTCTCTGAGAAAACCTGAGGTATTGCTATAGCCTTGGCATTTATATTGTTCTTGTTGTCGTGCATTTTGTGCAAATTATGCCCCTTTTTTCAACTTAAATTTTTCATCCACTATCCAGCACCCAACAGCTGAGTGTAGGCACCCCTAGGCAGTGCTCTTGTAATGAAATCACACTAAAACTCAGAGGTGTGCTTTTTAGATTAAGAATCTTAAGAATCTCATTAAGTTTTTTAAGATGAAGCATTTTTTTTTATTTATAATTTCAGGCTTAATTACAATCAGGTCTTCATATATCTAAAGTAGAAAGAATTTCTGGTGACTCTGCATTGGCTTAGAGATACTATTCAGTAACCTTGACGACATAAAATGTTTTCACTTAAAGTACTGAAAATAGTTTTTAAACCCTTGTCATGCTGAACCCAGAATATTCCTGCTTTGGCAGGAGCTATAGACAAACATCAGCCTGCATATATGTGCAGTCTGATGTGAGTCTACACCACCTGTTTCTCATTTTAAACCAGGATTGTCAATAGATTTAGTTTTTCAAAAAAAAAAAATGACCTACAGTTGGTACTTTCAGTGCGTTTTGCCCCTTGATTTTGATTTTGAGCAAAAATTTATTCAGCATGACAAGGGTTAAGATGGCTTAATAATCTTTTTTTGAAATATTTTTCATCTGTTCTACAACACCTATCTCTGATGACTAATTTCAGCCAAGGCCACCACTGTTGCACCCACTACCCCACCACCCAAACCTGCCTGTGATGTACAAGCTGATATCGTCTTTTTACTGGATTCATCTGGCTCTGTGGGAAGTACAAACTTCAAGAAGACCAAGGACTTTGTCAAGGACGTGGCCAACAGCTTCAAGATTGGTGCCAACGCTGTACAGATTGGCGTAGATACATTCCAGTCGTCGGTGAAATCAGAGTTTAACATGAACAAATATTACAACAAACAACAGATGTTAACTGCCATCAATAACATCGCATATCACAGTGGGGGCACTCACACTGGTGAAGCTATCAAATTTGTACGAACTGACAGCTTCACAGCAAAGGCTGGTAGGTAGTTCTGAATTATTTTTTTTTCCGTGGAATAAGGCATTTGGAAATATTCATTTTCTCTGCTGGTTCCTAGACAAGTTAAAAGTGATTTTCTGCTGGTCCAGGATCAAAATGAACTTGTACATAAAAAAAAGAATGGATAAATTTTGAGTAAATAATGTTTTCAAAGAAGAAAATGCTGGAACCCAGCACTTTCTGCATTAAAAACAATGTTTTCTACACTTTGGTGCAAACATAAGGCTAATTAATCTCTTAGAAATATTTAGTATCATTCCAAGATTTGGCCTGATCTTTACTTGGACACTGACAAGTGGCCTAGAAAAGGTACTTGTCCATAGATAGAAAAGCCCATGTTGGACAAGTTGGGCTCGGAATTCCAAACTCTGATGCAATCAACAATGGATTTGACACTGTAATTGTGCTTGAAGGCATTTAGAATGGAAGAATTTGTTGGTTAAATTTTATTTTTTATTTCTTGTTATATGAAATTACTGCTTTAAACCTTACCCTCAGTTATGGGACATTTTCTTGCAGTACACAAAGTTTAGGCAGACAGTAGAGAAAATGATCATCAAGCACAGACAAGCAGTCAGATTTCAGCCTACACTGCCTGCTTCTTATGTTATCATTGTTGAAACAACTTGATTAAGAAAATATGAGCCTGTGCGTGACATTTCCAACAATTTAAAACATTTGTGAGGTGCAAACATTGAATAGCGTTTACAGCCATATACTGTAAATATAAAGTTACCTGAAGGTTCACAGATATTTTAAGACCTTATCTGTCTTCTTCACGCATAGCGAAGACTCTGGTCAGACTTTGCGGATGCACAGGCTGGTCAGAGTCTATGCTTTGCGCATGTTTGAAATCGTTGGAACGTTGCACAGGCTCATATTTACTTTCTGTTTTAAGGTGATAGACCCAACATTCCAAACCTGGCTATCGTTGTGACTGATGGAAACTCAAACAACGCTGCGCTGACTAAATCCGAGGCACAGAAACTCCGACAGGCTGGTACCACTGTACTTGCCATTGGTATTGGAACCGGTATTTCTAAGAAAGAGCTAAATGACATTGCCACAGACCCTGACAGTACACATGTATTCACAGCGGACAACTTTGATGCCTTGAAGTCTCTGAAAGCCCTACTGTCATCTAAAGCTTGTGAAGGTATGACAAGATAAATGTTTGTTTCTTTAATATTTTAAGTAAATTATCAAGAAATATGGTTACATAAATACATTTTGATTTCATCACTTAACAGTTAAAATTACCAAAAAATTATACATATTGAGCTTTCATTCAATTTACCCTTTATCTAAGTGGGCCTATTATACCCACAATGTCATAATATTATCTATTTCAAAATTCATGGAGTTTTTTTGAAAAAAATTGAATTATGTTTTTTTAAGTCTAAGTTTGAAAATAATTTTATCCGCCAAGATTAAAGATCTAGCTTTTGTTTTTCACTCAATCAAAAATCAATTTGATCTTATACTGAAGTAAACAATTGTCCTCTAAATGGATAATAATGTTAGAAAAAAAAAAAAAAAAAAGAAAAGAAAAATATGTTTATGTTGTTTTAAATTCTAAGTATACAAATTCCCCATCCAGAGTACATGGTAACTTTCTAGCCATAATCAGTGTGAGGAAATTCAGTAACTAGAATTTATGTACTCATTTCATGATAAACAGAAAGTTAACTCATTGGCCTTTGAATGTATAAATAGAGGATAATCGTTTGTTTCAGTGTAAGATCGATTATATTTCATTGAGTGAACAACAAAAGCAATATTTTCACGACGTAGCTGAGCCACAAGTGAAAATATAGCTTTTGTTGTTCACGAAATGAAGTATAAAACGATCTTACTCGAAAACAAACGATTATTCTATTTCTTCAATGCAAAAATGAGACAAAATGTGAAATTTCTTGGACATATTTTTGTAAAGAGTGTCATTTTGCACGTGATTGCTATGCAACGCTCATTGTGGCGTCACTTATTTCGCCCCTTATAGATGACGTCAGATGGATGAAATGCACAAAAGCAGGGCATAAGTTTTTGATATTTTCACTGCTTTTGTGATGAGATTATCAAGTGATAATCTACCGTTATTTCACGATAAACCACCAAAAAGCATTAAAGAATATTTTATCATATTGACAGTATCTAAGCCTACCCAGAATGTTACTGCTCCAAAAGAACAGTGTGCAGCCAAGGCTGATATCGTCTTCATTCTCGATTCTTCTGGAAGTATTGGTCAGACCAACTACGACAAGATGTTGAGTTTTGTGAAGGGTGTCACCAACAACTTTGATGTCGGACAGGACAAGATCCGTGTTGGATTGGAAATCTTCAGTGACCGAACCTTCCCACAATTTAATCTCAACAAATATTACTCAACAAGTGCAATTGATACAGCTATCAGTAATATTCCTTACAAACGAGGTACAACCAACACTGGACAATCACTTAAAGTAAGTGACGAGTCTGTCCCATTGTAAACTCAAGCAAAACTTCTTTTGTGACGGCATTTTTTATTTTTGAATGAATATTGTAAGATTACTTGCACAAACAAGAGAGGATTCCAATGAGTATACAAAGCATAGGGGTACATTAAGAAATTAATGCTGGGCATGCTGAACCCAGAATATTACTGCTTTGACTGGAGGTATAGACATAGATCAGCCTGCACATATGTGCACTCTGATCTTAGGTCATACCACCTGAATTTCATTTTTAAACCAGAAAGTTGTAAAACAGTGCATCTAAGAAATCATTACTCACTCACATTTGGTAACTTCCAGTGCTTTTAGCACTTTGATTTTACATCTATTTTGTAAAGATTTTTATTTAGCATGACAAGGGTTAAGTTTTTTGACTGACTTTACCCTATTTCCTCTAAACCTCTACCTTCAATGATATTGCAAATTTGTGTGTATATTTTTCTTGGGGTCTAGCATATTTTTTTATTGCGGCAAGCAAAATATCCTTAATATTGCATAAAAGAGGTGTAGTGACATTTTGGTTCCCATTGACAATTGGATACATTATTTCCAGCTTTTCCAAATCTGGAAAACATATATTTGCTTTAAATCCGGGGGAAAAATAATGAAGTTTTAGATGTTTAGAAACAAAAAATCTAGTTATTGTCTTCACTCTATTGTGGTCAGTGTGGGTGCAGACACATGTATTGGTAGTTTGGGAAATTTGAACCTTGACCATATTTCATCTTTTATCAAAGAAATTTGCTTGAAACTTGGCATGTGTATTCTCTAATCTCCAACATTATAGCTTTCAAGAGGGTAACTCTAAATCTTATTGTATGAATTTTGTCCCTTTCTTGACTATCAAGCACTTTCAGCCAAGTGTGACAACCACTTGAGATGCTTTTGTTATGATAAACTTTCAAACATTTGCAGTTCATCTTGAAGCATCTTGTACATAATATTTAGATAGGATAAAATTACTATGCCAATTTGACCATTTCTTCAACCTTGTCTTCTTTAGGATGCCTATGCTAAGATGTTTACCCAGGGTAATGGTGACAGACCAGGTGTACCAAACATCGCTATTGTCGTCACAGATGGACGATCAAACAACCGACCTAACACACTATCTGAGGCTAAAAAATTGAGAGATTCTGGTGTACAGGTATACAATTTAGAACTCTAAATAAATCAGTAATTTTTAAATCATTCATTTGAGGACAAAAATGCATCTGAGAATACTACAAGCAATAATAATATTGAATCAAGATGTTGATTTTATCTTGAAGATCTTAAACACATTTTCAAAATTGTCAATCTTCGAATCTTGGAATATTATAGAATTGTTATATTTGACCCAAGAACCTGTTCCCATTTTAATAAACTTCTTACGAAAAAATAATTGTAAGTCAAAATGAAAAAATCGTACCATAAGTGTTTTCATTTATTGTTAGATGCTGCCTTGCAATATCTCATTAGAATTGTCTCTAGAAGACAATTCAAATGAGATGATGCATGGCAGAATTCCATATTTAGTAACTATTGTAGAAGCAACTTTAATTTTTGACTTGGGCAGAAAAATGATCGTAAGATGTTTAGTAAAACAGGCCCCAAATTGCTTTCAGGTTGAGTAGGTCAAAGGTTAAGGTTACTATTGAATTCTGTTGGGTACTATTCTGGTTCTTACTTTATAAACTATGAAAAAAATATAAAGGTCAAGAAAATAACTGAACTTTTTTTTCAAGACTTTGTTTGTCTTCAAACCCAAAAAAGGCTGTCACTTGATCAAATCTTGCCCAATACTCAAATGGTACCCTATTTGTAAAGAAACACATATGTTAATGGTCGTTGTATTAATTGAACTTTTTTTCATTTTTTTTAAATATAAAATTATCCCCTCACTCAAAAGAGTCATTTGATCTGGAATCTTGAACCAGATCATGCCCATACTCTATATTTAGGTATTTGCTGTTGGAGTAGGATCAGCTGTAGACAAGAGTGAGTTGACCATTACTGCCATTGACGCAGACTGTACTTATTATCCCTCGCCGAAAAATTTTTCGGGGAAGATATTGTTTTTGCCATGCCCGTCCGTCCGTCCATCCGTCCGTTTGTCTGTCCGACATTCGTTTCCGCACTATTTCTTGAAAACTATAATAAGGACATGCGCATATCGTCTGGGTTACCTGGTTCAACCGTCGTATTAAGAGTAACTGCCCCCCACTGTTTAAGCCATATACATACATAGTGATATTCGTTTCCGCGCTATTTCTTGAAAACTATAGACTGGATTTCAATGAAACTTGGCTCACAGCTTCACTACAATGAGGACATGTGCATATCGTCTGGGTTACCTGGTTCAACTGTCGTATTTAAAGTTACTGCCCCCCACTGTTTAAGCCATATACATACATAGTGATATTCGTTTCAGCGCTATTTTTTGAAAACTATAGACCCGATTTCAATGAAACTTGGCACACAGCTTCACAAAATTAAGGACATGCGCATATCGTCGGGGTTACCTGGTTCGACTGCTGAATTTAGAGTTACTGCCCCCTGACTGTTTAAGCCATATACATACATAGTGATATTCGTTTCCGCGCTATTTCTTGAAAACTAAAGACTGGATTTCAATGAAACTTGGCACACAGCTTCACTACAATGACGACATGCGCATATCGTCTGGGTTACCTGGTTCAACCATCGTATTTAAAGTTACTACCCCCGACTGTTTAAGCCATATACAAACATAGTGATATTCGTTTCAGCGCTATTTTTTGAAAACTATAGACCCGATTTCAATGAAACTTGGCACACTGCTTCACTAAAATAAGGACATGCGCATATCGTCGGGGTTACCGGGTTGACGGTCAAATTTAGAGTTACTGCCCCCTGACTGTTTAAGCTATATACATACATAGTGATATTCGTTTCCGCGCTATTTCTTGAAAACTATAGGTTGATGTAGATAAAAGATAACCTGTACCTAAGTTTGATATTCACTCCATTGACAATGAAAAATGTTCGGCGGGGGATATCAATTCAACGAATTTGCTTGTTTAATTATAATACTCATGTTCTCACTCCACACGGTTTTAACTATGTTATTCTACATTTAGGTATTTGCTGTTGGGGTATGATCAGGTGTAGACAAGAGTGAGTTGAATGATATTGCCAGTGATCCAGATGCTACTCATGTTCTCAATCTACACAGTTTTAACCATTTTGTTCTATATTTAGGTATTTGCTGTTGGAGTAGGATCAGGTGTAGACAAGAGTGAATTGAATGGTATCGCCAGTGATCCAGATGCTACTCATGTTCTCAATCTACACGGTTTTAACCACTTTGTTCAATAATTAGGTATTTGCTGTTGGGGTAGGATCAGGTGTAGACAAGAGTGAGTTGAATGGTATTGCCAGTGACCCAGATGCTACTCATGTTCTCAATCTACACAGTTTTTAGGCATGTTGTTCTATATTTAGGTATTTGCTGTTGGATCAGGATCAGGTGTAGACAAGAGTGAGTTGAATGGAATCGCCATTGACCCAGATGCTTCTCATGTTCTCAATCTACACAGTTTTTAGCCATGTTGTTCTATATTTAGGTATTTGCTGTTGGAGTAGGATCAGGTGTAGACAAGAGTGAATTGAATGGTATCGCCAGTGATCCAGATGCTACTCATGTTCTCACTGTCCAAGACTTCAATCAACTTAAACAGATAACAGCTACTCTGAAAAACAAGGCCTGTGATGGTGAGTTATTCGGTCTCTGAGAATTTGTTTGCTTGACTAAGTTTTCTTCTCAAACCAGGGGTTGAAAAATCTTAAAAACCCGACTAGTAACCTTAAATTTCAACTCGCCCTTAAACCAAATGAGCTCGCCCTTCAAAATTAATGAAATGTAGGTTAGTCTTATAACAAGAACACAAGTCATTTGAATTGGTTGAAATTTTCATCCCGGTATAAATTTAACTCATTGTGACAGTATTTTAATGAACAGTGCTCTAAATAAGGGCCAAAATCAGGAATTTTTGTAATTCCATGTTGGGATTTCAGGAATAAGCCCCCCCCCCCCCCCCCCCCCTGCTCCCCCCCCCATTATTCTGGTTGGTTCTCTAAGAATAAACGACTACCAAGCCTTAAAACTTGTAGCTTTGATTTTAAGCTGTAGGGACGAGCTTTAGTTTCACAATCCCCTTTTATTACTTTCATTGAATAAATCATGTAAACAAATATGAGAAAATGTGGAGTTTCTATTTGGAATCGGTCCTAAGCTGTATCTTGCGCGGTGGGCCTAGGAAATGCGGCTTACTAAAATTTTAGTTACGATGTTTTGGTATCCGGCGATATTACGGAAATTAATGCAGCTTTAATTTTCCTCGGCCTGTCGTTATAAAGGTGGCGGATGTTCTAGGTAGTGTGCCAATAAAACTTAAAGTTCTAAGCCTATTTAAACTTATGAAGAATTATACAAATAGCAGAAGTCAAGAAAAATTCGTCATTTCAAATCTCTTGTCAGACATGTTGCAGACAACTTAAATGACGTCATTGGGATTTCCCCACGTTCTCCGAAGATGCCATTTCTACACGTATTTAAACGAGGACAGTCGAATTACCTTTGGTAAATGTTTTCCGGTAGCGTCTTTTTCACTTCGGATAAATTAACCGTAGATCTATTCTAAGAGTTTTAGGAAGCGATATTTCGAAATTTTATCGGTCTGAGCTTCATGAACTACGTTTTATATAACGAATTTTCCCCTGATTTGATTTTTTTTGTTTCAATTATCCTATCAAAGGACCCTCGCGATCTGTATCCGACTCAGAAAGATAATGACAGAAGCGGTAATGACGCGTCGCTAACCCGACAAGATTGCGTAATCAGAGACTGGTTGTTATAGCGACAGTTTAATACCCCGCGCATTACACATGGCTTGTTTTGGTCAGCTATAATGTGTATGCTCGCGTTGATTATCGATTTTTTGCACGTGTAGACTTACGTAAAATCCTTTATTAGGTAAATTCGTAAAACGTCCGGGGTCAAATTACAGGACGTTTTCCTCGAATGTTTTTTTACGTCTGGGTTTGATTTTCCGGGCGTAATTTTTTAAATTCTGGACGTACATTACGTCGACGTCCGCTTATTGAGAGCACTGAATGAAATCAGAACTTTCCACCCAGTGTGCCTGGAAAGGTTTGTTCATATGACATGGTTTGCTATTTTGTATTCAATATTAAAGAGATGGGTAATCTATGTGGTCTCAACATGTACAGAAGAATATCTTAATGAGCAACACAGATAATAAGGAATTTGGGATATTAGCAACCTGGATCACAAAGCCATTTCTTCTTTAGCCTATGAAAAATACGACAGATAATCGGCACTCTTATCATTGAATCTCACGAATAATACAAACAAATTTTTTGAACCAGTACCATATTTTATTGAATATTAGAAAGAATCCGGAGATTAAATGCGGACAAAAAAAATATTAAAATACAAATAAACAAGTTTTGACCTGGAATAACTTCTTTGTTATAGATATATTTTTCTTTCGTTGTCCGAGTGTTAGCTGCGCTTTCAAACAACAAATGTCATCCCGCTCGGCTTTTTGAAATTATAATTGGTGATCGTTGAAATGCGACCCGCTCCCCTTTTTTGTGTGTGTGTTTTTATTTTGTTTTTTGTTGTTTTATATTTTTTTACTAAAAAGAAAATCTCTAAAACCATCACTAACATCTTTCTCAAAGAACTTGAAGGCATTTGAAAGGGTGCAGATATGATTGAACGCAACAAGAGTACATTACCAAAATTAGATTAATTATGCGTGCATAAAAATCGCTGTTTCGAAATAATTTCTTAACGAAAATTACTTACTTCAAATTAAAAATATAATCCTTATCAAAATATCAGAGTGGTAAAGATGTGAGAATATCATAAGATTTATTTTTGAAACCAATCTTTAATATGACATCACTGTATAAATTTCTCGGAGAATGGCCCGACTTCAAAAGGACCGCCGAACACCTGTACTGGGCGAGGTCATCTGTGTTTTCACAGCAACACAATTTTCTCTAGTGTTTACAAGATAGTCTCATTAAATAGTCGCATAAATAGTGGATATGAAAATATAACAGATAGTTTTTTAGAAGGGTAACTGAATTTATTTCGGCTCATCCAGTTTACGACTCTTATCGTAGGAACATTTTTTTTTTTTTTTAAAAAACAATCTGCAATTTAGAAGCCGTTGGAAATTGGGAAATATTAACTGCGACTACGATGCTACATTGCAATGGTCACTGTTTAAAGATGAACTTTTCCTTGCATGATTGAAAGCCTAGATTTGTACTCGTCCCGTCGTACTAGCTCACCCAAAATTCTACTCGCCACCCGGCAATTTCTACTCGCAAATGCGAGCAGGCGAGTGGAATTTTCAACCCCTGCAAACTCAACCTTTTGCCAATGCACATGTTTATGGCACAGCGCAAAATAGTTGTAGCTCCCTATAAACATATAGGGAGTTACAACTGTTTTGCACTGAGCCATCGATGTATAATATATCAATCAGTAAACATATGAATAATTTATTCTGACAGAGGGAGCCTGAAATTGAAAAGAGATTGAAAACTTTACAGGTGTTTAATATTAATAGCATAACAACATATTGCAACTATTTTTACAATTTGTGGTTTAATGATGAATGAAATCAACTAAGTGATTTAAATTCATGTGCTTGCTCAATACGCTGAAAAATAAGGGAAAAAACAAAAGTCTATCATGAACTGAGTAATCCAGGATATAATATTGCCAAAGCTAAAAACTTGTGCTAGCTTTTCAATTGTAGGAGTCATTGACCCCTTGAACATAAAGTTAAGGGGGTCAAAACTAGTTTTTAAGGGGTCAAAAAGGGTGCAAACTAATATATATTGCCAGTTTAACAGTTTCAAATGATCTTCATAAATGAATCAACATAATCAATAAAGTGTCCCTAGACACTTTATTGATTATGTTGACTCATTTATATAGATCCCTTACAATAATTTAAAGAAAACAAATGATTTATATAACCTTGCATTATAAGACTGCATTAATGGAATGAAGGCCAAAAAGACCCCTTAAATGACATTTTTGAAGGTCAAAATGGAATTATAGGGTGTCAAAACCCTAGTTTAAGGGTCAAACACAAACCTTGTATAAAGATGATCATTCATTTTTATCATCTTTGATATCAGTCTGTCCTGACATAAGTACATCCATGTATGCCCATATATTGTGAACGCATCTTCTTCTGCAATTATCAACAGATTTGAATGATCACAGAAATTTTCATCTGACCTCGGGCATATTGTAGGTATTTAGTGAAATTCTGCCCAGCATTTATTTTGTGCAATTTTTTTGTGACTCTGGCAATCTTATTTTGTTCATCCTTACAGAAGTCTTGGAAGTGTAAAATTTTATCATCTATTAATTGTTTAACATTTCAGGTGCTGTAAATGCTAATCAAACTCAGACAGGAACTGGTGTTGTTGGTCCAACTATTGTGTCAGGAAATGATCCCTGTAAAGATCAAAATGCCAACTGTGGATCATACGATATTCCAGCCATCTGTGTGGATTATGCTGCCTGGGCTAGAGATAATTGTAACAGAAGTTGTGGATTCTGTACTCGTAAGTCATGTTCATCAACCCTATAGAGGGGTGTGGAAAAAATCCTAACTCAAGACAAGTTTCCAAGGCAAATCAACTTGTCCACTGCATGCAAGCTAAAGTCTGACGAGTTTGGAATAAGAATTCCATACCCCTACTATAAACTGTAAGCTGCATTTCCAAATTTAGCCTTATTGGATTGAATGACAAATTATTAAAAAATAGAAGCAAATTATCAAAACCTGAAATCAGGTTTATATTGATTCATCATTATCTAGTTTGTATTCTCTAACTAACAAGGTAACTCAATTGATATTTTGGCAGATGAGCACAGTGTTGTCTTATTAGTGTCTTTACACTTTAGAATGAGCTCAGTCTTGTTCTCACTCATCTAATTTGTGAACAACCAATATGAAACGTCAAAACTCTAAAAATGGTCTTTCATTTGTGTCTTTCATTATCAATGCTAACAATAAAAGATTTTCCTTTAAAAAGTGTCACTTTGTGATAACTAATTATGCCCTCCTTCGAAGAAGAGGGGGTATATTGCTTTGCACTTGTTGGTCCGTCAGACCATGTTTTGTCCGGAGCATATCTCTAAAAGGATGCAAGCTAGAATCATGAAACTTCACAGGTGGATAGATCGTATTAAGGAAAAGTGCAGTGCATAAGAACCATAACTCTGATTGTCATATTTTGTGAGCTATTGCCCTTTGTTGTTTGACAAAGAATAGGCCACTGACCTCCTTTTATGGGGGCATTTAAATGTTTTACAAACATCTCTTGTTTTTCCTTTGCCCACAATGCCCCAAATGACACCACATGCATGTATTTTACACTAATGAACCCCCTTGTTCCCCCAAGATATTTACAACTTCTCCAAATTTAGTCAAGTCTTGCAGCCAGGTATTCAGTTAATCTTGTAATTTTTTTCTGACAGCCTCTATCCCCACTACACCACCACCCTGTGTGAATGCCATCAGTGACTGCAGTTCCTACGATCCTAAAGTATGCTCCGAGTATAGAGGCTGGGCAGAGGACAACTGTAGACAGTTCTGTGGTTTCTGTCGTAAGTATTTCAATATACTTCTTATTATGCATCTACAGCTTGCTTAATTTTGATTCATCATTTTTTGGTGGCAAAATGATGACCTATGATAATTTGGTAGCTCAAAGCATTCTGTGATTTCAGGCATTTTTGTTCTGGCTGTTATCGTATGAATTGATTAGCTCTAGGTTCTGACGCTTTTTAAGAAAATTGTATAATTCAAGCAAATTTTTCATTGTCCACAAGTTTTTCATCTCCAGGAGATTTAGATTTGTGTTGAGAGTAGGACATAGTTGTCACTGTCACAAGTTGGTGTATGTGCGTAATTTTGTTAGTCTGTCCAAATTTGTCCTGAGCATAAAACCTACATAAAACTATCTTTAAGCTTACAAAAAAGATGCATACTTGATATTGTTTTCATTGAGAAATTAAACTAATTTTTCAGCCAATCAGATGCACAAAAATTGATTGAATCATTTCAAATGAAATTATTAATAGAAATACAATAAACAAAGCTTCATTTTTTATACGCCCGAAGGGTCGTATTATGTTATGGCCTCGGTCGTCCGTCCGTCTGTCCGTCCGTCCGTCTGTCCGTCCGTCTGTCCGTCCGTTAGCAATTGTTTGTGTGCACGACTCCTCCTAAACTATCAATGGGAATAAGCTGATACTACACACAATTACTCCCTATGATGTCTAGTTGTGCATAAGACCCTTGAAATTCAAATCGCTCCAGTCATTCCTGAGAAATCTTGAATTATCTGCCCTTTAATATAACCAAAATCACTGTTTTTTGTGTGCGCAACTCCTCCTAAACTATCAATGGGAATAAGCTGAAACTACACACAATTATTCCCTATGATGTCTAGTTGTGCATAAGACCTTTGAAATTCAAATCGCTCCAGTCATTCCTGAGAAATCTTGAATTTTCTCCCCTTTAATATAACCAAAATCACTGTTTTTTGTGTGCGCAACTCCTCCTAAACTATCAATGGGAATAAGCTGAAACTACCCACAATTACTCCCTATGATGTCTTGTTGTGCATAAGACCTTTGAAATTCAAATTGCTCCTGTCATTCCCGAGAAATATTGAATTATCTGCCCTTGAATTTAACGAAAATCACTATTTTTTTGTGTGCACAACTCCTCCTAAACTATCAATGGGAATGAGCTGAAACTAGACACATTTACTCCCTATGATGTCTAGTTGTGCATAAGACCTTTGAAATTCAAATCGCTCCAGTCAATCCTGAGAAATCTTGAATTATCTGCCCTTGAATTAAACGAAAATCACTGTATTTTGTGTGCAACTCCTCCTTAACTATCAATGGGAATGAGCTGAAACTACACACAATTACTCTCTATGAAGTCTAGTTTTGCATAAGACTTTTCAATTCAAAATGCTCCAGTTATTCTAGAGTTATCTTGGATTATCTGCCATTGAGTTGATGAAAAAAACAAAATTTCTTGTCGGCTCATTTTCTCCTACATCATGGATGGGAATGAAAGGAAACATGCCATAATGACTCTGTAGGTTGTCTTTTTGTGCTTAGGACTAAATATATTTTCATATTTAAATGTTATGGCACCAGTTGTCTGTCTGTCTGTTTGCAATATTTTAGCTATCATTCAAGCTCACGTTACTGACAAGCCAAGGTTATTGACAAGCCCCTTCGGGCGTATATGCGCTGCTCTGCGAAGCTCTTGTTTTTTTACTTTTTTGTTGTTTATCTGTAAATAGATGACACAATCAACATTCTTTAGAACATTAAATTTCTCTCATCAAAAGTGAGGTTTTATATTACATTGTTTTATAAAGGATTGATTAATGTTTCTATTTTGTTCTATATTTTCTCTTTACAGAATTGGGAACTTCATCTCAGGTTCTTACTGGCTTCTGTAAGTACTTCATATGTGATTCCATTATTTCTGGAGTCTTACAACTGAGACAAAAACTGTAGTCAACATTCATCTTTGCAAGCCAAGGGTTTTATCTCCACTTATAATGTTCCTTACCTAAAGAACATTAGTGGAGTTAGAACCCTTTTCTCCCAAAGATGAGTGAAAATCAGAAAACAGCAATAATAACTGTCTGATTCAAAGTTTCCACTACAGAATTGAATGTTGTAATACTGTCAAGATGTTTAGTTATTTTGTTTTTATAATATGACCTACGTCGCCGGAGTCAAATAACCCCGTTGAATATTTTTGATATTCCACGGGTGTTATTACACAAGTGGAATAACTATGCAAATGAGCTCAGAGCCAATAGCAACGCTACTATGTAACCGCGAAAATGACGTTATAATCTATGTTTTGTGACGTCATTTCTAAACGGCGTTATAAGTTTCACGGAAAATTGAAACATAGAATTTCAAGAATTTTGACAATTTTTCGCTAAAATTCGGGTCATATTATAAACAGAATATACAATTTGTGGTCATAAAATACAGAATTTATTAAACTCGTCATCTAAAACAGATAAAAACTCGGCGTGGCCTCATTTTTATTTGTTTTAAGATGACTCGTTTAATAAATTAGGTATTCAATGACCACTCATTCAATATCCTCTATATATACAATGCGCATGCTTCCTCTCTAAACCTTTGAAAATTTTCAACAACCATAACCTTCCATTAATGTAGCAGGAGTGTGGAAATACGACTTTTCTCCACTTGTCCATGGACAAGTAAAAGTCAATTTTCTACTTGTCCAGGATCAAAATGAACTTGCCCACAAAAAAATGAAATGATAAATATTGAGATAAACATTGTTTTTAATGAAGAAAATGCTGTAACCCAGCATTTTCTTCATTAAAGACAATGTTTTCTCCCCTTCTATACAAACAAAAAGATGTCTTTCTCCTAGACCTTTTTTGTAATGTATAAAGATTTGCTCTGGTATATACTTGCCCGTTGTCCACGGACAAGTGGCGTAGAAAAATGTATTTGTCCGCAAGTCAAAAAGGCCGTATTGGACAAGTCGGGCATGGGAATTCCACACCCCTGTGTAGATAAGCCTACGTGTTTTGTTACATTGATTATTATTACTTTCATTATGTTGAGATCATTTGGTGACAATCAACATTAACTTGCAAGTGTATGAGATGTGAGTAAAGATATTAGTTTTGAACTAAGAAAATATGTTGATAAAAAATCTGACTTTTAATCAATCACTGATACCTCTCTGATGGTATATTTTTCAGTTGGTAAATGTTATTACAATGGTAAGCAGTACAATCAAGGAGAGACTTGGTCCGATGGCTGTGCTTATGAATGTACTTGTGAGGATGCAAAGAGTGGACGATACAGCTGCTATAACAAGTAAGAAAAAATATTTATTAACTACTACAGCAGCAAGTCATAGATGATCTTAACTGAGTAAAGAATAGTAATGTTATTTAGCGAGCTTTGGTGAGTTTAAAAAACTTTTATTCAAGACTGAGTTAAGATCAACTTGTCTTAAACAAAATTGAGTAACATATTCCTTTTTTCACACAAGCAACATTTGCTCTAAAATGCACTTTTTGCACTTATCACCAAAGAAATGCTGTGTAAAACAATCCAATTGGATGAAGTTATTCTGAAAGTGATCTTTCAAATTTGTAAGAACAAGATAATCCCTTATCGATTTTTGTTTCAGAAGGCAAGGGTAAACAAACTTTTATTGTAATTTTAGCAAATCAACTCTTAAAGAAAACCTTTTCAATTTTTCAAGTTTTTTTTGTGTGTATGCAAGAAAAGATTCATTGTCATTCCATGATTAGGTTTAAAGGCTTGTTTGCTATTCTAACTAACATGCATTAAAAAAATGTATTTGAATTTAACAGATAACTCTAGATGCATTATGTGTGAGTCTTAGCCCTCATGCTATTGGATCTATTTGTCTTTTTGTCTGCTAAAGCACAAATTATACCCCGTTTAATTCACATATTAATGACTTAATGTGAAACAGTTGTAACTGGCTATGAATATATAGGCAGTTACAACTTTAGGGTTATGTACAAGACTGTACTAAGTGTATATACATTGTCCTGAACCAGCAATTACTGCTATGCATAGTCATTGATACATATTATCATGATTTATCTATTCTCTAGGTGCCCCTTGTATTACAACCTGCCACCACAATGTACCTTGGTCAAGAAGAACCCAACTGACTGTTGTTTGGATCCTGTCTGTAATTTTGAAGGAACTAAACTAACCACAAATGGACAAACATCAGGCACCTACAATGGAGTCAGTGAGTGGATTTTTAATTGTTAGCACCTTTGTTTTCAATATAATAACTTACTCCTAGAAAATTATGTAAAGTAAACAGAGAGTGTCTGTTCATAAGCAGTCAAGGTCAGACCTAGCGTAACGGATGTCATTATCTTTAGCTCATCTTAGCATAAAGTGCTCAAGGAGAGCTAATGTGATCCATCAATGTCTGGCTTCCATTTGTATGTCCGTCCATCCATCAACAATTATAAAAAGAATCTTCTTGTAAACTAATAGGCAGAATTCAACTTAACTTTCTAGATATGATAATGTATTTTCAAAGTATTTCAAAAATTTTGAACCAGGGTTTTAAATGAGTCAAAAAGGACAGAGAATTCAAGATATTTCAAGAATGCTTAGTGTGATTTGAATTTCAATTGTCTTATGCACAACTAGACACCATAGAGAGTAATTATGGCAAGTTTTATCTCATTCCCACTTACAGTTAAGCAGGGGTTGTGCACACAAAAAAATTGCAAATGGACAGACTGAATGGACAGATGAATGGGGCCATAACATAATACGACCCTTTGGGTCAAATCTTACATGTGCTCTCAAAGTCAAAATTTTGTCTCAATCATCTTCAAAATTTGTCAGAATGTTTATTTTGACGAATTTTAGGTCATGATGAATAATAGTTTTATTCTTGGTCTTTATACGATTTTAAAACCTAATTTTTGCTGTAAAGTAACTACTTTATCTTAAGCCTTTTCAATTTTTAGAAAGTTTATCTAAATGATATCCAGATCATGTTCAAATTTAGGTCATGACCTATCGACAGTAGGGCCTGTAGGTCAGCCTTATCTTTGTGTAACTCTTTGAGAATATTTTATCTTTATGGTAACTTAAAAAAAATGCTAGTGAAAATGTAGATTATCAGGTCAACCTTTGAACATTTTGAATGTTTTAAAAAAATAATGTTGAAAGATGCCTCATAGACAGTGTCTGATATAGTAAGCTGGATTGTGAGAAATTTGGATTCACTAAAAAGTCCAAGTCAGTCCTGTAATAAGCATATTTTATTTTCTCGCAACTAATTTGAGCCTAGGCGTGACATTTCCAACAATTTCAGATGGGCGCCAAGTAAAGACTTAGGCCAGCATGTGCTATTGCACATTCTGACTAGAGTCTTCTATTTATACCTTTTAGATAGATCAAGTCACAGAGTATCCTTAGACAGTCAGGCAACCTTGTAACCCTTTGCTGTTTAATCCCTGCTTTTTACGTGCCTGTGATTTTATGATTAAGAAACATTGTGAAAAAAGAAGAAATTGCTTCTGACAAGCAATTTCTTTTTTTTCACACTATTTTTTACCCTACTGAATGGTTATTTTTCAAATAAAATACACTTTGAATTTCCTCTGCAAAACCTTTGAATTTGGACAGGTCTAAAATTTTGTAAGACAGGAAAGTGATAATTGCATCCTGTGGCTGCTAAGGTTTCTCAATCTTTGCAACTAATGCACATGTGAAATTGTTGGAAAAGAAACAAACAGGCTCACATATTTTTGATGTAGATATTAAGTAAATCAAACT
Source organism: Fragum whitleyi (assembly GCA_948146395.1). Taxonomy (NCBI): domain Eukaryota; kingdom Metazoa; phylum Mollusca; class Bivalvia; order Cardiida; family Cardiidae; genus Fragum; species Fragum whitleyi. The sequence continues at coordinate 23,536,492 of OX411552.1, forward strand.
CTGAAAGTACATCTTCTTTTTGAGTTTGAACTATTTATCTTTTTGGTAAATTCACTTAATTGAGAGCCCCCCACATTTTCAAAACAAATGCAGAATTTCCCCAACTTACTCTGAACTCTGGATCAGACACTGTTATAAATAATTGCTCATGATGTGGGTAAGGTGGCGAATTTAGGACCATAATAGTCTTTTTGTTTATTTTACATAGAGGTGTGCATGTACAAAGCAAGTCCATTCTATCAAGGTCAGACCTGGCAAGATGGATGTGACTTTAATTTTATTTTATTAATCTGGCAGAGATGTGCACATATAGAGGAAGTCAAAAGTATCAAGCTTGTAGATTAGACCTGGTGTGACAATAACTTCTTATGTATATGACAGAGATGTGCACATATAAAGGAAGTCTATACTATCAAGGTCATACCTGGTGTGACTATAATTGTTTTGTATTTGACAGAAGTGTGCAGGTACAGGGCATTTCTTGCTTTCAATATCAGACTAGGCAGAATAGGTGTTACTTAAACTTTATTTCATGTATTTGACAGAGGTGTGCATGTACAAAGGCAGTCCATACTATCAAGGTCAGACTTGGCAGGACGGTTGTGACTATAGCTGTATTTGTGATGATGCTCAGACTGGAAGATATTCATGTCAAGCTTTGTAAGTATTATTCAGCAATTTATACCACAACCATTATCCTGCTGAATTTAAATCTTGTTTCAGACAAATTGCTCAATTTTGGGACAATACAACTAGTCATTTGCAAGGCTTTCCAATCAAAAGTAAATTGAAAGTAGGCTGTGTAGACTAATATCAGACAGCATATATGTGCAGGCTTATCTAAATCTGTACTGTTTGCTTGAGTGTTCTGTTAATCAATGATAAATCATGAATAGCAGGATAGGGTTAATCTACTAAGAAGTATGTTTACAGGGGTATATCGGGCTCACCATGTCTGGCTGTCCAGTTTCTCCATCCATTCATGGACCTTTTTCATTTCTGAACTATAGCCTAAGAAAGAAGTAGCCTAAAACATGAAACTTTTTACAATTATTGCCTATGTCCTATTGTTTTTTTCTTAATGAGGGTTAAAGGACAAGGTCACAAATGAACCTTGTCTGAAAACTTACTACAGAACTGGGAAAAAAAACACTGGTATGGAGTATAAGTCCTTTTAATCGCAGATCCAGTTGATGTTTTATTTATGTCCAGCCATTTTGATTGTCTTGTTCTGAAATATCTCAATTGAATTCCCCAAATAGAAATAAAATGATCAGGGTCTTTAAATTTGATTGCCATTTGTTCAAGGCCATATATGAGCCTGTGTGTGAGATTTCCAACAATTTCAAAAATGCGCAAAACAAAGACTCTGACCAGCCTGTGCATCGGCACAGTCTGACCAGAGACTTCACTATGTGCTTAGTAGATAGATAAGGTATCAAAGAAGCTGTAGACCATCAGGTTACTTTATATCTATAGTTTGTGGCTGTCTGGGCCTTCAATGTTTACATGTCATGAACATTTCAAATTGTTGGAAATGTCATGCACAGGATAATATACTTATAACATATTCAGGGTCTTACAGGTCATGGGTAATTGTGGTTCAATTTAAATTACAATAATTTATTTGTCACTGAAATTGAAAGGCATTGTCATAGGCCAACTATTTTGCCATTTTAGTATATTCATATATTGTAGAACAATATTCAAGAGATGTTAGGATATTTATTATTTGTTTGGTACCACCAACTCAAACCTACCCAACGGAAGCAATGTTACTAAAACCTGCGGAAAATGTTGTAAAGAGCAAACATGTACATTGAGCCCACATTTCAATTCTGATACAAGATATATCTATCCCAACCTATCAGATGGCTCCTCCCCTGTCATACAAATTTGTGAATTTTTGAAGAACAGTTTTGTACATTGAAACAATACCCTATTTCTGTTACAATATTTACAGGTGTGCCGCTTACACCAACCAACCAAAAAGCTTTTCAACCACCAAAGGAGTTTGTAAGAGTTTTGGAGGATAACATGTTCATTCATTTTCTTATCATATTATTAGCTTGGCTGTTTTGGGGAAGAAAAACGAGGTATCATTATCAGCTTGGTGTTTATGTTGGTGTTAGCCTTGGGGAGACAAACTCCAACCTGGTCACATATCTGTTGTTATTGAAGATATCTTCATGAAAATTGGCATGTGTGATTACCATCGTAAGACCTATCCAGAAAACCAATGGGGATAACTGAAGGCATTTGTGAGAGTTTTGTCCCTTTTTTGTTTTATTTTTTTTGCACTATCTAGTACCTGCAGAAGAGAATCGGCATCTGTAGGCAGTGCTCTCATTTAACTTCTGTTACAATAATTACAGGTGTGCTACCTACACTAACCTACCAAATGGCTGCTCCCTATCCAAACCAGCTGGTAAATGCTGTGAAGAACCAACATGCACATTCAACAAACAGTATGGTCAGTTTACTGGGTCAGGAACCTCTTCGGGAAAAGGCTCAGGTAGGTAGTATTTCAGCATGGATCATGTTTGACCCTTAAATCAGGGTTTTGATCTTCAAAAATTGAGGGTCACACTCAAGGGATGAATGACCCTGGAATCGGGAAAGCGAGCACAAGCCCTCTTTATCCTTGTTTCTAAATCACCCAGTCAGCACCCCATTCTTAGCATCCAAAACACTCGCTCCAATCACTCACAAGAGCTCCAAGAGTGTTCAAACATGCTTTTAAATTATTTAAAACAATCCCTTTTTATTTCATGTTTTTCAATTTTTTCACCATTTTTATTGGCTAGTGATGATTTTTAAAGGTGTGATTGGCCCTTGAAGACGCACAAACAAAGAAGTGTGTATATCTTAATAGAAGGAGGTAATAAATATTGATAATTTTGCCGAATTTGGATGAATTTACATTATTGTTTTACCTTCCTTGAAATTCACCCAAAACTCACTCATCACACTCAATTAATTTCATTCAAAATTCATTCAACATGACTTTGTTTTTTGCATCTAGTGATGTTGGGGATACCTACCCCATGGCTAGCTGCTCTTTCAAGTCTAACTAGTTCATTCACAATATTCTACCAGGTGTGTATCTGCCTTGGGGATACTGCTTTTCATTATTTTGAGGATACCAATGATCCATATTACAGTTACTTTTGTCAAATATTAGATGAGCCAGTGCGCAATATTTCCAACAATTTCACACATGCACAAAGCAAAGCCTTGGGACAACCTGTGAATCCATATGAGCGGACCAGAGTCTTTGCTCATGAGGTCTTAAACCTTCTCTAGGAAGTCAGAAAATATTCTCCTTGCATAGTATGGCTGTCAAGGTTTCTCAATGTTTGTATATTACTCACAAGTGAATTTGTTGGAAATGTCACACACTGGCTCAGATAAAATTTAGCAAAGTTAGGGATCAAACTCCACTCTGCTAGACTGACTTCCCTTCTGATTACCAACTTAGGTCAACTGCCCATCTAACAATGATATCACACTTCATTAGACTTGATCAAATTAATGAAGTTTTATCATTTAATTCAGTGGCAGACCAAGAGAGGGTTGGGGGGGGGGGAGGGTGTCGAATGAACCCCCTCTGAAGTTCAATTAATCAATTGTCATGTATAATTTGATTAAACTTTCTCCTGCAGTTAACGAAATATTCCTTTGGAAACAAAGCTTAGGATGACAGTATAGACTAAGATCAGTCTGCTCAGTTGTGCACTCTGATCTTAGCATATACTGTCTGCCTTTTACGTCATGGAGAAGTCTTGAACATATGATATGTTTAAACAAAGAAATTTGTTGAAAAATATTCAAATTCAGGAGGATAAGGGACCAGGGAAACAAACCCCCTTTATGTACCTTTGTACCCCTTAATAGAAATCCTGGATCCGCAACTGCTACTGTAATGTGCTAAAATTTATGCTGAATAGAATAGAAAATATTGAGAGAAATGAGCATGAAACATAATGTTAACCAGTATGAGGCTATAACATGGTCATGACATAATAAAGAAGAACTTAATGCTTATGCAATAGCCAGATTGCATATCAAAACAACAGATATGTCTACATTACAAAATTATTCTGCAAGGAATGGTATTAACAAATAATAAAACTCCTGTATTTCAATATTTCAGCAAAAAAAGTTTTTTTTGCTGAAATATTGAAAAACGGTGTGATTTTACTTAATGTTTTAAGAAAAGCAAAGTAGATTGAAATCTTGGCTTATACTGGATGACTCTTTTAATAAAAATACAATTTCTGATTTTCCAAGTAGCTCAATCAGGCACATGTCCATGGCTTAGCATGAAAGGTTGTAACTGCCTGTAGATATGTAGGCAGTTATCAACTGTTTTGAGCTGAGTCATTAATGTGTAATTTCTGTAAATGTCATGCATGGATTTGTTCATGGATTGCTTGTCTCTTTCCTAGGTTCCCAAACCCTCACCACTCCTGCACCATGTGTAGACAAGGACCCTAACTGTTCTAGATATCCACAGGATTCATGTACAAACCCTACATACCAACAGTGGGCCAAGGATCAGTGCCCCAAAACTTGCAACCTATGCAGTAAGTGACTTATTTACTCCTAACTGAATGACTAAGTTTTTGAATGATTTGCTTTGATTTGAAAAAATATAAAAGGGTAGAAAAGTGATGAGAAATCGATGGAAATAATTATTATGTGAGTAAAAAATGAAAATGTACCGGTATGTCCCTGAAAAAAACAGCAATCTCATTTTCATATGGCAGTCAAAATTGGGATGTGATCACCCATGGCTATCACCGGGCGGCATCAACACTTTTGTCCAAGCAAAACTGTTTCACCTTATGTTCAATTGATTTGAAATTTGGCAGTTAAGTTCCTCTCATGATAATGGAGTGCAGTGTGCAAGAACTCTACCTAGCTAAATTTTTGAGTTAGGTCCCTTTGTTGTTGGAAATACTTGGAGATCCAGCAGTGTAACATGTGTTATCTTTTACATTTTTGTTAAAGATGACTCTTTTTAAAGTTGGTATTCAATGACTCATTATTTCTTATTGATTAACTTTAACCCTTTCCTGTTTTACAAAATTTTGGAACCTGTCCAAAATTCAAAGGTTTTGCAGACGAAAATTAAAAGTGGATTTAATTTGAAAAATAACCATTCAGTAGGGTAGAAAATAGTGTGGAAAAAGAAGAAATTGCTTGTCAGAAGCAATTTCTTCTTTTTTCACAATGTTTTCTCAATCATAAAATCCCAGGCACGTAAAAAGCAGGGATTAAACAGCAAGGGGTTAAATAATATGCTATTAGAAACTTCAAGGTCATCTGAATATATTTCTATTTTCCATTTTTTTCAGATGTTACTCCAACTCCAGGACCAAATGGTAAGTTCCTTATGAATAGTTTATGGATTAAAGAAATCAATTAAGCACAATTGTCTGCCATTATGAGTGCATGTGTCAATTGTATAAAGATGATAAGATAGCTTAACCCTTATCATGCTGAACCCAGAATATTCCTTCTTTGGCAGGAGCTATAGACAAACATCAGCCTGCACATATGTGCAGTCTGATGTCAGCCTACACCACCTGTTTCTCACTTTCTAATCAGAATTGTCGATCAATTTAGTTTTTCAAATAAAACTGAATCTACAGTTGGTACTTTCAGCACTTTTTGCCCTTTGATTTTGATGAAAAATTTTAGCCAGAATTTATTCAGCATGACAAGGGTTAAAGGACAAGGTCAAAATTGAAATAGAGCATTGACCTAAGTTATTATTTGACAAATGTTCACCATCATCAGGAATATTGTGACATTGATAAAATGTTCAGATAGCTCAAAGAACAAGGTAAAAATCAAATATAAGAGCTGTTAGTTATTCTTTACAAAAACTCTAGTGTTGAAGGTGAATTAGTTAATTCCTAAACATATATCGCAAATGTTTTCCTATATGAGCCTGTGCGTAATTTTCACAACAATATAGGGATGAGTGTCTTTTTCACTGCGTTTATTGGGGTATAAAGTGCAATTGCCTTAGCACATGGCCAATAACGCCCGTAGGGCGTTATGATTAAGCCATGTGCTAAGGCAATTGCACTTTATACCTCAATAAACGCAGTAAAAAAGACACTCGTCCCTTATAATTGCAATCATCTAGATCGAGGAAACTATTAAAATACTCAGCCAAACATTAAAGCTTCAAGTCTACTTTCTCCGCGTAAAAAATTACACGATCTATTTTTAGATCGTGTAATGTTTATCTCGCTATCGAAGTGAAATGTCATAAAGTAAAACAAATGATACACAAATAAACGACAACATTAAAATTCGTAGAGGTACTTATGACAAAAAAGCTTGTTTCTGCCAAATAAGTCTGTGTTTTTAAACGAAAACGGCGTGGTCGGTCTTAGTTGAGAGGGTTGCTTGACGGTCTTCGTCGACTTGCTGTTTTCTAATTTTACGTCGGCACAGAATCAGAACTGCATGCTTGTTATCGTAAATTCTTTCGAAAATATCTTAATTTATAATAGATTGAATAGAAATGTTGCGTTGATGATCGGGAACTAGGTTAATTCGAGTTCCTACAACACAGGACTTGCAGATCGAAGTTCGGGGGTTTCCCGAAAGACCTATTGCATTTTATACAGAAATAAAGTGCAATGGATTTCCCCATGTGATGCGATTTAAACCAATCAGAATTCTTTATTTTATTGGATTGCAATTATTTTGAAATAAGCACCAAGTAAAGACTCTGGCTAGCCTGTGCATCCGCACAGCCTGACCAGAGACTTCCCTTTGCACTTTGCAAAGAGATCAAGTCTAGATGTGTCTTCAGACAGACAGCCAATTTTTCTGTTGTACTTTGGAACTGTCTAGTCTGTTCAATGTTTCCTCATGCATATTTCAAATTATTGGAATTGTCTCGCACATAGGCACAGGCTCATATTGTATTTCTTGTAATGATGACAACCTTTCCCCCTCATTATATCTAAAATTGTCTGATTGTAGATGTATGTATCTATAAGGGTGTAAAATACCAACAAGGTCAGAGATGGCAGGATGGTTGTGATCTAGAGTGTACCTGTGAAAATGCAATGTATGGTTACTACAGATGTAACAAAAAGTAAGTGAAAATATGTGTTGTGAAAAAGAAAAAAAAAAACAAAAAAAACATGTACAGTAGAAAGTTAAAAGAAAATTCAAGACATGGAGATTGGCTTGAAAACAATTTGTAAAAAAACAGTTTGGTTGACAAAAATAGGCAAATGTTGATAGTAAGGAATAAAAGTAAAAATCAGAAAATACATGCAATACAAGTGGGCCAAGAAGGCCTAAGATCACTCACGTGAGTTTTTATGCTCTATTATCAGTAGATCAGTGGCATGTGATTTTTGTCCTGTGCCTGTTTGACTTATTATTTATTTGTCCCCAAAAAACTTTAACATTGGCCATAACTTTTGATAAGTAAGGGATAGAGTATTCATATTTCACATTGGTATTGCTTGTGACAAGTCATTTATGTTGATACTGTACCATTTTTAAAGTCATCAGTCAATGTCAGGTCATTAACCAAAGGCAAATATGTGAAAAATTTCAGAAAATTGCCTTAGTGGATACATCAGTGTTAAATAAACACAGCTTATTAATTAAGCTGAGATTTCACAATCAAACTTCAAAACTAATCTTAGTTCTATACATTAGCATTATACAAGACTAATGTAATTTAATATTATTGATCAATACTTTAATTACAGTACCATATGAAGACTAACAACCCAAAATTTTTAATTTACACATAAGGTACAAGTAGGAAAAGCACAAAATTGTGTTGTCACTAGGGCCCCTTTTCCTGTTTTTTTTTCTGATGAAAGTTTCCATTTTCCAATACGGTTCATCCTTGTGACTTGACTTTCATTCCTTTTAAGTTCCATGAAGATTTGGCCAAAATAGTTGCTCCTTGTTTTTAAAAACTGGAATTGTCAAAACTGCCCCCCTTTCTTCCTTTTCCCATTTTCAACTCCACTGGCCGAAGGCCAGAGAGGTTTTATCTTTGTGTTGTGTCAATTGTTTGTCTGTGTGTACATAAACTTTTCTTTAAACATCTAACTCCTAAACCAATCGGTAAATTTTAACCAAACATGTCAGAAATGTTCCTTGGGCTTCCCTCTTCCAAATTTGTTCAAGAAATTTTGATTGACCCCAAAATATGGGCGTGGCAGGGATGTGCTCATTTCCACTTTAAAATCTCAAAAAATCTTCTCCTCCCAATCAATTGGCGGCTGTCAATGAAATTTGACATGAATGATCCTTGAGCAATCCTTATTCTAAAATATAGGTGTGGTAGGGGTTGGGGCTTATTTTCACTATTAGATCTTTCAAAATCTTCTCCGCCAAATTCATTGACCTGATTTCAACAAAACTTTGCATGAGTGTTCAGTGCGTGACCCTCTTTAGTTGTGTAAGAATCAGCTTTTCTGTCCAATTGTTTGCCTCTTCACAAATTTTCTTGTAAACTTCAATATCTGATTTTGTTTCTCATTGATAGATATTTTTAAGCCAGTTGAGCATTACAGGCCCTCTTGTTAATAGGATTTATTTTATAACTACGTGTACATGTATACAATTATCTGTGTGATAACATCCTGTAGGATATTTTTTTATGATATCATATAGTCATTTTTAAAACAATGACATAATTTCTTGATAAAAAACAAGACAGATTGAGGCTATAAGAAAAATATAAAACTTACTTAGTGTACATGTATTGTGTGAACAAAATATCTTACTTGGTTGTGAGAATTGATGATTGTCTCAGCAGAGCCTCTACAATTATCAATTCTCTCGACCTTGTTAGATATTTTTTCATACAAATCACTAAGTATGTATTATATATTCATCCTTATGATCAGATAAATTTTCTGATCAAGTTGCGTGATAACACAATAATACATGGCACTTTTTCAATCTGTTAAAGTTTTTATGCCTCTGAATTTTGAATCCTCTATTTTCCTACAGATGTGCAGAAGTTGTCAATCTACCTCTGGGTTGTCAACAAGTTAAGATGGCTGGTGATTGCTGTCCCAAGATTCAGTGTACAGGTACCAACGGTGTGTTTACTGGCTCACAGACTGTGCCGGGAACCATTGGAGGAAATGCTGTAGCCCCACCCATGTACCCAACACCAGGACCTGGAATGACATTGGCCCCAGGACTGACCCCTAAACCAGGACAAGTCTTTACAGGATCTCTCAGTGGGTTACTGACTTTTTATTTCAGATAATCAACTTTTCCTTGCAACAAATAACATTGCTTTTGCGTGTTATTCTTGATATGCAAAAAAGCTGTTTTGAATAATATTGATTAAAAACAAACTTTGTAAAAGTCAGAAACAAGAAAAATTTACCTTATACGCATTAAACATATTTTGAGGACATGTTTGTCAGAAAATATAGACAAAGATCAGTCTGCACAGATATGCAGTATGATCTTTGCATTCACTTCTCCCTTTCTACTAGAATAATCGTTGGAAAAAAAAATGAGTCAGAATGGTCAAAATGTCCAAAAAGCTAACAATTTGTTTCTTATCTTATAACCATACAAATATCTGTATGATAACATCCCATATGATATTTTTTTTATATCACATGGATATTTTGAAAAAAAAAATGACATAATGTGTATTATTATTTTTAGAAACTTGAATTTCTGTTAGAAAAATCGACAAAAAAAGGCAAATAGAGGTTATAAGATAACTACAAGACATACTTAGTGTATTGTATGAAAAAATATCTAACTCGGTTGTTGGACAATTATCAAATCCCCCAACCTTGTTGGAATTTTTTCTTTCACACAAAACACTGAGTATGTATTATATATGTACCAAAATTTCAATTCAGCAGGATAAAGTTTAAATAAATATTAAAACTTGCTTCTATTTACAGATGGCTGTCTATACAAGGGAGCATTACATCAACAGGGAGACAGATGGACAGACGGATGTGATTATACATGTGTGTGTGAGAATGGAAATACTGGACAATACAAATGCTCACCAAAGTAAGAACTCCAATTTGTCATGCCAAATTAAATTATTATCCCCCGCCGAAAAAATTTTTCAGGGGAAATATTGTTTTTGCCATGTCCGTCCATCCGTCCGTCCTTCTGTCCGTCCGTCCGACATTGGTTTACGCGCTATTTCTTGAAAACTATAGACCGGATTTCAATGAATCTTGGCAGACAGCTTCACTACAATGAGGACATGCGCATATTGTCGGGCTTACCGGGTTCAACTGTCCAATTTAGAGTTACTGCCCCCTGACTGTTTAAGCCATATACATACATGGTGATATTCGTTTCTGCACTATTTCTTGAAAACTATAGACCAGATTTCAATGAATCTTGTCAGACAGCATCACTACAATGAGGACATGCGCATATTGTCGGGCTTACCGGGTTCAACTGTCGAATTTAGAGTTACTGCCCCCTGACTGTTTAAGCCATATACATACAGTGATATTCGTTTCCGCGCTATTTCTTGAAAACTATAGACGGGATTTCAATGAAACTTGGCACACAGCTTCACTACAATGAGGACATGCGCATATCCTCAGGGTTACCCGGTTCGACCACCGAATTTAGAGTTACTGCCCCTGACTGTTTAAGCCATATACATACATTGTGATATTCGTTTCCGCGCTATTTCTTGAAAACTATAGACCGGATTTCAATGAAACTTGGCAAACAGCTTCACAACAATGAGGACATGCGCATATTGTATGGGTTACCGGGTTCGACCGTGAAATTTAGAGCTACTGCCCCTTACTGTTTAAGCCATATACATAAATAGTGATATTCGTTTCCGGGCTATTTCTTGAAAACTTTAGACCGGATTTTAATGAAACTTGGCACATAGCTTCACTACAAAGAGGACATGCACATATCCTCAGGGTTACCCGGTTCGACCACCGAATTAAGAGACTATGGTGATATTTGTTTCCGCGCTATTTCTTCAAAACTGTAGACCTGATTTTAATGAAACTTGGCACACAGCTTCACTACAAAAAGGACATGCGCATATAGCCAAGGTTACCCGGTTCGACCGTCAAATTTAGAGTTACTGCCCCTGACTGTTTAAGCCATATACATACATTGTGATATTCGTTTCCGCGCTATTTCTTGAAAACTATAGACCGGATTTCAATGAAACTTGGCACACAGCTTCACTACAATGAGGACATGCGCATATTGTCGGGCTTACAGGGTTCGACTGTCAAATTTAGAGTTACTGCCCCTGACTGTTAAAGCCATATACATACATAGTGATATTCGTTTCCGCGCTATTTCTTCAAAACTGTAGACCTGATTTTAATGAAACTTGGCACACAGCTTCACTACAAAGAGGACATGCGCATATCGCCAGGGTTACCCGGTTCAACCGTCAAATTTAGAGTTACTGCCCCTGACTGTTTTAGCCATATACATACAGAGTGATATTCATTTCCGCGCTATTTTTTGAAAACTATAGACCAGATATCAATGAAACTTGGCAAACAGCTTCACAACAATGAGGACATGCGCATATTGTATGGGTTACCGGTTCGACCGTGAAATTTAGAGCTACTGCCCCTTACTGTTTAAGCCATATACATAAATAGTGATATTCGTTTCTGGGCTATTTCTTGAAAACTTTAGACCGGATTTTAATGAAACTTGGCACACAGCTTCACTACAAAGAGGACATGCACATATCCTCAGGGTTACCTGGTTCGACCACCGAATTAAGAGACTATAGTGATATTCGTTTCCGCGCTATTTCTTCAAAACTGTAGACCTGATTTTAATGAAACTTGGCACACAGCTTCACTACAAAGAGGACATGCGCATATAGCCAAGGTTACCCGGTTCGACCGTCAAATTTAGAGTTACTGCCCCTGACTGTTTTAGCCATATACATACAGAGTGATATTCGTTTCCGCGCTATTTCTTGAAAACTATAGGTTGATGTAGATAAAAGATAACCTGTACCTAAGTTTGATATTAACTCCATGGACAATGAAAATATGTTCGGCGGGGGATATCAATTCAACGAATTTGCTTGTTAACCCTTGTTATGCTGAATAAAATTCATTGCAAAATTGCATGAAAATTAAAGTGCTAAAATCACTGCATCCACAAATTGTCAGTCGAAATTTCTTTTTATCATTTGAATTTTTAAACTCTCCTAATTTATTACAGAAAACCAGACAGTAAAGATTAAGATCAGACTGCATAAATGTGCAGGCTGATCTTTGTCTATACCTCCTGCAAAAGAAGGAATATTCTGGGTTCAGCATTATAAGGGTTAAATAACTTAAATATTACAGAATATGCTTCAAAAGCTCACCTGGGACAAATGGGTAACCAGGCCTTAGATCTGACTGTACTTCAGATATGAAGGGGGTGATTTATTCTTTTTGTGGACATATATAACTGAAAAACTTAATAACACAATACGAACCTAAAAAGTGGATTTACACCTGAGTGTTGATAGATTTCTAGTTTCATATGTCCAATACTTTCTTTGTGTACATGTGACCTGTCGAACAAAAAGGGACCATCTGGGAACCCTGTAAAATAAATACAGTCAAACCTGTGTTAGCAGCCACCTGTATTCAGCAAGCAACCTGTCTTAAGCAAGCGGCCACTGAGTTCCCAAATGAGCCAATTACACTGAAGTTAACCTGTATTAAGCAAGCACCTGTCTAAAACGAGCACTTTTTGAATTTCCCTTGGCTGTTTGCTTAAGACAGGTTAGATTGTAGTCCAAAAAAGAATTGGATCTTGCATTTGTAAACGAGGAGGTGCATTTCCGAAATAATTAGATAGGAAGGTAGAAAAACTATTCAAATTTCAGAAAACTTGTTATTTTTGCACAGTCTGACCAGAATTAACACATTTTGCACTTTCTGGATGGTCCCTTTGTGTGAAGGGTCATATGTGTGTAACTTAATTTGATGAAGCTATCTCTTAAATCTCCTTAATATCTTTCCTCAATGTAACAAATTGCTTATGGGACTACTTTAATTGTGCCAAAGCTTACAAAATAGCTGCATACTCAAAATTGTTTTCATCAAGAAGTTAACCAAAATTCCAGCATATATTCCAGCATATATGATTGCACAAAGCTTATTTGATACAATTTAAATTGAATTAATTTGTATGGGCTAATTTTTTTATACATACTTTTTAAGTAGGAATATTCCTGGTTCAGTATGAAAACAAAATACATAGAATAACAGATGTTTTCAACAGCCTACAACCAAACTTTGCTCATGCAATAAATAGAATATCATGTTTAAGTGCATAAAATATCAATTTTATTTAACTAAGAATCTAAAACAGATTTTAACTCAATAAAGCCTGGATTTTTATCTGTTTAAAGATAACTTATATAATAAATTATGTTTTTCATGACCTCCTTATTTATTTCACAGATGCCCTGTATTCAACAACCTCCCACCATCCTGTAAGATGCAAGATAATCCCAATGATCCATGTTGTCAACAGCCAGTCTGTACTCCCAATGCGAATGGTACCGTATCTGTGGTACCCATCCCTACTTATGGCAAGGGATTTACTGGATATGGTAGACCAGTCATGCCTTCTATTGGAACAGGAACCGGTACAGGAAGTGGATTTACTGGAAACTCTGGGGTACCAACTGCTATAACTGGAAGTGGAGGTAAGCAGACACACAGTTTAAAAGAGAATAACATGTTGGTATGCTGAATTAATAATGTTATCTGGTCAAGCATGGGAGAATTTATCATGATACAGCTTTGCAATGTCATGATAATTTCTCAGAGCTGAGACTAGATAACAATGATTTTTTAAGACACATATTACGCTATTTATCATTCAATATCTGTCAGTGCTTAAGCTTTGTGAAACCTTTGAAATGAAAGAAATTCAGGTGAAAGTGGTTCATTGGTAATATGAATATGCAATATGTTAACAGGCAGGTAATATTAGGTCAATAAAGGCTTCATTGCATTTATTGGTTAATTGGATTGTCTAAAACTGTCGTACTATTTCAATTAGAAATGTATTTATCAAATTACAGTTGATTAAAGCCCCAGTCTGCATTTAGAGTAAACAAATCACTCTTTCGTGAATATTCTTTGAATATTTTTTTCTTGATTTTGTCTTATGAAAGATGAGTAGCATGAAAATACTAATCAGGCCCCAAACGTGAAAGGCATAATCTGCCGTATACAGTAAATTATGTTAATGAACTTTGGTCACGTGAAATATGCCCACATGCAGGAGTGGAAAATTAGCAGTATTCAAATTGGAGACCGAAATGTTGCGGGTCATAAATATTCGTCAAGTTAGGCCTTTTTTTGATCATCGCGTCATAATAATTTGTGTAACTGAATATTGGAATGACAAATAAAAACTTGTCTTTGAGAATAATTGTCTAGTTTTTGTGCACATAGTTGTCTAGGATCATTGTCTTGCGTTTTGGAAATGTTCACAAACACAAACGGGGGCTTTAAAAAAAGGTAGCTTTCTACAGAATATTAAAGATAAATAGTTAACATTGAAGTGATGTCATCAAAATATTTTTTGTCAAGCCCATTAGTGGTGAAAGAGACATGGTTGTCATTATGAAAAGTCAGTATATATGCATTAGTTCTTAGGTCTGTCCATTTGATTTTGTTTGGACCATTACTTGTACATTTAGGGATGGGTTTTAAAATAACTTGGCGCAATTATTCTCTATCAGTGTTAGCTGTGTCGTTTGAAAGAACTTTTTAATAGCTAAAAGGTCAAGGTAGGCACTAAAGGTCAAGTGTACATACATTAATCACTCATATGTATATTTCTAGGTGGCTGTGTGTACAATGGTTAAGTGTATGGGCAAGGACAACAGTGGGATGATTGATGTAAATACAAGTGTACATACATTAATCACTCATATCTATTTTTCTAGGTGGCTGTGTATACAATGGTAAAGTGTATGGGCAAGGACAACAGTGGGATGATGGATGTAAATACAAGTGTACATACATTAATCACTCATATCTATATTTCTAGGTGGCTGTGTGTACAATGGTAAAGTGTATGGGCAAGGACAACAGTGGGATGATGGATGTAAATACAAGTGTACATACATTAATCACTCATATCTATATTTCTAGGTGGCTGTGTGTACAATGGTAAAGTGTATGGGCAAGGACAACAGTGGGATGATGGATGTAAATACAAGTGTACATACATTAATCACTCATATCTATATTTCTAGGTGGCTGTGTATACAATGGTAAAGTGTATGGGCAAGGACAACAGTGGGATGATGGATGTAAATACAAGTGTACTTGTGTTGATGCTACTAACAGGCAATACCAGTGTACAGACAGGTAAGCATGATTGTATGAAATATACAAGCTTTTTGCAGGACAGTGGGTCTGGTAAACCTTTATTTTTTTCATACCTATAAACTTATTTCTTCCAGAACAAAAAGCTGAACTCATTGTATGTGTGTAGATTTTCTGGTCAGTCAATCCTGTATTCATTTACAATTTATCAATTTACCTGACATGTTAGAGGGACCAGCAGTATTTCGTGAAGTATATAAGCAAAAACTGCCACAAAATTTGTTCTGATAGTGTTGAGGCTGTGATGATAAATGACAAGTGGCATTTGGTAGTTTTAATTACAGATCTTTCTTTTAAACTAATGATAATTTAGCCTGTGCATGAGATTCCAACAATTTTATGTATGTACATAGCCAAAACTCTGACCAGCCTGTGCATCCGCACAGTCTGACCAGAGTCTTCCCTATGCCTGGAGTAGATAATTAAGGTCTCAAAATACTTATACACCACCACGTAGCATTATATTTACCGTAGGCGGCTGTCAATGCAGCTCAATGTTTGCACCTCATGCATATGTCAAATTTTTGTAAAGCTCCCGCACAGGCTAAATTATTTTTAGATGTGTACAATACCAGAATCTTCCACCACAATGTCAGCTAGTACAGGACCCTGCAGATACCTGTTGTCAGAAACCTAAATGTGACTTTACAAAACCTGACCTTATTTAATGTACACTTTTTAATATATCCTATATTCCAGATGGGTACAATATCAGAACCTTCCACCACAATGTCAGCTAGTGCAGGATCTTACACAAACCTGTTGTCAGAATCCCACTTTTTAATTCACACTTTTTATAATTCTAGATGTGTACAATATCAGAATCTTCCACCACAATGTCAGCTAGTACTGTGGACCCTACAGATACTTGTTGTCAGAAACCAAAAAATGTGACTTTACAAAACTTGACACTTTTTAATTCACACTTTTTATAATTCTAGATGTGTACAATATCAGAATCTTCCACCACAATGTCAGCTAGTACAGGATCCTACAGAAACCTGTTGTCAGAAACCCTATTTTTAATTAACATTTTTTTTTAATTCTAGATGTGTACAGTATCAGAATCTTCCACCACAATGTCAGCTAGTACAGGACCCTACAGATACTTGTTGTCAGAAACCAAAATGTGACTTTACAAAACCAGTCACCACCATGGCTCCATTATTTGCCCAGACAACACCTTCAGCTGGAGCAGGTAAGCTTGATTTCTTTACCCTTTCCTGTTTTACAAAATTTTAGACCTGTCCAAATTCAAAGGTTTTGCAGACGAAAATTTAAAGTGGATTTAATTTGATAAATAACCTTTCTGTAGGGTAGAAAATAGTGTGGAAAAAGAAGAAATTGCTTGTAAGAAGCAATTTCTGCTTTTTTCACAATGTTTTCTCAATCATAAAATCACAGGCACGTAAAAAGCAGGGATTAAACAGCAAAGGGTTAAATTGACAGGTCTCTGGCCAGGCCCCTTGGCCCCTTTACTTTCTTACCTGAAAAATATTTAATAATGAACATGAAACAACATCAGATTGTTGGAGGGTGGCCTAAATATTGTTATCTCTGCTTGTTCAAGCTGTAGTTATGACGTTTAAGTCATCCATCCACAGAAAATATTTGAAACACAATGTCAGAAAATGTCACAGTTTAACACATTTAGAATACCACTTGGCCAATCTCACGATCAATCTCTGATGTACATAGACAGACTTTTTTTAAAAATTACGGTAAAACCTTGGAAAAACTTGATGACGTCAGTTTAAATGGCGTCAGCCCTAGAAACATTGAGTGAATACTTTCTACATCGCAAACACTACTCGTTTAAGTCACTGACACGCAACCATCATTTCCTTATATATAGATCTTTATATTCTTAAATAATGGCTGCAAAGTCTTTATTTTTGTAATTGATCTGTCATTTTCAAAAATTAAGATTTTTCAGCTGATATTTACTGTAAAAAAAATCAATCTAAAGATAGTGCCCATTGTTTCCGGGCTAGTTTTTTTACACTGTTTCTGCCTTACAAAATGCACAATTTTGTTACATACCCATCCGTCTTATATACATCTGAGTTCTGTTGCAGTTTACAGAATGGCTGAGTGATGTTCAGAATGAGTCAATAGCCATCTTATTAAAAATGAGTGTTTTGATTGGGCAATGCATTTATTGGTTGATAGGAGGATCTGTTAATATCCCCCTGTCAATTGTGATCTTACTGACAAAATGTTGTCATTCTAGTTAGTCTGTAAAGTGTTGACTTAGTTAGACTGTGCCTTGGACTTCAAACTCAAAAGGATAGAAATTTTTTGCACTTGACGGATTATCTCCAAATATTTTATCTATGGAGTTCCTATTTGGTCTTTTTTCGTAACAGGTCACATTTAAATAGACGTCTTTATCTAATTTTTCTTAAAATAAAGTAGCCACAAAGTTAATAATGCTGCCAGAGATGGTGGTATGATAGTTTCATCTTCTGCAAATGTCAGTCTGTCCTCACATCTGTCTTCATCAATTATGGACAGATTTGCGCAAAACTTTCACAAAATGTTGCTAATTGTAACCATGTACATATCAATGCCATTTTGTGATACTCTACAGCATCACAGAAAAAGTGCTTTTGTTGAAAGTACTCCTGTTACTTTTGTACTCTTGATTTGAAAGAATTTTTTACAGATAATGGGAATAATATAAATATATTTGTTATAGAAATATTTCAATATCATAATTGAGAGTAAGCCTATTTTTACATCAATTGAGATAGCTCTATCACTCCTTTCAGCTAATAATTCATAATTTTCCTTCCAAGAAAAAATATTTGGGATCACTTTTAACATATATCATTTATTGACCTGAGGGCCCAAATATGTTATTTTTGGTATTGAACTGTGTAAAACATGTAACACCACTCTGAGGTAATTTTTCGTTGTTGTTTTTTCTATTTAACTTCAGATGGAGTGAAAATTGTACTGCCATAGATTTAGAAAAATTTTCTTGGCAATGGGCAGGATATTGATATATGCCCACTGCTAAGCCTGCAAGGCTGATATGAGCTTACTGAATTAACCATTATTATGTTATTTTTGGTAAGAAATGTTACTACTTGTAGTAACAGGATGTAATAAAGGATAATAAACTGTATCTTTTTTATTTGTTTTCAGCATTCTGTCAGTATCAAGGGTACTATCACAGACAAGGAGAAACCTGGAATGATGGTTGTGGCCTAACCTGTAGATGTGAGGATGCTGCTAACCATTATTACCAGTGTACAGACAGGTAAAAACACTAGAGTTTAAATGCATTTCATAAACCCCCTTTATCTTTGTGTCCATCCTTCGATCTTCCCTAACAAAAAACTTTTGGTATACTTTTCTCAGCAAATGCTTTTCTCTCATTTGAACATTACATCACATACTGAGTTCCATAAGAAAGTGTGCACTTTTTCTTTTGGTTTTTCTCTTGATTTTTACTAAGTTGGAGGAAAAGTATTGACTTAATTTAAAACCATACTTTAGGCAAGACCTTTTGAAAGTTAAAGTCAAATCAGATTTTGATTAAGTATCGCATGCTGCATACACAATGGCAGAACTTATCTTGTTGAGATTTGACCTCCTTATAACTTTTTCTTTAAAAAGAGCTATGTGTTAATGTTGCATTATAGAGTTTTAGAAGCATTTTCAAGCCATTTCCAAATACAAGTTTTAATTTATATGTAGATGTTACGTGTAAGTCAATATTAGACATCTCGTTGAAGGGTGCTACGGTGTTTTATGACAGCTCAATTTGCTTATTATAGGCCTTACAAAATGATGACCGATTTCTATTTGAAAATGAATGCTTAATCAATGAATTTGACAGGGTTCGATTTTAATAAATGACGTTTATTGGAAGTCAAACCACGCTGTAGCATCATGCACAATTGTATTGAAAATGTGATTTTATGCTTAGAAAAGCTGCAAAGATTCAACTGAATGCATTTTCAGACCAATTAATTGTCTAACGCCTGATGCACATGCAACCCATCCAAATCAATTGTCTCAATTTAGCAGAAAAAAATTGCTCATTGCGCGATTTTTGATTTCAAATATCGTTTTCGCATACTCTTTAGGATAGTCATACGACGTTTCATGAAGATAGATTGTGTAATTTCAGAGATATTCAAAATTCAAATGTGCACACTTTCTTTTGGAACTAAGTATATAATGATATAATGTAAAAATGAGAAAAAAATCTATTGTATAGAAATTAAGTTTAACAATGCCTTGAAATTCCACAGTCAGCAAATTGATATGGAACACCACTTGGCCAATCAAAAGATCCGCATCAGATGTTCATTGACAGACTATTTTTGAAAATTTCTGGACATTTCAATAACCTCAGAGAAAATGGCGTTAGCTCTCCAAATTTGTTAGTGAAAACATTCAATGTCATCGACACTACTTTTTCAAGCCGATGTCCTTAAAACTTTGTTTCTTTATTCAAATATCTTAAGATTCTCAATAAGACTCTTCAAAACGTAACCTACATTGTGCATCTGATTGAAGTGCTAGTTTTCTAAAACTGTTTCCGGCTAAAATACACATTTTTTGTTACATAGACATCAGCCTTATATTTACCTTATATATTTTTTTTATTAGTATAAGTTTACTATTGCAATTTTAGGAAATGGCCATTGGATATTTCAAGTGTCAGTAAATGGTACACTAAAGAATATACTGCGGTGTCTTTAGTACAATCAGAATATTTGTAAAACTCAAACACTATAACTGGGGTCCTTGTTTTCCTAGTATTACTAAATTTTTATTGAATTCCTCAACAAATTTTAAATGACTTGGCTACAGAGAGGATGGGGTGTTCAGACAAAAAGAGAGGTGTTCGTCTTAATCTCTGAACCCTTCTCGATCTACCACTGAGAATTACATAAAGACAATAATTGCTTAAATTTAAGGTAGTGGACCCGTAATAGTTTTGCAACATTTCAGAAGTCATGACTTTAAAAGTATTAACTAAGGTTTCCTAATGATTTCATAAAGAAACTTAGGTTAACATTGCTAAAGATGATGAGTTTCGAAATGTAGCAAAACTAAAACAAGTTCACTACCTAACATATAAATGCTATCAACAATGGGCCAACTTATTTCTGGCCCGCTTTTGGGTGGGGCTGGTGTCACGGTCAAAAATCAGAATAGCCTATTTTAGGCTTTTTTGTTGGTCTACAATGGGATCAGTCTAGATCTGGTAGCCTGCTTTCTGAGAGAAACTCTGATATAGCGGGCAACAATACCCGACTGGGGTCAGAAATAATTTGGCCCTATGTTTTGAGCAATTGTACAAAGATGCTTGTTGTGCAGGGAATATACTTGAAATCTATCTTTTCTGCAGATGTCCAAGATACAACAATGTTCCTTCTTCTTGCAACTTTGTACCTGACCCCAGAGACCCTCAATGTTGTACTGTCCCCTCATGTCAAGGGGCCACAGGAACTGGTATTGGAGGATCCGGTATTCAGGGATTCACAGGGTCCTTTGTAGGATATGGAAAACCACCCAGCATCAATCCTAACTCACTGTCTACTACTGGATACTCAAGTAAGACTGATAATAATAAAACTTTACCAGCTGAATTTCTTTCTTTCTATTAATTTTCTTGTATTACTAAATTGAGAGCTGAATGCAAAAACATAGTATGTATCTATACAATGTATAGACACATACTATGTTTTTGCTCTAACCCTGCGATTTTCTTAATCGAAAATTTTATACTATCCCTGTTTATTAACTTACTTACAGTTAACCCAATATTCCATTTCTTCTATTGTCTATTGGTTCTATTTGACTGCCTCACAGGCCTTATAATAATAATAATAATAATAATGTCTTTATTTAATGAGGCTACACAGTTGGGCGAACCCAGTCTTCCCTGTGGGCCTCTGAAAACAATATCTTTACAACATATGATGAATACATCAAATACAGTACAATATTTACAAAGATAAAAATTTGGCGTTCTAAAAACAATAATTGTGTTGTCCAGGCTCTGTGTAAAACTATCTTAAGCCCCTACAGAATAAATAGACACTTAAAATAGTTTTGCACACACCCTAGATTAGGGCCTTTCACTGCTTATCTTTCCTTTTAACAATTTTAAAATAAGGTAAACTAATGAAAACAATTTGGAAAAGAGAAAAAGAATCAATATCAAGCAATTTTTCAAGTAGTTATATCCAACTGCTGCAGAATTATTGATATAGATATTTAAGAGTGGAATCATGAATTTTAATTAAAAATTGAAAGAAAGTTAGAACAAATATATGGAATCTACCTCGATGGCTCAGCGTGAAACAGTTTCAACTCCCTATAAACATATATTATAGTGGTAGAGGTGCTTGACTTGTGACCTGAAGGTTCTTTTAAGCCCCAAAATTCCTTGGGTCTTTCTATGAGCTAAACAATGAAAGGCAAGGCTCAATAAACCTAATGTAGAATTGGGAAGGAGTGGGTTTAAGTGAATGCCTTTCTCTAGGAGATTTGAAAACTGGAGTGAATGTTCCAGAACAACTCTATAAGCTTGAGCTTTCTTTATAATGAAATTTATAATGGTATTAATTAATACCATTTGCATCCATAGTAGATGTTTTGATTTATTAAGGTTTATTAAGAGATGAAGAGAATATTTGTTGATTTCATAGATGTTTTGAACTTATAACCTAATTAAACTGTATGAATATGTAGAGCAGATTCATACATGAGTGTCATTAGATGTTTCGTTTCATACTGCTATGAAATCAATGAAAAAATTTCTTCATATCTTATGTTTTAATATCAAGATGCAAAAATATAAAAAATTCTACATAATGAAACAGATTTTGCATGGGATTACTTTGCATAGATTTGTTCAAAATAGGTGTGTTCTCAAATTTGTTTTCAATGAGAACAAAAGCCAATTTTTTAGCCAATCAGAATGCATGAATTTTTTGTACCCAAAAGAATTGAATAATTATATCATGAAAAGTGTAGGTATTATGCTCACGCGATAAGCGCGATATTGTATATAAACACTGGATCAATCCATGTTATTGAAAACAGTGTTCATGTCGATTGGCTGTGTTTATTATACTGAAAAAACATGCAGTAGTTTATCGGAGTGGCGTAGTCGAGGGGATGAGGACGACAGAATTTTGACCAAGCGGACCGAGTTCAATTCTTCATTGCGACATAAAGATTAACTTTTTTCAATTTATACATTTAATGGCATAATTTTAAAAGAAAAATGTTAAATGTTGTGCTAATTTTGAAAACTCTTCAAAGGCTTTTTGTATTCTTTAGATTGAATAGATATATACTATATTTACTTCACCGTGGGGATGGATATAAAGGCCACTTTAGATAGAGCTTGAAACTGCAATTTGACTATTCGAAGATTCCAAATTAAAAAGATTTCACGCTGATAAATCGAATGTAATAGCCAAAACAATTGTAGACCAAAGGCAATTGTTTCATGATTCAATATTTTATCGCATAGAATCAATAAAGGTTTCTCTGAACGGTATAATCCTGTATGTTTAATCCTATGATACATATCTAAAATATAAAGAAACACATAGAAAATAAATTTATCTGCGTGTTTTTGATGATGTAAAAAGTTTAATTTTCTCGAATAAAACCAACAATAACAAAATGTGCCGATGACAGGATACGAACCGGGAGCGTTTTGGTAACAATCAGTCGATAGTCTAGCATGCGTATCTACTGAGCCATCGCAGTCATTTACATACGTCACGGTATTTTAATTATATCATATCAGGTTCTGTACAGGGAGTTTACATATTCGATAAGTAACCTGCACTACCTATAGAAAATATCGATACAACCATCTAAATGTTAACCTTATCGCTTGCAATTTATAATAACAATTTATTGTCAATATTCCAGAGGCCTGTTTGTACAAGGGACAAGTTTACCAACAAGGAGATACCTGGCAGGATGGTTGTGACTATGAGTGTGAGTGTACCGATGCTTCAACTGGTCGGTACAGGTGTACTGAAAGGTAAGGACATCTGTAGTTACTGGAATAGGGCTTTGTTAGAGTTTAGCACTTCATAACTATTTAAGTCTCTTTCTTTAATGCTTTTCGGTGGTTTATCGAGAAATAACGGTAGATTATCACTTGATAAACTCACCGCAAAAGCAGTGAAATTATCAAAATCTTATACCCTGCTTTTGTGCATTTCATCCTATCTGATGTCATCTATGCGGGGCGAAATAAGTGACTTCACAATGAACTTTGCATAGCAATCACGCGCAAAATGACGCGCTTTACGAAAATATGTCCTAGAAATTTCATATTTTGTCTCAATTTTGCATTAAAGAAATAGAATAATCGTTTGTTTTTCAAGTAAGATTGATTAATATTTCATTTCGTGAAAAACAAAAGCTATAATTTCACTCGTGGCTCTGCCACTCGTGAAAATATAGCTTTTGTTGTTCACTCAATGAATTATAAATCGATCTGACACTTAAACAAACGATTATCCTCTATATTTATGCTTTGACACTTACATAGTTTTGTGCTAAACTCTTCATTAATAGCCCCATAGTTTTGACTATGAGTGCGAGTGCACTGATACTTTAACTGGCCGATATAACCTGCTATTATTGAAATGATTTGACCTTTATGCAATGAATGAATTAACCAATGAATACATTTACCATCTAGGGAGATTGGCGATTACGGGTAGCTTCGTTTTAACCCAGGGACTATGTTTTCATATGATTATAAAATTTTACCTACAGTAACAAATGGTTCTGTGGTCGAGAGGTGCAGGTCGCAGTCATATGTAGTATACTTTTGACGATTCAAATCTACACAAAGCCAAATTATGTCTTTTTTATTCCTTTTAAACATATCACTAAAAACAACACACACACACACAAAAAAAAAAAAAAAACCGCATGACTTTCTTGTGATTCTGAGGATATATTAATTAGAAACCTTTACTTTATACTTTTGTCAAGGAAATTGCCTTAAATTTACTAGTTTGTCGAAAATTGAGAAGTTTAAATCAGACTACAATTTTAAAAAGCAGCTTGTAGAACCTTTTTTGATATATTTGAGAGAACACATGGATTCTGATATTGAAAGCATACCAACAATCTTTTCTTTAAATGTAGAGATATTTGAGTTGTAAAAGAAATTATTATTAAAAATGAAACAAAAGAGCAAAATTGAATCAAGTGATGAGTAAAACATATATTATTATTTTTGAAAAACAAAATAAGATTTATCGAGGCTCTAACTACGAATTTGGTATTCTGCAGTTCAGTGACCTTACAATTACAACTTTAAGACCCTCTATCTATGGTGGCGCTAAATAAACATATAAATTATCATAATCAACTCCCGAGATAACACGAAAATGAACGATTACGTCAAAGTGGAATCAATAAAAGGTGTAATTATTTAGGTAGAGGTCATGCTCAATCATGTCATAAATTTTAAAAGTTATACAGATGTACTAAAAGGTGAAATTTATTTATATAAAAGGGGAAGGTTTATTTTAGGCTGTGGTAGACATGCTTTTCAAGATGTATCATCCACAAATGGGTAGTTCTCTTGTAGATCTCTTATTAAACTAAGAGAGATGTGAAGCTAATGACTAGTTTCACTAGTATGAGAAATACCAGGAATTCATGGCAAAGTGCCCCACCTGCGACAATAGTTTGGAAATTAAAAAAAAACATAAGTACCCCACTCATACAGAGAAGCACATGAATATAAAATAACCTTCAAATAAAGTTTAAGGTATACAATCATCTCTAAAATAATGTCAGATGCTTGTGACATTTATGCTCAATAAAACATGTTATTTTCTATGACCAGATGTCAGAGAATTGCCAATGTACCGAGTGGATGTACATTCGCCCAGGACCCTAATGACCAATGTTGTCAGACCCTCAAGTGTGACCCACAGGCCCTAACCTGCAGTGATGCCATCAATAATTGTAACAGCTATGGTCAATATGTCTGTAACCAGTACAAGGACTGGGCTCAAAGTAACTGCAAGAAGTTTTGTGGCTTCTGTGGAAGTGGTATGTCTTTTTATCTTATAACTATTCAAATATATTTAGTGAAAACATTCAACATCCGTGAAGCCACGGTATCCTTATATAAATATCTTAAAATTCATAAATAACATCTGAAAAATCTTAATTTTTGAGAATGATGTATCTTTCTCAAAAATTAAGATTTTTCAGCCGTTATTTACTGTAAAGAAAAAAATCTAAAGAAAGCACTGGTTGTATCCTAGCTAGTTTTTCTTACACTTTACGCCCACCAAAATGCACAATTTTGTTACATACCCATCCACCTTACATACATCCAAGGTCTGTTGCAGTTTACAGAAATGGCTGAGTGATGTTCCGAATGGAACTTACTCCTCAAATTTGGGGCATGTCTCATACAGAAAGATACATGTCACAGTATTCTTCAAATCTTCAACCCCCAAATCTATCAAACTTATCAAAATTTTTCTAAATTTAAAATTTGATGACATTTATTTGAAATGTCTAAGCTTATTTCTGTTTATAGGTAACCAAGTAACCACCCAGGCACCAGGTACATGCAGTGACTCCATTCCTAACTGTAAAGAATATGGAAATGATCCATGTACACAAGCACAGTTTAGAGATTGGGCTCTAGCTAACTGCAAGAAGACATGTAATCTATGTAATGGTAAGTCTAGCTGTCTGTTCATTCCTTACTGTAGAGAACAAAAATGATCCGTGTAAAGTGTTTATTCTAGGCAGGGGGATTGGGGGATTGCCCCACTTTTTTCAAAGATCCCTCATATTTTTTACATGTGTGGGGGAGTTTTTACTTTGAACAAAGAGTATGGAATATCAGTCATTTCTCAATTGCTTCAATTTTGTGCTGAAATTCCCCACAGATTTGAAATCCTAGAATAAAGACTGCTGATGTAAACAGGATCAGTTAAGAAATTAGGCTCTAGCTAAATGCAAAAAGACTTGAAATCTATGCAATGGTAAGTCTTTTTAACTATTCAAAATACAGAAATGACCCTTATACACTAGCTCAGTCTAGCTCTTGCTAACAACAAAAAGACATGTAATCTTTGAAATTGTTAGTCCATCTGTCAGTTCAAGCCTAACCGTAGACAACACAGAAATGATTGTTGTACACAGGCACAGTTTAGAGGTTCGACTCTGGCTGACTGAAAGAAGACACGTAAACTTTGTAATGGTAACTCTTTATGTTCAATCCTAATTATTCAAAATACTTAAATAACCCTTGTACGCAGGCTAATTTAGAGATTGGGCTATAGCTAACTGCAAAAAGACATGTAATCTCTGTTATGGTAAGTCTGTCTGTCTGTTTGTTATTACTAATATATTGCAAAAATATATAGGACCAAGTGTAGAGACTTGACTGAGAAAAACATTTGGTAAATAACATTAACTAACAATGATAACTAAGCCTAAGAAATATGCAATTCATTATTGCTTTGCGATATGCACTTATCTATTGTCTTAATCCCTCCTCAGGTGATCATAATTATTCTTATTTATTTGTTTAGCTCTCTTGACTGCTTAAAATTTGTGCCTTACACATGATAGATTCATTTGGAACACCACTCTGTCAATTTCACGATCAACCTTGGATGTACATAGACACACTATTTTCAAAATTACGGGAATACCTTGGAAAAACTCGATGACGGCAGTTAAAATGGCATTAGCCCTGGAAACTTTGAGTTAAAACATTCATCGTCGCCAATGCTACTTGTTTAGGTCACAGAAGTGAAACCATCGCATCCTTAAATAAATATCTTTAGATTCTTAAGTAACATCTGAAAAATCTTAACTTTTGAGAATGATTTGTCATTCTCAAAAATAAAGATTTTTCAGATGTTATATACTTTAAGAAATATATAACTCTTAAAGATAGCGCTGGCTAAAACCGTGCTTGTTTTTCTTACACTGTTTCTGCCTAACAAAATGCACGATTTTGTTACATACCAATCTGCCTTATATATATACATGGTCTGTCGCAGTTTACGGAAATGGCCGAATGTTGAAATGATGAAAGATTGTTTGAAATATCAAACACAGGCTTATATCATATTTTCTAGCTGGACCAGGAACCGGCACAGGTACAGGCACAGGTGGTACAGGATTTACTGGTACAGGAACTGGTGGCACGGGAACTGGTGGTACTGGAACAGGAACTGGTGGTACGGGAGCCGGTGGTACAGGAACTGGTATGGGAGGAACTGGAACAGGAACCAGTGGAACAGGATTTACTGGTACGGGAACCGGTGGTTCAGGTATGTAACTTTCATAAATATGAATGTGTTTAAAGGATTTTATTTTCTACTTTTTATGCATCCGCCATGAAATCAATGGCTCAGCATGAAACAATTGTAACTGCCTATATGTTTATAGGCAGTTACAACTGTTTTGCGCTGAGCTGTTGAAATGGCACCAGGCATATAAGGTTACCTGTATGTGTGTGTGCGTGTGTGCAAGCATCATTCTACATTTACAGATGGATTTCAAAATCACTTGACACAGTTGTTCTCTTTGATGTCAAAGTACTTGTATCATGGAAAGAGTTTATTTGTAGATGTCTAAAGGCAAGGATCAAACATAAAAATCTTATCTGGAGCATATCTTCTAAACTTATATTTTGGTTGTAAAATAAACTGGCACTGTTGTTTTCCTTGATGAGCATTTGTGGCATATAAAGAGTTTGTTTGCAAGGTATAAGCTGAATGTCAAATGATAAAACTACTGTAAACCTAGTAATGATTTCGTGTGATTTAAGTTTGCGTGATTCGCGGGAGGGATGAAAACGTGAACTTTAAACGCCATGATTAGCCCTCTTGTCATGAAAACATGAACTTCATCGAATTTGCAAGATTCTTTCTGAGAAAATGATAAGTAGACAAACTATAAATTGAGATTGAAATTTTACGACCTCTGATAGACATGTGGAGTCAATATAATATAATCCAAGCACTGATGAAAGGATGTCACTGATATCCCGAGTGATACAAGTCTCTTTTGATACTGTCTTTTTTTAGTATAATTTATTGGCCAACTATTTTAATTCCAGTTTAAGTCCATCCATCGAACTACTCTGATAAATAGCTATTTTACTTCGAGAGTTATTTTGCGACAATATATATATGCAAAAAGGCGTTAATTTTGAAAACAATGTCACAAACTGATGAAATTTATAAGTATTATATGTGAACTTTAACAATAGCTTAATTGAAATTGATTGATTACTTAAATCTGTTGATTGGCGAGCATAAGATCGAAACTACAGATTTCATTGGCTGGTTAATTTGTTTGGTTTGTTGTCAAAACCTTTTCACCCATGATAAACACATACCTAGTAGGCCTTAACATGCAAATTCTCTGCAGCGTGTTATCATTCGTGGGTAGTAACAATCCAAAAAAATTTAAATCACTGCAAAAAAAAGCTGATATTACGAAAATGTGAACATTTCTAGCCAAGAACTTTTCTAGGATTACAGTAGTCATGTAGGTTGAATATATTCCACATTTGTAAACAAATTCAAAACCATATTTTAAAATACTGTGTACATTGGTTATTTACAGGCACATGTTCTGATGTACTAACCAACTGCCCTGAATATGGACAAACCTCATGTGTGCAACCCTACCTAGACTGGGCTAAGAAGAATTGTCCAAGATATTGTGGTTACTGTGGTATGTGATAGATCTTCTACAATTAAGGTTGCTGTGACTCAAAATGTCAATTGACCAATTAATACACTCATTTATTATTAGATGACTTGACAAATTCCTGTCGTTTATGGTGATGAGTATTACAAATACTTTTACAACAAAGTTTAGGCTACCCACCAAGAGTTGGTGTTTGTTTTATGTCTGAGTTCATGCATTTTGCAGATAAAAAGCATTTTAATATCTGAAAGGTGTATAGGCACTTTCATCCTTTTAGCAATGGGATATTGAGATAAGACTACTTTATTAGCTCCACTGGTTGAAAGCCAGCAAGCAACTGTCATGGCGGAGTGTCTGTCATGCGTACATGCATGTGTCCAAGCATAAACTTTTCTTTTAACATCTTCTCTTCCTATATCACTAGGTGAATTTTGACAACATTTGGCAGATATGTTCCTTGGACAACCCTCTTCTTACTTTAAGAATTTGTGATTGACCCCCCAATTATGGGTATCGCAGGGCGGGACTTTTTTTAACTCTAAATTATTTAAAACTTTTCTCCAATACCATTGGCTGGATTTCAATGAAATGTAGAATGAATGATCCTTTTGTGACCCTCTTCTAAAGATGTACAAGAAATTTGGATTGACCCCAAATTATGGGCCTGGAATGGAGGGGATTATTTTCAATATAAAATCTTTAAACATCATCTCCTCCCAAACCATGTAACGGATTTCAATAAAACTTGGCATTAATGACCTTTGGGCGACCCTCTTCTAAAGTTGTTCTAGAAATTTGGATTGACCCCAAATCATGGATATGGCAGGGCAGGCTTATTTTCACTATTAAATCTTTAAAAATATCATCTTCCCAAACTATTGGCTGGATTTCAATAAAGTCTCGCATGATTAATCCTTGGATGACCCTCTTCTAAAGTTGTTCAAGAAAATTGGATTGACACTCAAATAAAGGCTTGGCAGGGTGAGCTTATTTTCTCTATAAAATCTTCTCTTCTCAAACCATTGGCCAGATATCAATGAAACTTGGCATGAATGATCTTTGGGTGACCCTCTTCCAAAGTTGTTCAGGAAATTTGGTTTGACCTCCTAATATGGGCGTGGCAACATATGCACATGGCAAGGTGGGGCTTATTTTCACTCTAAAATCTTTAAAAATCACCTCTTCCCAAACCATTGGCTGGATTTCAAATAAACTTTACTGGAATGATCCTTGGGTGAGCCTCTCCGCAAGTTGTTCAAGATATTTTGGATGGATCCACAAATATGTTTCAAGACATTATCCAATATCTATCTTATAAAAAAAGAATGTTTCCTATTTGGAATCAATACTTATATAAATTTTGAAAAAAAAAAAAATAGCTTTCCATTATTTAGAATCAATACTTATATTAATTTTGAAAAAAAAAACCTAAAAAAACAGCTTTCCATATAAGGTCTAGCTTTCACTAAAATAGACCTTCTGTCCGTCTTTTGGCCTCTTCACAAGTTTCTTTTTAAACTTCCGGCTCTGACTGAGTTTCTCTTTGATATATTTGAAAGCCATTAGAGCAATACAGGCCCTCTTTGGCCTCTTGTTATTGCTTAGTTGACTAGCAGAACATAATTCAAGCTTCAGTTGTGAACGCAACTCCTCCTAGTCACCTGATTTAGCGCCTTAAATCACGGTTTTGTGAATTTCAGCTGTGTCATTCTAAAAGGGGCCTTCATATAAAAAATCTTGTGAACGCAACTCCTTCCCCCATTTATGGACAGATTTCAATAAAACTTTAACAAAATTTACCTAGTCACCTGACCTAGTGCATGTTGTCACGGTTTGGTGAGTTACAGCTGCATCATGGAAAAAGGGGTTTTCTTGTGAAAATTCTTGTGAACGCAACTCCTCCTTTAATTTTGGACTTATTTAAAAGAAATTTCTATGAAATTTTCATTGTTAACTAAATTTGTGCATGTTGTTGCAGTTAATTTCAGCTGAGTCATGGCAAAAGGGGCCTTCACATCAAAGTTCCCTTCATTATTATTATAAGTTGCAATTTAAAGAGGCTTCAAACCCCCATTTAATCAATCAACCATAACAAACAGTTTGAACTTGACAATTTAAAAAGGTAGCTGCAAATGTTTTAAATTTAGTTCTGTAAAAATAAGTAGTGTCTACAATTATTTTCGTGAAACAGCAGCAAAGTGGAGGCGTATTTTGTGATGATGGCACTCTTGTTATCTAAATTTCTTCATCACAGCAAAATGTTTCAAAAATTTTGTTTGCAGGTCAGACAGGTTCCGGCACTGCCAATGGTACTAATGGTGGAGGAATCTCGGGCTTCCAGACTGTTTCACCAGGAGGAAATAGCTTTACTGGATACAGTAGGTTCTTTATTTGTTAAATCAAAACCAGAGGAAACGTTTAGACTAGTCAAAAATTAAAGGTTGGGGGAGATTGAAAGTGATGCTGAACTACAGTTTTCACAATCCTTTATACAGAATACTTACAGATTATTATTAGCTTGCCGGGTATGAAAGTCTCAGAATAGCTATTGTCATACCCTATGATGTCGTTTTGGCATCCACATAAGGTTAAACTTTTTAATTTCTATCAATTTTAATCCTAGAGGCTTTTATATTTTACAGAAAGACTCATTGGATCATAGGCTTTCATTTGAGATTAGCACCTATGTCAAAATAACCTTGAGACAGTGACCTTGACCCTTATAAAAAAACTTGAACCAAAATCATTTATCAAAAAATTTTAACCAAAAACTTTAACTTTACTTATATTTTCTATATAATGCTCACAGCTAGGATAATTAATAATAAATGCACTGATTAGATGATAAACCGTATATTCTAAAATACAATGAAATTCAATTGGTAACTTCATTAGGCTGAAGGCTTTCACTTTACCTAAACTTTTACATATACTTGAAACAAAATTATTTTTATATTTCTTTATTATTACTATATCAGACTATTATACATAAGACAAAAGACTCTAACATAGAAAAAATATCCATGAACCTTGATCTTTGGTCAAGTGCTGTTTGTGACAAGCAGCAGTTTGGGTGAGCTACGTTGTCTGCAGAAATCTCTCTTTCAATGC
The DNA here is from genome assembly GCA_948146395.1 of Fragum whitleyi. Lineage (NCBI taxonomy): Eukaryota > Metazoa > Mollusca > Bivalvia > Cardiida > Cardiidae > Fragum > Fragum whitleyi. The sequence goes on from OX411552.1 coordinate 23,568,753, forward strand.
ATCCAACTGAGGCTAGCATGTATATTCACTATCCTTAGAGATAATTTAAATGATAACCACTTTGAAATTATAAGCTCTGTTTCAATTTTTCGGCAAAAGCCTTTTTCAAGAAATAATACACAGAAAAGTTCCAACTAAATAATTTACAGTCCTACTGTGCAGCCATATTGAAAATCTTTTGAATGTCCCTGTTAAAAACATAACGTCATTTTGGCATAAAAGACTGAAAGCTTGTGAGAAGGCCTAAAGTAGACGATCGAAGCCTATCGTAGAGACTGCTTGAGTGAAGGAATGATAAGAACTGTTTTTGAAAATAACAATTTTAACATAGGAGAAAAGAATTTTGCTCAAGAAGATATTGCCATAGGTTCAAGACTGGGTAAAAACTTTGCTTATATATTAATGAGAAAGTCAGAGGAAGTACTTTAAACAGCCCCTGCCCAGCCCATCTTCTACAAACAATTTATCGATGATGGTTTTGGATTGTGGACAGGAAGTGAAGAAGAGCTGAACCAATTTGTTTGTTTTGCAAACACCATACATCCCAATTAGTAGATTTTTGCTTTAACAGAGATAATAGTTTATTAAACCTTCGGACAAACAACTATAATTAAACAGTTTATCTAACCACCTGTCAAGCACTAAGAAAGGGCTAGCTTATGGACTTGGTCTCAGGAAATATATATGCAAAAATTACGAATATGAAAAGCATCAACGGGAATAGAAGCAACATTTGAGAAAAAGGGGGCTAAAGCGGAAAGTTGATCAAATACCAACTACAGAAGGTTGACAGGCTAGATAGGATAGATCTGCTTCGGAAGGAAATAACTATAAGAAAAGAATAATAAAAGGACCCCTTAATTATGAATTACTTGAACCTTCTACCAGATGTTCATAAGATTGTGCAAGACATATGACAATGCTTTATCGCTCTGATAGAATGAAGCAGGTGTTCAAGTATCTGCCCATCATAGCCTTTAGAAGAGATACAAGTCTCAGTGATGTACTAGTACATGGGAAAACATTCAAATTTACAAAAAAGAGCAAGAAAGAATGCAACTCTGAGTGTTGCATATGCTCCATAATTTACAGGTGAACTATTCAGAACACTGAGGGTCAGTCAACTTTCAACACTGTGAAAGAGAGAAATTGCTGTACATGTGACGTAAACTATGTCTTAATATGTAAAAAAAAAATGTCAATCAACTGTATACATAGGTAAGAACAAGAGAGAAATACACACAAGAATAACAGAACACATGTGCGATATACGTTTAGGAAAGGACAAACCAATTTACTCACTCTTCAGTTCAAAAAATCACTCAGAAGAAGATGTATCTATTGCTGTATTGCAAAAATGTTATGGAGCCAAAAGGACAGAGACCCAATTACATGAGGGCTTATGGATTCAGAGGCTGAATACCCCAAAACCCAGTGGCTGTAATATTAAAAAAAGAACAGAATCCTTTTAGTATTGTAAAATAATGTCTGTACACCAATAAGTGACATTACGCCAATCAAAGTCATTTTTGCAGGTGGTGTGATGTCTTTTACTCCAAAATGTCGTTATGTTTTTAACAGGGACGTTCAGAAGATTTTCAATATGGCTGCACAGTAGGACTGTAAATTAGGAACATTTCTGTGTAATATTTCTAGAAAAAAAGCTTTTGCCAAAATATTGAAACAAAGTTTTTTAATTTCAAAGTGTTTATCTAATTCCCTTTGGAATAACTTGTAGACTTAGTTAAATGATAACCATTTCACACACATCCATGCTTATTGATACCTCTGTCGTCTAAAAAAATAAAGATTTGGAAAATATTGTGTGTAATTTAGAAGTTTTTTGGTTGTAGCAACAAATTTCTGAATTATTGACAATGTTTCCGATCATATAAGATAATGATTTTTACGCTCCATCAACTATTGTTTAATGCAAAGTTTTTCCATGTAGACAAGTCTGAATGTTTTAACCCTTTGCTGTTTAATCCCTGCTTTTTACGTGCCTATAATTTAATGATTGAGAAAACATTGTGAAAAAAGAAGAAATTGCTTCTGACAAGCAATTTCTTCTTTTTCCACACTATTTTCTACCCTACACAATGGTTATTTTTCAAATTAAATCCACTTTGAATTTTCGTCTGCAAAACCCTTGAATTGGAAAGGTCCATTTTTTTTTGAAAAACAGGAAAGTGTTAAGTGATGATTTGTCATATAGAATGACTATCTAATTAAGGATCTGACATCCACATGTAGTTTTCTTATTTGTCTAATAAATAATAAGAAATAATGGGAGTCACTTTGCTTGTTCTAGGTGGAGGATGTGTTTACAAGGGTAGATATTATCCAATGGGAGACAAATGGCAAGACGGCTGCGATTATAACTGTACTTGTGAGAATGGTCAGACCGGATTCTTTAGATGTATTCCAAGGTACATGTAGAATAATTCTTTAATGCTTTTCTGTGGTTTATTGAGAGATAATGGTAGATTATCGACTTTATGAACTGACTGCTTATCCAGTGAAATTATCAAAAACTTATGGCCAGCTTACCTTCAATTCACCCTATCTGACATTCTAAGCTGAGCACATTGGTGTTGTCATCATAAATGTTACACAGCAATCACATGCAAAATGAGGTGCTTTAAGAAAATTTATCTTAAATTTTCATATTTGGTCTCATTTTTGCATCAAAGAGAAAGAATAATCGCTTGTTTCTTAGCTCACCTGAGCACATCATGCTCAAGGTGAGCTTTTGTGATTCAAGGGTTTACACTCTAGAGGCCACAAATATGGACCAATCATCATGAAACTTGGTCAAAATGTTCTCCAGGTCACAAGGATAAACCCTATTGAAAATGGGAAGGATCTGTGCCATATCACTTGAAAAGGGGCCTTAATGACAAGTTTCTTGTTTACACTCTAGAGGCCACAAATATTATCCGATCTTTATGAAACATGGTCAGAATGTTTGTCAGCTCACAAGGATGACCCCTAGATAAAATTGGAAGGATCCATGCCATATCATAGGAAAAGGGGGGACAGCTTTCTTGTTTATTCTCTGAAGGCTAAAAATTTGGACCAATCCTCATGGAACTTGGCCAGAATATTTGTCAGGTCACTAGGATGATTCATACTGAAAAAGTGAAAGATTCATGTGATAAGAAAACGGGGCTTTAGCTACCACATTGTTATTTACACTCTCAAGGCCACAAATCAGAAAAATACAATTACTACTTTTTCTGTAAAATTATTAATTAAGATAAGAAGATGAGATGCTTTTAGTTAGATCAATTAATATTTCATTTCATGTACAAGAAATGCTATATTTTCACTTGTGGCTCCACTGATTTGTTCACTCGATCAAATTTGAATTTCTCAGTAAGTGCATCAGGTGTGTTAATTCAAATTTGCCAAGATTTTTTTCAGCATCATAAAGGGTAATCCCCTTTCAAAAGTATTTTGAGGGTTGGTTATATTTCTATCTAATATATTAAAGATGTCCAAATTACCAACTACCAGCTGGTTGTGTGCTGAAGAAGAACCCAGGTGAATGTTGTGGGGTACCAGACTGCAGTGGTTCAACAGGAACCGGTGGTACAGGAACTGGTGGGATGGGAACCGGTACTGGCACAGGAACTGGTACAGGAACCGGAATGAGTGGCACAGGAACAGGAACCGGAACTGGTACAGGAAGTGGTGGAACAGGGGGCACTGGTAAGTTCTTGAATTTGTGAATGTTAATTTTATAGTTTTGTGTTCAAACAACAGTATTCTAACAACTTTCCATTACTGAACCCACAATCATTGCATTACAAGTTGTCTGAATTAACAACTGTAGGCACAGCTGATTGGTTTACAATTGGTTTATATGTAATGAACCCAATAATGGACCTTTGCAAGCAGAAAAAACATTTAAATGCCCCTGCATCAGTAGATTTGGCGAACTATGTTTTTTCCATGTCTGTTTGTTCATCTTTAATAATTTGCCATGTTAAAATTGATTAGTAAGAGATAGAGTTTTCGTACTTTACATGATGCATTGCTTGCGCAAAGACCTTTCTGCTGGTACAAACTACAAAGTCATCATTCAATAACATTTTTCAATGTCAAATTTATGTTAATTTTAAGATTCTAGAATTGGTCAAAACTTTGAAGTGGTGAGTCATATGGCCTTAATATTTCACACATGTTTTGCTTGTGACAAGATGTTCTAGTTGATTGATACGAAAATCAAATCAAATAGCAATGAAACTTAGGAATAGTCAAAAATAAAAGTTGCTTCTAGATAAGTAACTAAATATGGAATCTGCCTTGCATCATCTCATTGGAATTGTCTCCTTAAGAACAATTATTATAAGATGTTGCAAGGCAGAATCAACAATGAATGAACACCAGGTACAATGTATGATTTTGACTTACAATTAATTTTTTCTTAAGAACTTAAGTAAAACAGGCCCCAGGTGATCATCCAGGTTGTTATTACAAAAACCAGCTTTTACAACAATAAATTGATAAAAAAGATAACAAATTAGTGAATTTATTACATTGTATCTTTAAACACCTAAAGGGTTCTATTGTTAGCTTCACTGGCCAAAGCCTAGCGAGCTTTTGTCATGGTCTTGTGTCCATCGTATGTGAGTTAACTTTTCTTAAAACATCTCCTACAGAACAAAATTCAGCATTTTGAGGAAACTTGGCAGAAATGTTCCTTGAGTGACTCTCTTCTAAAGGTGTTTAAGAAATTTGGATTGCCCCTCTCAATACGGTAGTGGCAGGGTGACTTTATTTACACTATATAAATCTTGAAAAATCTTCTCCCAAATCATTGGCCTGATTTCAATTAAACTTGGCATGAATGGTCCATGGGTGACCCTCTTCTAAAGATGTCAAGAAATTTGAATCCCCCCCCCCCCCAATATGGGCAGGGCAGGGCTTTTTTATTTCCCGCTGTTCGGCAAAGGGGATATAGTGATGGTCTACGTCCGTGTTTTCGTCATTCCGTCACCAAACTTGTCCGGAGCATATCTCTTAAAGTATCAAAGCTATCACCTTGAAACTTTATAGGTGGATAGATCTCATGAAGGAGAAGTGCAGTGCACAAGAACTACAACTCTTGCTAGCATAATTTTGGAGTAATTGCCCTTTGATTAGGCTTCAGTTTACTATCAAGCTTTGATGGCAGGGGATGACCATGTCTGACATGGCTCTTGTTTCATTGTTCAATTCTTTAAAAAAATCTTCTCCTCCCAAAACATTTGCCCGACTTCAATGAAACTTGGCATGAATGGTTCTTTGTTGACCCTCTTCTTAAGTTGTTCAAGAAATTTGGATTGACCCTGAAATATGTGAGTGGCAGGGCAGGACAGGACTTTTTTTCACTTTCTAAATCTTAAAAAATCTTCTTCTGCAAAACCTTTGGGCTGATTTCAATGACACTTGGCATGAATGATCCTTGGATGACCTTCTGCTAAAGAAATTTAGATTGACACCCCCAAATATTGGCGTGGCTGGGTGAGGTTTATTTTTTCAGTGTAAAAATCTTTAGAAATCTCCTCACCAAACCATTGGCCTGACTTCAATGAAACTTTGCATGAATGGTCCTTGGGCCTCCCTTGTCTAAATTTGTTCAATATACTTGGATTGACCTCTATATATGGGTATGGCAGGGTGGGGCTTATTTTCACTTAAAATTTTCTCCTCCCAAACCATTGGACTAATTTCAACCAAACTTTGCAGGATAAAAATCCTTGGGTAAATATTTATTTGCAGGTATATGGGTGGTAGGGCTTTTGTTCACAAAATTGATTGTTTTTTTTCCACGCTAAATAGTATTGTTTCATTGTTAAAGATCTATCAAGCTATTTCTACCTAATAAAAAGACCTTTTTCTATTTAGACTCAGTACTAATATATATTTTGCAAAACTGCCTTCCATATAAGGTTTAGCCTACACTAAAATCAGTTTTTCTTTCCATCTTTTGGCCTCTTCACAAATTTCCTTGTAAACTTCCTTCCATATCTAACTGAGTTTCTCATTGACAGACATTTGATAGCCAGTGGATCAATACAGGCCCTCTTTGGTCTCTTGTTTATTGCCCTAGTTGTCCGTCTATCCATCAGTTTGTAATCTTTTTGTGTGCATAAACTGCTCTATAGATATTGGTAGGAATGAGCTGAAACTTGCCGCAATTACTCTATATGATGTCTAGTTGTGCAAAAGTCCTTTGAAATTAGAATTTCGATATTAATCGTGAATTACCTGCCCTTGAATCTATCAAACTATAACTTTTTGTGCGCAACTTTTCATGAATTATCATTGGAAATGAGATGAAAGTTACCATAACTGCTCTCTATGATGTTTAGTTGAGCATGTGAAAGTCAAATTGCTTCAGTCATTCTTGTCTTCCCTTGTATTTATAGAAAATCACTATATGGGCCTGTGCTTGATATTTACAACAATTTCAAATATGCACAAAGTAAAGACTCTGACCAGCCTGTCCATCCACACAGTCTGACCAGAGCCTTAACTACGCGTTTTGTAGATAAATAAGGTCTCAAGTATCTGTAGTCAATCAGGTAACTTTATATTTACAGTATGCGGCTGTCAACGCTACTCAATGTTTGCATCTCGTGTATATTTCAACTTGTTTGAAATGTCACGCACAGGCTCATATTTCTTGTGTGCACTACTTCTCATACAGTGTAAACCCTTGTCATGCTGTATAAATTTTGGCTAAAAATTTTCATCAAATCAAAGGGCAAAAAGCACTGTAAGTACCAACTGTAGGTCCATTTTCATTTGAAAAAAAACTAATCTATTGACAATTCTGGTTTGCAACTGAAAAACAGGTGGTATTTGAAACATATTTGAGAAATTCTTGATCCAATAATTTAGATTTTAAACCATGTACATTCTAGAGGATAAGCAATAATATTTATACACTCCTAAGTAAAACCTGATTTAACAGTGTTTTCAACAGTTTACATCAAATTTAGTACTTTTAGTAAGTCTGGAGTGTCTTTTTTGTCAAATTTTCATAAGTTCTCATCACTGTTGAAAAGTTTTGTCCACCATATTTCATGCATTCACAATTAAATGATTCCCCTATGCACAGGATATTTGTTCCAGTATAACTTTGGTTTATCTTTTATTGCATGAAAAATGAAACTTATATTTTCTCAGAAAATATAGCATTTTGGCTCAGCTGTTTTTCAGAGAAAACCTGAGGTATTATGATCACCTTGGCATTGTTCACATTGACTTTGATGTTGGTGTGACTTACTTTAACCTTGGTCATATCTCTATTGTTATTAAAGATATCTTCATGAAACTAGCCATGTGTGTTCACAAGAGCTTTCAAGGGGGATAACTGGAAGTAGTTTTGTAAGAGGTATGCCCCTTTTTTTACTTAAGATTTTTTTTCACTCTCCAGCACCTGCAGCCAAGCCTTGCACCCATAGGAAGTGCTCTTTTTCTTCATCCAATGAAAGATAAATAGATTTCACATTTTAAAAAACTACCCTCTTTGTTCTTTTACAGGTGATCAACCAGGTTGTTTTTACAAGAATCAATTATATCAACAAGGACAGCAGTGGAAGGATGGATGTCAGTATAAATGTACCTGTTTAAATGCCCAGACTCATCAATATAGCTGTACTCCAATGTAAGTCTGCCCTAGGTTCAGGATGACAAAATGGTGCAAACACTGTATATATTACCCCACTTTGCACACAGTTGCCAATTGGAAAACTGCTTGTACAGTTTTGTCATCCTGAAAGCAGTGCTGGATTTTTAGCTTGTCTGTTTTTGAAGAAAACAAGCGGAAATGCTATAGCTTTGTTTTTTTAGCTTGTCAGCCAGAGTTACAGAAAGGGTGGTGAAGCCTGCCTGAAATCTCTTGCTCGATTCAACCCTATATTATGGGTACTCCTTTGAATTGTCACAAGTCCATTCCATTGAGTACAAACAACATAGGGTCTGTGCTATAATTATCAGAATTCTTTGATCTAAAATAAAATATACTCTATCTTCAGCTCTGTTATCAGCTGCCGTCATAGCGCAGTTGGTAGTGCATCCAACTGTCAATCTAGAGGTCCCCGACGGCGGCACTCATTCTTTCAGACTATATGTCTTTCACCAATGGGTTGATAATCGTAGACCTATGTGAGATAGTAGCTGGAGGCTAGGAAAGGATGTGATGGTTGTACTGGTGAGAGAAATACCAGGAATCCATTGTTAGGTGCTCCAGCCGCCGCGATATAACTGAAATAATGTTAAAAGCGGCATAAAACTCAATTCAATCAATCAATCAATCAGCTCTGTTATCAGCAGTCAGAGAAAACGTGTTGTTTCAGTAATCAGTATGGTCTTGGTATTGTCCAGGGGTGTGAAAATACGAATTGTCTCCACTTGTCCATGGACAAGTAAAAGTCGATTTCCTACTTGTCCAGGATCAAAACAAACTTGCCACCAAAAAAATGAATTCATAAATATGAGAAAAACATTGACAATGAAGCCCTTTAGAAGCTTCTATGCTAATTATGACTGCAAGTTCTTTTAAAAGCTTCCCAAACCAGTGGGTCAATTTCAACCAAACTAAGCATGAATGATCCTTGGATGTTTCTTTTCATTTATCACTCATCATCTGGTTAATTTGAAGGTAGTGAACCTGTAGTAGTTCCACAACATTTTGGAACTCATGGTTTTTCACAATTTTAACCCCTTTCCTGCTGATAAAAATCTTGTAAAAAATTGCTGTGCAATCAAAGTGCCTAAATTCTGGATGCACTAAATACTGATTAGTTATTATTTTGAAAGTATAATTTCAAGATTTTTCTGATTCAAAGGAAAACCAGGTGGTATAGGCTAGGATCAAACTGCACATATGTGCAGCCTGATCTCTGTCTATACCTCCTGCCAAAGCAGGGATATTCCAGGTTCAGCATGATGAGGGTTAACTTAGGTTTCCTGATGAAATCAGCAGGAAACCTCAGTTACCACTGTTTTAAGTTCAATACTTCCCAAGCATCTTGGAGTTATCCTTAGTATCTATTACATAACAGACAAGTGTATGATATTGCTCTTGCTTTAAAGCATATTGAGGCTCAGCACTAAGCACTTGTAACTGCCTCTATGTTTTTAGGCTTTTACAATTATTTTGCACTGAACCATCTGTATCTGCAGTATTGATAAAGCTTGTCAATTTGTTCAAGAAAAGTTTACCCATTTGATTGTTTGTGGGTAAAATTGAAATAAAAAAAATTCTAAAATGTTTTTTGGTAAATTATTGCGTAATAATGATCAATTATCATTTGATATACTTACTGCCAAATCAATGAAGCCATCAAATATCAATACCCTACTTGCATTCATTTCACCCTTTTTCACCCCTGTTGATGTTTTTTAGTTTGAAATAGAATTAATTAATTTTGTGAACAATAAAAGACCATATTGCTTGACTGACAATATCTATTAAGCAACCATTTTTATTCAGCAACCGTTTTCAAAATACCGTTTTAAAGATAAAAATATCTTAAAAAGTACATATAATTTGTCTAAAATTTATTGCAAATGAATGCAATGTTATTTAAACTCATTAGAATCGTCTCAATGAGATTCAACATAATAGTATGATTAAAAATTTCTCAATAACATGCATATTCAATCAAAAATGTGTTTCTAAATTGCAAACAAAACCTGTACAAAGCAACGGCCCATAAATGACCATCTTTTTGGTGGTCCAGTAAGTGGTCTCTTAACCCTTTGCTGTTTAATCCCTGCTTTTTACGTGCCTGTGATTTTATGATTAAGAAATAATTGTGAAAAAGAAGAAATTGCTTCTGACAAGCAATTTCTCATTTTCCACACTATTTTCTACCCTACCCTACTGAATGTCTATTTTTCAAATTAAACCCACTTTTAATTTTTCGTCTGCAAAACCTTTGAATTTGGACAGGTCCAAAATTTTGAAAAACAGGAAAGTGTTAATACAGGTTTTACTGTAATTCTATTCCAGCTGTTTGACCTGGAACCTACCAAGTGTGTGCAAGTTGGACCCACCAGCAGCAGGAAAATGTTGTGAGACACCAAACTGTCCCCCATCCGTCGTCATCAACTACCCAGCAGGCTGGAAACCAGAATAAGGTCATGTGTTCAAGTCATGTGATATTGTCATGTGCCATTAATAGCAGTCACATGATCAAATATGGTTGCTGAATAAAGAACTGTTGAAGTATTTTTAGTGCATGACATTATCAATGTTTTGTTATTGTTTGTACTTATCTTTTTGTTTTCAGTTTTCTTTTTTCATACTTTTATATGAAACACAAATGGCAACATTAAACCCAGCAATAGTAACGTAAAATGACTTCTCTTTCATTTTAAGCTTATCAGAGCCCAAAGTGCTCAATATGAGCTATTATGACCAATGGATGTCTGTCATCATCCCGTACATCTGTCCGTCCATCTGTCTGACTGTAAACAATTACTAAAAAAACTTCTCCTCTGAAACTGCTGGACAGAATTTATCCAGACTTTACATATTGATCATAAGGTCATGCTTTTTCTTAATACTACTACTTCAAAGATTTTGAATTTGAGGCTAAATGAGGTCAAAGGGTCAAATGTTATTTTTGCCTATAGATTACAGTTGTGACCCAATCTTTCTCAAACTTGCACAGGATGTTTGTCTAGGCTTAAGGAAGATTCCAATTGATTTTAGTTGCAAGGGGAGGGGGAAACAGCCTTATGGCAATTTTCTTGTTACCACTCTAGAGGACACAATTTTGGCTCAATCTTTCAAAAACAAGCACATTTTTCTATGGCACTTGTCCATGGACAAGTAAAAAACAGAATAAATCTTTATACAGTACTTAAAAGATCTAGGAGGAAAGACATTCTTTTGTTTGTATAAAAGGGGAGAAAACATACTCTTAAATGAATGAAGAAAATGCTGGATGACAGCATTTTTTTCATTAAAAACAAGTGTTTTCTCAATAATATCATTTCATTTTTTTGTGGACAAGTAGAAACAAGTATTGATCCTGGACAAGTAGAAAATTGACTTTTACTCATCCATGGAAAAGTGGAGAAAAGTTGTATTTCCACACCCCTGTATACTATAGAACCAACCAGGCATCCAAATAGCCCTTTTTCACTGCATTTTGGTGAAATAAAATCTAGAATACAGTCTGAGAAAATCACAAATGATATAATACAAGAAAACATTATACATTTGTGACGTGTCATGCGAAAAGGGACCATCTGGGTAGTGCGTAAAGTGTCGATCCCAGTCAGACTGCACGGACTAGGGTCGAAACTTTTCACTCTTCGCTAATTTTCTGAATCTAAAATAATCAATCTATCTTCCTATGAAAGAATTTTTAAATGCTACCTCCGGTTGTCCTGTTCTAGAATCAATCTTTTTTCAAAAAGATATTTTAAGGAGTTACCAGATGGTTCCTTTTCTGGTGACGGATCACATTTATTTCATGGTGTTTGTGTAACAGTGAAAACTATTGTCCCGAGGTGAAGGGGTGGCGTTCTGAAGTGTTGCCCAATGCCAATTGCATTAAGAGTGTCATCCCGACACTGTGGGGCAATAGTTTTCACTGGTACACGAATCACCATAGAAAAGCTGTTTTATAACCTAATTGATTTTGTGTTGATATATTTTTCATTCAAGAATTCATTCAAAAAATGAAAAAAATTGTTTTCGGATAAAATCTTCAAAAAGGCGTCATCACTAAGCACATTTATTTCATGTGCAACAAAATGATATTTTTGCTTGCATGCAACATTGCAGTGTAAAGTTTGCATTGACGAAACAGTTCTGTTGCACAGTTACGTGACAGATATTACAACATACTTTTAAACGGTTTGAAATGGCTAATATATATGTGACCCATCACATGAAAAGGGACCATCTTGGAAGTGCGTAAGTATGGACCCTTGTCAGACTGCACAGGTTGCATAGACTGACTGGGATCGAAACTTTTCGCAATTTTAGCTCACCTGAGCACATCATGCTCAAGTTGAGCTTTTGTGATCATTGAATGTCCGTCGTCCAGCTTCAGCAATTTAATTGTTTACACTCTAGAGGTCACAAATATGGCCCAATTGTCATGAAACTTGGTCAGAATGATGGTCAGGTCACAAGGATGAACCCTCTTGAAATTCGGAAGGATTCATGCCATATCGCAGGGAAAGGGGCCTTATTGTCATTTTTAAGACTCTAGAGGCCACAAATATAGTCATTTTCATGAAACTTTGTCAGAATGTTTGCACTGCATTTTGTTTCCAAGCTATAATATGTCCATAAATTCTCCACAGACGATAAGAAAGAGTTTAAAAAATGTGATTGGCTTCAAACATATTAGTAACCAAAGTAACACCAGAAGCCGAATTACCTAAATAATGACCCCAAATTACTACACTGACACCCGAGGTACTTTCAGGGCGTTAACTTCTGTCCTATATCCTATATTTGTCCTATATTTTGATGGCTGTCCTATATTGTCCTATATTTCAAAGGTGTCCTATATAGTGAACACATATGCAATATTTCTAGGAGATAATATAGTGAAAAAAAAAAGATGGTAATTAATACACTATAGCTACAGCTCCATATTAAAGTGATACATTGTTGAAGTATCTGTAAAATATTGTTCTTCACTTAGATGATTGTATTTCTATTACCAATTTGTAAAGCAATTTCTGGATGAACATTAGCTACCTTAGATTGCAAGTTTTAGTTGCAACCTTTTAGCTCACCTGAGCAAGAAATGCTCAATTTGAACTATGGTGATTTTCCACTGTCCTACGTCCTTAGTGTGTCATACACATTTTTTTGTAAAATATCTTCACCTCCCAAATGGGTAGGCCAATCTTGATGAAACTTTGTAGGAATGTTCCTTGAGTTATGTTCCACCAAATTTGTGCAATCCACCCGTAAGTCTGGTTGCCATTGCAACTAAAATTCCATGAAAATATTCCTTTTTGAAACCAGAAGGCAGACAGCTTTCATATCTTCTATGTAGCATCATCTAGTGGACCTCTACCAATTTTATTTATATCATGTCTTTGGGGTAATATTTTTGGCTTTGCCCCGGCACAACCGATATTACAAAGAAATATAGGAGAAAATCTTCAAACATCTTCTCTGAAACTAGAAGTCAGACAGCTTTTGAATTGGTATGTAGCATTAGTGGACTTCTACCAAGAATATTCATATCATGCCTCTGGGGTTAAATCTTGGCTATTCCCTGGGTCATCCCATTTTAAATAGGGATAAAGGAGAAAATGTTCAAAAAACTTCTTCTCTGAAACAAGAAGGCAGGCAGCTTTCATATTTGATATTAAGCATTATCTACTGGACCTCTACCAAGCATGTTCATTTAAAAGCCCTGTGGTCAATTTTGCATGAAGCTTCATCAAGTAGTTGACTTGAACCAAGCTGGTTCATATCATGCTACTATGATCATATATATTGGCTCAGCCCTTGTGTATCCCTTTCTACATAAAAAAAGTTGGAAATTGTTGAACTATTATCTTCCATGAAAATAGTCTTGGCATAATGCTGCATTGATATTTGGTACAAACAATATCCTCTCAATCTTATTCATGTGATGTCCAAGGAGTCAAGGACTCTGGTGAGCAATTTAGGACCATTTTGGTCCTCTTGTTAAAGCTTATTCATTCGGCCTACCTGAGAACAAGGTGCTCAAGTTGAGCTATTATGACCACTCAAAGTCCATTGTCTGTCCGTCTGTCAACAATTTCTTCAAATATTTTTTCCTGATAACACCACACCAACCAAGATTAAACTACCAAAGTTGTTACAAGACACAAATTCCTTTGAATAAACCGGTTACCATGGTAACAAAAGGCCAAAAATTCTTCTAAACCACTGTGCCATTGAAGCTATAACTTGGCAGGAATCTTTCTTGCATGAAGCCCTACCAAAGTTGTTTAGACTTAAATAATTCCATCTGAAACTCTGGTTACCAGGGTAGACAAAATGCCAAAAAGTAATGAAAATCTTAGAAAAAATAATCTCCTCCTTAACCACTGAGCCATTCAAGCTGTAACTTGGCAGGATATTTCTTTGGTGAAGGTTTAAAGGTTGTGTTTTATTGTATCATAATGTTCACATCAATTCATCTTAAAACTTATCACTTGTATGAAGAAATAATAATAAAAGGATGATAAGGGATGGCTATTGGGAAAGTGGGGGCCATAAGTATTGTCCTATATTTGTCCTATATTTTTACTCTAAAATGTCCTATATTTCTATATATTTTTCAAAATTTTGAGTTGACGCCCTGTACTTTGCAGTTTACAGAAAAGTCCGAGCAGTGTTCTGAATGTCATTTTGCATGTGATTGCTGAGCAATGTCATCATGACACCATTTAAAATTTTCTTTGTTGGGCTACCCTCAGATAACATCAAAACCTAAATGAAAGAAAGCAGGGTATGTTTTAAGCTCGGCTGAGGACATCTTGGTCAAGGTGAGCTTTTGTGATCATTGAATGTCAGTCGTCTGTTGTCTGTAGTGTGTCGTGCGTCGTCTGTCATCCGGCGTCAACAATTCAAGTGTTTACACTCTAGAGGCCAAAAATATGATCCAATCTTCATGAAACTTTGTCAGAATGTTGGTCAGGTGACAAAGATGTACCCTATTGAAAATGGAAAGGATCATGCCAAATCACGGGAAGAGGGGCCTTATTGATTATTTTCTTGTTTACACTCTAGAGGCCACAAATATGGCCCAATCTTTATAAAACTTGGTCAGAATGTTGGCCAGGTCACAAGGATGAACCCTATTGAAAATGGAAAGGATCCGTGCCATATCAAAGGAAAGGTGCCTTATTGACAATTTTCTTGTTTACACTCTTGAGGCCACAAATATGGCCCAATCTTCATGAAACTTGGTCAAATTTTTGGCCAATTCACAAGGATGAACCCTATTGAAAATGGTAAGGATCTGTGCCATATCACATGACAAGGGGCCTAAATGACATTTTTCTTGTTTACATTCTAGAGGCCACAAATGTGGCCCATTCTTCATGAAACCTGGTCAGAATGTTGGCCAGGTCATAAGGATGTACCCTTTTGAAAATGGGAAGGATCCATGCTATATCATGGGAAAAGGGGCCTAAATGACAAATTTCTTGGCCACAAATATGGCCCAATATTCATGAAACCTGGTCAGAATGTTGGCCAAGTCACAACGATGAACCCTATTGAAAATGGGAAGGATCCATGCCATATCATGGGAAAAGGGGCCTTTATGACATTTTTCTTGTTTAAACTCTTGAGGCCACAAATATGGCTTAATCTACATGAAACCTGGTGAGAATGTGGGTGAAGTCACAAGGATGAACCCTATTGAAAATGGGAAAGATCCATGCCATATCACAGGAAAAGGGGTCTTAAGTACAATTTTCTTGTTATAACTCTAGAGGCCACAATTTTTGCCCAAAGTTCATAAACTTTGGTTTTGTGTAGAAATTATCTCCTTTGTGATATATGACTATTCAGAGCTACAGATAAGATGCGTTTTTGCGTGAAAACGCATTTAAAATAAACAAAAACGCATTTGAAGATATTTAAGGGGGTACAAAAACGCATTTCAAATCGCCCTTCAGCATTACCAATGGTTCTAAATGCATATTTCCGTACGTACGTCGCCTGAACATAAATCACATTTCCTACAGATGACACTTATCGAGCGTGTCCAGTACCCTTGGTCTCTGATTTCTATAATTTTGATAATCGAATAATGAAAAAGCTGGACTAAATATTCCAATACAAAATAAAGAGATGACATCTTAACACTGTTAAGTTCAAATCCAAAAGTTAACACAGAAGTACACAACCCTTTCAGTCATGGTGAAAAACGAATCCGTTAAATTGTACCATTCCGTTCCGAATGTCCAACACTATTTCTTTGCAAACAGTATGTTTTAACCATGAAAAATTTCTTTCACCTTTGAAAATAGTAATCTGAATTGCTTTCTCATGGAAACAAACATTAATCTTCAACATTACATTGGTCTAGATTTCATCAATTAACAGCTTCTTTACGACTTTCGGTACCGCTAGAGCACAGGGTATAACGTGCCACGCCGACACCAGAAGGTTCGTGGACACCTGATCGATTTTTTCGATACGGAACTTACGGTGGGGCAAGTTTTTGACTGATTTATAAACCGAAATAATCATTTTCATTTCAATTTTTAGTATCACTGTCGAGATAAATGGTTCTTCTTTTAGGAAATAAAAGTAGATGGTAAAAACCAAGCCAAATGAGCGAGTTCTAGCCCTAGGAGTGAGTGACTTTGCTTGTTTTTTAGGTTTGTCATTAATTTTTTGTCAAACAACCTGACTTTTCTTAATTGCTTGTGATTATCTAAGAGCATTTATGTATCCTCTACACGCATACAAAATTTCTCGGCGAAAGATCCACATAAAGCGAAAATATTCGTACTTTTATTGGCCTGGGTAGCGGAAAATATGATAACAAGACACCCCCTATTACAAATTCTGGTGTCGATTTCCAATCGAAAAAAATTCAGGGGGTGTCTAGTTATCATATTTTCGCTACCCAGGCCAATAAAAGTACGAATATCTTCGCTTTATGTGGATATTTTGCCGAGAAATTTGGAATGTGTGTAGAGGATACATAAATGCTCTTAGACAAACACAAATAATAAAGAATAGTCAGGTTGTTTGACAAAAAAATAATGACAAACCTAAAAAACGAGCAATGTCACTCACTCCCAGGGCTAGAACTCGCTCATTTTGCTTAGTTGTTACCCTCCCCTTTTATTTCCTAAAAGGAGAACCATTTATCTCGACAGTGATACTAAAAACTGAAATGAAAATGATTATTTTGGTTTACAAATCAGTCAAAAACTTGCCCCACCGTTAGTTCCGTATCGAAAAAATCGATCAGGTGTCCACGAATCTTCTGGTGTCGGCGTGGCACGTTATACCCTGTGTAGAGTGCAAATTCTCTTTTACAAATCGTATCAATAAAGAGGAAGAAAACATGATTTGGGGATCAATTTAAGAAAGAATTATTGGTAGCTAATCTTTTTCTACCTGATTTTTTTGTATTTTTCCAGTTTGAAAAGCACAAAGACTAATTTGATTTTCCGCTTATTCGTACCCAAGAATGTTCGACCCACCAAATTATGTCCGTCTTTATTTTCAATGAAAACCACAAGTGCTTTTATCATTGTGACTTACAAAGACAGTTTCTATTTTTTTTAACCCTCTTAACCTTGGATTCATCAGTCTTAAATCAAAGCACTGAAAGCACTGACAGGTTGAGAGGATTTTGACAACCTTGTTATAAAGTTATTTGTATAAATTTCAGAAGTTTTCTCTCACAAAGAGGAAAGATAATATGGATGATATTATTTGCCCAATAAAATGTTCAATTTGACAGGTTTGGCTTTGGTCTGACAGTTTATAGACCACAAAGGACTGTCAGGGCAACTGTCTGACAGTTTTTCTGGGTCCTTCGTCATCACCTGCCAATTTGTTTTTTTTTTAAATATCAAAGGGTAATGGGCCTTATGGCGTGCTATTGTTCATTGTATGTTGGTCATAAAAATAAATTCATCCCTTCCCTCCAGCGAATTATTGGCAGGGAAACATTGATGCTCTTTCTGTGAAGGCAATTTGAGACTGGCAACAGCTTAACAGGACATCCATTAGAATTTGAGTTGTGACACCATCACAGGTATTTAACAGGGCAATTGTAAAATATCTCTCAATGATATTATTCAGGATGTTAATAGCTAAATTGTTTTTTAAACAGTTAAAGATGAGAACAATTAATATTAACCTTTAAATATTTTTTCAGCATTGCTGCATTATAAATCAGCATTACAGAAAAAATTAGGGGGTAAAAACCCTTTAAGACAAAAAATTATCTGTAGCTCTGACTATTAAATTGATTTGATGTCCCAGGAGTCAAAGACACTCAGGTGAGCGATGTAGGACCATCTTGGTCTTCTTGTTTTGATAATTTCACTGGTTTGGTGGTGAGATTATCTGTTATATCTTGATAAACCACTAATAAGCATTGAAGAAAATTTGGAAATTCAGGTCCCAAGTAAGGCAAGAAATAAGGAGTAATGTGAAACGAAGATCATGTGAAAACATTTTACCATCGAGGGTTAAGTGCAAGACTGTACTAAGTGTATATACAATGTATATATTCCAAGTACAGTCTTACACTGAATCCTTTTGAAAAAATGTATTGTCCTATGAGAAAATACAGGTAAGGGGGACTTTATTCTCTTTGTCCACTCTATGTGTTATTTCTCAGTATTTCAGTATGTTTGTCTTGTCAAGGATGAATCCCTTCATGAAACTTGTTCAGAAAAGGCTAGAAACTTATGCAGGGATCATAGGAAAAGATTGTCTTTCTTTGAAAAATTTAATGGTCATTTAATTATGTTTAAAGCGATTATTTTTGCTGAGGAAGGAGTCAAAGAGACGAAGGTGAGCGATATAGGACCATGATGGTACTCTTGTACTAATTTTATGAATCTTTAATAATAAATCTACCTTCACGTGAAAGATTTTTAGCGCCACTGGATGAAAGCCACTGGGGCTATTGTCATGGCGTTGTGTCCGTCGTGCGTCCGTGCGTCCGTTCATAAACTTTTCTTTAAAAATCTTCTCCTCAGAAACTACTGGATGAATTTCAACCAAACTTCACAGGAATGATCCTTGGGTGACCCTCATTCAAAGTTGTTCAAGAAATTTTGATCCAATGAAAAACGTGGATTTAATTGGCGTGGCTAATTTCCAAATATGGAAAAAAAGTGAGTTTTCTCAAATTCTAATTGATGGATACCAATGAAATTTTACATGAATGATTCTTGTGCGACCCTTTATCAGTCTACCAAAAATTATCGTGATCAGATGAAAAATATGCATTTTATGGGCGGAGGTCATTTCTCTAAATGGTATATAGTGGAAACTTTCAAAATCATTTTCTCAGAATGTAATGGATGGATATCAACCAAATTTCACTGGAAGGATCCTTGAGTGACCCTTTATCAGTCTAACAAAAATTATCGTGATCAGATGAAAAATATGTATTTCATGGGCAAAGGTCATTTCTCTTTATGTTATATAGTGGAAACTTTGGAATCATTTTCTCAGAATCTAAATGATGGATATCAACCAAATTTCACTGGAATAATTCTTAAGTGACCCTCTATCAGTCTACCAAAAATTATTGTGATCGGGTGAAAAATATGTATTTTATGAGCGGAGGTCATTTCTCTATATGTTGTATAGTGGTAACTTTGGAAATCATTTTCTCAGAATCTAAATGATGGATATCAACCAAATTTCACTGGAATAATCCTTGAGTAACCCGCTATTAGTCTACCAAAAATTATTGTGATCGAATGAAAAATATGCATTTTATGGGCGGAGGTCATTTCTCTATGTGTTATATAGCTGAAACTTTGAAAATCATTTTCTCAGAATCTAAATGATGGATACCAATGAAATTTTATATGAATGATCCTTGAGTGACCCTCTTTCAGTCTACCAAAAATTATTGTGATGGGATGAAAATATGCATTTTATGGGTAGATGTCATTCTCTATTTGTTGTATAGTGGGTACAGGTCATTTCTCTTTATGCTATATAGTTGAAACTTTGAAAATCATTTCAACATCAGTAGAATCCAACATATTTAAAAATCTAGTCAAAACTATTATTGCTTTACAAGAATTTCAGGCCTGTGGAGCGACTCAAGCCATACATGGCTTTCTAGTTTTTTTGAAATGCGACTTCTGGTTTGACAAACGTTATATTCATGCCAAGAATATCCTGTACCAAAACTCCCTTTTAAGAAATAATAGCAAAAAGACCCTATCTCTCTGATTGTCCGTTAATATCCCATTAAAAGTGTCAGAGAACAGTAGACCGTCTCGTCTTTGTTATGTATGCGGTTTTAATTACCCTGATGGGCACCGAGAAGCCATAAATTTATTCAGTCGGATTGTTGGACACATTTTCATTGTCTGCCTGGTCTTTCACTTTATCATTGCTTACAAAAGGCCAGTTTAAAGTAGAAAAAGTTGTGTTACTTTGTTTTCTTTATGATATTCGATTCTATTTCTCAAACTTATTTAAATAACAATTATACGTTACTTCAGGAATACACAGAAATCAAAAAAAAAAAAAAAAAACACACACACAAAAAAACCCCATAAATTCTTGCTTTCGTCACAAATTTTTCAATACGTAGGTCTAGTATTGAACTTTAGTTGTAAAGTTTTATATTAAACTTTAAAAATAAGACAATTTGAGAAAATAAAAAAATGCTCAAAAGATTGGATTGGATCGATCAAAGGTTGATTAGAAATGCAGTCGGGAAATACCGTTTTCAAAATTCTTTTTTTTTTTTTTTTTTTTTCAATTAACAACGTGCAAAGATTTTTTTTTCAATAACACTATTTCTGCGAAAGAGATCATGTTATAGCAGTAAGGATTTGGAATATTGTAATATGGTATTGGGTTATGGTAAAAGGGAAGATTAAACATTATTCTTTCCCATGCTGATTTCTGGAACAATCCGGGTTCGATCGTTCAGTTTGAAATTTGTCATCTTCTATCGTTTTGTTAAAAAAAAATTACATAAAATATCCTAACCAATCTTTTCCTCTATCTGTCTGAATTTATCTTTTCCTGTCTCTTTTCTTTTTCTGTCTCTCTTGCTTTTTCCGCCTCTCTGTCTGTCTGTCTCACTCTCTGTCTGTCTGTTTGTCTGCATGCCCTCTCTCTTTCTTGTTCTCTCACTTTTCATCTCTCTCTCTCTCTCTCTCTCTCTCTCTCTCTCTCCCTCTCTCTCTCTCTCTCTCTCTCTCTCTCTCTCTCTCCCTCCCTCCCTCCCTCCCTCCCTCTCTCTCTCTCTCTCTCTCTCTCTCTCTCTCTCTCTCTCTCTCTCTCTCTCTCTCTCGCTCTCCACATTTTTGTTCCGAAAGTTTCAGATTATGTAGTTATACTTGTAGTAGAGTTTATTTTACAAAACAAGAAATAAAAAAAAATAAAACAGAAGATTTATTGTATACAAAAAGAGTAAAAAAAAATCCTCTACGAATCCTCTACGAAATTGACTTGTATGTTTTTATAAGGTTAAATGCCATTTTTAACACTATCACAGTTATATTGCGGCGGCTGGTGACCATCACATGATTTTCTTTCGTTTCTCACACCAGCGGAAGATTCAAAATATTTCGTCCGAGTCATCAACTGCTTATTCCTCTTAAGAATACTACTTATCAAACGACCTAGGTGGGAAAATAATGACTCGTGTCACAACGACTTTTGTTAATTTTGCCGTATGAATCTTGCCAAGTCGTTGTTCGAACTCTCAACCCAGGATTTGCAGCCAAAATCGTTACCGTTGGGCTAGCCTGACTCGACTCTCATAAAAGTTCGGTATTTTATTTAACAAGCTAAGATGTTACACTGGTTGGGAAAAATAAAAGCATCTTCCATTGTAACCATAGCAACGCAATCAAAATTTGATATGTCCAACAATTAATTACATGCAATGGTCATTTCATTCCCATAAATAACACATCTGGAACCATGTTTGCGGCTCGAATTAAACATGTGGCCTTAGAGTCTTTTGGAAAGAAAACAAAATTTGAAGTAAATAGAAGGAAATGCGCCCCGTGGAAGCTCTACGATCTTTCTTTTTGGAAAGATGAGTTGGGGTGGGGTGGGGGTTCAGAGATATGATGATGCGTTGTTGAATGCTTTCACGCCTAAAGTTCTATAAATGATAATGCAGAACACTAGTCAATGTCTCGCTTCCTTTCATACACAAGATTATACATTTCATCATTTACGCAAAAAATGTAACTTTAACGTTCGGTCTTATTTAAAAATGTATACATATCCTGACTAGACTGTGCAAAATGATCGGACTGACCGAGATTAAACTTTTTACTTTTGGAAAATGTTCTAAATCTATTCAGTATTCATGTATTGAAATGCAAACGATGATTGGCGAGCGACATGCTGAGTATAGCAAACAAATATGGCAGATTTTTTTTCTATCTTGGTTTATGATGAAACATTGAAGCATTTATCTATTTATTTTAAAATATCAGTTTTAAAGCGCCATCGTCCGGTATGTTCAAGATAGGCCGCACGCTATCCTGAACACTGTTTATGTTTAACGTTTCTATTTCCTGAATGTTCAGCTAACTTTCAGCTCACCTGAGCACGTGGTGTTTCATGGGGACGAGCCGTTTTGATCATTGAATGTCTGTCGTCGTAATTGATCTTATTCTGCAAAGGTCGAAAAAGCTACCTCGAAAATATGATTTCTATAGACGGTGCAACTAAGGTGTTTTTTTTTTTTTTTTTTTGTTTTTTTTTTCATGTATAACATGACAGTTGGAGCACCCAACATTATATTCCTGGTATTTCTACCATCAGCGCTACCATTAAAAATTACTTCCTTTCCTGGTCTTCAGGTGGGAGATCAATGTAAGAAAAGATATGTGCCGCCGTTTCGGTCATATTTAGACTACCGTTCACATTTCACTGAAAAGTGTCAAGTTCAATGTAACAGTCATAGGTAAAATCAAACCATTGCCTGGGAAATTTCAAAACCACATATGTTGCAATTCTCAAAAGTAGTAAAATTGGTATATCGTAAGCGGAAGGCTTAAACCTCGTATCTACAGCTTGAAAGAACGTGAGTTACGAGGTTTTTGTCGTACATTGGTAATATTGTTTTCGAGACTTTATAATACAGTTTCGTGCTTATATGTTCATTCACCATTTTTTTCTATGGAGGTAGGTATACTATTTTCAAAATGGAAATGTCACAAAATCGAATTATTTGAGCATATTTCTACAAAAAGGAGATCTAGTACTATAAAAGGTTAAAAAAGGGTATCAGCTAATTTCTGTGAGTACTTGGGTATTTACGAATAAGATTTTTTTTATATATATTGCACAATTTAGGCCACCGAAACAATATTACAAAAAGTGTTTACAAAAACATATAAGAGAATAGCGATCAAACTTAGCTAAATTATTGCACTGAAATGTTCAAAATCATGGTTTAAATTCTTGTAACAATAAATTTTGGTTTATCGTTGGCTAGAGACTTAAACCTCGTTTTTACGGCTTGAATACACTGGGGCTATATGAGATTTTGGTCGCTCTAGGACGATATGATTTTAGAGTCCCGATAATAACCGGTTGAGTATCATGCTAAGGTTTTCATATAGTATTTAAATAACATAACCAAAATAAACTGCATTTGCAATAGTTGGGCGATCCGTTAATTATATTATGCAGATCAGCAAGAAAATGGATGTCGAATAAGGGGGCATCAAACCATTACCTGGTATCCCCATTTTTTCTCAAGTTTACGGAATTTGCAAATACATATTCTACATTTAATAACTGAGTAACACTAAAGCATTTCTTCTTCTCTGCTTTAAGCCTAGTTTACATTTGCCACGATCGCCTTACCATATTGCCACGATTCACAAATCGTGCGGTGTCCGCACGGGTTTCATTAAGCTGTCACAAGAATCATTGAGTTACCCTTGCGGCCATCGCAAGGTAAATGTGCGACCCCCGCTTCGAGAATTGTGCGATTTGACAACTTTATACACTGTAGACAGTGCAGCAGCCGTACAACCATCGTGCGGAACCCGTGCGGGGACCCTAGGATGATCCGTTCTATACTCATAGGCAAAACATCATACGGTAGCCTTTCGATGTCCGTGCGGCGATCGTGCGATGCCTAGACGACCTGTCTACGGACTACGCTCTCCGTACGGTCTTGAATTTTAAAAATTCGTGTTCCTATTTTTTTTAAAAAAATCTCTAGGTTCTGCGACACCCGTAAAACCATGCGATGATCACATGGACACCGTATGTCGCCGCACGGGCGTCGCACGATTTTTGAATTGTGGCGAGTTACGGGCCTCGTACGGGCTCCTTATTCCAAATGTAAACTAGGCTTTACGGACACATACCAGTATAAGAAATTGTCAAAATAGAAATATGTCTTAAATATGACCATGGTTTTAAGATGAGCAGTTTTTTCGAGTCCGAGACTCCCATATGGTAATTAGGACTCGCAAAACTATCCGATAAAGTGCCAGGAACCCTCTTTTTTATGACTCTTGTCTGCTCTGTACTAGTCGACTTACAAAATTCTGTTCTGCTCTGTTGGTTAAAAAAGATACGCAATTCTAAGCACAATGTATTGGTTAAATAACGAATCTATGGAAATATTAAGAAAAAGAAAGGAAAGCAAGAAAAATATATGATCAGTAATTTTTTCTCGCAAGTCAACATGACTGAAAAATGCATAATCCTTCCTGATGTTTTTTTTTTTTTTTTTTTTTTTTTTTTTTTTCTACATGTGCGCAACACCCACCCTCAGATCTGTCTCTGCATCCGCACATTCTGATCAAAGTCTTCAAATATCAATCTCTCAATTTCTCGCCATTACGCAAAAATAAAAGGTTTTGAAATTAGTATTATTACTAAAGGTTACATCACATACGATTGTTTCATAATATTTCTTTTATAAAAAAGTCTCTTGGTAGTACATTTAGCAACACACACTTTAAAATCGGATTTTAAAACAAAATGCATGTGAGGTGTATCATTTTGATTACTCGATTGGTATATCAGATTCTTGATTTTGTCAGACATACATAAAAGTATTGGAAAGTTTAAGATGTTTGGCAAAACTGAATACAACCTCCAGTATGAATTGTAGCTATGGCAACGGAGGTATTTTGACATATCTCACTAAATTTGTGAACTATTAATTACATGTAATGGTCATTAATAAGGGCAGCTGGTATTGAATCCATATACATGTAGCTTTAGAATCTTGGATTGCATGGATAACATGTATTCGAGGAAAATGTTTCGTTTTCACACCAAAAATAGAAAATACATCATTCTAAATGATCTTGTAAAAAGAGAAGTGAGTTGCAAATATGACCCGTAAGGCGAAAAGGAATCTTCTTGGTATTGCGTGACGAGTCGATCATAGCCAGACTGTGCGGACTGTTCACAGGCGTAACATTTTGCCTTTGGCTTTTTTTCTGAATCTGTGATGATCTTTCTTCTTTCCAGTAAGAAAAGCTTTGAAATGCGAACACCGGCTGACCTCTACTGGAACCAATATCTCTCTAAGATATTTATTTTACGAAGTTCCCGGGAGGTCATTTTTGCATTACTTATCACATAATTGCAAGTATTGTTTATTCCATCTCGCTTTCTTTCATAAACTAGTTCCTTAATTTCGATTTCATTTTAAATACAAAATAGAAATTTCGATAGCGCTTCAAAAATCAAACAGGGAATAGTTATGGTTCCATTGTAATATCATTTTAAAGGATCTTTTCACCACTGAAGCTTGAAGTTGATAGCAAATGTACATACAGAGATGCTCCGGAAAAAAATCTGAGTCATTATAATAACACAAAGGACAATAATCCCAAAATTATACTACAAAAATGTTGTTGGACTTATGCACCACTTTTCTCCTTCAAAGGTCTTAGGCCCGGTGCCACTGCACTAACGGATGAATTGAGAATGCAAAGCGTATGAAAATCTTACAATGCATCGAAAAGATGATTTGTAAGCGTACATGTGTATGTATTTATCGTTTAAAATTTATTGATCCGCGTTGTCTTTTGTCTTTCAGCGTACGAGGAACATACGACATATGCATCCGCCCTTTCATCTTGTCGTACCAAAAAATGGGCTATATTAGAAAAGTAGACAACAAACATTTTTGCTCTCCTTTACCACCAGTTTGCCCTTCTTTCTTTGTTCAAAACTTTATAGCCGCCGTCATAGCGCAGTTGGTAGCGCGACGGACGGTCATTCTAGAGGTCCCGGGTTCGATCCCCGACGGCGGCACTCATTCTTTCCGACAATTTATCTCTCACCAATGGGTTGATAATCGTAGATCTATGTGAGATAGTAGCTGGAGGCTAGGAAAGGATGTAATGGTTGTACTGGTGAGAGAAATACCAGGAATCCATTGTTAGGTGCTCCTGCCGCCGCGATAAAGCTGAAATAATGTTGAAAGCGGCGTTAAACTCCATTCAAACAATCAATCAAAGCTTTATTGTGTCGAAAGTCAATGTACAATCTCTATCAATATTTACTCGTTTGTCTTGGAAAGATAGCGAATGAAAATATGTCCGTATGTTAACGGGAAAGAAGAAAAAAAATAAATGAATCTTTTAACCCCGTATATAATTCAAATATGGAGGCTTGATTCTGATGTTTATTTTCCCCTTTTTTCTGAAATCCAAATTAAGAGCGCTAGCGAGGACTCCAATCTTGCTACGAGAATACCCATGGTTATCTGCTTCTACAGTTAACAACATCGTGAAATTGACAAGGTGAAAATTTTTCGAATGATTTAGGAATGAAATTGAATGAGTGTGTGGATCGAGTTTTGAGTGAATTTAATGGGAGGTATTCCTATATCGCAAATTTTGTTCGGGATGAACACAATTAGCGATGTTGATGTATGTTTTCCAAAATTGAAGACATTGCCAACTTGGGTTTATTCCCACTTCGTCTAATCCCATTTCGTCTACACTATAAAAATATTGGTTTAGACCAAAAATTCCCATTTGGTCTAAAACTTTTTGACACCTTATTGTATCAATTTTCCATTTCGTCTACAAAAAAGTATTTGACATGCTATGAGTGTCATAGAGGTGTTAATGTCATAAAGGTGTTATATCCCCTCCCCCCCACACACACACACAGACACACACTTGCAAAATTATTTTTTTGATACATGGATATTTTCTTTTATGAAATTGTTGACTTAATTTTCTTCCAATGATAAAAATATTTTGTTTCGTTTTTTTATAAAAAAAATGGTTAAGATAATTTCATATCAGAAAATAGCTAAAAGCATTATCCAAATCTTTTATGTTATTTAGGCATAAAAACATAAAGGTTAACTCTTTTTTTCAATATATAATAAGAAAATGTATAATGAACATATCATAAGGCATAATTTTTTTATACAAATGAGCTATTGATCTTTTAGACCTAATGGGAATTTATCAAAATATTGGTTTTAGACGAAATGGGAAATTGACTTTTAGACCAAATGGGATTAGACGAAGTGGGAACAACCCGCCTACTTGGGGTACTCACGATGATCGGCGGGCTTCCTTACTAGCATAACAATATCGACGATGGATTCTTTAACTCTCAACGATTTTTAACCTACAACTTTATAACGTTAAACCTTTTTTTTGCATTCAAATTATGGGTTGCCCACCAGCCTGTCATTTTTGAAAGCGAACTCAGTATGTCCGAAATTGAACGATCACTAGCCTGGATTCTGCTCGCGGTGAGTGCATTTAACATCCTGTACATGAAGCTGGTTTTTTACATGAATTGTGACCTGTCTGGCAATAAGGGGTTATCTTGGAAGTGCGAAAAGAAACGATCCAAGTCAGGCTTACCAGCTGTGCGGACTAACTATTTTAACTCAGACCGAATGGAACTTCCTTCGATGGTTTCATGATGATTCGAATCAAAAGGTAAACAGGGTGTGCAATTATAACTTAACTTACATTTGATTTTTTTTATTGAAATTAGGCTTTACATCGCTTTGTAACAATTTTCCAGTCATATCTCGGAAGCTGGGGCTACTGACCATGAGTTCCTTGTATTCCTCTTACCAAATTACCGATATATGCTTTCCGAATCTCCAGCCACTCATTCCACATAGATTTACGATTTTAAACCCGCTGATGTAATACATATATCGGAAGCTATGGGATATAAGAAATATGATCCTCACCACACCCCACCCACCCCATCCCCACCATGATTTCGAGCCTGATGCGCTCCGACGGTGGCTCTACTTAAGTAAGCGACATTTTATTACATGTCCTTCATTATCACGTCGGTTTATTTAACGACAAAAATCTAAACTTTGACATTTGAAATCTCGATTTGTCAGTTTTCCTTAGCGTATGACTAAGTTTCGTTTTACAATAAACTTGTACTTTGTATTCACTAGCTCAATTTTGTTCAATTCTAGTGCTTTAAAAAGTGATATCCTTTGTACTTGATACATATAGAGAAAGCCAATCACATTACACGAAAATTTGCTGTCCTTTAAATATCAAAATTCAGTTTTGTCACTAGTATGATTATAGAGGTTTCTTTCAGTCAAAACACGGATTTCAAATTTCAATTCAAATGTTATTGTTTGAAATAGATGTGAAGTAAATGTTTTTGTTGTCAAGAAATATTTTTGAAACATGAGAAATTTCTTAATTAAAGTGTTCGTGTAATGTGTCTATGTCTTTGAAATGTGTGTGCTCATTACAACCTCCTATGCTTGATGGTGATCACCATGGCAACTAACCCAAGAATGCCAGTTTCGTAAAATTTAAACATAAATAATTGCTTTAGGTGTCAGTAAAATAATCACCTGTTTCTTGTCTATGCGTGTATGGAAGAAAATTTGCCGGTACATATAGAATGGAAGCACTCTACCTTAAGTTCTTTTTTTCAAACAATGAAAGTTGATAATTATAATTTATTGAATACTATTTCTCTTTAAAAAAAAATAATAAATTTTCGACCTAAAGACATACATGCATTATTTTTCAATAAAAGAAATCACAGGCTGTAATTATAACCCTAAACAGCTCTTTAGTTGTCACAGAGCTCTAGAACACAATACCCTGTCAATACTTTTACAGGTAATGTCCCCGGTAAATAAAGATGCAACTTCGTTAGGATTCGAACCAGGGACCTCTTTGTCAAAAAGCGAGAGCTATACCGCGTTGCTATAAAAAACTAGCTTGTACGACAAGGCAGAACAAAACCCCTTACACATAAACCGGCTACCATATATAGTTAAAACAAAAGCAATCATAACATCCTAACTACAGTACAAACTTTAGTTACAAGGCAGACGAAATTTATAAAAGGATTTTGTTAAGAAAAAAATACGTAATTAACTTCAAAATTCAAGTTTGGGTTTTACTATACAACGTTGCCAATTGCATATTATCAATTAAATAAATCATTCGAATCATCTTCAAAATGTAAGCGGTCTGGATGTGTTGTAAGTTCATGTTTAACAGAGTTTCTTAAAGGAACAAAACATATTAAAATTCCAAAATAAGATCTTGAGACAAACCAGACACTTACACCAGTTATTCCTGGATATTGATGTGCAGTGGATATAACAGGACATTAAGAATCAGCCCCGACCCCTAGCTGACTAAAGAAAACAAACCCCGGGAGTAATGGCTATTAACGGATAACAAGTCAGATTTATGGCATTAGTCCCAGTGCTCATTTCACCTATCTACGGTCTCCGGTGCATTTCTTAAAAGGGAGCAATATTCTTCGCATGGAAATTAAACAAGGCATAAAGAAGTCCTGTCTTTGATTAAATATAAATTTCTTTTGACATCTCTCGCACCCAATGGAATACGGAAGACTGACTCGTCTCACAGGACAATGTTTTAGCTTCGCTACTGGCTCTGGTAATGGTGATAAGTCTTATCCGCGATATGCCGTCTGCTGTATCGAACTGCTTTACTGTTATTCGGCCACGCCTTCTAGAAAAGAATTTGAACGGTTCGGTATCGCCGTTCACCAGGAATCGGACCTGTGGTACGGGCTGTCCGGTCACTTCACACTCGGCGACAACCTGTAAATAGATATATATAATACGTACTTAGTGTTTTGTATCAGAAAAAATATCTAACGAGGTTGGGAGAATTGATCATTGTCGAGGCTATGCCGAGACAATTATCAATTCTCACAACCAAGTTAGATATTTTTTCATACAATACACTTAGTACGTATTATATTTATCTTATAACCTCTTTTTGTCTTGTTTTCGACGATGTTTCTAACTGAAATGCAAGTTTCTAAAAATAACTGCATTATATCATTGTTCTAAAAATAACTATGTGATATCATAAAAAATATCATACGGGATGTTATCATACGGATATTTGTATAGTTATAAGATAAACACTAATACTAAACATGTAGTTGCAAAAGTCTAAAACCTAATAAGCAATAAAGCCAATTTTGCTCAAGCGACCAGTCTTTATAGAAACCACTTTCATTAAAAGACTGTTTTCAAAATTCCCTTCTTTGAAATTGAAATATCTGAGAAAGTAGCTTTTATTGGGTTAAAATATTTTAATTGATTCCTATGTTGTTCAAAACCATGAGAATCGTCTCGATGATACGATGCTGATGAGTTTTAACAACATGGGATTATTGGGAAATACGCAAGTGCAAACATACCTAATCTTTATCTTTCTAATTTTCAAACAAAAGGTGTTTTTGGCGACCATTCTCTCTGATAACTGTTTTTTTTTTTTTTTTTTTTTTTTTTTTTTTGGTGATCTCATAAATGGTGGCTTAAAACACGTTTGCAGGGATCGACACTAACACCAGTCCCCTGGCCCGAGACCTGTGGATTTTAGGAAGGACTGGTAGATGTAACAATGAAGCAGGTCCCTCTGGTCTGTAGTTTATGGCAGTAATTAGTATTTCAAATTTCATTTTTTGAAGAAAATGCCTTTCGAATACTGAAATTTGCATTACCAATTTTTAAAAACATATTGTAGAAAAAGAAGAAATTGCTTGTCTAAAGCAATTTCTTCTTTTCCAACAATGTTTTCTTTGCAATTTATCCCCTAAATTGCTAAAAATCAAGCATTTTTTTTCTTGCAGGACCTGTTTTTATCACAAAGGACCTGTAATATTTTTTGTCCTTCAGACTGGAAGCAAAAAGTAGTTAGTGTCTAACACTGGTTTCAGCTTCATATCCTTGCCTGTGATCAGAATGACAAAACGGAGCAAACTGTCTGCACTTGTGCTTTCGTCATAACAAGAACATTTTAAACCATCGAACGTTTATAACTTTAAATTCATACGAGGGTGGATCAAAAATTATGTGGACCTTTACTATAACTTTGAAATTTCCCGATGGAAATGAATACAATTTTGTACACATCTCAAACTATTTAATGTTGACATAATATTAAATTTACAAAAGTTTTCTATGTCTGTGATGAAAAAAAATCAAATGTTTGATATTCCTGAGTAGGTGTCACCGGCGCAACCCATATTGTAACGTTACTTCCTAGTGTTACTACCCGTTATTGTCCCCTCAATTTGTACCAAACTTCGTCTATTTAGGTGTCGACGTTTAAAATTTGAGCGTTATCTATTCGCTTTTTCAAAAAGTCTGTAAGCTAAGGGCGCGTGTCAATTTTTTAACGTCGAAATGACGGTACCGGCGCAGATTTAGACAACATGGCGATAGTTCTAGTTCTACCCGGCCTTTGGAAAACCTAACCGAGATGTTAAAATGACAATATATAGTGAAGGGTGTTTAAATATAAGAAACCATCTTCTTTTTAATGGTTTAGATTTTTTTTTATACGCCCGAAGGGTCGTATTATGTTATGGCCTCGGTCGTCCGTTCGTCTGTCTGTCTGTCCGTCCGTCTGTCCGTCCGTTAGCAATTTTTTGTGTGCGCGACTCCTCCTAAACTACCAATGGGAATAAGCTGAAACTACACACAATTACTCCCTATGATGTCTAGTTGTGCATAAGACCTTTGAAATTCAAATCGCTCCAGTCATTCCTGAGAAATCTTGAATTATCTGCCCTTGAATATAACAAAAATCACTGTTTTTTGTGTGCGCGACTCCTCCTAAACTACCATTGGGAATAAGCTGAAACTACACACAATTACTCCCTTTGATGTCTAGTTGTGCATAAGACCTTTGAAATTCAAATCGCTCCAGTCATTCCTGAAAAATCTTGAATTATCTGCCCTTGAATATAACAAAAATCACTGTTTTTTGTGTGCGCGACTCCTCCTAAACTACCAATGGGAATGAGCTGAAACTACACACAATTACTCCCTATGATGTCTAGTTGTGCATAAGACCTTTGAAATTCAAATCGCTCCAGTCATTTCTGAGAAATCTTGAATTATCTGCCCTTGAATATAACAAAAATCACTGTTTTTTGTGTGCGCGACTCCTCCTAAACTACCAATGGGAATAAGCTGAAACTAGACACAATTACTCCCTATGATGTCTAGTTGTGCATAAGACCTTTGAAATTCAAATTGCTCCTGTCAATCCTGAGAAATCTGGAATTATCTGCCCTTGAATTTAATGAAAATCACTATTTTTTGTGTGCGCAACTCCTCCTAAACTATCAATTGGAATGGGCTGAAACTAGACACATTTACTCCCTATGATGTCTAGTTGTGTATAAGACCTTTGAAATTCAAAATGCTCCTGTCAATCCTGAGAAATCTTGAATTATCTGCCCTTGAATTAAACAAAAATCATTGTATTTTGTGTGCAACTCCTCCTTAACTATCAATTGAAATGAGCTGAAACTAGACACAATTACTCTCTATAATGTCTAGTTTTGCATAAGACTTTTCAATTCAAAATGCTCCAGTCATTCTAAAGTTATCTTGGATTAATTGCCCTTGAGTTGATGAAAAACAAAATTTCTTGTTGGCTCATTTCCTCCTACATTTTGGATGGGAATGAAAGGAAACTTGCCATAATGACTCTTGTCTTTTTGTGCTTAGGACTAAATATATTTTCATATTTAAATGTTATGGCACTAGATGTCTGTCTGTCTGTTTGCAATATTTTTAGCTATCATTCAAGCTCACGTTACTGACAAGCCAAGGTTACTGACAAGCCCCTTCGGGCGTATATGCGCCGCTCTGCGAAGCTCTTGTTTTTTGAATGGAGAGTGTCTCTGGAGAATGGTACTCCGAGAATGAGAAAGGTCTCCCAAATGCTGGATCTAAAGCTGTCACACTGCAACATCAGTGCAGTATCTTTAACATATATTACACACTATAGCTCATTATATTGGATCAGATTGGTATGAACACAGTACTTGTTCAATGGATGAAGCGATACAGAAATTGTTTTGATAGCTTCGTTGAATATTTTGAAAAGTGCCGACTTTCAACGGAAATCGCCAATTCCGTAGCGTCATGATATAAAATATATTCGTATTCGTATTGACTTGTACTAAATGACTGCATGTTTTAGAATGTTTGCTAAAGTTTACCAACTATTTGGATTGCATCCAAATTAAAAGATAAACAGAAAATGCTGACAATTAAGGACAGTTTAGTTTTCTTTTCAAAATCTGTAAAATTCAAATTTCTGTAACGCAAGTCTACGTTATTTTTGGTTCACCCTCATTTGCAAGATTTATACCCAATTATGGAGTTAAAATTTTCACTTTGCAGCTACTACATCCGAGTTTTGCATCGTCTTGCGGTGTTCTTGTGTTAACACCCGGTGTGTCTCTTAATTCCTTTTACATCCGTTTGCAGTACTCTTGATTTTGGATATGACGTGCTCTCTTAACTGTTTTTTCATTCGTTTGCAGTGCTCTTGCATTCAAAAATGACATGCTCCCTTATTTTTTACATCAGCTTGGGTTAGTCTAGTTTTTAGTCTCTTTTTTATTGGTTTTGAATCCGCTTGCAGTGTTTTAAGTTATGCTTTTGCCAAGAGAAGACCGAAATGAGCTTGTGCGTGACATTTCTTACAATTTCAAAAGTGCACAAAGCAAAGACTCTGGTCAGCGTGTGCATTTGCACAGTCTGACCAAAGACCTCACTATGTACTTGGTAGATAGTCAAGGTTTCAAAGTATCTATATACCGACAGACAATAGTCTAATTGCAATGTAGCAGTTTCTAGACAGCCCAATGTTTGCGCCTTTCTCACATGGCAAATTGTTGAATATCTCACTCACAGGCTCAAATACTGTTTCTTTTGGTACTCACCATATCGTCATCTTTGTGGTTGAGTCCAAAATGTACTATTGACGGGTGGACAACTCTTTTAACTTTTATTGCCTTTGTGGCTCGTCCGTAATTATTGGAAGCCACGCATGTGTAGGTCCCTACAAGGTCCTTGACAGGTTTTATGGGATCGAGTTCTGCTACAATATGGGTGGTGAGACTGGACCCTCTCTGGAGGTCAACGTGAGGTAAAACACGACCATCTGGGGATGATATGCGGGGTTTTAAGGTAGTGAACCCGTAATAGTTCAACAACGTCTTGGAAGCAATCAATTTAACAGTGTTAACCGAGGTTTCCTAATGATTTTCATAAGAATACCTCGATTTATATTGTGAAAGATCATGCGTTCCGAAATGTTACGGAACTATTACGGGTCCTCTACCTTAAGGAAACAATAAAGACTTTGGGATGACAAAAAGGGTGCAAACTGTTTTCGAATAATACCCATTTTCGTACGTGCATTTGCGTGCGAATTTGTATGTGATTTCCAAACAGTTCGCAAAGTTTTTTCAACCTGAACGAAGGGCTTGCTTTGAGTCTGAAACTCACAAATGAGTAGCCATGACTCACAAAATATAAGGGCCCGAGGTTAAAAAACTTTTCTCAGGCTCAGACTCAATTTTCTCAATTTTTTAGATTAAAATTAATGTATGAAAATAAAAGATAATATTGATAAGTTGTTATTTATAACACATTATTAATATTATGTTTTATGTTAATACATTAAAATGAGTAATAAGACAGAATTACGGCATTAATCTCAAATTGAAATTTGATAAAATTTTGAATTGAGCCTGAGCCTGAGAAAAGTTTTATAACCTCGGGGCCAGATGAGAGTCTCGTGGACCATAGTCGGCTCAACTTCAGAAAACAATTGATGACTAAAACTAATTTTCGATTTTTCCTAAATTTAGGCTCATTGGTTATACCTGCCTAAAATTTTGAATAGCTTATTCTTTAATGCTTTTCGATGGATTAGAGAAATCGCGATAAAAATGGCGGTAGATTGTCATTTGATAAACCCAACGCCTAACCAGTGAAATTATCAAAAACTTTTACCCAACTTTCCTTCATTTGACCCTTTCTGAGGTTATCATCTAATCCGAACCCAAGTCATGTCATCACGAAATGTGTATAGAAAACACGTGCAAAGTGGCGTGTTTAAAGAATTCTGTTCTAAAATTTTCACATTTTGTCTTATTGTTGCTCTAAAAAAATAGAATAAGCGATTCTTCCTAGTGAAAATATAGCTTTTGATGTTCACGCAGTAACATATAAATCGATCTTACACGGAAACAAACGATCATCTTTTCACATAATACAAAATAATACCGTTGGTTAATAAGAATTGTCTATATTTTAAGGCGAGACTCCGAAACCTTTAGCAAAGACCCCTGTGATCTGAATATTGAGTCTTCATGACACCATTTTACTACTGTCGGACTAAAACCCTGCATAATTATTTAAAGGTTCGTGGGAAAATGCAAAAAGAATTGTGAGCGATTGCACTAATATTTGTAATTTTTCATATAAAACTCTGCAAAAAACATTGATATTTTCTCGCGCTTTGTTCAAAATGAATACCTTGATGAAGATTTAAGAGGGGTTTCCGCTCTGCACGCCGTATTGCATGTATAGCAAGGTACCATTTCTACGAAAACGAAAAATCCCAACAACAACAACATCAACATTCCTTTATGATTGTCGGTGGATAATCGAAGTAACGGTAGATTATTACTTGATAATCTCACCGCAAAAAAAATACAAAAAAGAACGTATTCAGCAACATTACCTGGATGTTGAACGTGCAACGTCGGTTTTGGATATCCATACGCAGCACAAGAAATAGTGCGATATTTGTCATGATCTTGGAGGAGTATCTTTTCTGGCGTTAGTGGGTATTCTCCAACACCACGATAATAACGGTAGGACTCGGCTGAAAATAGTCTGGTGGAGTTGATAAACACTATTGGAGAGTTCTTCGGTCCATCATGCGGGTGTATTACTGCGCGATAATACTGAATCAAAGAGATGAACTGATTTTTCGTTACCGAACCTGGGTTATCGAGTCCAAAAGTAAGCTCTTCAGAATGTTTGATCCTATGCTTCGGAATACTATAAATTCTCGTTGTTGATGAGTCAGTAAACGATTCCTTTATATCAAAGTGGGACACATCTCGTAGTTTGACGCCATTCTGAAGATCGTATGTTCCCCTCACTTGTATTTCTTTGTCTGTCTTCTCTTTTGCTTTATATTCGATGACAAAAGTGAGATTTTCTTCTTTACCATCGTTGTCAGGAGTCGGAGTTGTCTGAATAGAGTTGGGGACCCTCGCCTTCATTTCTGTTTTCGACAACTCTTCCTCTGTATTTCCTAGTTGCCTTGGATCATAAATATCCATTACAATTTCTACCGATGGTGTTGCAACAATGAATGTTAGCTGTGTAGTTCCAAAGAAGCCTTCAGGCATGTTGTCTAATTCAATGGATGATACAGCAAACGTCTGGTCGCCTTCTGTTTGAAATTCTATTTCACCTTGCGTTGTAACGGGAGAAACTGTAATTAAATGAATTAAAAGCAGTTGCTTGTAATGATATTATGATGTACGGTATACCCCCTTTTCCTTATACGTGATTTTAAATTCATAAACTAGTGACTCTGACGGGTTTTACACAATGTAAAAATAATGAAAATATATTGAAATTTACAGACACGTTATAATACTGCTATTTTCAGAATTGACCTTCAATTATCATTTACATTGATCCAGAGGTATTTGTTAAAAGGACAGTCTGCATACACATTTAGGTTTAACTTAATGTAGTGGACCCGTAATTGTTCCGTAACATTTCGAAACTCGTGATCTTTTTGAATGTTAACCGAGGTTTCCTAAAGAAATCATTAGGAAACCTTGGTTAACACTTAAAAGTTCATTACTTCCACAACGTTGTGTAACTATTACGGGTCCACTACCTTAAGGGTAGAAAAATATTTACAGTAGCTACATGATGATGTTTTCGATCTAGAAGAGCAAAGAAAATGTGCTTACACGTGTGACTTTTTCTGTATATCCAATAAGCAGTAGTCTCATTATTTGTAACAAATTTAAAGGCAAGTCTTGTATAGTCGTCGTTTTTACTTGACGAAAAAGTCATCGGATGTAGAACATCGTCGATCGGCGGGCTAATCTGAAAAAGGTGGTCAAAATTGCGCAGACCTTCCCCGCTCTGGGTTCAAAAAGACAAACTTTGTTAACAGTAACGAATTATATCCCCGCTTTACACGCGTACATGCGTGTAAAGCGGGGTATAATTTGCGAACAGTAAGCACTGTTCTGTCGTTCTGAACGCAAGGCCATGTTTCGAAATATGAGACTGGTGCTGATCTAAAGAGGTTGTAGATGACAGTTAAAA